>CM059437.1:94234883-94834883 GCA_030390025.1 Squalus acanthias | reverse complement strand
CCCTTCAAGTATTTATCCAATTCCCTTTTGAAAGTTACTATTCCATCTGCTTCCACCACCCTTTCAGGCAGCACGTTCCAGATCATCATAACTCACTGTAAAGAAAATTCTCCTCATCTCCCTAGTTCTTTTGCCAATTGCCTTAAATATGAGTCCTCTGGTTACTATTGTACTATCAGGGTGACTTATTTCCAAAACAGAGTACAATAAAGTTTTTTAAATGACTGTAGAGATCCTCACTAATGACCGAGAGCAAAGAGACCCATTTGAGGTACCACTTTTGAATTTATATGTTGGGAGCGACGAGCCAGTTAGTCATGAATTATGCTGGTATTGCTGATGTAGACACAAGAGAGAATTTTAAATGAACTGAATAAGGAGATATAAGGTTGGTGCATTTTGCTCTGTACAGCTTCAGTAGTGGGAGTGCATTATTGCATTTGCTTAAGTCAGCGTAATCTTTTTGGTGAGATTTCTGTTATGACTATGAAGCACAATCCCAATGTATATTGGGACTTGAGATGAACATTGGAGTAAAAATTAGGAATTTTGAGATGCCACCTCACAGTGTAGCAGTTCAACAGATATGTTGAGTTTGCATTCAATCTCGCCACTTCTCTCTGCCTCCGGAAGCAAAACATCACTGCAAACATGAGTGGCCAGCTACCACCAGCTGTGCTGACCATGAAGGGTTGCCATTTTATTTTGTCTCGTGATGGGCTAAGCTCCTAAAAAGCTGGCTTTCTTCAGGCCTTTCAACAACAGGAAAAATCCGTGGCCAGAATTGTAAAGTTGTAAATATGATGCATTGTAAGTAAGGCTTGATTTTAAGTTATTTAAACCAGTAAAACACAAACTCAGGAAATGAAATGGGATTTAAAGCTGAAGTTTGCCTAAATTACGTGATTGGTTACATGGTGTCAACACATGCATATCTTTGTGCAGTTTTCAATTGTTTGAACCTGAATTCTGTTCAGGTAAATTTGAGGATTTTTGCTTCCCTCCTGTGACCGTTGATCCAAAGCTGGAGGCAACTGTCGCAGCAATGAGCAAGTGCCCAGTTTCTGCAACACAGCCTAAATGCCTCTAAAATGATAAACATTATTTAAAACATTTTAACTGTTTATTAAGTGGATATTTACTGTGAATTCCCCTAAAACCAGATGATATCCACTTGTATAGACTATTGTGGTTGATAGTAACCAATAAAAGTGCGTATACTGCAGGGTAATTGGCATACGGTGGCATAGTGGTTAGCACTGGTGCCTCACAGCGCCAGGGACCCGGGTTCGAATCTGGCCTCAGGTGACTGTCTGTGTGGAGTTTGCACATTCTCCCCGTGTCTGCGTGGGTTTGCTCCGGTTTCCTCCCACAGTCCAAAAATGTGCGGGTTAGATTGATTTGGCTATGATAAATTGACCCTTAGTGTTAGGGGGGGATTAAATATGTGGGGTTACGGGGATAGGATGGGAAATGTTGGGGGGAATTAAATACGTGGGGTTACGGGGATAGGGTGGGATATGTGTCGGTGCAGGCTCGATGGGGATTCTGTGTGAGAAAGCAGGGACAGGGTACTGGATTTGGATGATCAGCCATGATCGTATTGAATGGTGGAGCAGGCTCGACGGGCCGAATGGCCTACTCCTGCTCCTAGTTTCTATGTTAAGCAACTTCACCTCTGGGTGGGAATAGGGGAGGGGAAGAGGACAAATTCCACACGTGTCTCTTTTTCCATTAAGTACCATTATGGAGTTACATGGGCGCTATTTTGAATTGAAAATTCCATGGCATGTTTGTTGGTAGGGACATAGAACAGAAAAGCTTATACTGCATGTTAGTGATCGATTCTGCTGTGCCTTGGAGGCAAGATGAGAATTTCTCACCTTGATTCCCAGCACAGTGATCTTCTGATCTTGGACAAATCAAGGAGGCATTGAAAAAGAGGCAATTATCCACTACAAACCTGGTGCTTGGATCGAGCAGTAAGGATAGAAGCCTTGAAGTGTCAAATAGTTTTCAGCTTCCAGTTAATTTCTCCTAGCACAGACTTCAACAGCCTGGCCTAGGAGAAATTAACTGGAAGCAGAAAAGAAAATGAGGAATTTCATCTTCCATTGAACACTTGTCTCCCCAGTGACTGACAGCTAAGCGCTATTTAAATGGCGCCAAGAACTGGTCTCGCTCTGCCTTTTAAAAAAAAAAAATTCTCTTTTTAGACTGGCAGCACAGTTCTTGCGGTTCATATTGGAAACCCAAGATTGTGCACAGTTCATTCTTCAGGACAGGACTGAAGTTATTCATCTCAGTTAATAGTACAATTCTGGCACGATTCATTAAAAAAAGACTTGCATTTATATAGCGCCTTTCATGACCTCAGGACATCCCAAACCGCTTTACAGTCAATGAAGTACTTTTTGAAGTATACATCACTGTTGTAATGTAGGAAATACGGCAGCCAATTTGCTCCCAAAAGCAGCAGTGTGATAATGACCAGATAATCTGTTTTTGTGATGTTGATTGAGGGATAAACATTGGCCAGGACACCCGAGATAACTCCCCTGCTCTTCTTCGAAATAGTGCCATGGGATATTTTGCGTCCGCCTTAGAAAGCAGTCATGGCCTCGGTTTAATGTCTCATCCGAAAGACAGCACATCCGACAGTGCAGATCTCCTTCAGTACTGCACTGGAGTGTCAGCCTAGATTTTTGTGTTCAGTGGGACTTGAACCCCCAACCTTGTGACTCAAAGAACTGAACATATTGAACTGGGAACGAAGTTGGTGTTCTTGTGCCTCTGTACAGAATGTAATTTTTCAGCATGTAGGATCTCAATCCTGTATGTTAAGGGGACGTCTCTTTCACCACAGCATCTGCAGAAGCTCTTGCCCTGTTGGAACCCCACTGGCTGCGGGTGCCTGGAAAAAGAGGTCTATCAATTTGCTGCTAAGAACAAATGCTGATCTATTTTTTTAATACTCTTGTGTGTGGAGCCAAGTGGTGCTATGTTTTGAAGCACTATAGGTTCCCTGCTACAAAACTGCACAGATGTAAAAACCTGCAAGTGTGCTAGAGGGCGATTTAAATTTTACGTTAAAGCGGCAGATGTTGGGTTTAATAGACCATTCTCCAGCTGTCCAATCTTTCGGACAGAATGACTGTCCATTGAGTAGCGAGTACAAGAGCAGCAAACCCAAATGGGTAAAATAGGAACATATTTTATTCAAAATTCTATCTTTAATGAGGTTTCATTGTAAATCCATCTACAACCAAATGATGTTTAAACTAACTGAAACACCTGTGTTTTGCAGTAGAATACTTGACAACTGTTTAAAAAGTGGAATATTTTCTGATTCTGCAGAAGATTTGTCGCCTGGTAATGTTTTAATTGCTCGCTTTTCAGTTTAATAAAATTAACTCTTTAATGGTACCTATAAGTCCCATGTTTTAAACATTAAAAACCATTCTGAAGCCTGATGGTGGTGCTTGGTGCCACAGCGTAAAGGGATGCCAGTTTGATCCTATACGCTGCTGTGTGCAGTCTCAGCTGTGCTCTAGAGGGAGAGTGGAAGCCAGGTCATTCCCCATAGGAAAGGAGCAAGGAGTTTAATGGGGAGACTCACCTGGGCTTCCTAGCAATTAGCCAAGAAAAGAAAAAAAGAAAGACTTGGATTGATATAGTGCCATTTACGACTGCAGGACGTCCAAAGTGCTTCACAGCTAATGAAGTAATTTTATTTTGACGTGTAGTCACTGTTGTAATGTAGGAAATGTGGCAGCTAACTTGTGCAGAGCAAGGTCCCACAAACAGCGATGTGATGATGACAAGATGATCTGTGTTTTTAGTGATGTTGGTTTATATATTGGCCAGGACACTGGAGAGAACTCCCAGCTCCTCTTTGAAATAGTGCCATGGTATCTTTTACGCCCATCTGAGAAGGCAGCTGGGGCCTCGGTTTAACGTCTCATCCAAAAGACGGTACCTTTGACAATGCAGCACTCTCTTAGTACTGCTCTGGAGTGTTGGCCTAGATTTTGTGCCTGGAGTGGGACTTGAACCCATAACCTTCTGACTAAGAGGGGAGAGTGCTGCCACTGATAATAAGAGCAGCATTGGCACTGATCTGGTCGCAATTGATCCCCTACTGTGGGAAGTGCAGGGCCAGGGGTCCTCATAAGAGTGTACAGAGCCATATAAATTTTGTACTGTACAGTTTGATAAGACTGCCCTGAAAACATACAATATTTTATGCAGAGGAACATATTTTGCCATTCAGAAAATCTAGTATTCTGCGAAGTCCTGCTGTGCTCAGTTGTAAGCCAGTTTAAAAAAATCTCCATATAATGTAGAAGTACTAGAGTTACAGCATAACCCAAGCTTGTGATCTTCATTTTCTGCAGAAGTTCACCCATGAATTGTTTTTTTTAACCAGACAATGCCCTTGACCTTCACTGACTGCTGCTGTACGCTGGCTGCTAAGTATTATGCACAGATCAGCACAATTTGTCCTGCGCCCTGGTCTTCTTTACCCCTCATAATGGGGAAGAGTCTGACTCCTCAGCATTTCCCCAGGCATTAAACATTAAAAAATTGGGGGGGCTGGGGAACCCACAGATCTACCACTGGTACATTACGTCAGTAGACTGACTTACAATGTTAAGGTAATTTGTTTTCTAGAATCCAGTTACTAACATTCAAGGCGTATTGTTAATTTTCACAGCTGCTACTTTTCTTATTTAATGTTCTTTTGCACTTTGTGTATACTTACATTTTTTAATTGTCTCTTGCTACTTTGCTTTTGTAAGAGAATTAATCCATTGCTGCATGTTGTTTGAAAGCCAGAGGTAATTCAATAAACATACACATTATTGCTGTATTTTCACGCAGGCTTTCCACTGGGCACATTGTTAAATACAGTGGGTCTGAAATGAAGCCAAGACTTTGGGTCCAACTGAGATTATATGTTATTGTATATCTGCTTTAGGAAACAGGCATTTACAGCCAGCTGCTTGCCATAAATTCAAGGCCAGATTAAAAAGGGGACTGTTAATTACTGTTTACGGGATCGATATTCTCGAAGGCAAATGCAAGTTCACAGATGGCCCATATTCTTTTGTGGTCTTCTGTGAACATCCTTCCCTGCTTAATTTGATTAGTGTGGTTTTTCTGCAACACAGTCATTCTACTGTAACGTGACCAGTCATAGAACTGGGTATTTGTGGTTGTGTTACAAGATTTCCGTTAAGTACTCCTATTTCTGTACAAGAATTATTTCGTTTTGGGCTTTCACAGCAAGGGAATCTTTACATTGTAAATGGTATGGCCACCAGAGTGTCTTAGATGAGGGATATATTATGATCTAAAGACATCTGGGTTTTTATTCTATTAAAATTATTTTTGTGTGTATATGTCCTAAAATTGTGATCTTAAGTCACATTTCCTTCCCCAGTGACAATTGAACCTTTTTGTGTGTACTTTGTGTACTCTTTGTGGCCTTTTATTAAGTAATTTCTCTCAGTTTTCCTTATTTCAGGTTTACTGCTGCCTTTCTATTCCTACCACAAGTACCCCTCGTGTCTGTTTCATTGTACAGGTTACTGAACGTAACTTGCATTAGTTTTCACTTCAATTTAAATTGATCCTTTGCAGAACAGTGTGGCAATCAGTGCGACTACAAAAAACAATGGTTTTAATGGAATCTAGCCATCCAGGTAAAGTTCATCTGCTTTTAAATTTGGTTTAATGCTGTTTTAGTGCCAGTTCCAGACAAGCAGGTCTTGTGCAGTTGACAGGAAACCCGAGGTAAACTAGCTGGATTAATTAAAGGCAACTATGGGAATATCAATTTTTCACTGGGTCTTTCTGGCGGCCGACCTTAGTGATTCTAGCAAGTTTACTTTGGAGTTGCTGCCAACTGTGCGGGATCCACACTTTGGGTCCCACAACACTAAAATAAATATAAAAACAGCTTTGAAGGCTAGGTGGCTAAATTCTACACTCAGTGGTACTGGAAGCATATTGGTGTTATCTTATGAAGATGATCTGGTATTTCAGTACCGGCTCTATTATCCACCGTAGTTGAGAGGCTCTACTTCCCCTAATTGATAATGGCATTAAAGGGATAATCGGGTAGTTTTTTTTCATCAAGACAAGATGAAATACAAGCAACGAAAGAAACATAAGAGGCTGTGCTATGAGGCAACATCTTGTGCAAGGCTTTGTCCTCAAAAATACATGTGGATAAGTAGAAAGGAGGATAATATGGTTTTAGACAACAACAATATTGTATTGTAATATTCGAGAAACCAAGAGTAGACACTGACAAATATGTCAGGGGCCAACTTGAAAGAGTGACCTTTTTCAAAATCTTATTGTGTTCCATAGGGCGTTTAAAGGAGGAAATGTGTTTTTTGTACCAACCGTACATGCTGTAGGTCACTGACATCTCCAGATAAATCTGTTATGTTGAAACAGAAAATGCTGGAAATACACTGCAAGGATGTTGATATCTGAAAAGTGATGGGGGGGGGATTCTTTCTCTTGTACGTGTGTGTTTTCATGGATGTATGATGATGCAGCAGAAACTATTTTTTAGTGATGTAAGATCACGGGTTATAAAATGACCAACTATTAGGACTATCATTAACTATACCCATGAGAATCCCCACCCCCTTCTGACTTAATTATGCAGAATCTGATTTTGGTTCAGCTCCAGTTATCTACATATTTGCAGCAATTAGGCTGACTATCCAGATTAGGTATGTCACAGATTTACTATAAATAAAAGAAAGGATGAACATTTGATCTCTTCTCTCACTGTCATAATGAAAGCACAGTAATTGTGTTAATCAGTAGATCAGCAAGCTGCTAAAATGCCAGACGGAGCATGGGGAGCATTGTTTATTTGTGGGATGCGCAAGTATCTGTATTTGGGGGTGAATAGCCATGCTGCACACAGGCACTTGAATCATTATTCTGTATTGTTGATGTTTTCATTGCTTGATATCTTAGAAGCTTTTCCATTCTTTATCCCTGAAGCCGCTGAATCCTGTTAGTTATCTTGCTCAGTGGTCATTTTTTTGTGCGGCAAAACAGGCTATCTGACTGGAGGCACGATAGCCCAATTTTGCCTTTGCCTGATGTCCACGCCTGCACACTTTCCAGCAGGAGCGTAGAAATCACTAGATAGCATATGGTGAAAGGAATTCCGACTGATTTTTTTTTCTACAGCCCAGGCATGTACTGACTGATAACAGCTTGCTCATCACCGACAAGGATCAAACTTGAGACCACCTTGGTGCGTTTCAGTTCCACACTGCATTTGCTAATTGAACCATTGGGGAATCCCACATTATCTATTCTGGATTTCACAGATTTTACCACCAAACGTTTTTTCTGGTGTTTGTTACAGGCAAATGCACTGTACTCTGTTAATGTTAAGGCATCTTTTCCTAACATGAGTGCTATCAACTGCAGATGTATGGTTTGTGGTCGCTTCTCCGCAATGTAAACAATATGATCACCATGCAGTTGATGGCAGTGCAAACCCACTTTTTCCTAACTCTTGCAATCTGCCCTAACCTTCTTTTCATGCTCGCTAAATGTGTTGAGCCACTAAATAAGCAGAGAACTGGACTCTTTATTCCTGAGTGGCCTTTAATAGTCTACAGGAGAACGACAACAGGCAAATATAATAACATGGAGAATGATGCCAGGAAATCGTTTTGGCCTTTCCGTACCAGAGTCTGGCCCACATTGGTGAGGTAAAAGGGGCTTTTAGATACATAGGGGGAAAAATTGGATGGTGGCCATTTTGGGGCGCTAACGTCGCCGGGGTGCTAACTTTAGCGCCCCTCCGCCGTAAATTCAGTAGTAGCGCCCCAAACTGGAAAGCGCTCCCCCCTCCTGCTTGGGGCGCTACTACTGAATTTCATGGTGCTACGTGCAGCAGCGCCACGCGCGGCGGCAAGTAGCGCCGCATCATTGCAGGCCTCTTCCCCTGATTAAAGGGGAGGGGCCTAATGCTGCGCACACCGGGACCCTGCTGGACCACCGGGGAGCGGGGTGCCATGAAAACAGCCCGGCACTCAAGAGGAGTGCCAGGCTGAGCAATCGCGGCTGGCACCCCACATAAAGTGAAAGCGGGCAGGTGTTGGCAGTCGGCCAAAATAAAAATGGCCGCCCGACAGCTGCCCTTTAACCGCCGCCGCCGCTGCAAAAACGCTGCCTGATCCTGTTGGACATATCGTCCGGCGATAGGTCAGGGGGCGCAAAGGAAGTTTGCGGCCGGGCTGCTGCGCACGGTGATTACGTCATCGCCGGCGGTGCGGGGTGCTACCGCTACCGCTAACCTCCCGCTGAATTTTGCGGGAGGCGTTAGCGGTGCCGCGCCTGGGCGCTAGGAGATAGCGCCCCCGGGGGCGCTAACGAGAGGCACAAGCCAACCCAATTTTTCCCCCATAGAGTTGCTGTAAGAGTGAGACAGAGTCTACTTACAGTCTCCTAAAAAAAATTGTGCAATGTTGAAAAGCTAGTACCCATTCCTTTTTTGGAGACCAAGTTTAAAATGGTAACTATCTAAATTGTAGTCTGTAAGATTTGTTTCTCATATCCATTTTTGATGCACTTGCCAGCAGTTTTCTAGGTATATTTTAATGTTTTTTTGCTTAAGTGCACTCCTGGTTCAAGAGTCATTCCTATCCACAGAAAGTGTTCTTGCTGCTCATTCAGTAGAAATAAAGTGGCTAAAAATGTTTTCTACAGGGTTGTAATCAGCCTCGGGCAATGTGTTGCAGCAGTTGTCAAGGTCAGATCAGATCATTGTCACCAATGAGATGCATTGCAATGGATGGAGATGGATTTTTTTTTAGTGAGCACAAAAACTCCTCATTGTCAAAGGACACACTGTTTTATAACAACTGGGATGTTATTGAGAAAGTGTGATGGGGAAAGTGTTACAGGAAGCAAGTGTGACATTAACAGGGAGTGTTCACTGTACAAAAGACTTTTAATATTATTGTAGATATACATGTTATTCTCATTCAGGATAATTGAGAATGAGCAAATCTGGCACTATTATGTTGCCATGTCCTGTTCTTTCCCTTAGTCTAATGATAGATAATCAAAGGATTATTTCAGTCCAGTTTTAATAATCCCTGCTATATACTGTTATCAGGTGGGAGGTTTCTAGAATCTGCACTCATTTGTAATAGCTAGGATCACCGAAAACTGACACTTAGCCAAGCAATGTGAACTGTTTGAGTATTTGGGCGATGAAATAGGTTGAGCCTTTAATTAGAGAATAGATGGTGAAATTCTTTCTTAAACTATATATATTTTTTTCATTTTTCCCCTTTTCTCTCCTCTCGTGAATGTGCTGACTGGAGCTGGAGTATGGTTACCATGTGCACCAGCAGCCCCGATACATCATCCAAATGGCCATCCTTCAGGTTGGAGCCTCGACATTGTTGGAAGGCCATTTGACTGTGGAGCATATCCCAACTGAGCCTAATCTCTGCTAGGAATTGATGATTTGTTTCTCATATCTGTTGAGCTACTGTTGTGGCTTCATACACTGTTCCTTCTTAGAAGAATCATTGCATGAGCAATGAATGAAAAGATGTGCATTTATGTTAGGGTTCAGTATTGTACCAGGAAAAACCTTGAATTTCTTTTTTAAAAATTCTGTCTTTGCACATCTTGTGCAATAGGTGAATGAGCTTTTGCATTACTGCAATTTAAACCTTATTCTGACTTACTTCCACTATACAGATGTGATAGCATCTGTTCCACAATTATTTACCCTATACTTGAGATACAGTTGAATTTAACATTGTAATCGTCAAATCAGAGGATCAAATTACACCAATTTTGCTCAAAGTAAACTAGTGGACGTCTTTCTCAACACTGCATTGTCCACAAACTCTCTCTCTGGCACAAAGACATTTTCTAATTAAAAAGTAGCAAGTGGCATTTTCATGGAGCAATAATTGTATAATCACTGTTAATAAAATTGAATTCTGCGCAGTTAGCAATCATTCTCAACTCAAGGCATTTTGCGTTTTTAATTTCAACAGGTGAGCAGTACACAGATTTATGAATAAATTTGGAGTCAAGTGTAGTTGTAGTTGAAGGGAGTACACAGAACTGGATTCATAGCATAAGGTGAATTTTGAAATGCACCATGGATAGATTCTGATGCACCAAATTGACAATCCGTTATTAGGCAGGGTTGCCACTGAAGGCAAGAATGCGGTCAGAGACGGCCCCACATCAGTTCAGTGGGAAGCACCAAAACCTTTCTTGAGAAGACATTTCTTGGACTGCTGTGTGGTGTTGGTGGCAAAAATTAAATTGTTGCCAGCACTTGTCTCTGGACTGCCGACTTCAATTTGGCTGAAAGGGCACTGACCTCTCAGCCTGCCCGGACATTAGGGGAAAGACCTAAGTAAAGGCGCAACCATTTTTCATCACCTAAATATTTAAAACAATTCACATTGCTTGGCTATGTTCTGACTTTGCAGTAATTGCGCGTGCACAAGATCTGTAGTTTATTGCAAGATCCTGTGATTTAAACTGAGTACATTTGGCAGCAAGCAATCCAGGTTATATTACATGTTTGCACTGTGTATTTTGGAATATCAACTATTTTATTGGGTTATTGCCCAAATTAAGCTGTAATGTCTTATTTGGAGTGGACCTGGTTGGTTGGCTTCAATCATGCACATTAGAAAATAGTAGAGAGGAATTATTGAAGGTCTGGATGTAATAAACAGTAAATGTAAATTTAGAATTGCATGAGCAAGCTGACAATCCTCTGGTTGCTTCTTGACTACGCTCACATGTTGTGTTCCATTTGAAAACAGCTATTAGGAAACGTTTCAGTCAAAGTTGAATACAGATGGGCATGGAGTTCCTCGTATTAAATCACAGCTGCAGCAAAGGCTCCATCTGGCATCTTTCTGGGACCGGGAAATATAGTAGTGTTCCAAGACATGACTTGTTTAGTGGAAAGTGGTTTCAGTAATATTATGGGATACTTTTTTTTGGCTAGTTTGCCCTTGTATGTAAAAGAGATTGAGATACTTTTCTGTTTGCTAGTACGTTTACTTGATATTCTGCGTTTTCTTTCCCCGGTAAACTGTTCAGAAGGGCATATCTATGATTATTTTACACTGGCATCCCATAGTCCTCCAGGAAGGTGCACTGCTGCCTGACAACTCTTCATAAATATAAGTTTGGCACTATTCTCTGTGCTTTGTATTCTGTTTGGGTCACTTTGGTTAGGAAATGAGGTTCACAGGCGTGTTTCAGAGGCATTGCATCCTGGCCATCCACTGTTTGGCATGCATGGAAATCCATTGCCGCCATGCATGAATCTCCAAGCAACTGACAAAACCACACTGATGGAAATTCTGTTTGGCCCATATGGAGTGCATACTCTTCACTCTTTAGGGATACAACTCATTTACCTAACCCTACAACAGTTCAAGCCAGGTGAGCAAGAGCCAAGGCTTAGACACTGTTGGAGATCAACAAGACTGTGCAGCTGCTTCTCCAGCCAGGACTACCTATTAAAGCATTGGCTTGCAGCATTTTCTGGGGCCATCCAAGGAAGAATTCCAACACCATATAATAGATCTACCTACCTCGCCACTTCCTGTTCATGAGCCAAGCTGGCTTGTCAATCATCAACCGTGC
The DNA here is from genome assembly GCA_030390025.1 of Squalus acanthias. Lineage (NCBI taxonomy): Eukaryota > Metazoa > Chordata > Chondrichthyes > Squaliformes > Squalidae > Squalus > Squalus acanthias. The sequence goes on along the minus strand of CM059437.1, from coordinate 94,823,186 downwards.
CCATGAATACTGTGGACCTGACTGTTTCCCGTATCAGATTACCAAATTAGTTCCAGCCTTCTATCATCAGGTGTATCACCTTGACCCAAAGACCCCGCTTGCCTCCTTTCCCTCCAACCCAGCTCGCCTGTAGTCCACGCCACAGCCTGTTCCTGGATCTTCTACATTGTCTGAAGGAAGCCCCTTTATTGCATACTTAGAGTTCCAAACTATGAACAACTGACTGGGCCCAAGTTTTATGCACCACAAGCTGAACCTTGCTGCCTTTTAAGAATGATGAGTAAGATCCTTAGTGCAGTCCTGAAGTAGGGTTATAGATTGTGTATTTAGATCATCAGTATATCCCTGCCTTAAAGTGGAACTCGGTGCCACATTTAATTGATTACATTACAAAAATTGCTTGGGTGCACCTTTTCATAATATGTCCCAAAATGAACCGATCCAGGACATTCTGGTCCTGTCACAGATGAAACTGAAACAGGTTCTGCAGACTAGCAATGAAAGACTGTCTGGGAGAATCTACTCCGAATGCAGACTCTGTTCTTTGTTCTGTCATTTGTAACCTAGATTGCACAGGAAGTTGGAAGAGCTCCAGCTTCCAATTGACATTATAAACAGGTCATTGGCTCCACTGCAGTGATTTTTGGAGTAGTTAGGGTAAGGTTGCCATGCCCACCCACCCTCACAATGTGCACACACTCTTGGAAAGATGAGGCTTGGCTTCATGGTTTGCTGCAGTGGACAATGCTCATTTTGCCCTTCTATGTAAAAGAGATGATGTGGAGATGGGGTGGACAAATGTGAGAAGTCGCACAACACCAGGTTATAGTCCAACAGCTTTATTTGAAATCACAAGCTTTCGGAGCGCTGCTCCTTCGTCAGGTGACCTGACGAAGGAGCAGCGCTCCGAAAGCTTGTGCTTTCAAATAAAGCTGTTGGACTATAACCTGGTGTTGTGCGACTTCTCGTAAAAGAGTTTGAGGTACTTTACTGTTTGGGCAAAGCACCAATCTCTCAATTCTCAGTTATGGAGCTGTTAGACTGCAGTAATACGTACAGAATTAGCTCAAAATATCCACAGTTGTAATAAGAGACTGGTGTACCTTTTAACAACCATCTATCCATCAGCCTCCTGCTGTAGCTTCCAATTTGGCACCTGCAGTCCTGGTTCATTTGTTTTTGTTGATTTGTAACATCTTTGTAATTCTTGTTTATTGATTTCAGGTATTTGATGTCCTAGCAATGTTATGGCATACACCAATAAAAAGAAAATCAATAAAAAAAAAATAATTTAGGGCCAGGCACTGCTGACTTTTAAAAGTACAGTATCTTCACATGCCTAGGACCAGCGACTTTGTTTGCATCACTGCAGGTAGTTCAGGGTTGATTTATGTAGCAGATGGGAGCTAGAGGCTCTCAGATTCTTTTGAAGTAATCCAAAACAAATTAGAGTCATAACGGCACAGAAGGAGGCCATTCAGCCCATTGAGTCCGTGCTGGCTCTCTGTAGAGCAATCCAGTCAGTCCCATTCCCCCGCTCTATCCCCGTAGCCCTGAAAGTTTATTTCCTTCAAGTGCCTATCCAGTCTCCCCTTGAAAACATTGAGTGTCTCCGCTTCCACCACTTCCGTCGGCAGCAAATTCCAGATCCTCGCCACTCGCTGCGTAAAAAAGTTTTTCCTCACGTCCCGCCTGTATCTCTTGCCCAAAACCTTAAATCTGTGTCCCCTAGTCCTTGTACCATGAACTAGCGGGAACACTCTTTCCCCGTCTAGCCTATCCAAACTCATCATAATCTTGTACACCTCTATCAAATCACCCCTCAACCTCCTTTGCTCGAATGAAAACAAATCCAGCTTCTCCGACCTGTCCTTGTAACTAAGATCCTCCATCCCTGGAACCATTCTGGTAAATCTCCTCTGCACCCTCTCAAGGGCCTTCACATCCTTCCTAAAAGTGTGATGACCAGAACTGGACGCATTACTCCAGTTGTGGCCTCACCAGCGCATTATAAAGGTTCAGCATAACTTCTCTACTTTTGTACTCAATACCTCTATTTATGAAGCCCAAGATCCCATATGCTTTGCTAACCACTCTCAATATGTCCTGCCACCTTCAGGGACCTATGCACATTAACTCCCAGGTCCCTCTGTCCCTGCACACTCTTTAAAATTGTGCCATTAAGTGTATATTGCCTCTCCCTTTTCCTTCTGCCAAAATGCATCACCTCACACTTCTCTGTATTAAATTCCATCTGCCACTTGTCTACCCATTCTGCTAGCCTTTCTATGTCCTGTTGCAGTCGATTGGTATCATTCTCACTGTTTGCAACACCCCCAAGTTTGGTGTCATCGGCAAATTTAGAAATTCTACTCTGTATTCCAATATCCAGGTCATTTATAAAAGCAGTGGCCCCAGCACTGACCCTTGGGGAACACCACTGTCTACCATCCTCCAGTCTGAAAAACAGCCATTTACCACAACTCGCTGTTTTCTGTCCTTAAGCCAATTCCTTATCCAAGCTGCCACTGACCCACCTATTCCATGAGCCTCAATTTTGTTAACCAGCCTTCTATGTGGTACTTTGTCAAACGCCTTCCTAAAATCCATGTAGACAACATCCATTGCATTCCCTTCATCAATCTGTTACTTCATCAAAAAATTCAATTAGATTAGTGAAACACGATCTGCCTTTTACAAATCTGTGTTGGCTCTCCCGAATTAGTTGTTTCATTTCTCGAATTTTCCCTCTGATTTCTTTTCCTTCACCTCTACACTCTTGAAGGCCATGAATTGTACCGGGACGGTTCTGCAATGTTCTGGCACCTTGTTTAAGCAGTCTTTATACATGTGTGAGCCTGGAGATGAGCTTCAGTCAGCTGTGGGGGCCATTGCAGTTTTGATTTTGTCCTTACACATGCTTAAATGGGCAGTTCCAGAAGGAAACGTAGCAGTCAGAAGAGAGAATTCTGGATGATTTATGTTTCTATCCCCCCCCCCCAAAGTCCAGGGACATTTGTGGCCAGTTGTAGGCACGCGCAGTTCTGCTCTAGTTAAGATTGGTTATTTCATCACAGAACAGTGACCAAGGCATCAACCTAACACTCTGGCTGAGCAGAGTTATTCAAAAAGTAGCTGAGGCATACAGTACAAGTTTGATTCCCATTCTGTGATGAGTTAGCTGATCTCATAGGTTGCTAGATAGCACATGGTGTTATAAGTGTACATGTCTGTGGAATATGTCGCCAAAGGGCAGCGTGTAACTGAGGAAGTAGAGGGGCCCAGGGATAGATCTTTGGAAACTATGGACGTAATGGTGGGATTAGATGCCATCGTTGGAGATGCTCTGGCTATGATTGGATAAGTAAGAGTGGAACCAAGCGAGGGCAGCCCCACTGAGCTGAACATTGGAGGAGGATGGTGTGGTCGACCATGTTAAAGGCTGCAGAGAGGTCAAAAAGAAAAAGGATGCATCACAGTCACAGAGCATATAAAAAATAATTTGATTTTTATTAGTGATGTTTCAGTGCTGTGGGAGGGGAAGAAACCTGATTGGAGACATTCAAACAGGGAATTGCTGGATAGATTGGCACGGATTTGGGAGAGGAAAAGGAAGTTGGAGGTGGCGTTATTGCAAGGACAGAAGTCAAAGGTTAAAAATAGTTTTTTTTTTAAAAGTGCTAAAATTAAAAAAAAATCGTCATTTACTGATGGAACAAATGAAAGTGTTAATTTTTGTTTATCTGTCACAAATGTGGAGTATATCTAACATTATAAACAGGTTGGATGATCACTGTTTTGCTCAAGGGCTAAAGGTATTTATTGAAATTTGAGAATACAGTTTAAATGTACTACATATACTTTGAACGAAGTTTATATTTTGCTTGAATTTGATTTTAAATTGTGCAGAATTCTATTACCATGAACCAGCAACATGAAGTCTGCGACAATTTTTTTTATTTATATAGTGAATCTATGTTAGATTTTCAAAGCAGTGTATTTACTGAAAGTGATCACTGGATATAATTATACAGCTACAAGTATATATCGGAGATGCATAAGTACCTATCGGAGATGCACAATGAACGCTAAGTTTCTTGAAAGAAATTGAAACCTTTCCTTGTTTTATTTCTCAGTTTAGTAATTAGGCCCTCTGCATACATGCTGTATCCCCTTTTTACCCATTTGGCTTGGCACAGAAGGCTGCAGCTGTCTCTGCCTGGCTGTGATGTGGGCTGGAAGGTAGCTAAGCAGTCTCATACTACTTAAATGCTCTTGAATTGAAGGGACGTGTTAGGAATGTGAAGAATTCCACTCTCTTTTGTCTTAGACCCTCATTGCTGCCATGTCAAGTCTCTAACCCACTCGGTGCATTGTATGTCTGACATAGTCAGTTACAGTTGTTAATTTGCCCCCAAGGGGCTTTTGACAGGACATTGTCAATGAATGGACACTTTGAAAGGAGCATTTTCATGCTCGAGGCTGCTTTCTCTAGACCCTGTGTTTGCATACTAAAAAAGGTTGCCATTGCATAACATAGGCAGGCTTAAGAGGCTAGCTAGCCTGATCCTAATTGGCATGAAACTCACTGAACTACTTTCATTTCCTTTTGTTTGTGGGATTACATTATGATTGCATGATATTGACATTGATCTCAGAAAGCAGCTAAAAGAATTACTACAGCTACAAAAATGTTTCAGGATGCAATCTGATGTAGCTAATAGACTTTTACAAATCTGCATATTGTTTCACTGGTAATTTTTTTTTGCTTCAGTGCTATAATTATTCCTGTGTACTTCATCACTTTTGTTGTAATTACAGTATGATGTATAAACAATCTTTTTCACATTGATAGATTTGAGAAATAAAAATGTCTGCTTGTGCACAGCAGATGCACTTCTCAAGTTAGGGTTGAAGGTACATTATATTGTCGGGATAATGAGCAGTGGGAAACTTTATGTTGCATTTTGCAGTTCTTTGTTTGATCAGGGACTTGATTTATATTTATTTATTTTTCAGTTGCTAGGTGTAAAACAGAGTGTGTTTCATTGCCCAGCACCTTCCCTTTAGCAAATAAATATGTACCTTAATGACATAGACATTTGTGGTCAAGTGGGTGAAGCTCAACTTCCATTCATTTCAGAAGCAGATGAATGTCATTCTGGCTTTTGTTTCTGGCTGTTACAACAACAACTTGCATTTATATAGCACATTAACATAGAAAAATAACCCAAGGTGCTTCACAGAGGCAGAATCAAAAAAATGGATGCTGAGCCAAAGAAGGGGATATTAGGAAGGCTGACCAAAAGCTTGGTCAAAGAGGTTTTAAGGAGGGTTTTAAAGGAGCAGCGGAGGTGGGGAGGTTCAGGGAGGGAATTCCAGTGTTTGGCGCCGAGGTGGCTGAAGGCATGACTGCCAATGGTAGGGTGATAAAAGATGCACAAGAGGCCAGAGCCATAGGAGTAGAGAGTTTGTCAGAGATGGGGTTGTAGGGCTGAAGGAGGGTTGCAGGGATGGTGGGAGGGAGGCGAGGTCATGGAAGGAGCAGGACTTAGCGTGGGATAGAATACAGCAGCTGAGTTTTGGATGAACTGAAGTTTTGAATTGGAGGCCAGACAGGAGAGCTTCGGAATAGTCGAGTCTGGAGGTGACCGAAGCATGGTTGAGGGTTTCAGACGCAGATGCACTGAGGTAGGGATGGAGGTCGGTTATGGAGGTGGTAGTAGGCACTCTCTGTGATGGAGAGGATATGAGGTCAGAAGGTCAACTTGGGGTTTAGCAGTATGCTAAGGTTGAAAACAGTAGTTCAACCTGAGACAGTGGCCAGTGAGGGGGTGAAATCATTGGCAAGGAAAATATCCTTGGGGACTCCGGAGGTAACGGTGCAGAGGTTGGAAGAGATATCATTGCTGGAGATGCTCTAGCTACAATTGGGTAGGTAAGAGTGGAAGCAGGTGAAGGCTGTCCCATTGAGCTGGAAAATGGAGTAGAGGTGTTGGAGGAGGATAGTGTGGTCGACTATGCCAAAGGCTGCAAAGAGTATGAGGACAGATAATGCACCGTGGTCACAGTCACAGAGAAGGTTGTTTGTGACCATGGCTTCCTATTTTCTCCAATTACTGCCTAATCTCCAGACTTCCTTATCCTTCTCATTCTAAAGCCCTGGGACATGTTTCCTTGCAACTACTCTCCTACTTCCTTCATCACTTCCTGTTCAAGGGTCTCCATTTGGGGTTCTGACCTGCCCACAGAACTGAAAATGCTGGTGACAATCAGAAATGATATCCTGTGCGACTGAGACTGTGGTTCTCTGTCTCTTTATCCTCCTTGACCTCTTGCTACTTTTGACTGTCAACGACTCCACTACGACTTTGGCTTCATTGACCTTCCTGGTTTCACGTGAGGCTAAATTGAGAGGTGGTTTACTGCTCAACCCCATGTTGAACTTCCTTAATCACATTCATTCTGTTATTGAAGGTGATTTCTTCCACCTGCACCCTCTCCCCACTGATGCTGAAACATAAGGCAATATATTGAACACCTCAATGCTTGACCTCCCAACACTCTCCTAATGAGCCTCACCCGCAAAAGCTTTCACACACCCACTGTCTTTTCCCAGCTCTCCATGTCTCACCCTACCGTAGTGATCTCCTCCATCTATATAATCCTGCTTGCATCCATGCAAGCTTCTGAAAATAGGTTATTTTCCCTCTGCTCCATCATCGGTGCCCACCATTTAAATCACTATGTCCCTCCCTAGATTCCTCCACTTTGCCACTACACTCCTTGCTTTCATGCCCCTTTTCTAAGCCTTTACCACAGCCTTAAGTCCTTTTATTTTCCCTTGTACTGTTTTTCCTCCTCCTTGTAAAGCACTTAGGTTTTTTCTGTGCAGATCTGTAGAAATATAACTTATTCTTTCAGCCTTCGTTGAGCTGAGGAAGGAGTGAATTTAAAAAAAAATGTGTGTGGATAATCAATCCACTGGTTCAATTACTTGATAATGGCTGCACCACTCCTAGCACCTTGGCTGTGAAGTTCTGAGGTTCAGTTGTTACTCGGGGGTAAAGTTTGACCTGTGTTTGAGAACTTGCCAGTTTGCTGTTGGGGTTGCTGTACTTGTAATATGTTCGAATGATTAAATTGAAGATAATTAATAAAAGCACATTGCAAGTATAATCTTGCAGTGGCTGCAATATGGTGCAGAATGAGTGTTACAGTAAGTGCTGTATGCCAGCGAAATGAGTCACAATAAATGTGGTCATATTAACTTGTCCTTTCAAAAAAATTATTTTTAATAAAACCTTCACAATGTGAAATACTAACAGCACGGTGTGCATTGCACATGAGTCGGTGAGTTTGATGGATTCAGTAACTGTTGCTGCCTTGAAATGATGAAGCAGTGTTTGTATTCGATTTGACAAGTGAGGCTGCAGCAAAGAAGCATGTACCGTTACTACTGGGCTTGAGATTTCATGGACTGGGTCACTTGATAGATTTGTTGTGCACAGGAAAATGACATGCTCCATATAATGAAGTGCAGCAACTTATTGAGGCCTACAGCTCCGCAAAGCTTTCTGTCTTTTACAAGATTTAATGGGAAAATGATAGGCTGCCCTATGGCTTTCCTTCTTTGATTCAGACAACTGTACTGCAAACTGGCATTCCTTGCAAGCTTATGGTCATCTTGGTGTCACTGACATGAAATCTCACTTCATGTTCTAACCAAATGGAAGCTGTTTGAATTAAATTCTGCTGTTTGATCAGTGGTCTGTTGTGCTTATTCACAGTTCAAATTATCATCTTTACACCACGTGCATAAAAGACCGCTTTATGCAAAGTTCTGTCATTAGCTGACCCATGATTTTAGTTTTATATCTCTACATCTGTCCATAACTATATTGGTGTGAGTGGTTGTATTTGTAAAACATTTTGGTTCTCCCATTGGGAGTTTTGGGTTATTTCACAAGCCGTGGAATAGCCTGTGCTGATATCTTGGTAATGATGCATTCCCATCGAACAGTAACTGCACAGTTTAATTTGTTCAGTCTGGAATGCTTAGGGATATTTCTGAGAGCAGATAAGGTGATCATCGCACCGACGTTCTTCTCTATCTTCCTGGCTGCAATGCTCCATCTCACCCTCAGTAAGCTCCCTGCTGGAGTGGAGCTAATCTACAGAACAAACGGGAAACTGTTCAACCTCCGTCGCCTCCAGTCCAGATCCAAGGTCGTCCCAACCTCTGTCATCGAATTACTGTACGCAGACGACACTTGCGTCTGCGCACACTCTGAGGTCAAACTCCAAACCATCGTACCATTCACCGAAGCGTACGGGAGCATGGGCCTTACACTAAACATCCGTAAGACAAAGGTCCTCTACCAACCTGCCCCCGCGGCACAGTACTGCTCCCCGATTATCAAAATCCACGATGAGGCCTTGGACAAAGTGGACCACGTTCCATACCTCGGGATCCTACTTTCAACAAGGGCAGACGTCGATGACGAAGTCCAACACCGCCTTCAGTGTGCCAGTGCAGCCTTCGGTTGCCTGAGGAAGAGAGTGTTTGAAGACCAGGACCTCAAACCCGGCACCAAGCTCATGGTCTACAGAGCAGTAGTGATACCCGCCCTCCTGTATGCTTCAGAGACATGGACCATGTACAGCAGGCACCTCAAAGCACTGGAGAGGTACCACCAACGCTGCCTCCGCAAGATCCTGCAAATCCATTGGCAGGATAGGCGCACCACCGTCGGTGTTCTCGCTCAAGCCAACATCCCCAGCATCGAAGCTTTGACCATGCTCGATCAGCTCCGATGGACGGGCCACATCGTCCGTTTGCCTGATACGAGACTCCCAAAACAAGCGCTCTACTCGGAGTTCCGACACGGCAAGAGAGCCCCAGGTGGGGTGAGGAAACGCTTCAAGGACACCCTCAAAGCCTCCTTGGAAAAAGTGCAACATCCCCACTGACACCGGGGAATCCCTGGCCCAAGACCGCACAAAGTGGAGGAGAAGCATCCGGGAAGGCGCCGAACACCTCGAGTCTCTTCGCCGGGAGCAAGCGGAAGCCAAGCGCAAACAGGAGAAGAAGCGCACGTCAACCCAAGCACCCCACCCACCCGCCCCTTCAACCACCGTCTGCCCCACCTGTGACAGAGACTGTAGGTCCCACATTGGACTCATCAGTCACCTGAGAGCTCATTTTTAATGTGGAAGCAAGTCATCCTCGGTTCCGAGGGACTGCCTAAGAAGAAGAAAAGAAAGACTTTTCAAAACCAAAAGGTTATCATTCAGCCATTGTAATAATAGAACAAAATTCTCCACCCTCCATGCCAGTGTGTATTTGTTGTGATGTTCCCTTTCCCTAGTCCAGTTTGTTTTTGTTGTAGAATCTGAAAAGACATTGAAACCCTGTTGTATCATTATTGATTAATCCTTCAGAATCCAGAACATTATCTTTTAACTTGGAGTGATACAACAGATGTTCTATTCTGCATGGCATATTAATTTATAATATTCTGCAGTCCCTTGCAGGATTATATTTTGTTGTAGGTTCTAAAATTGCTTTGAAATCCTATTATACGATGAGATACTATTATCCTGGACATCTACCATGTTATTACGGTATAGTTTCACCTTTTTATTTTAGGGTGAAGCTTTTTAAAAAAAAATATATTATCTCACTTTTCTGCACCACACATGATCCATCACTAAGATGAAAACCAGTATACTCCCTGGCCTCTGTCACTGCCAATCTGAAACTCATTGGATGAGTACATTTTTCAAGTCTTTCTAATCTATTTTTCATCCACCTGGCCTTGACTTGGTGCCTTCCTACAGTGTGGAGGAATACGGATCCAAAACTAGGATTATTATGCCAGTGCACTACCCAATTTATTTTCTGAAAAGAGCCTGTTTTACTGTTCTTTTCAAGACTGATGTATCTTTTTCCCAGTTACAACTAACCAGCAGTTTAGCATACAAACATAATGGCTTTCAAACGTGTAATCACTGAACGCAAGCACTTTGTAATGTCACTCAATCGGACAGATCCACCAAGTCTAACCATCAGGACTTCAAAAAGAATCAAGCTGCAACAGTGATCACATACTTTCAAATGTATGTTGAGCTCCCTTGCACTGTTGATTTGTTAACTCTTACTTTGATGTCATTAATATCTGAAGTAGACAATAAAATGTTACGCACAGTCGTCCTAGCAACTTGATTCTTTTTGAAGTCCTGATGGTGAGACTTGGTGTATCTGTCTGAGCGACATTAGAAAGTGGTTGCATTCAGTGATTACGGTAGTATGCAACTCACAATTTTTAAAAAAATTATAGCATAGAGGAGTGCAGAGTAGTATGGGATACAGGAGTGCAGTAAAGTGCCGCAGCATGGTATGAAATACAGGACCGTAGTATGGCACCACAGAGTGGTATGGGATACAGGAGTGCAGTGTATGGCAAAAGCTTGTACCTGCATCTTCCCTCCCTGCCCTTGAAAGATGCCGATGTGATATCAAAGCACTTCTAAACAGGGAGAGTGAGGAAAATAGAGGGTTAAATGGACTAAAGTGCATTTTACGTGCCACATAAACAAACATTGATGAGACCTGATAGTATCTCTCAGTGCAATAATTTCTGTGATAAATGTGTCCTGTGTGTTCAGTATTCTAAAGCTACTTTTATACTGTTCTTTTAATTGAGATTCCAGGAGCTATGATGACACACTGAGAGGTTCAGTTTTATCTGTGTTTGAGAGTCTCTCAATGAGCTGTGGGAAACAGATTTAACAATGGCAGATGGATCATAGACACTGGGCTCCTGGATGAATGTTATAAATGTAGCTTAATATGCAGTTTATGCCGCCTACCTGTCCTGAGGATACTTTTATTAATCCACTTTGAATTGCATTCTTTAAAAGATTCAGACAACTAACTGATCAGAGGCGAAATTTGTGTAGTTTTTCACTTCCTATCTGTGAGCAAATGCTTTATTTGTTAGCAAGTGGATTTTATTCTGATATAAGTAAATGATGCACATTTTATATAATGTTACATTTCCTGATTATTTGACTACTAAACCTAAGGGTAACTTATAATAAGATACTGCTTTTAGGTGAAATTCAACTCGACAGAAGTTAAGTCCACAACATGCAGCTTTTGGGAGTGCAGATTAAAATTCAGCATATGAGGGATCAGGCCCAGATGAAATGGCTGGGAAAGATGGTGTTTTCTACATCAGCTTGAGACAAACAAGATGGTTGTTAAAATCATTCTACTATACATTCACAGGTGTGTCAGCTGTGGCTCAGTGGGTAGCACCCCCGCCTCTGAGTCAAAAGGTTGTGGGTTCAAGTTCCACTCCAGAGACTTGAGCACAAAAATCTAGGCTGACCCTCCAGTGCATTACTGAGGGAGTGCTGCACTGTCTGAAGTGCCGTCTTTCGGATGAGACGTTAAACCAAGGGCCCTGTCTGCCCCCTCAGGTGGACGTAAAAGATCCTATGACACTATTTTGAATAAGAGCAGGGGAGTTATCCCCGGTGTTCTTGCCAATATTTATCCCTCAATCAACATCACTAAAACAGATGATTGGTCATTTTCACATTGCTGTTTGTGGGATCTTGCTGTGTGCAAAGTTGCTGCCGCGTTTCCTACATTACAACAGTGACTGCACTTCAAAAAGTATTCCATTGGCTGTAAAGCGCTTTGGGATGTCTGGTGGTCGTGAAAGGCGCTATAGAAATACAAGTCTTTTTTTCTTTGATTTGTGAGAGTGGCCCCTTTTTCACTCAGCACAGCACAACCTGTGCTGAACAGGCCATGTGGGTGGCATGGGTGCGGAAGGTTTCTGAAGGTAGTATATTTGATAGGCAGCTCGACCAACCAGCTAAGCCCCAGATAAACAGTGCTGGGGAGGGTCGGAGGTCAAACCTTTGGCATTATGTCCAGCTAGGAAAGACACACACAGACAGTCTGCAAGAACTTAGAATGGAAACAGTCTTGACGGATGAGATCCCTCCTTTTTCATATTTGAACCAGCCAGCTTAGCAAATACTGACTTGTAAAAGTCAAACTGGGCTTGTATCAAAGGCTAAATTTGTGTAATTTGTTATTTTTGATGTTACAAGGAAAAATTACGATTAGATTAAATTGTACTGAAGACTGTTCTGTTGAGTCTTGTATTTAAATAAATTATCCTGTTGGTATTTAATGGCCTCGTCTTACTTGAGTCTGTATCAGTACGCCTTCCAGAAGGTTGAAGAAAAGCAGCTGGAGGCACGTGCAACAGTACAGTATTCAGTTCACATCACGGGGTTTCTATTGCTACGAACCCTGGGTTACACCATCATATGACTTGATATTTGCCACTAAATGTAAACTCCTGATTGTAAGGGAAGCGGGACCCACTTGCAGGTGAGACTGGTGACTATGAACTTGAATATCTAGCACAGATCCAAAATTTGTAACACTGGTATTCCATACTGCTGTGTAGTGTGGCTTACACTGCAGGGAAAGTGGCTTGATATCCTGAAGGGATGAAATCCAAAGCTACATTCAAATTTGATCAAGGTTCATGCTTGCAACCTTTATTAGCATTGTAGCTACTATGGTTTCATACAAGTGTAAAGCTATTTAGTGTTTCAATTAATTGTGGCAATGGTACTTTGTAATGAGTTATCATTTCTAATGGTATTCACAAACTACCAACCTGTCCAGGAGTTCATTACACAAAACAAGGCTAAACTCATTAAATCTGGAGCTTTTTTCTCTAGGCACGAAAAGGGTTTCTGCTTAACCTTTTGATGTCTGCTATTTTAAAGCAATGTGACAGTTGGATTTGCCAGTGGCATGATTGGAATCGCTGTCTGTGATCTGTATACCAAACCCACAGAGTAGTGACCAGTGTTGCGTGGCTTCAGTAAATACACTGAAAGCTGTATTGAAACATTCCCCTTTGGGACTGGGCCAAACCGGTTGCTTAAGGCTGTTGAATCCAGAGGAATAATGAAATGCTTTTATGTCTTGAACGTAACCACAGTGGGAATTTTAAACATGGTTGTGGCCTTGTTTAAAGCAATGGCTGGTTAATCTAGAGGCACATTTAATTTATGTTGCTAACCTACTGCATCTACATTGGCAGATAATCTCTTTCAGGTCATGTATAGTCACAAAAGTACATAGTGTTAACAATGTAGGGCTTTAAACCATTTCAAAAGGGTAAAAGATTTTTGTGTAAAAGATGTTCTGAGATGGTTGTGGTTTTGAAACAGTCCTAAAACCACTTTATTGTAAAAACTGGCAGACTTGCTTATATTTGAGCCTTTCCATTGATTTTACTGAAACAATGCCATCACTTGGTAATAGCTTAAACTGTTTAATCCTGTTGCACTGCCATTCAGACCTCCCTGCCAGTTGATCCATTAATCCAGTTTCAAATTTTTATTTAAAATTCAGTTGTAGTGGGTTAATTCTGGGAGGTGTTGGCTGCTTACCTCCTTTGGCTTTTTAATCAAGGTTACCAGAAGGACAGCTTTGGCTGGGAGATGCTGCTGTGGTGTCAGTTGACCACTTGTGGTTTGTCAAGGAGAACGGTTGTCTTGTTGTGGCCACTAGCTACTGTTAACCAGAATAGCAGTGGCATTGGACATCAACTGCAAATCACCAGTGGGTCTTTACAAATAAAATTTGTAGTTGAGTGGAGAAAGCATTAGATACTGACTCAGCTGCTTCCAGGCAATTTGAGGCAGCATTTTATTCAGTATTCAAGGATAGCATTTAAGCTGTCTGCCTTCTCAGGACGTGACAGAACCAGACTTCACCCATACAGCTGACTTGTTTTGCAAAGTCTTTTTTGTGCATCCTGCAGTCCTTCTATTCATACATGTGATAGAAAGATCATAGTGTGTCACTGGTATGCATCTCCTACTGTATTCAGATCTTGTGGACTGCTTTTTTTGAGATATATATATATATATATATATATATATATATATATATATATATATATATATATATATCTATCCTGGATATTGGAATACAGAGTAGAATTTCTAAATTTGCCGATGACACCAAACTTGAGGGTGTGACAAACAGTGATGATGATATCAATCGACTGCAACAGGACATAGAAAGGCTAGCAGAATGGGCAGACAAGTGGCAGATGGAATTTAATACAGAGGTGATGCATTTTGGCAGAAGGAACCGGGAGAGGCAATATACACTTAATGGCACAGTTTTAAAGAGTGTGCAGGGACAGAGGGACCTGGGAGTTAATGTGCATAGGTCCCTGAAGGTGGCAGGACATATTGAGAGAGTGGTTAACAAAGCATATGGGATCTTGGGCTTCATAAATAGAGGTATTGAGTACAAAAGTAGAGAAGTTATGCTGAACCTTTATAAAGCACTGGTTAGGCCACAACTGGAGTATTTCATCCAGTTCTGGTCACCACACTTTAGGAAGGATGTGAAGGCCCTTGAGAGGGTGCAGAGGAGATTTACCAGAATGGTTCCGGGGATGGGGTATCTTAGCTTCAAGGACAGGTTGGAGAAGCTGGATTTGTTTTCATTCGAGCAAAGGAGGTTGAGGGGTGATTTGATAGAGGTGTACAAGATTATGATTGATTTGGATAGGCTAGACGGGGAAAGGCTGTTCCCACTAGTTGATGGTACAAGGACTAGGGGACACAGATTTAAAGTTTTGGGCAAGAGGGGGGATGTGAGGAAAAACTTTTTTACGCAGCGAGTGGTGATGACCTGGAATTCGCTGCCGGTGGAAGCGGAGACAATCAATGTTTTCAAGGGGAGACTGGATAGGCACTTGAGGGAAATAAACTTTCAGGGCTACGGGGATAGAGCGGGGAATGGGACTGACTGGATTGCTCTACAGAGAGCCGGCACGGACTCGATGGGCCCAATGGCCTCCTTCTGTGCCGTTATGACTCTGATATTCTTCAGTCATGCAATTCAGGATTGCAGCTGTGCAGTCCTAATATATTTTATGTGACTGTATTGTTCCAATTAAACATTTAGAACTTTAATATAAATTTCATAATTTTGATTTTCAGTTTTTATTTTTTTCCTGTAATCAAGTCACAAAATCGGTTGAAATCAACTGCAAGTTTTTTTTTCTAAAGTTAAAAATAAAATGAATGTTAATCAAAACAGTTTGGGTTCTATGCAACTTTGAAAAGTTGAGTGATTTTAGTTGAGTGAAAATAGTTATTTTAATTACAATAAATTATTTCCTTATGTTAATATTGTGCTGCTGATTCAGATTACACAAACGTATAATTGTAGAGATGAAAAAATCCACAAGCTCTTTGCATTTGGTGTTGAAGTGGAGGGGGGAGCGGGGAGGTGGAGGAGAAGAGGTCTGAAGAGGCGGTTTGTTATGGAGAAAAGGAGCAGGAGGTTGTACTTGCCCTCCAGGATGATCCTGGAGTAATAGGATTTGGCTGAGGAAAGTGAAGCACAGTGGAAATTAATGTGGTTGAACCAGATTTGGAGACCTTTGACTAGGTCAGTTGTGTGCCAAGTGTGCTCAAGCTTTCGGTCCTCAGACTTAAGGCAGGAGTGGGAGATGACGAGTAACTTGGGAACATGGGCGTCTAAAGCGGAGTTGAGGGAACATTCCATTAATTCTTTATACTTGTGGATCTCCTGTGATGTTGCTACCAGGTATTCAGGGGTCTGGAGCACGGCTGTGATATTAGGCTGTTAACCATTTCTCTCCCTTGTAGGCAATTGCTCTAGTATTTGCCATGAGAAAGTAGTCTAAATAGGCAAAAACAGGTACAAAAGTAAAATACTGTGGATGCTGGAAATCTGAGAATAAAAACAGAAAACGCTGGAAATACTCAGCAGGTCAGGCAGCATCTGTGGAGAGAGAAATAGTTAACGTTTCAAGTCGATGACCTTTCGTCAAAACAGGTACCTTGTAGCTCCTGAGCTCAGAGGGCAATTATAACTGTTCAAACATTAATGGCTCCAGATGAGAAGGAGCCATCTTGAAATGAATTGAGTTGAGAGATTAGTAACTCAATGTTAGTAAATTGAAAGCATAGTGTGCCGATGGCTTCTGTGACTGGTGCACTGTTCTTGGAAATTGGCCAATGTGTAATGCTAATGCTTACGCTTGGGATTTTCAATATTGTGCTGCTGGCTGCTGCATTTGGCATAATGTCAGTGATTATGCCAGAGCCAGATATGTGAGTATTGTGGTTATGGGTTGGGCTAATGTTTTGCTTCAAGTGGTGGAGCCAGTGATTCTGAGTTGAGACTGTGTAGAGGAGACTAAAAGGTAAAGTGACTGCAGCCAGCATGGAAGAGCGAAAAAAATCGATCAGTGTATGGAATTAGAGGTGGCTGAGGCATTGGAAGAGTTATGAGGCGGAAATTAGCAGTGATGTAAGATTAATGGATAGTTATAGACTGAAGTGGAAATAACACTTGCAGCAGTTGGCAGGATACTGCACTGTGAAATTCATGGTATAATGCTCCTGTGCTTATAGAACATAAGAACATAAGAAATAGGAGCAGGAGTAAACCGTACGGCCCCTCGAGCCTGCTTCGCCATTCAATAAGATCATGGCTGATCATCGACCTCAGCTCCACTTTTTCGTCCGATCCCCGTATCCCTTGATTCCCCCAGAGTCCAAAAAGCTATCTATCTCAGCCTTGAATATACTCAAAGACTCAGCATTCACACCCTCTGGGGTAGAGATTTCCAAAGATTCACAAACCTCTGAGTGAAGAAATTCCTCCTCATCTCTGTCTTAAATGGCCTACCCTTGTCCTGAGACTATGCCCCCTAGTTCTAGACACTCCAGCCAGGGGAAACAACCTCTCGGCATCTACCCCGTCAATCCCCTTCAGAATCTTGTATGTTTCAATGAGATCACCTCTCATTCTTCTAAACTCCAGAGAGTATAGGCCCATTCTACACAATCTCTCATCCTAGGACAGCCCTCTCATCCCAGGAATCAATCTCGTGAACCTTCGTTGCAACCCTTCCGAGGCAAGTATATCCTTCCTTAGATAAGGAGACCAAAACTGTGCACAGTACTCCAGGTGTGGTCTCACCAAGGCCCTGTACAATTGTAGCAAGACTTCCTTATTCTTATAATCCAACCCCCTTGCAATAAAGGCCAACATGCCATTTGCCTTCCTTATTGCTTGTTATGCCTGCATGCTAGACTTCTGTGTTTCTTGCACGAGGACACCCAAATCTCTCTGAACACCAACATTTAAAAGTTTCTCACCATTTAAAAAATATTCTGTTTTTTCTATTCTTCCTACCAAAGTGAATAACCTCATATTTCCCTACATTATACTCCATCTGCCACCTTACTGCCCACTCACTTAGAGCAGCATATCCTCCAATGTAACATGCACAGTAGCTTAGGATATAAAACAGCATAGTTTCAGTAAGCCATAGCAACACTGCAGCTAGCTTAAAATTCTCTCTCTTTTTGTTTGGAATGACAAATTCTGTGATCAAATCTAATTTACAGTACTTAGTCAAGGTCAAGTGAAAACTGGAATGTTGGTGGTCCAAACTTCAATGACACTGCTTGAGATAGTTACATAGAGATGATTTTCTTATTGCAGTTGTGAACCAATGACATTTTCCTGTTTTTTAAAGATTATTCTTTGCTGCCTCCCTTCCTTCCATGTTGCCACATGGAGATGATTTTCTTATTGCAGCTGTGAACCAATGACATTTTTTCCATTTTTTTTTAAAGATCCATCATTCCTTCCTTCCTTCCTTCTCTTCCTTGTTTCCTTCCTTGTTTCCACTTGGTGGCATGGGAATAAACATTTCCCCAATTCCAGTTACAGGTTGGCATGATGTATAAACCAAGCAGTGTGTTACAGTTCTTGGTTTTGGCATTGTGTCATTCAGTGGCATGAGCTAGGTACTACAAAGCACGATAATATTTACTGTGCTATTGGGCTTCTCAGCGGGATTTTCTGCTTATCCAAATCAAGAAAAAATCCTTGGCAGACCAATAGAATTTTGACTTAAATTTGGAGCCAAAATTCTCTGGAAAAACTTGGTGTAATTTAGTGTGACTGAGCTAGCTTTGACAATCAGCCCGCAGTCAGGTTGTCCTACCTAGATCACACGGAAGAAGGAGAAACAATGGAGACTGTGCTTCTCTGTGGCGAGATCTACTGGCCTCTGGCATCTTCTGACAGTGATGAGGCTGAGATTGGGTTCTTGCAATTTGAGGAAATGTAGGTGTTAACCCATGTCCCACCTGTCTGTGGTGCCATGTCAGAGGTCTCACAAAGTTAACTGCTAGGCAACATTGTTTGAAGAAATAGTGCTTCTCTAGATAACTGAAATGAAAAGACCACACGATTTGAGTCTGAAGTTTATTTGTCATACATTTGCTAGGCAGGTAGTATACACATCCCAATAATGTTGTGCTGTCATCTGTTTAGTTGTTTTCACGCACACAAACACACAATAGAAGTTGTCACTTTCCTCAAGAGTTTTAGTATGGTAATGTAGCATTGGTACTGTAGTTCATCATTCGTTCTTGAATCTGATCCTAGCAGATCATCAGAGTATCATTTTGGAGCTCCACTGAATGCATGTTCTGCTGTGTGATGATGCAAGTGTTGTGGAATTTTCCAGTAAATTGCCACTGCAGTACTTGGCTGCATTTTTATCCCGTTTACATACAAGGGGGATTGTCACATGTCTCCAAGACCTTTAAAGTTTTAAATGTACTACGGCCGTGAAGGCAGCAGGCACATGTTGTTTGCGAATCACGTGATATGAATTAAGCTTTATAGATCAGGCTGTACCGATGACTCGATTGGTAAAGGCAATGTGTAGCTGGGCCATACAGACCAGAAGATCTCTGGTTTAATTCTCGATCTATGCTGTTGGATAATTTCAACCATGTTGGCAGTAGGTGCTTTCCAATTAGCTTTAGTGCCTCTGGGGTAAATTAGATCATCAGCCAAGGTTGTTTTTTCCTGATTTGCTAGATGCAGCGACTTTCAGGTCTCCAGAATGACCCTAGGATACTACACCTTAATTCTTTTGGTGGTAAGCATGCAGCAGTCTCACAGCATCTGGTCTTAGTTCCTCAAGTAAGGGAAGTGCAGTATAATAAAATGTTATCTCAGTAGAGGTGTTCACACATAGTTTCAACAGCCCGAGGCTAGGGAGGTGAGAATAATCAGCCAGGGAAAGTTTGCCACTGTGGATATTGAGGCTATTTGTTGGGTCAGGACAAGATTAGGCTCAGCTGTGATGCTCTTCATGGTCAATTAGCCCAATAGCGTTCACCATCTAGACTCACACATAATGTTTAGCCATTTGGACGAGGGTACTGAAGGGCTGTCCGTGCCTGTGATAGGGTATCCCAGTATTAGCCAGCCCTTCAGGAGAGGAGAGAATTGGGGGCGATGAAATTCCTGAAAGACCAATTTACTTCATAATTTTCCTTTCCCAGACATTTTGTTTTGGCCAACAAGATACCATCGACAAAGATAATGCTTTTTATCACTCTGACTCCGAAAAAAATGCATTATGTGAGATCAGCACTTCCGAAAACAAATTATAAGCAAAGTGATAATCTCTTGGTAACAAACACTTGACACATTTGCCCTTTGAGCAAAATCTATGCTGTGGTGTCTTTGCTGAAGTGGTGTTGCAGCTGTCAGTCTTGCCGTTTGGCCAAAGTGATGCCAATTGACAAATAAGGATATTTATATATGAAAAGATGATCAGTTGTCAAGATAAGTTCTCTTTGTCAGTTTCTCAAATATGGTCAGACACTCCAGTTTGTGTCAACATGTATAAGTGTCTAAGTACTGTGACAGACTCTTTAACAGAGTGTGGCTATCTGACATGAAACCAGACAGTCTTGTCAGTTCATGATTGATGCCAAGCAGACCTAAAATTCTGCAGCAAAGAAGCACTTTTTACATTCACTCCAAAGAGTCATTCACTCATTTTAAACATCATCAAAAATATACAGTACATGGAGTATAAACCTGTGGATGTTTTGCTAACTAAAATCAAGTGACTGAAAGTTCAAAATGTAAAGCTGCAGCACTCTTTCACTAACTATTCTATAAGGCAACATATAAAATGATCCCCCCGCCCCCAAATTTCTATCCCAAAAAAATGACTCTTATAAGACAACTGCCAACATTACAAAGCCTCTGTCCACCTTCAAGTTAGTTGTTATCCACTAATATATTTCTCTCTTGCTTCACATTTCAATCAACATGTCCCCATCAACTTGTTCCCATCAGGTGTTGCTCTGCTCCTCCGGCGCTATGATGCATAAATGGCAAATTTACCTCCCTCCCGCTTCTAATTTTAAATTCCCTCCCACTTTCCCTATCCCATTGGGCTGTCTCTGATTTTAAATCCAGAGCGGGAGTCTGGACTAAAATTGGTCATCAGGAGGGATAATTGTCATTTAAATATTACGCTGGAGGAGTGGCGCAGAGCAACACCTGACGGGTGTACTAGTAAGGTCTTGCTCTTGACAGGTTTCAAAATTGGCCACCAAATTCTAACTGCGCCTAACCAATGATTTGTAGAAGTTTAGCATTATCTCTGCTTTTGTATTATATTGCTGTATTTATAAAACCTAAATTCATAGGAACATAGGCTTTTCAAAAAACTAATTTTATCCACTTGTCTTCCCACTTTTAAAATACTTGAAACTGTATAAAATCAGAAATGACTATTTTGTCTCACATCCTACCTGAGGTTTCCTTTTAATAGTGTAATTTCTGTTAGGGAAACCTGTAGAAGTGCTACACCAAAAAAATTGCACGTTGTGCTCTATTTTAATGAAATGTGTTTGATAATGTGACAAGATTTGCTAAACATGTTGAATGAACACACAGAAATAGCAATGTGGCACATTACTGCTTCAATATATCATGGATAATGGAGGGGATGCAATAGAGAGAGTACTGTCTTTTCAGAATGTCCTTTAGCCTCACCCCAGGAATGTAAGCTAAAGCCATGTTTGTCCTTCTGCCCTCCTGACCAGTTGATTCCACTCAGATGAAGCATACACTTCTAGTGGCCCTAAATAGAAAAGATCTTTTAGAGGGACCTAGCAAAAGAAAGTCCTGGTTCTTTAATGGATTTTGTCATACGTTTCCTATGCTCATTGCACTCTATTCAGCTTTTAGGCTTTGTGGAAAATAAATTTAACAATTTAAAATCTGGAAAACCTGCTTCTCTGTAATAACAATATTCAGCATCAAAGGAATGGAATCAAATCCAAACTGCAGCATGTTTTTGTTAAACCTCCCTAAGTCCCATCTTAAAGTTGTAGACGATCCACTTATTTTAATAACTGTTCTGCTGAAACTTGCCTGCTGTAAAACCAGAGCAGAACTAAATAGGCAAGCAGCTTGTTGGTTCCACAGTGCCACTCCTTTCTGTCACCCGGTTTTAAAGAATTTCTTTACAAGATACTACAGGATTAGGATCAAGTGAACCGCCCTTGTGCAAGGACCGCTTGGATTGCCTTTAAAACAGAGAAAATGGAAAGACCATGGAATGCACCTAGTTGGTGTTAGTATTATGAGATTTGACAGTTAAGTATCACGACAACTGAGTTGAGCCTAAATACTTCCTTTACAAAATAGATCAGTTATCTAATTGTCGTGACTGATTTCTGCAAGACCTTACAAAGCACAGACACAATGGGTGGGTTAATTGGTTTTGGTACTGAAGGAACCACCTCTGGATTCAGTGACAATTAGAAACTGAAGTTGTTCTTTCGTAGTTTGGATCAGATCTAAAATCTGACCTCCAAAGCACAATATGTTTAGGTCCATTAACTGACCAGTTATACTCACTGTCTGCAACAGTGCAATGGAAAATAGTGTTGCATTAAGACGCAAAGTGCAGTATAACTGGGCTGTGTCAGCCGTGGCTCAATTGGTAGCACTCTTGCCTCCGAGTCAAAAGGTCCAGAGACATGAGCACATAATCTGGGCTGACACTCCAGTGCAGTAGTGAGGGAGTGCTGCACTGTCAGAGGTGCTGTCTTTTGGATGAGACGTTAAATCAAGGCCCTGTCTGCTCTCTCAGGTGGACGTAAAAGATCCCCATGCACTATTTTGAAGAAGAGCAAGGGAGTTATACACGGTGTCCTGGCCAATATTTATCCCTCAATCAACATCACTTCAAAAAGAAAACAGATTATCTGGTCATTATCACAATGCTGTTTGTGGGAGCTTGCTGTGCACAAATTGGCTGCCACGTTTTCTACATTACAACAGTGACTACATTTCAAAAGTACTTCATTGGCTGTAAAGCGCTTTGGGACGTCCTGAGGTCCTGAAAGGCGCCGTATAAATGCAAGTCTTTTTTTCTTTTTATTTGAAGTTACTGATTTTAATTTTGGTAACTGGTGAGAGTTCATCTAGCCTTCAAACCTGCTGAAGTATAACTGCAACTGGCACGTTGCCATATTTTAAGCTGTAAAAATACAGTTTAAAATAAATTTAGTTAGTTGCCCCTTATGTTTTTGATATTATCAAAGAGCAATCAGCACAGTGACCTGTCAGCTGAAATTTTACTGCCATCCAGGTGCTGGTGAGCAGAGTTCTCATGCATTCCAGCACTCGTACACA
Source organism: Squalus acanthias (assembly GCA_030390025.1). NCBI lineage: Eukaryota > Metazoa > Chordata > Chondrichthyes > Squaliformes > Squalidae > Squalus > Squalus acanthias. Next base: position 94,800,541 of record CM059437.1, on the reverse strand, counting down.
GAGCTTCACTTTGTTACCAAACAAAATTGGTGGAGTTCTCACTCCTTCAAAGCAGGGACAGGTGTCAAACTGACACCTGCAGTATAAAAGGCACCATTCTACTTTCCAGATTATTGCTGGAGTTAATGATGCCCTGTTTCACTTTGATTATTGGTGCTGCAGTAATGCTCATCTGATCATGACTATGGCACCAAGATCTGGGGAGGAGGGACACTTTTGTTGCAGCACTATTCTTCATAAGGCAGTGATCACAAAATAAGTACGTAAGTGTTTGGCTCATCTTTCAGTCATATATCCAGATAAACCTAGAGTCACCCCCAATGTGGCATCCAGTGCTTCTTTAATGATTTCAGCATTTCTTCCTCCGCTACTCCACCCAAAAGTCCATTCTGTGTGTTGATCACTTTGTGTTAAGAACTTCTTGACATTAGTCCTTGATTTGCCTTTTCCTACTTTGAACTTGTCTCCTTTGTCCAACTCTTACAATTTAGTTGGAAGTAATTTTCACAATTTAGTTTTCTTACATAAGATCATCTATTGTCAAGGCTGAAAAGTCCAAGTTTCGCCAGTTTTCCCTCAGATGACACTATATCTGAGGGGAAGCCAGATAAGCACATGAGGAAGATAGGAATAGTAGGTTATGCTGACAGGGTTAGAGGATGAGGGGTGGAAGGAAGCTCGTGTGGAGCATAAACCCCGGCATGGACTATTTGGGCCTAATGGCCTGTTTCCGTGCTGTACATTATATGTAATCCTATGTAAGTATGCAGGAAGACTGGAAAATCTTGCAGTGCATTAGAATTAATGGCTCCAGCTCAATACAAATAGCTTTCAGCCCTTTTGCGATGCATATAAATCTGTACACTATTTATCCCCTTGAGGCAATTGGAAGAGGGTGTATAACTCTAAACTTTCTGCCTCCTCCCCAGTAAGCAAAGACATTAAAAAATCTGTTTCAAAAAAAGTAAACATTTTAAATACAGGCTAGGATTTCTCTTCAGAAAGTAACCAAAGTATGACATTTTTCAGGAATTTTATTAAAGCAGTTTGGCCTTTTTAGGCTCCTTTTCTATCTTGTTTTAATACTGCGTTTACCCGGCCACTTTTATTAGCGATTTCCCAGCAGATTTATTTTCTGGTTTTAGCCAACTGTGTGAGACCCGCAGGTTGGGAAACCACACCACTAGCCCAGTTCTCGTGCTATATAAACACAGTTCTAACTTGGATTGCCCCAGATTTAGATTTATTCTGAAGAGATCTGTTCTGTTCTGAGTAAGTGGGACTGAGTTGCAGGTCTTGCGATACAACTGATCCTATGCTTATTCTGACTAACTGAGATGAGCCAGAGGGAGAGGCGGAGGAAAGAGTCATAAATGATCTATTGTAAGTAGAGCTAAGGAGTTATTTTACAGTACTTGACATAACTGGTTCCTCTTGCTAGTCACGTGAACAAAGTATAGAAAAACCAGAACTGCACCTGTAAATCAAGACTGACGACAGATTGATATGATGTATGCAATTACCATTTTTTCTCCTTGCTCCACACTGTAAAGAGATGCCAGGGGGTGCAGTTGCCCCTCCTCCAAGAAAATGCTGCTGTGCAAAATACTGGTGTTATCCTTTCAAGAATTGTAGAGTCTTTATTTAGAATTCCGACCTCAAATTTTAAAGGATGGCATGGCAAAATTAGTTTTTCTTTAAACCTCTGACGCTCTGGACCGTGGTAGAGGTTTGCAGGGAAGTCAAACTTTCTCTGCTTACTTTTTCCTCTTCACCCCCTTTCCCCTCTCTCTCCCCCCCCCCCCCCCCCCCCCCCCATCAAAAAATCATCATGGCAAACCTGTGCTTTTGTTAAATGCTACCTCAGGCATCACTGGAGGTCACCATTTCAATCTTAGAAGGCAATAATTAATGGTATTGACATTAAACTTCAACCCACAAGTCAGTGACTTTGTGCTAAGCCACACAAAAAATTCAGTATTAAATGTTTTCAGCTTCTTGTGGCAGTCTCTTGTTCAGAGGAAATCCTGTTTTATTAAAAAATTAATGAAGTGAAATTAGATGCAGCCTCAGGCAGTATTTCTTTTCAGATTGGGTGTAAAATTAGCAAGCAGCCTTTCAAATGGGAACAGTGAAGTACAATGGGGAAACATTAAGCTTTCAACCTTCACTGTTTTGTTCATATAAAATGAAATTGCTGGTTTTCATTTCTCTTATGATCTGTTTGTAGCTACTAGGATCATGTTGGAATATGCAAATTCTGCCTATTGCAGCTGCGATTTTGGTCAGTTTGAAGGATTGCAGGCTAACTTCATCTATTATTATGGTTCAGGCTTTTCTAAATACTTTTTCTAGTACCCAACACACATGAATCGAAGCAAGGCCTTGTGCGCTCAGTAATCTGGGTTAGAATGCTTCAAGTGAACTTGATTTATACACAGGATTTCCACTATGTGTCCACGTCACTTTAGAGAACAATTAATATTGGTCACGCCACATACTTTCCTGACAGACAGAACTTCCAAAAAGGTTCATTCACATATGATCATTTGTTAGCAGAAAGAAGTAACCGTAAGTTGTTGAAGTTAGTCTAAATAACACAACTTCGAACCAGCACATGAAAGGGTTAAACAGACAAAGTTCCTTTGAATGGCTTTCTTTGTAGATCTTTTAAACACAAGACAAATACTTTTCCAAGGGAGTAGATGCCAGATCCCTATTGATTACAGTCTTTCTTGGAATTACTTAGGCATTCTTACCTATGGGTTGCATCTTGCATCCGTGTCTGTTGCAGTCAGATCAGAATTGTAACTAACTGATACACCAAGAGTGTCCAATTCTTAAAACCCTTGGAAATAGAATCTCGTGTTTAAGATGTCAATCTGTGAAACCAATGTACTTGAACACTACAGCAATCTCTAAAATCTACATAAAGATATGCCAGTGGTCACCTGTGGTGTCTTGCAGGTGCTGTCTCTACTTCAGCTATCCTGGTTAATTACATTATTGCTTAATAGTCTGCTGCTAACGCAATCATTTCTACTACTTGGTTGTCCTCCTTGATCATCTTCACAAATGCATATATTTGTTAGTAATGTGGGCTTTACTTCATACAGAGCCAAAAGAATAAAAACAAATTTCCGAGCATGTGGTAGCAGAAGTAATCTTCAAGATAGTATATTTCTTCAGCAAATCTGTATTTGAACTAAGAAGTGCAATCCAGGGAGAGGACTATAAGGTGTGGACAAATATGCCTCATTTTATTCATAGGGCTAAACAAAATTTAAAAGCATCAATTGCTGTCTTCCAGCAGTTGCTCCATCTGAATCCTTGCCAATGTTATCTTTTGTAACTTGTATGATCCTTTATTTCCAGCCCTCTTCCATCCTCCCTGTACAATTATTAGCTCTCTTTAAAGGAAAACTAACTTCTTTACCCACTTGTCCTCCCTGATGTTAACTCTTCCGTTCATTGCGCCATTCTGCTTGATCATTATGACGAACATTGAGTTTTATGCTTACAGCTACCAGGTATGGCGGATCCCCTAATTCCAGACTTCAGTAAGACTCCTGGTCTTGATGGTATCCCTCCCTTTATCCTAAGAATTGTGCCTCTGAACTTGCCCCTGCCCTATGATGTTTCCTATCTCTTGCTCTTGGTTCACCTTTCTTTCTCTTTGGAATTAGTTAGGCCATGGCTCAGTGGGTAGCACTCTACCCTCTGAGTCAGAAGGTTGAGAGTTCAAATCCCACTCCAGAGACTTGAGCACAAAAATCTAGGCTGACACCCCAGTGCAGTACTGAGGGAGTGCTGCACTGCCGGAACTGCTGACTTTCGGATGCGACATTAAACCGAGGCCCCGCCTGCTCTCTCAGGTGGATGTAAAAAAAATCCCAAGGCACTATTTTGAATACGAGCAAGGGAGTTCTCCCTGGTGTCCTGGCCAATACTTACCCCACAACCTCCATCACAAAAAAAACATTATCTGGTCATTATCACATTGCTGTTTGTGGGAGCTTGCTGTGTGCAAATTGGCTGCCGCGTTTCCTACATTACAACAATAACTACACTTCTAAAGTACTTAATTAGCTGTAAAGCACTTTGGGATGTCCTGAGCTTGTTTAAGGCGCTATATAAATGCAAGTCTATCTTTCTCTGGAAATTTGTTCATGTTTACTCAATTGCTTAGAAAGGTGCTCCCACTTAGCTTTGTAACCACTGTCCTATTGCCCTTGTATCAAAAGCTACTGTTCTGAATTTTGAAATTATCCATTATCTGGGAAATGCTAGCCCAATCCATGATCATCAATGTGGTTTTCACCATGGCCGCTCCATTGATCATCCTGTTGCCTGTATTGTGTACCTCCTGGAACTCTATTTACTTTAGTGAATCATCCATCATTGCTTTCAACATCTCCATAGCCTCTAGCGATGTGCATTTCTACGCAAGTTATTGTTGGATGGCCTCCTACCAATCAATGGTCCGTATTTTCCGATCCCTACGGGTGTGTACGAGCTGTGTACACACCCGTAGGGACTTCACAAGTGCCGGTTTCAGGCATGCGAAGCGCATGCGCTGAAAACCGGCACTTCCGATCTGTCAAGAATCTCTTGACAGAACCTCTGCCTGCTGAAATCCCTTAAAAATCTTACGCCTGGTAAAAGCAGGCGTAAGGCCTGCTTTTACCAGCATAAGAGTTAAAAAAAAAAGTAAAACTAATTTTTTTTCACTCATTTATAATTTTAAAATACTTTTTTAAAAAGGTAAGTTTATTTTTAGCCCCATAAAATACTTTAATTTTTTTTTCAAAAAATTAAATTTTTGTTTAAAATATTTAATTTAATGTAATTTTAACTAATTTAAAAAATGTGATTTAAACATTTTTTATTTAATGTTTTGATATGTTTTTTCAGTGATCCCCATTCATACTTTTGACAGGTCTACCTGTCAAAAGTATGAAGGGGGATTCCCTTCTTTCATTGGTTCCCCATGGCCCACGTGATCCATGGGGCGCTTGCGAACCGCATGCGCCCCTGGGATACCTGGGCCCTGTGCATTTCGTAGAGCAGAGGCCCAGGAGCGGAAATGTCCAGACCTCGGGTAAGGGCGTAGATTTTTTCCAGCTCTGAGGCCTCCGCACGCAGGAAGCCTTCAATCGGAAAATACGGGCCTATGTTTATGGTTATCTAGTTTCCTATCATCTGACCCATAAGTACCATGGTTGATGACTTATCCCCTGGCATTTTTCCATTAACTCAGGAGATTTCCAGGCTCTGTTCTGTCTCACATTTTGTTCCTACTTCATAACAATAACCCCTTCACCTATTTTTCCAACCCTATCTACTCTTTTTTGCTGATGATTCTTTTCTACAGTCATCACTTCCTTCAGATCACGCACCCTCAGTGCTTAAAATATTCAATCGTCTCACACCGTAATGACTGACTATATTTTAATCTTCTCTGTGTTCTTCAATAGAGCAATCAAAATCTTGTTTGTTCAAAGATAGTTTCTTCCTGTCTCTTGAAAGTCCAACCAACAGTTGCCTCTACTCTTAATCTATTGGCATTCTTGGTATCACTATTTTCTTTGGTGTCAAGTGCAATTCCCACATTTCCTTCCTTGCTAAAGTTGCCTCCAAGAAGCTTGGTTTTCTCCCATGTCGAAAACTGCTTTCCCCCTCGACAACTCTTAACTTTCTGTAAAGCCAAAGGCTGTTCGAGACCTGACCTGTGCTCCCATATCTGAGTAGACTGTTCTTGCACTTGTGGACATGATATAAAAAGAACCTTCTCTGATAGCCGATCCCTTTCAACTTCTAGTCTTAAATAGGCATCAACTTGTATTTATTGATAATTGCATTGTTTCAGCATTTCATATCTATTATAGTCTTGGACATATAGCAAAACCTTTTTCTTTAGTCTTTTGATTTTCTTAGCAATGTTGCATGTTGTAAAATAACTTCAGTTGCAGACTGTTTGGCCAGCTCTGTTGTTGATCAAGGAGTGCAATCCTTTTACTCAAGTTTGTGTAAGAGATAGAGATTTTCCTATCATTTTTGAGCCCTGGCAGAACTCTCCCAACCATGATGACCGAGTTGGAGGGACAGGCAACAATGCGAGTCAAATTCACAATCTTCGTATCCTCCCAGCAAAATTAATTTTAAAGCAGTCAATCAAATAAAAGCATTTGAAACATGTCCCATTCAGCCTGAGGATATTAGCTGACCCCAGATTATAATTGGTCTGCGCCACTTTTACTGTTCTCCAGCTGCTGTGCCTAATAGCATAACAGTTCTCCGCAGATAGATCCAGTACAATCATTGTCATATGAACTGAATCAAATGGGGCTTCAGAAATGCATTTCAGCATGACCTCTTGACGTTTAGAGTTGTGGTCCTTTTTCGGGTTGAGTGGTTTCAAGTTATGCTGAACTTTGTATACAGTATGTAGGAGTATTTAAAACATTATTTGTTTAGAGTCTCTTCTGTTTATTGAAGTAGCTGATGGGTAGGTTCTTGCTTTCCCCTTGTGTATTCGTAATGTTCCTGGCCACTTTACTTCTAATAACCCAGTGTAATTTTTTTTATGCCTGCATTCTCTTGGGAGAGAAGGCCTAGTCTTCTGTGACAGATTTGTTTCTGCTTTTTGGAATGGAGCCTAGGAAAAAAAAATCAAATCTTGCATTTGGATGACATTTAACACATCAATTATCCATTCACTGAACCATGATGAGTTGATACACTGAATTTTGACTAGTGTGTTGGCCTGAAATGCAGGGGAGATGAACAGAGACGGCCTGATATTTATAGAAGATAAATAAAATTTTCCTTGTCAGTTGGTTATAGATAAGCCACAGACATGGGTGTCTCATGTTGCTCGATCAGCGCATTTTGAGCTTTCATCTATATGCTTTGTGAATGGTTTCATTGAGCTATCAGCAATTTCAATTGATTCAGAGGTTGATTTTGTGTGCCATAACACATGCAAACTAACTTATAATCAAGGAGTAAATGAAGACCTGACAATGCTGCCCATTCATCAAGTATGAATATTGACATCACCATGGCAATGAGGCCGGTAAAAACCATTTAAGAAACAAGTGACGTGGAGGAAGTTTTAAGTTCTGTGCTCAGTGTCCATAATTCATCTTCAAATTTGTCTCGATTAGTTTTCATGAACCACTAATAAGAGTTGAACAAGGGGCTTTCAGAGATTACTCTTTTCGTGTAATTTTCTGTTAGATTGAGGGTTCTAATTCATGAGGAACAGCAAGGCCTTCTGCTGTACACTTGAAGAGTCATTCACACAGACAGGGCTGTCAAAAAGATTTATAGTAAGTAGCTAGAGATTTGTAAAACGTTTGTGTAATATATCCTTAAAAGTTGGATTGTGCAGTTTTATTCAATCAGTAACCTGGAGCTGGCAGTGGCTTGCTCCCTCACTAGTTCTAATACTACAGTAGCAGCATAGTGATTGTGGTTGTGGTTTTGTGTTTCAAGCACTGACTGGCACTCAGTTGGGCTGTTTTTGTGTGTGCTGAGGTTGTTCGTTCTCAAGCATTTTGCTTAACAGCACTCCCCACTTAAAGGGATTGGAACAACCCACTGTGTCTCCCCTTGAATTCATTGCCCTTCCTGTAGTAAGTGGCTCAGAAATTGGAATAGCAGTGTTCAATTGTCAACTGAGGACAGTTTTCAAATCCCAGTCTCCACTGAATAATACAGGGCACTTCACAGAAGAGAGGGGAAACTGATGAGGGAAGAGGTTGGTCTACACTGCTCAAGCCTTGCTTGCCTTCAGATTAAGAAGTTGTGTCTCTGGTGTCCAACAAGATGAGACCATGAAATCTGAAGATATACACGGAGTGGACATTCCAACCCCCACCCTTCACCCATTATGGTTACATATTGCAGGGTGAAATGGGGGAATTTGTATGCTATTTGAAACTGGCAGCAACTATGGACTGGATTTTCATAGGGCCGTTGAGGCGGGATTGGAGGCGTGTGGGGGGTTAAAATTGTAGAAACTGGCAGGCGGGCCCGATCCCGCCTCCACGTAATTTTGATGAAATCGTGTCTACTGGTCCCGTCTCTGTCCCGCCGCCAAGAGGCGGGAGAGGCCATTAATGCCCTTAACAAGCCCTAAATTGGCTCTGTAATGCCATTTTGATATTTTTTTGCTAGTTTAACCCTTTTCCCACGTGAAGCACGCCTGATCTGAAACACGCCGGTGAAACCTGGCGGGAGCACAAGTGGATTGCTGACTCTCCGCTGCAGCTCAACCATTAAATAGGAGATTTGATCAGCCATTCATTTGCAGGTGGCAGGACTTTGTTGTCACAGGTCTGGGGGAACTTTTAGAAGGCATAACCACAGCTCTGGAAGTTTGGAGCCTGACACCCATCTCCAGTGTGAGCTCCTGGGAAACCCCTCTCTCCACCCTCATTGAGCGCTTCCTCAACAGAGGCATGGGAGCCATTTATTTCCTTCCCTCCTGGGCATCAGATGAGGACGAACACCAGCCGCGGCACCAGCAGAACCATGAACAACAGCAGCAGCAACAGCAGGAGCGCCAAGCTGCTGCTCACACGCCTGAAGCTGCACAGGCCAGAAGGGGCCAGCGCATGGAAGGCCGTCGGCGCAGGAGATACCCCCCAAACAGGGTCTACAGACACAGGGTCAGCTACCTCAACATGTCTGAGCAGCAGTGCCAAAGGCAGCTCCGACTTTCGCGAGAGGTAGTGGGTGACATCTGCGCAATGCTGCAACAAGACCTGGAGCCCAGAGGACCAGGTGGACACCCCTTACCAGTGGCCGTCAAAGTCACCACCGTACTCAACTTTTTTGCCTCAGGCTCATTCCAGGGATCAGCAGCAGACATCAGCGGCATCTCCCAGGCGGCCGCACGCACCTGCATCACGCAGGTAACCGATGCCCTCTTTGCCATCGCGCACAATCACATCCATTTCACCAAGGATCGAGCAAGTGTCACGGCGCGTGCGGTTGGATTAGCTAATCTGGCAGGCTTTCCAAGGGTGCAGGGCGTCGTAGACTGCACACATGTGGCCCTTAAGGCACCCCATCGCAATCCAGGTATTTTTGTCAACCGCAAGGGCTTCCACTCCCTCAACGTTCAGCTGGTGTGTGACCACAAGAAGGAAGTTTTGCATGTTTGTGCCAAGTACCCTGGCAGTTGCCATGACTCCTTCATACTGCGCCAGTCTAGTGTGCCTCCGCTATTCAGTCCGCCAGACCAACTTCACGGATGGCTACTTGGAGACAAGGGCTATCCCCTGAAGACGTAGCTAATGACGCCGTTGAGGAGCCCATCCAACGCAGCTGAGGAGAGCTACAACTCCAGCCACATTTCCACCAGAGCCATAATTGAGCAAACCATCGGTATGCTGAAGATGCGCTTCAGATGCCTGGATAGATCAGGTGGAGCCCTGCAATACTCAGCAGCCAGGGTCTCCAGAATCGTCGTGGTTTGCCGTGCACTTCACAACATGGCACAGCGTCGTGGCTTGCAGATGCCGGAGGACCAAGTGGCTCCTCACAGCCTCCTCAGATGAGGATGAGGAGGAGGAGGAGGAGAGAGAGAACGAACAACTTGCAGAGGCCCATCAACCAGCGGCAACATTACGCGAGACCACAGCTGCCCGGAATGCAAGGAACGCACTCATCTTGGCCAGATTTGCTTAGCCTAGACAATCAAGCACTTTTGCCTCGCAGCTTCTTACCAGAGCTACAACAATGGCCCAGACCCAGCGGATCCCTAACAATTTGACCACCATACTGACAATTGCAAGTTATCCTAAGGCCTCATTGTGGAAGTCCCATTAGCGAAATGACAGACGCCACAACTGCAGCTGTAGCCATCAAAGTTTTTATTTACACTTAACACCTGATGGCTTTTTTACATTAAACATCAAATTTCACCCAAGTGACTACCCTTGTGACTATTTGTGCAGTATCTTTCTCTTACGCGTGCCCCTACGTGGTGCTTCCCCTGTGGCTTCAGCAGAGGTGGAGGCCCCCTGCTCAGTTTGTTGCTGCTCCTGTCTCGACACCTTTGGCGGGCGTCCTCTGGAGTTGCGAACCTGCGAGGGCTCGGCAACAGTCTGCTGCTCCTGTGGCTAGGCAGGGGTTGAGACGCCGATCTCAGTTGGGTGCGGAATCTGGTAGGGCTCTGACCGAGGACTTGTCAGTGGCATGGAAGTGTGAGCGCTTGGAGAGGAGCCCCCACCTCCTTGTTGTCTGCCACCAACATCCCTCTCATGGGTCAGGTCCACTTCAGTGCTTGCAAGTGGATTGAGATCACCTTGCTGCACATCGGGGGGCCATGGGGACCCGTATCTGCACTGGCAGTCCTACTCAGAAGGACTTCCATGAAGGTCTGGTTTCTCTGTTCAATAGATGTCCATCGCTCCTCCAGAGATGTCATTCTATTCAGAACACTCACCATGTTTTCTGCACTCTGGCAACTTATCACCTCCATGGAGGTTGCCATCCTTTTCATGGTGATGCGTTCATGCGCCAATGACTCTACAAAGGCTCTGCTCATGTTCACTATGGACTCCTCCATTCGCTCCACACTCGCAGCGGCCCTGGAGACAAAACCTGTCAGAGACTCCTGCATCTGTTCCTGGAGTTCCAGCACCGCTGATCTTATGGATGGCCCCAGAGGCAGAGGGTCGACATGCAGCTGAGCCGAGCTAGGAGAGTCCTGCGTCCTCCGACTAGGACTCACCACTGCTGTCCCTGTCTCCACCATCTGCTGATGCTCACTTGTGAGCTGTGATACACCAGGTGACAACACTACTCTATGTCCCGAGGGTCCCACCGAGGTGTGAGTCTCTGCGCTGGTGCTGGGTGCGCTGAATTCTGCTGACGTTGCGCCCTCCGAGGTTGTAGCTTCCTCTGAGGAGTCTGGATGCTCAGGCTCTTCCTCCTGGCTAGTGGGGATGGGTGCTTGTGATGGTCCTGTGGGGGAGTAAAGGAAAGAGTCAGAGATGTGATGCCAAGGTTACATGCACATTGCATATTGCAGATGATCATAAATCCATCTGTTAGAGCTTCAGATTCATTATCAGCGACTCATGCAATGTCAATGAGAGAGATGGAACACTATTCTGTCACCAGCTTGCTGTGATGCACCCATCTGTCTGTCTCCCACTTGCGTATCCTCCTCTACTCCCACGATTTCCAGGACCGCATCCTCCCAGGGAGTGAGCTGGGCTAATGAAGGTGGTCCTCCTCCTGTCCTGGCTCTTTCCCTTTTATTGTGAGCTCTCTTTTCCTGCAATGAGGGAGACAAGTGGAGTTTGTGAGATTGAAGGAGTGAGTGTAGAGAGTCCATAGCATAGATGCTTAGAAGGAGACACAGATGGGAGTGAGGTGGCAAGACCAAGGGCCCTCCCTGTGTGTTGCAAGTTGTTTTCATAGCATGACCATGATAGGGAGTGTGAGGGCTGCATAGTCGAATAGTAAGGTGAATGTGACCATAGAGGGAGAAGGAATGGGTAAGGGTGCATGGATGTCAGTGTCAAGTGGGATATGGAGGAAGAGGTTGCTAAAGCTGAGTGCTGGTGAGGAGAGGCAATGGGGATCAGATTGAGGGTGAAGGGAAAGTCATACTCACTTTTGCAGTGCGTAGAAGGTCATGAAACCTCTTCCTGCACTGGAGCCAGAGTCTGCGGGTGATGGATAAAGAGTTGACCTCCTGGGCGACCTGGACCCACACAGCCTTGGTCTGCTGGGGAGGCTTCTTCCTCCCTGAGGAGGGGAAGAGCACCTCTCTGTTGGCTCTTGCTCCCTCCACCAAAGCTTGCAGGGCAACGTCATCGAAGCTGGGAGCAGACCTGGGTCGTTGGCTGGCCATTCCTCCTGCAGTTGCCTCTAGGATACAGGTCCAAAAGCTTGGCAGCCTGCAGAAGAAGCAAGGCTTGTTGCAGACCTTAAATGCAGCAGCAATGATGACGTCATCGGAGGCGACTTTCAGACTGGAATAACTCATTGGCCATGGGTTCCCACACGTTGGAACTCAATTGGCCAATTAAGTTAAAATCGCATCATTCATCCACATCGATCTAGATTCGGGTGGGCAACACGAAAAGCAAATAACCCGACCCCAACCCGCCCCAGTATCAAAATCCAGCCCTATGTCTCTGTTTAGAATTGCTCATTGTGCCCTCACCTTCCACAACAGAACGTAGCGATGTCAAATGAAGAAGTGAATTTTTTTGTTCCCATTTATGTTGCAAAATGGAGCACTGCTGAGGAGTGAGGTCTTTAATTTTGCAAGAAGGAAAACTGACCGTGACCATGTCCGTATATAATTTTGATGCACACTGTGTCACAATGCAGCTTGATTATTGTAGTCAATGTGGCTTGATTATTGTAATCAATGCGAGCAATTCAGAAGTGAATCTGGTGTGGAACCAAAGAGAGTGAGTTAATGTGGATTGAGTTAATGTAATCGAGCTTTATTTTTCTCTAATATATAATGGAGGATTTACAGAAGCAGACTTTTGCAGAATGCGCTATTTTCCCACCAGCATGTAAACTTTAAACAGTAGCCTGATAGTATACAAATGGCAGTGTGTGGCATGCAATAATTTTCAGCTCCATACAGTAATTACAACTGATGCTATGTAATTGAAGTCGTCCGTTGCTTCAACCAATCCAGGAGTGCAAATAAATTGATGAATTTTAACCGTCAGTCAAATTGGTGTTCCAGAAATCTCTTGAAATGAAAGGCTGTGCTTCGAGACCTGATGTGCTATCTCCTAATATTTATCGTGGTTCAGGATCCTACGTATGACCTGTACAGAATAGTTTGGCTTTCCCATAGGTAATAAGCTTCCTCTGCCTACAGTTTACAGCATGTGAAAACATCGCTTGAAAAGTTGTCGAAACAGCTTGCTGCAAATCAGAGAACATAGTTCTTGCATTTAGCTATCTTTTGGAGATAGTGAGGCAAAGTTCTAAGAGCTTGAGACGAGGGGGACTCTCAATACTGCACTTGTTATAGTATCTGACTTGAGTTTATTTGTTCAATTTTGTTGTATCTCGAAGCTTATTTACTTGCCACCTAGCCAATATCATCTCATAATGATGCCTCAGCTCAAATGTGTTAATATATGCCAAACCAGTTGTGATTTAATTGCAACACGATGTATTCAAAAAGTATATTTTGTTCTAAAATTTCTGAACTTTTAAACTTCTTGGATTAAAGGGCCCCTGATTGCTCAGTGGGTGATACACACCCAACATAGTACTTATCTATAGACTAGGAAGATGTGTGCTAAATTAGCTCATAGCCAGGACAGTGCTAGGATGCCACAGTTGGCCTCAGTATCCCACGGGTAGGAAGGGATGGGGGTGGTGAGGTGGGAAATCATCAAGGGTTCCAATACTTGATCACTATATCATGGTTACTGCTAAAACATGTCTAGAAGTTGGCTATGGCAGAATCAGGGTGGGCTATGATGTCTTCCATGATGACATAACTTGCTGATACCATCTAAGTTTATGCATGAAGAATTATCACTTCGGCAAGGTCTTGGAAGGTTGCCAATGCTTGTGAAACAGTACCCTTAACCATTAACTTCAAGAAAAGAGGTGGGGGGCACACTCATACATTCAGTGCTTTGATACCTGCAACAAAAAATACTTCTGTGATTTGTTTTCTGAATTACTTTTTTTTATTTCTTCAGAAGGACCTTGCACTGAGACCACAAGAACGAAATGAAAAATGGGAGAAGCAAGTTGGGAAGAAACCACGGCAGGTGGAGAATGGCATGTTGGCAGAGCCAAGTGAAAATGGGCACGAGAATGGAAATGGTACCTTGGACAGAGAACGAGATCAGGGAAGGGATCGAACAAAGAAAAAAGTTCCACTAAAGAACTCTACACAGGTCTGTGAAGTGTACCTCTTTAATTTTTATATGTATGTAACTATGAGACGATGCTGTGATTTTAACAGCAAAGTTTGTACAGGAGTACGGGATCTACATCAGAGGATTTTTAAATCACTCTTCTTGTACCTTCTGAACTCGCATTTTGTATACTCATTCCAGTTGTAATGAGGGACCAGCCTTGGTAGAGATATTGGTCAATTTTGGTTTGTTCTGCACTGATCTCAATCCATGAGATTCTGAGACATATCTAAGCCATTAAAACTGATGTCAGTTGGTGACACAAGTGAATATTTGAACTGTTCCCAGATAAACCAGCCAAGTTCCAGTGGACACAACTTTTTGGTCTGCTGTTGCATAATTTCCATAATGACTGCCTTTGTAACTTGCGCTCAATGGCCATTGTAAGATATACATTTACATAAACTGTGTGCATTTTCCTTGTTCAAGATGTAGTACAGGTAGATGAAATATAATAAGGCAAGGGACTTGAGGCAACGATTGTGTCATTTTTGACATTTGATATTTTCAAATTCCAGCCGGTGCTGGTTGTTGTTATCGCTTTACACTTAAATGATGTTTGATTTATACTCTCTCTAGTTCCTTTTTGCTGTATTTTCCTCCAACAGAATAAACTGTCAGTCTCGCACCCTGTTTTACTGAAAATCTGTTACCACGGTTGGCAAAAGGTGGCTGTTTTAGTAGCTTGACATTCATTTTGCAAGTTTCTTTGTGTTAATTTGGGGCAGCATATGGCAGGAAATCAACGGAAAACCACACGGGAAGTGTAATGCACAAGCCAGATAAGCAAATTATCAGAACTTCCTTTGTCAACATATTCTTGTGAGCTTCGGAAGTTAGAGTAAACATTCAACTAGAGATTCAGAATAGTATCACATGTACGATATTAGATTTGAACAGACTGTATCTCAGGACTGAGTAGTTAATAATTGATTAATAGTGTGAAGATTGACAGATGCTAATAGTGATGTAAGTTTAAGCAAGGACAAGGCTTCATTCACTTGATGTTTCATTCAAAATATTGGCTTTGAGAATGTAGTATGTTGTTGCTTTTCATTGAATCAGGGACATCAAACCATGTAGGTACGTTATCGTCACTGTGACCATCAAAGGAGAAAAACTGACACTTTATTCTTCCTCAGCTCTAAATTAGCAAGGACAATTAAAGCATATCCAACGAGCCAGATCGTAAAAAATTACAATACAAATTATGCCTTTTGGAGCTTTTTGACATCAGCTTTGACTAAATGGTGTGATATGTAAAATGGCACAGCCCATACACAGAAGGGCACAAATTGGCGAAGTGCCAACCTAGGCATGTGTGACAATTCTATTAAATTCCAAAGTGAATATTGGTTGAAACTCATTGATTTGTTTTTATTTTAAACAATGTGCATTTGATCAGCTTAGAATTTGTATTCATTCCTATGAGAAACCACTTCAACAGATCAACCACACATTCTACACGTTTATATAATTAATCTGCTCTGGTTTTAACCCTAGCTTGTCGAGGTGCTGTAGTGCTCTAGGGGGCACAGAACTGTGTTCATTTGACAGGGCCCCTTCTGTGTTTGACACTTCTCAACTGATCAAAAATTGACCTGGGTCACATCTGTGCTGCAACTGTGTCATTCTTTAGGTTCTGGAATTTCAATTAGCTGTAAAATCAGCCTTTAAAGTTGTTTATTTCCCAGTGAAAGCAATTAAAAAAAACACACACCTTACTTAAAAATTGGTTGATGGAAGCCAGAGGAAAGAAGCAATAAGGAAAGTGAAACTTTTGGAGTTAGACAAAATAAATGAGGTTGGATTAGGTAGAAAGAAAATTGATGTTAAAATCAATAGAACAGAGAATAGAATGGATAAAAAGGGAAAACAGGAGGCAGAATTGAAACATTTAAATTATTTTAGTATTTTGTGTTCTTTCTTTCAGCTGCTTCCCTCCCCCCCCATTTCAGAATTCCTGAAAGCACTGACTCTTGCGGGGATATTGGTTCTGTGCAAACTACCAGCCTTCCAGTAGTTTGAGTGGCTATTAGCCCAACAATGAGCGTTGCCAGCCAGACTAACGCTGACCCTGTTGTCAACTGAACTTTATAGCCAGGATAGCGAACTGGAGTGGGAGCTTTGACTCAATTGCTTGCCCCTTCATTCCCACAACCCACTGATGCCAAGACTAATTCCTGTGCCTAAACTTCTTCCCCAGCTGTTATTTATCAACTGAGCAGAGTGCTGATTTTAGTAGTCCAGTGTTAATATTACAGTAATAAGGATGCTCTCTACATTTGAACAGCTTTATTACTGTAAAATTAGTGCTTGTATCAACATTACATTGTGTGAGCTGAAAACTAGTCAGCTCAGAGATGGGAATTTTCCTGGACATCAGGTTAACCCTTAAAATGCCATTTGCAGTTATTACTACTGTTCGGTGCTGTTAGGCAAGGTCTGGTTGAAAATTGCTAGTTACCTATGCCTTAATGGATTCTATTATAAGTGTTTTATGGGATTGTTTCTCTGGGTATGAATCTTAACTCTTGAGGTGTTTTGAGCAATACTGTTTGTTGCACCAATCCAATTATAATGACCGCGTGCTCTGAGCACTCTGGTACAGCACTGTATCATGAAAGAAAAGAAAGATTTACATTTATATAGCGCCTTTCATGACCTCGGGATGTCCCAAAGCGCTTTACAGCCAATTAAGTACTTTTGAAGTGTAGTTACTGTTGGAATGTAGAAAATGTGGCAGCCAATTTACGCACAGCAAGCTCCCACAAACAGCAATGTGATAATGACCAGATAATCTGTTTTACTGGTGTTGGTTGAGGGATAAATATTGGCCAGGACACCAGGGATAACCCCCCCTGCTCTTCTTCAAAATAGTGCCATGGGATCTTTTACATCCACCTGAGATGGCAGACGGGGCCTCGGTTTAACGTTTCATCTGAAAGATGGCACCTCCGACAGTGCAGCACTCCATCAGTACTGCACTAGGAAGTGTCAGACTAGATTTTGTGCTCAAGTCTCTGGAGTGGGACTTGAACACGCAACCTTCTGACTCCGAGGCAAGAGTGCTACCAACTGAGCATACTTCCACATGCATCATGTGCAGTTGCTTGCACATGGATGGTGATAACATTATGTACTATTGCATTTTAGAGTTTTTAAACTCGATATTTGTTTCTGAATCAGCGTTACAAGCCATTCCTGTAAGTGAAACCACGCTCCCTGTGAGCTTTTACTTGCCCAATATCCAGGTAATTGTAATGAGCCCAGGGGCTGAACACAACTTTTGTCATTGCATTTCAGCTTACTAGATATATTACATGCTGCCACATGGATTCCTCAAAAAAAGAACTTCACAACCTCAGGGTGTCCCAAAGCCAATGAAATACTTTTGAAGTGTAGTCACTATTGTACTGTAGGAAAGCACGGCAGCCAATTTGCACACAGCAAGTTCCGACAAACAGCAATGAGATAAATTACCAGATAGAAGGGGCCTCGGTTTAACGTCATCCAAAAGATGGCACCTTCGGCAGTACTGCGCTCCCTCAGTACTGCATTGAAGTGTCATCCTAGATTATGTCCTCAAGTCACTGGAGTGGGACTTGAACCCACAACTTTCTGACTCGAGGTGAAAGTGAAGAATAAATTGTATCAGACTGTGGCTTAAGTTCTAAACTACGAGACAGAATGTATTGCACAGAAAAAAAATTGCTTAACCTATGCTTATCTATTAATTTTACATATTAAAAATGATAGGTGGGTTACAACGTTACATTTAAAAATGTTCTGATGATTGGTCTTCACAACCATGTTCCGAGTTTTCTCATTGACTGCTACTTCGCTAGGGCGTCTTGGTGCCATACTCGGTCAAATGCTGCCTGGATGTCGAGGGCAGGTACCCTTTCCTCTGGCATTCAGATCTTGCATCTATTTCTGGATTGAGGCTGTGACGAGGTCTGGAGATGTGGTTCTGGTGGAACCCAAACTGAGTGTCGGTGAACAGGTGTTGCTTGATGGCACTGTTGATCACTCCTTCCATCACCTTGATTGTGAGGAGCATGGCAGTTGGCTGCGTTAGATTTGTCCTGTTTTCTGTGAATAGGACATACCTGCGCAATCTTCCACATTGTTGGGTAGATGCTGGTGTCATAGCTGCATTGGAATAGTTTGGTGAGGGGAGTGGCTAGTTTTGGTGTACAGGCCTTCACCACAGCCACAATGCTGTTTCAAAGAACAGCTCATTGAGATAAAAGGAAGGGGCTGAGAATGCTGGGTAAGTATGTATGAATCTCAAATCTCTCAGCAGATAGTCACTATCTGGAATGCTCATCATTCTTATCTGTTGTTTTAAATGAAGCATTGTGCTGTTAACTGCAGCAGCATACAGTAGCACTATCTTTTTTTATTCATTTGAGAGTAACATTTCAATATGTTGAAACAGATTTGCTTTGGAATGCATTTATAAATGCAATAAACTCTAACAAAACAGGATGCCCATTGAGGCAGTTTGGTGACAGACCAATACCATGGAGTTGTAGGGTGACCATTACTACAAGGTCTTGAAGTTCTTAGTGACCCCCCCCCGCCCCATTCCTGAAAAGGTACCTATTTTATAGTTCCTGTTATGAGCTTCACTCTTGCTCTTCTACTTCACAGTCATGCACAGTTACTGCTGGCATGTGCTGAGGGATGTGGAGACCCAATTGCACCAGTGGAAATGTAGGAGATCAACTTCCTGCATTTGCTTTTCTGAAACAGGCTAATTTAATAAGTTCATAGATGCACACGATGTCGTCAATTACCAGTGTGCAGTGCGGCTGACTGAGGGAGTCCTACACGTCTCCCATCAGTTGCACCCCATAACATAAAAACACCTCCACTTTGTTTTCAGTGAACCACAAAAGCCATTTGAAAATATCGTGGTTGCTTTTCTTTGACCCCACCCCCAAAAAAAATCAGCAGAGAGTTTGTCAGTTGAGGTGCTCCAACTGCTGCTGCTGCTGCTGTGATCTTAACTCTGCACAAACCAAGGATTAAACCTAACAGACCTTTGTGGTCTGTATGGCTCAGTAGCACACAGTGTGATGCATTTACCCATTAAGATATTGGGTTGGATTCTGGTTTGTTTTTTCACTAACGTTCAGTCGTAGAAATAAGACACGCAGCATGGACTTCCAGTACTGAGGGAGCGCTGCACTGTCCGAGGTGCTGTCTTTCGGATGGGACGTTAAACCGAGGCCCCGTCTGCTCTCTCAGGTGGACAAGAGATCCCATGGCACTATTTTGAAGAAGAGCAGGGGCGTTATCCCCGGTGGCCAATATTTATCCCTCAATCAATATCACTAAAACAGATTATCTGGTCATCACATTGCTGTTTGTGGGAGCTTGCTGTGCGTAAATTGGCTGCCGCGTTTCCTACATTAACAACAATGACTACACTTCAAAAAGTACATAATTGGCTGTAAAGCGCTTTGGGACGTCCTGAGGTCGTGAAAGGCGCTATATAAAAGTCTTTCTTTCTCTGTAGACTGTTGTGTACTTGATTTTTTCCTTGACATTTTGATCGCTCAAGATAACATACAGTTCCGCAGTGGAAAACAAGTGAGGAAACAGTTCCTTTTTGGCACAGCTCTTTAAATCTGTAATAATGCGCCATTGCTGTAGGATGAGGAGTAACTTGGTACTGCAGAGTGCTTCAGTTTCAGTTCAGTCTTCAGGAAGTGCTGTGTAAAGGTTAAATACCCCAAAATAATTACATCACCAGTAATCAGTAAATCATGCATGCTTCCTGATTGAGTTTTATAATGTGTACTCGGTTGTTGTAGTAATTGTGTCTTTGGTAAACTAAACCAATTGCTCCTTTGTGCCAAAATACATTAATGCTGCTATTGTTCACGTGTTAATTAGGAAATTCAAAGTCTGAATTTCCTGACGATGTGTGGTACAGGACAGTTGCCAAATGCTTGAAGCTTGTTTTGGTGTGCAGGACCACACATCGAGTTATGCTCAGTTGGTACATTTCAGTTGACAGTATGCGATTATGCAAGTTAAACAGACTAAACATACAGTGCAAGTAAATTCTCCTCTTCACTCTGCTCCACCACACACACCACTCTTCCCCCCCCCCCCCCTCCCCCCCCCACCAAACACACAAATAGTACTTCAAATAAGATGGCAAATCATAGTTGTGAAATATTCTTATTCCATATTCATATTGAACAGTGGATAATATCCTACATAGATCAAGAGTTGAATAAATCTGACCTTAATTGGTGTATTCCATTAAAACTGAAGGCGATATGCCAGCTTGTGCTTGATGATTCGAATCAAGCCCCTGTTTGCCATCTGAACATCACCTGTTGAATTTTTATAGGAATTGTTATTTTGTCTTTTCTCTTTGGGAAGGTGGGTATATTGTTGGACTAAGGCCAAAAAAAAGACTGGGAGCAGGGTTACTGGACTGTGGCAAATAATTCAGATGAGTTCATAGTGTTGATGTAATGCATTGGCGTAGCTAGGCACTATGCTGCAGTTAGGTAGGATGCAGGTTGGCACCTGTGTTTTGGAGAGGGTGCCAGGCATTTCCCAGAATGAGAGAACGTTGATGGACAAAGCATACTGGGCTGCTTTTCCACACTTCCTGTTGACCAACTGGTGACCCATATAGATGGAGATTGGGACAACCTGACCGGCCAGTAGGGAGTGGTGTGGCATGCAAGGGGGAGGACCTTTTTTGCCTTTGTTATTATATAGTTGTATGCATGTATGTGTGTTTTGAGAAAATTTGTAATGACATTCCCACGTAGGGAGGGCCCTATGCTCTCTGCTATGTTTTGGGATTTTTTAAATCATTTTTCTTTCTTAGAAAGGATTTTGAGATTGAAATATGTCTAAGGGTTGTGGTTTAAAATGAAGTGAATTCAAATAGGTTTAAAAAGAAAGGCCACAGTTTGCAGTCATTGGAGAATGTGTATTTAAACCAGAAAAGCCATGATGATCAGCGAATTCATGCAATTTATCATGTCTTGGGTGGCCATCGTGGTGCGGTTTGATTCTATTCATGTGGCACGACAAGCGGGATCACAATTAACGGAGAAAAAAGGGACATTAGGACAAGGAGTTTATGAACAGTGGTTTATGAAGCGCAGCCCTTGGTTTGAACCTAGAATCTAAAAATACAGGTCAGTTTTTACAGTTAAATGTAGTCTGAAAGGAAGGTCAGACAAAAACCAAGTAAGTCGGGGCTTTAATATTTATTCCAATGTTTTCGAGGAGAGCAGAGGGATTGAGCTAAGTAAGTGCAATTTGCTTTGACTGTTGCTCTCTAAGTTCACTTGCTATCTGTGAAATAAAGCAGCTCAACAATTTGTCTCTGATCTCATCTTACCAAGCGTTACTCAGTCCACCTTCGAAAAGATTGTACAGTAGTAGGGCAAAGACACAATATCCAGTTCAAACCACAATTGTTACACCCCTGGGTTATGCTATCGTTTAACTGGATATTGGGCAGTGCGAGCGCACTACTAAACATAATGTACTCAGACCGCTTACAGAAGTGACCAGCTTCGCTGTGCCCAAGAGAGTATCCAAGACAGTCCCTTAACTTATAACCCACTTGGGAATAATATGTGGCACGTAAGTGAGGCCTTTTTTTTTATATATATGTATGCAGTTTTATATGTATTTTGGTAAACTTTGTTACAGCATCTCCATGTAGGGACGACCTGTGCTGTCTCATTAATGACATTGTGATGGAAACATGAATTATTACATAGAATTGACAACCAAATCAGTCTGTCCCCGATGTTGGTAGGAACCCTTTTATTTTTTTTCTCCAGTCCCTCTAGGTTTCAGTGCACAAAGCAAGCAAGCAGGCAGTTTGCTACCAGTGCCTTTGAACAGTAAGCTGCTAGGAGACACAACAATTGCCTGGTGACTGCTGTCTCTCAGACCCTACATGGAAGAAGCCTGGCCTCTGCCTGGCACCTCTCCATAGCAGTATGGCAGTGATTATAAACATAGATGGATAAGGAAGCAAACCTGTATTGCATTAGTCCATGGCACCCTGGCATCTGTCCAATTTTACGCTAATGTAGACCTGACCAGCATCTCTCATTCTAAATGATCATTTTATTTTGCTTTAAAATGTAACCTACCTAGCTTCCCATAAAAGCTCTGCAGGTAAAGGCCCTGTCTGATGTGCTCCTGAGTCATACAGAGAAAAAGGAGCCAAGGTTTGAACCCGTGTATGTTGCGCTAACTGAACTCTTCCAGTGCAGCAATGGGGTTACTAAAATTGGACTCATTCTCCCTGCGACACTGTTCCTATTCCCGATTGCAATCCAATGCCTGTCTTCCCTGTAGTGCACTTGTGTGAATGTTTGGTTAAGAGTAGATCAGGTTCATCTGTGATTACCCTTTATAGGAGTGGGCCTACCAATATTTGGGTGGTAGAGGCAGAAACCCTCATCACATTTAAAAAGTACTTGGATATGCACTTGAAGTGCCATAGCCTACAGGGTTATGGACCAAGAGCTAGAAAGTGGGATTAGGCTGGATAGCTCTTTTTTGGCCGGCACAGACACGATGGGCCTAATGGCCTATTTCTGTGCCGTAAATTTCTATGATTCTATGATTTGCTCTTGAGGTTCAACAAGTCGATAAGGGTCACTAGGGTAAGCTAACAGTAGGATGACCGCTCCCATGGAACCATACCAAATCATGTGCCTTGAGGAGAGATGGGGAATAAAGGCTGAAAATAAAATAAGCCCAATGAGGGATATGTTCGATAGTGTTATATATTCTGGTTCTCTAGGAGATGCTAGACAGATTTTATTAGAAAAATACAGCCCCATATGTGTAAATGGATTTGCAAATTATGCCACTTTTCGCAGATGCTACTTCTGACCGTTACCTGATGTGATGGCTTTGTAATCTGATGGCACTGGATATATGTAAATGTACTGCTCCGATTTTTCTTATCTTCTATGTTTTTGAACTATTTTGAATCTATAGTATGGAGAATATTGCACCAGTAGCAGTGTACTATGGCTGCATTTCAGAAGCATAAAAATCATTGTTACTAGAAAGCTGTTTGGTATTTCCATTATCAATATCCATCTATAATAGATTTAAAGTTTTGTGTTTGTATTTGTACGTCAAACACAAAGTAGATTTCATACCTATTTATATGTGCCATGATTTTTACACCACATTAGCTCTGAAATTCCCAATGTGTCACACCTGAGTCATGCATCTGTCATACAGTTAATTATTTATTTTGAAAAAAAATTGTAGTCACCACCTTATATTTATCTCGAATTGTCTGACTCTGGCCATGTGACTGAGTCCCTGAATCGTCTTCTGAAGGGAGTCTGTCAACTCTATTTAGAAGACTTAGCTCTCTCCTGACAAATCATACAACTAATTCAAACTGATATTTTAATATTAATAAACCTGCTTCTTTAATCAAAACAGAAAATGCCAGAAATGTACTGCAATTTAGTCAGAATCTGTAGAGAGAAAAGACGAGTTAGGATGTTTTGTGTATGAACCAGAGACTGAAATATAGACCGGCATTTTAGTAAAGTTGCAAAAAGAGGGAGAGCGAGTTAAGCCAGGTGGAGCAGGGTGGTGGATCGGGACTGATTGGACCACTGTTCAGATAGTTAGAGAGAGCCTGTCCTATTGAGGAGTGGAGGTGTAGAGAGATTGGGTGTCCATGATGAAAAGGAGATGATCGAGGCCAGAAGGGAGTAGGGGGCAGCATCAGGAAGTTTTAGTTCAGCCTCAGCGAGGTAGAGGTCCTTCGAACATAACCACAACAGCACCTCCGTTGCCAGAACATTTGATAATTGATATCAGCGTTGGAACTGAGAGAGCAGAAAGCTGCACAAGGGTGCTAGATATGGGGAACAAGAATGTTGGCGCAAAGATGAAACTGGATTTACTGCATTTATTTTGAGCAGTGGTAATTTAGGAGTTGATCTTGAAATGGCTCCATTTTTAATATGAATTTGATTTCTCTGGATCCACTAGAAGTTTTATATTTTATAGAGAGAGAGAGACTTGTAAAGCTAGAAAAACTTTGCAGAAGTTCCAGTGATATTCTGAATGTCTTGGCTGCGAACAATTGCAATCTGTGGAGGGAATAGTGAAAAGTAGGTGCTGAGAGTGATATTTTGACACCAATTTTTTCACTGCTGTGAAATCTCTTAAGGTGAATGATGAATTTGTGTAGCAAAATCTATTTGCACATGTATGCTACAGAACTTCTACCTTGCGAGCCTCCGAGAGATTTTTGATTGTTCCAAGATTTGTTCAAAAGGTGGAACTGACATGTATTTTCTTTCAGCGTCTCAAATTTAAGGTTCATTCGATGTTGTTTCCTGTCATCCCCATGGGAAATGATTTTGATCCTTTTTGAATGTGTTCACTTGACTGATGGCTTGTATAGGCAGCTGAAACTGTACACCATTTTCAGAAGGAGCAGCTCTGTTGGATGCCTCATAGGTAACACAAACACTCGTCTTTCACCAGTACTGCACACTGGTTTGGAGTAATGGTTTTGGCTCCGCTGTTTTAGAAGGAGATTGCACTCCTGATGTGATTCAGCTAATAGGGGAAGTAAATGAAACTTAAGGAAGTTTATTATGGCCTTCTACCAGAATATTGTCCCAGTAACTGCCAGCACAGAATTATTGTTGGAGTTTCCACTGTATATAATACCAAGCCACATTCTGCAGTTTTATTAGAATTTGAGGGTTGCTTTATATAGCGTGGAATCTAATTTTGATGATGTATAGTTGCTCCCACGATACACTACTGTGGAGTGATGGGGCATGGTTTAATGCCAATTACTTCCTAATTGTATGAGTTGCGCTATTGTGTGGGATGGGATGGGGGATAGGGACGACAGCTGAGCAGATTCATAATGCCTTCCCATGAGGTGGGAGGAGAAGAGAGAAAATCTGTAGGAGGTTCTTCCATCCTTCTCCTTCACTGAGGCCACTTGCATGTATCTCCTAGTCAGTTTGGGCACATCACTGGGAGAAGCCTGGGCACAGATTACCATATTGCCCACTTAAGGAATAGTGTGCAGCAAGGAGAGAAAATAAAAGAACACTAGAAAATGAAATGTGGATTTGAAATCATTTTTCTCCTACATTATTAAATGAATCAAAACAACCCCCCCACTAATGATTCAGCAAGTTTATCTAGTGAATAGTTGTGCCATAAAGACAGAATAGTGCCAGCTTCAATCATGTTCTATGCTGAGCTTGCTGATGTTACGTGGTGCACCAGTGGAGATACTACAGTTAACCTCTGTGCAATTGCGTTAGGGACGTTTCCTGCTCCTGTTGGCTATCCATCAAATCTTGCTGGAAGTGCATGTCTCTGGAAATCGGATGACAACAGATTGTGACTGGCTGTGATCAGTTTCCACACCCCTCGGCCCTATGATAGTCGGCTGCATTTACTGTCCAGCTTCACATATACAGGGATCCCTCCCCAACCGCGGGTTTGCCATACGCAAATTTCACGTATACACGGTTTCCACTCTGTGACAGTTTTTGTCAACCGCGGCAGTGAAATTCGCGTATCCGCGGTTTTTAATTTAGGAACAAGGTAAAAAACATGACTTTTATGCTATTTACAGTGTATGCTTTTTATATATTTTTATCGTGTTTATAGTGAATTTGCTAACCACGGGGGTTTTCAGGGACGTATCCCCCGCGGTTGGGGAGGGATTCCTGTAGTAGTAATTTGGGCCTGGTATCCAGGGTTATCCAGTGATCATGGAATCCAACGAGGAATTATTGCTTAAGGAAGGGAGGAGCAAATTGGCCAAAAAAAATCCATGGTTTGAGGGAGCTGTCTACATGGATGTATTATTTTTGTTTTGCTGACATTTAATTTTTTTGTTTGATTAATTGATGTTTATAATCACTTACTAGGTACAGCAGACTTACAAGCATGTACCTTGTATATGTCAGGGCAATATACTATATTCAGAATCATATAACTGAAGCCAACAGGTGTGCGAGACCCAAGCATCAGGAATCGGCTCTGCAAGCTCCCTTCTAAGGCCAATGCAGAAGCTTTGAAATTAATATTTCTACTTTTATTCTCTTACATGCCCCTTCCCACTCCTTGGCCCCAAACTAACTAAAATCATTAAGTGAATAACAATTGATTTGGTTCCTCGTTGACTCCTAATTTGACTGGCTTTATCCGTGATTCTAATAATATCAAGGTGACCTCAATAGCTAGGGTGAATTTTCGAGCACTGGAGTTTTACACTTGATTGTCTCAATTACTTGTGGTCACACCACAAGGGAAAGACAATCTCAATGATTAGTTTTTTTAAAGGGCTTTCCAGTCGGAAGGAAGTGTCACTGTTGTGAAGCTACCAACAAGATTTTTAATCAGCTTTGCCACACAGTTTCAGAAACCAGTTACTTACGAGATCAATAGAAGTTCTGTGTCATGCTAGAAAGTACAGCTTGTTGAACTGTGGTTCAGCGACCTGCTTTGTTGGGTTATCAGAAGCTGAAACAAGTAGTTGTCATCTGTGAAGCCTCAGTTAAATTGCCCTCTGAACGAAGTCCTGGGAATTGAAGTGCTGCCATTAATATGTATAACATTTCAACCATGCATCTTATTTTATGGAAGCACTGAAAAAAAATTATTGGATAAAGGTCCTGAGCACCCTTGAGGCAAAGGTTATGAGAAAATTTGAGTAAATTAATTCTTATTTTTAATCCCTTTTCCCACAATAAGCTACTAAAAGGACCATTAGTAGTGCGTTGTCCTACTGGGGAAGTGAGTGATCAAAGGTACCAGTTCCATTTGACTGTTCAGTATATCACAGGGAGCCCATGCAATATTATTTCAGTAGCTAAATTGATCTCCTCTTCTTGCCTCTCCTCCCATTTAATGTTATTTTTCTTCCACTTATTTTTGTTCTGCTGTGCCAACTGGGTGAGTGTGCAAACTGCACCCAGACTTCTGTCAGTCCCAATTTTGAATTGGCTGCTTGGAGAACAATTGACTTGTCTTTTGATTCCCTTCCCAATCTGTTACACATCCCCCTTGGCTTGCTAACTGATTCAGACAGTCTAGGTGAGAACAAGAACTCATCAAAAAAGAAATCCCACATCCCAACACTTCTGTATTCTGCAAGTGAGCTGGCAGCAACGGCGTCTTTGAAAAGTGCTGTGTGATATTCAGTGTCTTGGTTATAAGTATGATAATACTTTATTATTTCACCAGTAGGACTTTTAAGATTGTAGACTGTTGCCATGAGGAACAGGCAGTTTTCTTGTTTAAATTGAGCAGTTTCACTATTTATCCCAGCAGAAAACTTGCATAATGCAGGGCTTGCTTTGCTTGAGCTGCTCCTCCTAGTACTCAGTCACAGAAGAACTTTTGGTTCTCTTCTAGCTGGGAAACAAAGCATGCCGGTAAGCAACTTGCAAGGGAAGACAATAGGGAAACATTTGTCTTAATATGTTTCTGCAATATTTTGGATCAGGCTTTGCGCATGTTATGATAGCAAGATGGTAGCCACTTGACCACCAAAATCTGGAAAAAATAAGTTGCCAAAACAGATTCTGTTGGCTCCCTTTTTCTCAAATGTGAGGTTGTGAAAGAAGGGAAATTGGAGTACAAGTTAACTTGTGTTGCGGCCATGTATAATTTAGTAACATTGACAGTAACCTGGCAGGAGATCTACAAACGCTCTTACCTGGAGGATGACCAGGGAGGGCCTACAATCATTGCAGGAAGAAACATCTTTGAAAAAATTGAGGGGAAAGGGGGGCGGGGCGGGAAGAAAAGAAGAGAAGCTCTGCCGTAATGCTCAATAACTTTCCACGTGTCTACACAGTAAATTTGCATTTCCAGCAATTAAGGTATAGTTTCTTAATCTGTCTCCTGTCACAATTTATTGTATATACTGCTTTAAGAACAGTTAAAATCTGATTTTTCTCACTGTGGAAAGCAGTTTTTGCCAAACTCTTGCCAAAATACCTTTCAAACTCTTCTGTCACTTAATAAGTCATATTGCCTCTACTCCCCCACACTCACCTATTCAGTGGAGTTGTAACTGACCCTTCTGGTGGTATTCACTTGTTATCCATGCACTTTGCACTTCTCTCAATTTGACTGTTTATATGTGTTGAATGGTCTTTGGTCAAATAGACTTGGTCCAATAAATCTCCACCCACAATCTCTCTTCCCTCTTGAAAACTATTCAGATTGTTCTAACTTTTTTTTGTAAATCACAGCTCACTCGCTTGGGTCTTCAATTATTTTCACAGCAGGCGCAATAAATTTTACTTTTTTTCTGCTCATCAAGACAAGGGATGCTGTTGCTGGGGAACGGAACCCTTTTTTCACTTTTATCACCCATTATCGGCATTGATCATATTCCAAGTCAGGTAGAGCTCAGCAGATGCAAAACAGAGCTCCTTTTTGTTTTTTTTCCAACAATGTGCCTTAATACTTGCACCAGTTTGAATTTTACATGTCCCACACTGGCCATCCTTCTGGTCTGATCAGAGTGTGATGACCAACATGCGCTGGCTAATGAAGCTATGTCGCAAGTCACCCTGAATCCCATGAACTTTCACTTCAGTGTTCTTTTAGTCTGTTTTTAATGGCCTTTTCATCTGGGTGCTGTCATGGTGATCTGTCCGACACACTCCCTAGTCCCTCTCCTTACCACAGAGATTTTTTCCTCTTGTTTAATGTTTAGTATTTTTTCATGCCTCACTGCAACTAAACTCAATTTCCTTGCACATCCAGCAGTAGAAATGCACTTGCTGCACTGAACCTGCAAATGAGGTTTTTCAGTACAGATAGAAAAGTTTACAAGGTGATAGCGGAGGCCAAAGAAGTCATTGCCCTTTGTGATTTTATTCCGTCTTCCAGCACCATATACATTTTTTGAGCTCGAAACCTAGTTTGAGGCTTCTGTTAAGACTACTGTGTAATCGGCTATAAAAAGCTATAGAACAGTGACACGGGATGACTGATCATCTTGCTTTCCTCCTGGGGTCAGTCTTCCCAGGTCACTGTTCTATAGCTTTTAATAGCCCAATACACAGTAGCCTTAACGGAAGCCACAAACTAGGTTTCAAGGCCAAATAGGGAATTGCTTGGTAGTCGCATTCGTATAGCTCCTTTCCACACCAGCATGTTTGGGATGAGCAGCTCATTGCATGAAGTATTGTGCATAAGAACCAGCGTGTGATCACTTCTGCACTGAGCTACTGTGTCACCCACTGCAAGGCATATTTGCCCATGTGGTCAAGTTTCTGCCAATCTGAATAAATGCAGGATCTTTATCATCAGAGTGAGGTTCATACAGCCTGTGCATGGAATTGTTAGTACAGTGGTCCAATAAATGGGTGGGATGACTTGTAAACAGTCCTATTTACAAGGGGGTGTTTTTCACAAACCAATACAATGAAATAGTTACATAAACTGATCTCTCTGCAGCATTCCAACACAGTTAAGTACTCCGTCCACTTCCACTCTCCTCTGTGGACCACCTCCAGGGAACCACCCTCTTAGGTCCACTCCTACTTGTCCCATTACAGCCAGAACTTCCCCAGCAATGGTTTCTCCTTCCGCCCCAAAAATTCACATCTGGAGTACTAGCAATGAACAGCATAAGTACCCTTTTAATGACATGATAATTGTTAATGACTGCCAATCAATCTCTCTGGACCAGAAAGTGAACAATTAAAAGTGTAGCATCTCATTCCTTCAGGTTGTGACTTGTTATTGGAGATTTAAAAAAATGTCATTTTAAAATGTTGTTTCTTACTTTTCCTTTCTGTCTCTTTTTTTCCTCTCTCTGAATCCTTTCTTTCTTTCTTTCCTTCTTTCCTTCTTTCCTTCTTTCCTTCTTTCCTTCTTTCCTTCTTTCTTTCTTTCTTTCTTTCTTTCTTTCTTTCTTTTTCTGTACTTGATTTGACATTGAATTCACCCTCCTTCTTAGTCCTTCCACTGTTTATTTCTCAATCCTTTAATCTCATTGCTTAAGGAGATACACTTTGTTTGTCCCGTTGTTCACCAAGGTCCCAGATGCCCTGTTGCCCACGCTGCGCTGTTATCAGCTCGCACTTCCAGCAACTTTGTATGCAAAAATTTTTTTAAAAACTAAATGTGCATAAGCAAGTCTAACTAACAGGGCACACAAAAGATGCCCTGCTCCAGCAAAATCTGGACCATAAGCTCAAATAGGACTGAGTTAGCTGGACTTGCGGTGCTGAATTACTCAGATTTGCATACAAGACAACTGCATAATTCTGAGCTGCATGGAGCAAGTCATTGCCCTGAATTGACTTACAGTTACATTACAGAATACATGGATGTTATTTTCTGTGCCTCTATCATTTAATCATCTGTTTGGACCCATTGGCCCTACTTCAGTCACCCACGTTACCACGTGTGCAGAGGTCCATGCCAACCATCTGTGTGCCGGCTTTTTAATTTTTGTTTTTCATCATTCAGTGATGAGCATCTTTGTGTGTTTTTAAATAAAAACACTATGACCAGGACAGTTTCAAATTCTCGATTCTCTGAGGCGCCGAGTGGATCTGATTTAATAATTGTGCTGATTTAGAGGTTTTGCTTTTAAAATGTATTAGTTGTCAGAATGGCTATATTTAACTCTTAAAAATACAGCATGCAATTACTCTCTTTATCAAGTAGTATTTGACTCTAAACTACCTCCAAAGCAATATGATTCAAACAAATCCAGTCAGAACAGTTTTCTTTTTAGCTTCCTCCAACTGGTAATAAACTGAAGTATACACTGTCCTTTCAGAAGCGCAGTACTATTAAATTGTTAATATTTTAGGAAGAGGCATGTTAACCTTTTGGGAACTAAATTCTCTTTGCAAGTATTAAAATAGGCAGCTTTTTATTCACAAATATCTGTGACGAGATTTTTCTGTATGATGACCATTAATGGAACGGGTATCTTAACATTATAACACTAACATTATATTGCAGTTCTGCGAGCAATATAAAATAGTAAAAATTAATTGAAAATGTCTTGATTTAAAAGATAAAATTTGTGAAATTGCTCCTCTGTCTCTGTACAGCTTGCATTGCATTGCATATTAGATCAAAGGAAGAGGCTTATAATGCTGCCAAAAAGAGTAGTAAGCTTGAGGATTGGGAGGATTTTAGAATTCAGCAAAGGAGGACCAAGAAATTGATAAAGAAAGGGAAAATAGAATATGAGAGTAAACTAGCGAGAGAGACAAAAACAGACTGTAAAAGCTTCTATAGGTAAGTAAAAAGGAAAAGATTAGCGAAAGTAAACGTGGGTCCCTTACAGGCTGAGACAGGGGAAATTATAATGGGGAATAAGGAAATGGCTGAGAAATTAAACAAATA
Source organism: Squalus acanthias (assembly GCA_030390025.1). Classification (NCBI taxonomy): domain Eukaryota; kingdom Metazoa; phylum Chordata; class Chondrichthyes; order Squaliformes; family Squalidae; genus Squalus; species Squalus acanthias. Next base: position 94,769,177 of record CM059437.1, on the reverse strand, counting down.
CTTTGTGTCTGTCTTCACGGAAGAAGATGCAAAAAACTTCCTGGAAATAGTGAAGTTTTAAGGGTCTAGTGAGAATGAGGAACTGAAAGAAATTAGTATTTGTAAAAAAGTAGTACTGGAGAAATTAATGGGGCTGAAAGCTGATAAATCCCCTGGACCTGATGGCCTACATCCGAGGGTTTTAAAAGAGGTGGCTGTAGAGATAGTGGATGCATTGGTTGTCATTTTCCAAACTTCCATAGATTCTAGAACGGTTCTTGCGGATTGGAAGGTAGCAAATGTAACCCCACTATTTAAGAAAGGAGGGAGAGAGAAAACTGGGAACTACAGACCAGTTAGCCTGACATCAGTAATAGGGAAAATGCTAGAATCTATTATTAAGGACGTGGTAACCGGGCACTTAGACAATAATAATAGGATTGGGCAGTGTCAACACTGATTTATGAAAGGGAAATCGTGTTTGACAGATTTTTGAGGTTGTAACTAGCAGGATAGATCAGGGGGAAACCAGTGGATGTAGTGTATTTGGATTTTCAGAAGGCATTCGATAAGGTGCCACACAAGAGGTTATTAAACAAAATTAGGGCTCATGGGATTGGGGGTAATATACCAGCATGGATTGAGGATTGGTTAATGGACAGAAAACAGAGAGTAGGAATAAACGGGTCATTTTCGGGTTGGCAGGCTGTTACTAGTGGGGTAACGCAAGGATCAGTGCTATTCACAATCTAGATCAATGATTTGGATGAGGGGACCAAATATCCAAGTTTGCTGATGATCCAAAGCTGGGTGGGAATGTAAGTTGTGAGGAGGATGCAAGGAGGCTTCAAGGGGATATAGACAGGCTAAGTGAGTGGGCAAGAACATGGCAAATGGAATATAATGTGGAGAAATGTGAAGTTATCCACTTTGGTAGGAAAAATAGAAAAGCAGAGTATTTTTTAAATTGTGAGAGATTGGGAAATGGTGTTCAGAGGGACTTGGGTGTCCTTGTACACAAATCACTGAAAGTTAACATGCAGGTACAGCAAGCAATTAGGAAAGCAAATGCCATGTTGGCCTTTATTACAAGAGGATTTGAGTATAAGAGTAAAGACGTCTTAATGCAATTATATAGGGCCCTGGTGAGACCACACCCAGAGTATTGTGTACAGTTTTGGTCTCCTTACCTAAGGAAGGATATACTTGCCATAGAGGGAGTGCAACGAAGGTTCACCAGACTGGCTCCTGAGATGAGGGGATTGTCCTATGAGGAGAGATTGAGTAGACTAGGCCTATATTCTCTGGAGTTTAGAAGAATGAGAGGTGATCTCATTGAAACATACACAATTCTTACAGGGCTTGACAGGGTAGATGCAGGGAGGATATTTCCCCTGGCTGGGGAGTCTAGAACCAGGGGTCACAGTCTCAGAATAAAGACATTTCTTCACTGAGGGTAGTGAATCTTTGGAATTCTTTACCCCCAGAGGGTTGTGGAGGCTCAGTCGTTGAGTATATTCAAGCCAGAGATCGATAGATTTTTGAATATTAAGGGAATCAAGGGATGTGGAGATGAGGTGCAAGATCAGCCATGATCTTACAGAATGGCGGAGCAGGCGCAAAGGACCAAATGGTCTACTCCTGCTCCTATTTCTTATGTTCTTGTGTTCTTATTCTTGGAACTACAATGACTGAAGACACTTTGTCTGTCTCTTATTTTCAAGCTGCTTTTATATTTTATATTGCAGGCCAGTTTAGGAAGAGGATTTCAAGTTTACGCTCCAACTGCAGTCAGTCTCCGTGTGTTAAGTGCTGTTCTAGTGCTACCGGCTCCCAGCACGCGAGTCTTGTGCAGCCAATGGCTAGGAAGAGCTGTTTGTTACTGAGTCTTCTCAGACACTGGCCGTAGCAAATTTACTGTGATTTTTCCACTGTGCGAGACTTTCACGTCAGGAGTTGGCACGGAATATAAAGGGAGCTAAGGAGTGGTCCCTGGGCCAGTTTGTGCCAAACCTCCAGGCAGTCATAGCAATGCAAGAGGATAGAGTCTGTGGGCAGACAGTGTTTCAGTGCAAATCTGAGCAAATGGTGATCAACATAAAATGGACAGTGGGCAGATCCATATAATATATCTGTCTGAATCAAGTGCCACTTACATTTGCAGTCAGTACAGAAATGCAGTCCTTAAAAAAAAAAATTTTTAAAAATAAAAAAAAAATAAAAAAAAATTTTTAAATTGCAGAACGTAGTATTCCTCAGGAGTCTGTCAAATTCACTGCTTCACGTTCGAGCTGCTATGCAAGCATTTTTCACATTTGGGTCTGAGGTTGTGTAAAAACATTGCTGAAGGACAGATCTGTTCAGTTAGCGTAAACACAGGCAGGGCCCACTTAAACCTATTGTACTGACCTTCTGTCAGTGAAATTATTAATAGTTTTGACATAACAAGTCCGTGCAAGGAAAAGTAATGAGAATTAAACTAAACTGAATACTTAATATAAAGTGTCGTGTATGTGAAAACGTATAGATTAGTTTTAGTATATTAACTACCATAAGTCAATTTACTGCTTTCCTGACGTGGTGTCACAAAGGGGCAATTGATTAATTGTTTCTCTTAATTAGCAATTTTATTTTTTGGCTCTTTATTCATTGAGAGTGAAGCAGCTGGAACTAACTTTTGCAACTTTGAGGATTGAAAGGTATGAGACAGAAAGGAGGCAATCTACAACTGTTTGCATCACTTCAGAAAAATTCCACATTTTTGTTAACACTTATTTCATTTATTTATGTAGTTCTGGAGTAGACGGAGTTGCTGTAGGCACTATAACTCTGTTTCTTCGCCAGCTGTCACCAGGCCAGATACCTAGCAGTTAATTGTAACTGCATTTACCAACATGGGAAATCTGGTATTAACTGATTCTGTCAAGCTATACAAGAAAACCCAAATGTGGTTCAGAGAGGGGAGAGATGTTTCCATAGCAGTCTGACATGGAATGCCCATCAAAACACTCAAATATTGCAATAGAGAGGATCAACTTCCCTGCAAAAAGCTCTGACGTTCTACGTAACTCCATAATACCCATCTCCGCCCTTGCTTCAGCTCATCCGCTGCTGAAACTCTCATCCATGCATTTGTTACCTCTAGACTTGACTATTCCAGCGCACTCCTGGCAGGCCTCCCACATTCCACCCTAAGTAAGCTTGAGGTCATCCAAAACTCGGCTGCCCATGTCCTAACTTGCACCAAGTCCTGTTCGCCCATCTCCCCTGTGCTCGTTGACCTACATTGGCTCCTGGTTAAGCCGCGCCTCAATTTCAAAATTCTCATCCTTGTTTTCAATTCCCTCCATGGCCCTCGCCCCTTCCTATCTCTGTACTCTCCTTCAGCCCCACAACCCCCCCGAGATATCTGTGCTCCTCTAATTCTGCCCTCTTGAGCATCCCTGATTATAATCGCTCAACCTTTGGTGGCCGTGCCTTCTGTTGCCTAGGCCCTAAACTCTGGAATTCCCTGCCTAAACCTCTCCGTCTCGCTACCTCTCTTTCCTCCTTTAAGACGCTCCTTAAAACCTACCTCTTTGACCAAGCTTTTGGTCACCTGCCCTAATTTATCCTTACGTGGCTCGGTGTCAAATTTTTTGTCTTAAAATACTCCTGTGCAGTGCCTTGGAACGTTTTACTATGTTAAAGGTGCTATATAAATACAAGTTGTTGTTGTAACTGACTGGAATTGTATTTAGATCTCTGGCAGAAAATTCTAAAATTGTTATCATTGTGCCAGTTAAGAATGATGAGCTGTGGAAATTGGAAAGCATTGAGCTGCAGCACTCAAACGGTAGATAAGTGGTATATCATTTCTGAAACTGAATAGAAATGAGTTTTATTATTTTCAACATGATTTTGTTCATACCCAGATATTTTGGTAGAAGTTGGTTAATTATCTTGCAGCACCCAGCACAGGGCAGCATTCAATGCATTCACAGGCATGAAAATTTAAAGAGTGGGTGGAGTGATTTGACTGGGGCATGAATTTGTTGTATGTATCTGATTAGGAACACGATTGTTGAATGTTTAAATTTCCTTCATATTTAATTGTCTAAAGTTATGCTGCTCTGGAGGGAGGTGTCCCTGTGTTGTGTCATTCCCTCGCTGAGAGAATGAGAGGTTGGCCTTATTCCAAGTCTCTGCCTCTGCAGCTGTTGAACTAGCAGCTTCAAGGTGTGTGATTTCAGTGTGACCTGAGGTGACTTCCCCTGCTGCAGAGTGGTTAGTGCTCGGTTTCCATTTAGCACCTTTGCCCAAACTCTTCCGCATCTTAACAATTCAACTGGGGCAGAGTGTTGTGTGTGGGGAGTTGTGAATGTAACTCCATGCAGATCTTGCCACTCTGTACAGCAGATTGATTCACAAGGTCATTCTGCTACTAACGTAACATTTAACGTCATATTTACTATCTGTGTAGTTGGGTCAAATTTCTTGATATCTTTGATGCTGCTCACTTGTGGATAAGCAGCAGAGCGAACTGGATGGGATGGGTTGAGAATGTGTTTGATAAATTCTGTAGGGGTGTGATGTGGGGATGGGTCAGTAGACACTGCAGTCTGATCTGCTGATTAGCTGTTCTGCTCTGGTCTAAATATTTCATGCAGATTAAATTATGCAAAAACTAGCGAGTGAGTCACGGGTTTTATTTCTTGATGACTTCACATTTGTAGTCATTGTCTTTAGTCAGATTGCCAATGTAATTAATTTACTCAAGGTGAGGCCAGCAAAACTTCATGCATATACATGCAACATTTGCCAGTCAGTGGTAAATTAATGACTTGTGGGGCTTGAATGTGGATAAATATTATGTGCACGTTCTCCCAGAATGATCTATTATTCTTAACCAATCCCATCTAGTTCACTCTGCTGTTTACTTCTTGTCCACAAAAATCTAGGCTGACACTGAGGGAGTGCTGCACTGTCGGAGGTGCCGTCTTTCAGTTGAGACATTTAACCGAGGCCCCGTCTGCTCTTTCAGGTGAACATAAAAGATCCCATGGCACTATTTTGAAGAAGATCAGGGGAGTTATCCCTGGTGTCCTGGCCAATATTTATCCCTCAATCAACATCACGAATACAGATTATCTGGTGATTATTACATTGTTGTTTATGGGAGCTTGCTGTGCGCAAATTGGCTGCTGCGTTTAATTGCAGAAGTGATTACACTTCAAAAAGTACTTAATTGGCTGTAAAGTGCTTTGGGCCGTCCGGTGGTCGTGAAAGACGCAATATAAATGCAAGTCTTTCTTTAGTACACTAAAAGCTGATGATTTCCAATGAGTGGTTGGTTGTGCATACTTTCTTTGTGAAAACATTCCCATTGTCATTCCTGTCAGAAAATATAATTCCAGCTGTCATGAGGCCTGGGGTGTCTCAGTAAATCCTTGATTTTAAATTTTCACAAAATATGTGTGTGTATGTGTGTAGCAACAGGAGGCTTGGATTGTTATAAGATTGCTATTCAGTCTTGCAGTTCAAATGACTTTATGCTTTGCTCCTGTGGCTTGACATCATGTGAACCCCTTGATTACATTACTGCCGTGTAATCCACTCCAAACCAGCAATTAGATGTAGACGCAGTGGGTAATTTTCCTGGCCACGGGATCAATATTTCACACACGAAAATCAAAACTACTGATTCATGTGAATGAAATAACACCTAATGCTCAGTGTTCCAGAATTAGAAGCACTTGATGTAGTGTGCAGTTGTCATTAATTGTTTCTGTGCATGTGTAATGGCCCCTGGAACTAAATATGACTTTCAAAAGCTGAAGACACAATAACTATTTTGGACATAATTTTATAATATTAACAATGTTAGCCTGCACTATTACTATAAACAATTATTTTTGCTGTGTATTAAATATAATAACCTTTAGTTGATGTTGAAAGCCACCAAGATGCTGGGTGGTAATTACAATGAGAGAAGATCAAAATGCTTCAGAAATTCACACCGTTCTGCACCCATTTCTGTTTGTAATGATTTGGGAACACCTGTGTTCGATGACTGAAAATGCTGTTCCGAGAATGAGTTGAACTAATCCTGGCAGTCTCCTGTAGGATGCACAATGAGTAGTGGCAGTGCCCAGAAGGCTGAAGCAGGTCAGAAACCAGTTGTAAATATCATTCTGTTCCTGTTGGATTTATGGCACACTGGGTGGTTTTCATTCAGTTGCAAAATTATTTCTGAAGCAGAAATAGTAAGTGTAATGGTTGTCATAGGTTGGAGAATTTCAATTCTCATTGCCGACACTCCTCCTGGATTACATGGATCACGTTCATTGCAGTGTACATGTCCTTCCATGTTTATTATGTTTTCCTGGTAGGGCTGAGGATTATCATCTGAATGAAAATGCATCAGTGGATGCAATGAACTTACATAAACACTGCATCTGACCTTTGAACAGGCCAGTAGCTGTAACAGTGTGCTGTCTTGATTAGGGATGTTTTGAGATGTGTTGCTGAGAATGAACCAATGTGTACACGGCTCCCTTAGCACTTGGCAGCCACAGACCATGTTTTCTGTCATGTAAGCTGCAGGATAACACTCGCCCATAATAAATTGTTAAATATACTGAGGAATATAAGTGAAGTGCAGAATCCACGATACATATTATAGTGTTAACCACTGAATAACCTTGGAAAATTGTCAACTTCCTTCAGTCGTGAGCAAATTTAAGATTTCTCTCAGCCAAGAATGAACTATGGTCAAATAAATAAAACTTTTTTTCTCACCTATTCTTTCCCATCCCCTCCCGAAACTGCTGATTTAGTAATGGGGTGTAGTTCCATGGCTGACCGTGATCCTCCTGTGCCTCACCCTCACAGGCAACATCACAAGCAAACCTAATCCCGTATTTACCTGAGATTTACAAACATGCACTTGCCAGCAAATTCCCTTCCTTTGTTTGCCTACATAACAACAGTGACTACACTTCAAAAGTAATCCATTGGTTTTAAAGTGCTTTGCATCCTCCTGATAGGATAGGTGCCATATAAATTCAAGTTCTTTGTTTCTACCTAAGTGAAGTGGAAGTACTGTAGAATAGTTGTAAAGCTTTATTGCCAGAACTTTATATAATATTTTCATCCAAAAAAAGAGAAAAAATTGGCGGCACTTGTCAAATCTCTAGGTGATTTTCCTATTTCTGGGAACCATTAGAGTTTAATGTGCTTGTAAGTATTCAATTATTTACAGACCAGCCTCCATATATCACAAGAATATTCTCTGGGAACCAGCATGAGAAGATTACAATGACTATATCCCTTTAAGAAGTTTTTGATTTCATAATGTTGCCCTGACCTCCTTCCTGTGCCCAGTAAAAGGACATTCCTTTGAATATATTGGTTCGGAATCAGCCCCCCACTCCCACCAATATTTCACTCCATTGACTCTTCAGTGTTGGAGAAAATGGTATCCAAATTTAAATGTTGTCAGAATCGCATTTTTCATCATCTTGCACAGGTCCAGTAAGGTGTTCTCAAAGCGTTAAAAACAGAAATGGGTTCAGAACAGTGTGAAATTCTGAAGCATTTTGATCTTCTCTCGGTGCTGAAGCTTGCTCTTCGGTTAGACTACTGGAGAAGTTGAGGTGCACATGATGAGAATGGTCACTGCGATTTGACCAAAAGATACATCCATGTAGATTGTACATGCCCCGAGGATCTACTTTTAAGAACAGTCTTAGTGAGTGATTATGTCCATTGGCAATGCAAACGGTCAGGCCGGAAATGGAATACCCAGTGGGCTCCCACCATCTCTTATTTTGGTAACAGATGTTCCTATTACCTTAGTGAGTCATGCAAGGACTTGGAGTATATGCACTTTTGTTTTGTCTCGTCATTTACCTTTTCTTTAATTGTCAATTATGTCTGTTTCATGATGGTGACATTCTCAGAACCAAATGTAATGTTTAATTCCACAAAAACAAGCGGACGGGATGAAAATGAGTAGTTTTGCAATGTCCCAGAGTTGATAAAGGCTCCTTTTACGAGTGTTGAGTCTACAACAGAATACTGCATTTCAAGTTCAAAGAAGCCTAAGGCAGTCTTTCTGTCTCTACCAGTAGCTGCATTTCTGTTTGTTGCGTACTCCATTGTTTGATAGTTCACTTATTACAGTGTACAAAAATGAGAAGTCGCACAACACCAGGTTATAGTCCAACAGATTTATTTAATTTTACAAGCTTTCGGAGCTATCGCTCCTTCGTCAGGTAAGTTGCTAACTTACCTGACGAAGGAGCGATAGCTCCGAAAGCTTGTAAAATTAAATAAATCTGTTGGACTATAACCTGGTGTTGTGCGACTTCTCATTTTTGTCCACCCCAGTCCAACGCCGGCATCTCCACATTATTACAGTGTAAACAGCTTGTCTTCCATTCAGTCTGCAGCCACACTAATCCAAAGACTTGTTTACACAAGCACATGCTGGGGTTGCAGCACACACATATACTGAAGTTGATTACTTGCAAATGATGGTCTTCGCTCCAGTTACATTTATTTTGAATTGAGTTAGCTTACTACACTTACCAATAAGTTACTGACTCCTGCCTCAGTGTACGTGCAGAATTGTAAACTGCTATAGGAACAGTAAAGCCTACAAACTTACAGCTGAACAGAAAGCCACTCCAAACAGAAGCTTATTGGCAAAATTACTTCACTGTAGACCTGGATCCCGTTTAGAGCGCAACAGGAGTGTCAGCCTGGTACTAATTCCCAGATAGAAAATAATTAGTCCTGCTTCTGTCAAGTCACTTATAGTTGGGTTAGTTTTGTCAGTTCTTCTGAATGAAACAACACACTGATACTGAGGAGGGTGTGCGTGCGGGGGCTGCTCTATCAGTGACAGATTTTGACTAAGGCATCTTGGTTGAATAGCACCTGTAGCTGATCATAATGTGGCATTGATGGTGGCCGAAGAGAAATTTTCAGTCCACACTGGTGCCTTAACGAGAGGGGGAGGTGGGCAAGAGAGAAAATGCACGATGATGAGGCAGGAAGAAAAACCTGTGTGTATGCTCTGCGGATCAGTGCAGGAACCAGATGTCGTTGCCTTGACCCTACCCAGCTTCAATTGCTGGTTATTGATGTTAAGGGTTAGTAAACTGTTGTACAGACCGACCCATGACCTCAAGTCATGTTAAGGTTTTGGTGAAATTTTACCCACGCTATTTGATGTCTCCACCAGGCCAGTAATACTGTACATGCGCTCTCTCTTTCTCTCGGGGCGGGGGGATTTGAGAGCTTGTTTAAATGAGTTAATAGCTCTACAATTACTGCTGCCAGGCAACAGTTATTTAAAAAGTTCATAACGTAAGAAATAGGAGCAGGAGTAGGCCACTCGAGCCTGCTCCGCCATTCAGTAAGGTCATGGCTGATCTTCTACCTCAACTCCACTTGCCTGCATTATCCCCATATCCCTTGATTCCCTTAATATCCGAAAATCTATCGATCTCTGTCTTGAATATACTCAATGACTGAGCCTCCACAGCCCTCTGGGGTAGATAATTCCAAAGATTCACCATCCTCTGAGTGAAGAACTTTCTCCACATCTCAGTCCTAAATGGCCGACCCCTTATCCTGAGACTGTGACCCCTGGTTCTAGACTCCCCAGCCAGGGGAAACATCCCCCCTGCATCTACCCTGTCAAACCCTGTAAGAATTTTGTATGTTTCAATGAGATCACCTCTCATTCTTCTAAACTCCAGAGAATATAGGCCTAGTCTACTCAATCTCTCCTCATAGGACAATCCCCCCATCCCAGGGATCAGTCTGGTGAACCTTCATTGCACTCCCTCGATGGCAAGTATATCCTTCCTTAGGTAAGGAGACCAAAATTGTACACAATACTCCAGGTATGGTCTCACCAGGACCCTATATATTTGCAGTAAGACGTCTTTACTCTTATACTCAAATCCTCTTGTAATAAAGGCCAACATACCATTTGCTTTCCTAATTGCTTACTATACCTGCATGTTAACTTTCAGTGATTTGTGTACAAGGACACCCAGGTCCCTCTGAACACCAACATTTCCAAATCTCTCAATTTAAAAAATATTCTGCTTTTCTATTTTTCCTACCAAAGTGGATAGCTTGACATTTCTCCACATTATATTCCATTTGCCATGTTCTTGCCCACTCACTTAGCCTGTCTATATCCCCTTGAAGCCTCCTTGCATCCTCCTCACAATTTACATTCCCACCTAGCTTTGTATCATCAGCAAACTTGGATATATTACATTTGGTCCCCTCATCCAAATCATTGATCTAGATTGTGAATAGCTGAAGCCCAAGCGCTGATCCTTGTGCTACCCCACTAGTTACAGCCTGCCAACCCGAAAATGACCCATTTATTCCGACTCTCTGTTTTCTGTCCGTTTAACTAATCCTCAATCCATGCTAGTATATTACCCCCAATCGCATGAGCCCTAATTTTGTTTAATAACCCCTTGTGTGGCACCTTATCGAATGCCTTCTGAAAATCCAAATACACCACATCCACTGGTTCCCCCTTATCTATTCTGCGAGTTACAACCTCAAAAAACTCAAAGTTTCGTCAAACATGATTTCCCTTTCATAAATCCGTGTTGACTCTGCCCAATCCTGTTATTATTTTCTAAGTACCCTGTTACTATGTCCTTAATAATAGATTCTAGCATTTTCCCTACTACTGATGTCAGGTTAACTGGTCTGCTGTTCCCTGGTGTCTCTCTCCCTCCTTTCTTAAATAGTGGGGTTATATTTGCTACCTTCCAATCTGCGGGAACTGTTCTAGAATCTATGGAATTTTGGAAGATGACAACCAATGCATCTACTATCTCTATAGCCACCTCTTTTAAAACCCTAGGATGTAGGCCATCAGATCCAGGGGATTTATCGGCTTTCAGTCCCATTAATTTCTCCAGTACTATATTTTTACTAATACTAATTTCTTTCAGTTCCTCATTCTCGCCACTATTTCTGGGGGGTTTTTTGCATTGTCTTTCGTGAAGACAGACACAAATTTTTGTTTAATTTCTCTGCCATTTCCTTATTCCCCATTATAATTTCTCCTGTCTCAGCCTGTAAGGGACCCACGTTTACTTTCGCTAATCTTTTCCTTTTTACATACCTGTAGTAGCTTTTATAGTCTGTTTTTATGTTTCTCACTAGTTTACTCTCATATTCTATTTTCCCTTTATCAATTTCTTGGCCCTCCTTTGCTGAATTCTAAAATCCTCCCAATCCTTAGGCTTACTATTTTTGGCAACATTATAAGCCTCTTCCTTTATTCTAATGCTATCTTTAATTTCTCTTGTTAGCCACAGTTGGACCATTTTTCCTGTGGTGTTTTTATTCTTTAAGGGAATGTATATTCATTGCGAATTATGAATTATTTCTTTAAATATTTGCCATTGCTTTTCTACTGTCATATCTTTTAATCTAGTTTCCCAACCTACCTTAGCCAGCTCGCCTCTCGTACCTACGTAGTTTGCTTTGTTCAGGTTTAGGTCCCTAGTTTCGGACTTAACTAAATCACACTCAAACTCAACATAATATTCTATTATATTGTGATCACTGTTTCCCCAGAGGCTCCTTTATTACAAGGTTATTAATTAACCCTGTCTCATTGCACAGTACTAGATCTAAAATAGCCAATTCCCTCGTAGGTTCCTTGATATACTGATCTAGAAAACTATCTTGAATGCATTCCATATTGCTTTTACTGTTTCTGTGGCTGTTATTCAGGCAGCAAATTATATTGCAAGTTACTTTTTAAAATCAAGGGTAATGTGGAATGAGAGGATGCTTTTCCACGTCCACTTTTAATGAGCTTTCTTGCGTGCTGTTATTTGGTGATGGAAGAGAATATTATATACATGAATATAAATGTGATCTATGAACCACTTGGCCTCCTGGTTATCTCACTCCAGTATTGAGTTTCATTTATGAAATTCAAGTTTTAATCAGTTCTTGAGGTGTTTTTTCTCAGGTTCCTCTGTCAAGTTACATTTTCTAGTTTGAGTAAAATTGTCTGAAATTCTGAGGGAAAACTGGCTTGGCGAAATTCCTTTATTATTGTTGAAGTACACCTCCTGTGGAGCCACACAGCATGGAATTGACAACATCTGTGTATGTTCCACCCTGCTGTCCAAGAAGGGCCAGAATTGATTTGGGAGAGATGTTAACATGGGAGGGAAATTGGGGAATTGCTTCTATAAAAATAAAGTTACCTTGTTCAGTGACTGCTTTGTAAAAGAGAACCTGACACCATTTGGGCAGAATTCACCAGGAGCTGTTTCAATCTTTGCATTGAGGATCAAATTTGTCGTCATAGTGCAGAGATATCACAAAATACAGAAATCAAAAGGGAAATGAGCAGGCGATGAAACAAGCAGAAGAGGGAATGAAGAACTGAGCTGAGTTTCTTTGTGTAAAGCAACAAAATCCCAGAAGGCGCTGAAACTCCTTGCTCTGGGCTTGTACTGCTAGCAGAGCCAGTGTTTGACAACACATATTAAACACTTCTCATGAAATATGAGTACAGTGCTTTAGCTGTGTACTGGGTGTGAATGAAGCACATGGAAACAAAGGCAGTGAGTTTGCTTGGTTCTGTGATGCAAAAGTGCCCCCTACTGGACAAGTCTTGTAGCTTGGGATCATCTTACTGATCATAAGGAATTGCCATTTCAGGAGTTTGGGAGCATTTTTCATAAATGAACTTCACTTGCGTTACAAACATACTATTTAAAGTGAAATCCTTTTAGTCTAGCTCAGAAGTTCAAACAAAATTTGAGAATAGCAATTGGTTCAATGCTTGCGAAATAATGTAAATTATCGCTCATTTAAAAAATATAGTAATTTAAATTCAATTTTGTAACTCAGAACCATAGAACTTCAACCATTGATATAGTTAGGTGCTTTTTTTCTAACTGATACTCAGCTGTGCCATTACAGTGCACTCATATTGTAGCCTAGTAGAGGCACTTTGCTTCCAAAAATTCATTATTTTAAAGGACCACTGCTATTGTAAACAAAACTGCTTGCTCAGTGCTGTCCAAATGGCTGATGCTCTCACTTAGAATTTGTGTGTAGGGGAATTGTATAATATAGTTTCAAATTCTTCAAATGTAGTGTCTTGAAGAATAATCTTGGATAGTGTTTCTGCTATTAACAAGAGTTTAGGGTATTCCAAATGGAATTTCATCACTTTATCTCTCTACCAACTGCATAGATTCAACTAGGTGACACAGTATTGTTTTATCTTATTATTCTGTAGTGCCCTTTAATTTAGCTCGTGGTAGCATTTGCACACCATATTCAGCTGTAATTAGAAAAATGTTTTGTGCATAGTATTCAGTGTTAGAAATATACTGACTGTTGCGCAGATGATGATTGACAGAACACCTTGTGCGCTTTTGAAAGGTGCATTTCACAGCTGATTAAAGATTTCTACTGGTCTTATTAAAGGTCAGGTCTGTTTAATACTGGCGTGCCCAGACTACAGCCCACAAGCCCTGGCTATCTGGGCTGTGAAGCTCAAGCAACTTAGTTTGCACTTAAATGTCTTGATCTGTTAGTTCCTCTTGTTTAAATGGAGCAACGTAAAGGAGAAGAGAGAGGCAGAGAGGTTTGGGAGGGAATTCCAGAGCTTGGGGCCTACGCAGCTGAAGGCACTGTATATATCTGTATAAAATGTGTTTCTTCTCATGCTTTCTCTCCTGAAGCTGTTGATTCATTGTGCTGGCATCCAGTTCCATGCGTGTCACTAGGTTCTGTTACTTAGCCTGGGTAGCCATTCTTTACTTATAAGCCTAGATGGTGAATGTTGGCAAATGATTTGACCATGGGGATGTGGCATTACATCAGGGCTTTTCCAGTATGCATTGTATCTGGCGCCAAACCCTGGGTAAATTTCTCCCTACACTTTTGGGGGAGAGGCTGAGGCCAACTGTTGTATTCCAGCTGAAATCATCAAACACGGCACATACCAGAGATCCAACATTGGGCCTTTCTAGTCTGGGCGACTCGGTACAAGAGCACACAGCGAATTTACCGCCTGACCCTTCAGGTAGCCAAACATTCAACCAATTGGTCTTCTGTTTGAACATCTGAAAGTAATGGGAAATCCTTGGACTCAAAATACTGGGCTTTGCTTGACCACCGAGTTTGGATGGGTACATAACCAGGTTTTTCTTCATATGATGCATTCAGCTGTATATGTAAATAGAGATTTTGGTTGTCTGGGTTTATAATCTTTGAATATTCATAGTAGTGCAAGCAAAAGGAGCTGTGTAATTTGTTTTTAAAGTCCCCTCCAATTCTTTCCTCAAGGTATTGAGGTATTGACTCCTTCCTGCAACACAATTCCATAGGTGTTGGCCACCCTCCAGTGCCTGAACAAAATGACTATATGACTGTGGGGGCATTGCAATCGAGTCCAAACCTGCCCTTGCCTGGCTTGCACCCTTCCAGCAGGGGTCAATTGAGAGTGAACCTAGATGTTTGTTCCCCCTCCCTATTCCGGGGCACTGAGGCCAATTGTAGCACTTCAGCTAAGATTGATTAACCTAACACAGGCTGGGAGTTGAACGTAGGCCTTCCTGGTGTATATGGTTCAGCTACTGACTGGATAAATTCGCTGAAGCATTGGTAAGGGGAGCGGGAATGAAACTGGAAAATTTAGTTGAAAATCTGAATTCTATCTGGCTTCCTGAGTGAGCAAAACTTAATAAATGCAAACGATCTAAGTTTAAAATGTAATTATCACTCATTTTCCATTTAATTTCTTAAGTAAGATTCTTGATAACCATATAGGTTCAGAAAGTTGGTTTTGTGCTAATGGAGGCAGAGCTCACCCATGCTGCTTGCTTTCACGAAGGAGTAGGGGTAAATTTTACTTCAATTAGCATAAAACTGATCCTCAACCCTTGGACTAGCAGGAAAAATTGTCTCCATCCATTGATCACAGTGGGATAAATTATAAAGATGCCATTCAAAAAAGGGTTCTTTCCTTTGTGTTAAATATCTGAAAATGTGTTGCATGACTTTTCTCCATAAGGCATGCTGGTATTGCATGTAATAATGGGATCTTGGACATAGTGAAAGTTATGGAAAATTTAATCATACATTTGGAAGAATTTATTGTTGCTGTGAACTTTATTCAGCAGTACAGAATGGATTTAGTGTCTTCAGATGAATACTGGAATGTTGCTCTGGTACACTTTATCATTCTGGCACTGTCAACCTGTGGAAGCATGGGGAAGGAATGGTCATGCATAGCACCCAGCAGTTAAAGTGGCTACTTTCTTCCAAGGATCACACACAAGTCAGAACAAACACAATAGAACACCACAAAATCCATTCTGAATCTCTGCCTCATCAGGGAGAGGGTTCTGAACTTTATATTTTCAGTCACTAATCTGTGAGGTTGATAGCAGGGTCTCTGGGCTGCTGGATCAAGGCCTAGGCACTGCTTTAAACAAAACAGCATTGGCGGTGTTTGCTTGCCACGTTATGATAGTTTCCTTGCCACATTATGATAGTTTCCTTGTGTCTGTTACATTGTGGCACTCCTGTATCAATGATAATGGGGAGCAAATGTAACTCTGCACACTGTTGAAGTTTACTGTATTACACATGTTGCCGAAAATTCCATCCAGTTTAGTTTTTCACACCTTCTGTGGTATAAGTAGATGTCAGGCTTTGCTTTCCACATTCGATTGCCTGCATGCTCAGTATAAAGCTATGTATTTCAGCTTTGGCTCAGTGGTAGCACTCTCGCCTCTGAGTCGGAAGGTTGTGGGTTCAAGTCCCACTCCAGAAATTTGAGCGCACAATCTGGGCTGACACTCCCAGTACACTACTGAGAGAGCGCTGCACTGTCTGAGACGTTAAACTGAGGCCTCATCTGCCCTCTCAAGTGAATGTAAAAGATCCCACGGCTGCTATTTGAAGAAAAGCAGCGGAGTTATCCCCAGTGTCCTGGCCAATATCTATCCTTCAACCAACAAATATTAAAAAAAAAACATTATCTGGTCATTATCACATTGCTGTTTGTGGGAACTTGCTGTACGCAAATTGGCTGCTGCATTACCCTACATTGCAAGAGTGACTACACTTCAAAAAGTACTTAATTGGCTGTAAAGTGCTTTGGGACATCCTGAGATTGTAAAAGATGCTATATAAATGCAAGTTCTTTCTGTCTTCCTGTCTTTCGGTCTTCCTTTCTGATTGAAAGTTATTCTAAAGGCATTCTGTGATAAAGGAATCTATGTCGTATCTTGTATTTAATTTTGCAACACACAATAATGATTTTTGACTGGCAACAGGTGTTAACCAGATGAAAGACAGTGAGGATTATTGGTTCATTTCTTCTTGGGCCTCAGTTGAATTAATGTAAATGTTGAATCAAAGTCTTCACCACATGTGAAAGTTTGAGAACTGACCAGTAAAAAGACCATCTCCTTGTTGACCAAGTTGGGGGTGGAGTGGGGTGGGGGGGAATTATTCAAACACTACTTTGCTAGAAATGTAACATTTTCATTTTTGCCGAAGTTATTTTTGGCTGATTTCCTGGAGACGGAGAGTAGTCAGGCTCGCAGCAAGATTGGTGCCTCCCCGTGCAGGGGTGCAGCTGGAGAAAAAGCATGGCCACGCTTTCATCTTTCCTTTCAACTTAAAGTTCTAAATTTATGCCTGAAAAGCATGTGATGCTGGCTATATTTGGTTGTTTTAAGTAATGATGGTGCATTGAAATTCAAGGATTATTCTGGGGCAACATGGGGTTGGGGGATGAGGTGTGGGGGGGCGGGGGGGGGGGCGGGAAGGAAAAGTGTCCTGAGATTAGTAATAGATTAACAGTAGTAATTTTGGCTGGAAGCTGAGCTAGATGTGCTGGAGTTTTGAAATGAGTAAAATTAGATTAACACGTTCCAACCTATTCTGGACAAAATCACTATGTGAACAGAACTGAGAGGATACAACTATCAGATAAGCCTGAACAAGCTGGGGCTCTTTTCTCTAGAAACAAGAAGACAGAGGTGACCTGATGGAGGTCTTTAATATTATAATGGGGTTCAATAGGGTAGACGTAAAGAAGATGTTTCCACTTGTGGGAGTTCAAAACTAGGGACCGTAAATATAAGATAGTCACCAATAAATCCAGTAAAGAATTTAGGAGAAACCTCTTTACTCAAATGGTGGGAATGTGGAACTTGTTACCACATGGAGTGGTTGAGCCGAATAGCAAAGACGCATTTACGAGGAAGCTAGCTAAGTACATGAGGGAGAAAGGAACAGAAGGATATGGTGATAGGGTGAGATAAAGTAAGGTGGGAGGAGAATCGTGTGGAGCAGGAACAGCGGTTGGGCCAAATGGCCTGTTTCTATGTTGTAAATTCTATGTAATAAATACCACCAGCATAAAAATGTTTTTGTATGTTGCTGATTGTTGAAGCATGAGAATTTCAGTATCATGCAGGTTAGAATTGGTCTAAATGTCTAAACTTAAGCAATGTACTGAAGTTTGTGAGGACCTCGAGACCTGAAACCATATTTTCACTTTTAACTCAGTTAATTTCCGGATTCACTTCTGCTGCCAAGAGACAACCCTACAAATTAAATGATGTAGTACCGGTGACATCAGCGGCACCAAAATCCTTCTTGGGATCAAGGCACTAACGCCCTCCTTGCTGGGTGCTTTTTGGTGGCTACGGTAAACTGCTGCTGGTGCTGATGCATGGGTTGGGTTTGCCCTCTTGGCTCTAGCCACAAGCATGGGCATCCCCTTGTACATGCTGATCATTTTTAAATCTGCCCTGCAGATTTGGCAGCAAGCGAACCAGTTTCTATTTTGGAAACAGCTTTATAATATAAACAGGGTATTAGAGTGGCTGTGTGCTATATTGCACCAGTAGTCAACTGAGGCTTAAAGTATTTCCAGCACTGCACGCCTGCGATCTTAAATCAAGACATGCAGGTGTGGTTTCAGGATGGTAGAGTGGTATGATGATGTCACCACACACACGCACTAACATCTCCTGTTACCTGGTGATAGTCTAGCTGAAAGACAAATTCTGATTACACTCCTTGGCTGCCCTTACACTGTGCTGATGCTGGCCTTGTACTGATAGAGGAGGTGAGATTGTATCCTGGTTGATTACAGTAGAGGGTCTAAACGACAAACTTTACTCTAGAGGTGCCTGAATTTAGGTCACTGCAACAAACACTTTGTGGTGTTTGGGAGTTTGGAGCTAGTTACATGGTCACTTAAGTGGTGAGTACTGCAAGTAACGTGTAGTCTGTTTTGAACCTTATTCTGTAGAGAGCTCAGGGCTTCAAATGGTTGAGAAAGAGATTGATTTTGCTTGTGTATAACCTGGCAGCAGGACAGACTATTGCTCCATCTGCGTGTGGAAAGAAAACAATGGGGTACTGTGGCTTCTAAGCATGCCAAGGTCTGAGAGCGAGTGTCAGCCGTATTTATTATTCATAGTGTGTTGTGAGCCTGTGTCCGTTCCCTTGGGGAGATCGCTGCTTCTGTACTCAATGTACTGACATGTGCCATTTTTAATGAGCGTAACCCTAGTCCAAGTTCTGACTCTCTTCCAAGACAGCCAGTCAATCTGTCAGGCCTGGGCTAAGCAGATTAGCTATTGAAAAGTAGGTTAAATATTGTATTTGTAAGAAACTGTAATAAGGGCTGAGATCTTTGAAGGAGCTCTTCTCTGCACTGCTTATGTAAGACCAGAACAGACTGTGGCACCATGATCAAATCAAGCTGGTTCTTTGTCAAATTCAAGTATGTGGAAAAGGTAACAAACTGTCCTCCGTTTTACATAGTTTTCGTGTTAAAGCTAGTAGCAAATTTTCTTTTAAACTGCACGTGCTTTGAAAACCTTTTAAGGTTACTTCTGGTAATTTATAACTGGAATGGTGACACTAGTTAACCAGTGCTGTCTGTTAAAGAGCAATTTGTCAGCTTCAGTGTTGGACAACTTTTAAAAAGCCTGCATATCTCAAATCACCAGGCTTTGTATTGGTAGTCTGAATAGCAAGCAACAAACAGTATAGGGGGAAAAGGGGTTAATTTGTTCCAAGTTACTACAATAAGATTTAAATAACCCATTACTGAGTTTACTTCAGATCTGGTGCTGTGTAATGTAAGGTAGAAAACTATATATTCCATAGGTGTAAAATACCTTTGTACATCTGCATCTCTAATTTGCTTTGGTTTTGAACATTTGATGAGGAATGCAGTATGGTTTTTTAATGCATTGTACAAACTAGTTATTATTCTAAAAGTCCTGCTGTGCTGCGCTGTAATGCAGTAACTTTGAAGCCTTTGATATTTCTATTGGTAAATGATATGCTATGAGTCTGTTTTCAGACTCTGACAGTGCAGGAATGTATATGTGTTTATTTTGGAGTTGCAGATTAGTTATGCAGGTGCTGAATAAGAACAGAGTACTGTAGAATATTCTGGGAGAGTAAAATCTCCTTCAAAAAATGTCAGTCCAGTGATGGGCTTTAATAGAATATCTGCATAATCATAAAAGGATTAATGTTTGAATTAAATTTACATTTCTCTTGGCCCTCATTTCTTAAATCCCCCCGTTGCTGTATCGCTGACTGCTGTTAAAATGGATAACAGCGAGGAATTTCCCAGCTGGTGACTTCCATCGTGCAGGCCAGTTATGTTATAGTTACAGTAACTTCATTGTTAAGCCTTTGAGGACAATAGTAGCACTTTGTACCAGAATAAAAGGTTATGGAGATTTCAAGTTTAGAGAATAGTATAAATTAATTTCTGAAAATATGAGTTCCAAACAAAAACTGCTCTCAGTATTTTATCACTTAACTGACCCAAGTAAACTAATCTGGTGGAGTGACCTTCACAATTGTGATAATTGGAGATGAAGCCTGCAAATGAGAGTGGGGTTGTGATACAGACATAGACACTTCTGAGAAAACAGCTTTGGTGTTGAGGCATTTTAATTTTTTTATCCCTGTCTTTCTTTTAATATCATTGTAACAACTTTTATTCAACCATGATATTTAGCTTTTGATATTTATTTTGATTCCTTGCCAATTTGTTATATATTTTTAAATAACTCTGGGCTGTGAACGACTTGACCAGAACAGATGAACATTTCACTGCTTCCAATCTGTTGTGACCCCATCACCCAGTGATCAGGAGCAGGAACCCTGGCTGATTTCCCCTCTCTCTAACCCAGGGGTCACTGGACAGTGATCAGGAGCAGGAACCCTGGCTGAATTTTTTCCTTTCCGGTGCAGACTCAATGGGCTGAACGGCCTCCTTCTGTGCTGTACTATTCTATGATTCTATCACTGGCTACTGAGGCTGAATTTATACCACACTCTTTGGGGATTGAAATTGGCCTTCTGGGGTTTGGGGGTGGTGATGTCTTGCACCTCAGGACTTTGATGTGCTCAGTAGTCCTTCAAATTATAGTGCCACTTTTACCTTGATGTGCACATAATACCCCCTTATTTGGGCAAAAGTATCAGTATGAATGAGGCATGACTTCTCCAATAACTTTTATTTTTCTTTCCCCCTCTGGGGAAGTGACAAGTTTTAGTGCCTCCATTTGATGATGTAGTCAAGTTTGAGAGCTAGGTATCTGGGGAATTGCAGAAGTGAAGTCACACAATATCACTCAACCCAGTGTGAAACAATGCACCTGTCCCTTGTGCCAATCCAGTTTTCTCCATAGCATTGTCAGATGTACAGGTAAACGGAACAATTATGTAATTAAGTGCCTTTATTGCTTTCCAGGGTCCTAATTGAGTTGACGTATGTTGCTTTATTCTTGTCAGTCTTGACTCAGTGGGAGAACTCTTGAGTCAGAATGTCGTGGGTTCAAGTCCCACTCCAGAGACTTGAGCACATAATCCAGGCTGACACTCCCAGTGCAGTACTGAGGGAGTGCTGCACTGTCAGAGGTGATGTCTTTTGGATGAGACGTTAAACTGAGGCCCCGTCTGCCTGGTGGACATGAAAGATCCCACGACACTGTACAAAGAAGACATGGGGAGTTCTCCCGATTTCCTGGCCAATATTTATCCATCAACTAATATAACTAAAAAAAAGATTATCTGGCCATTTATCTCATTGCTGTTTGTGAGAGCTTGCTGTGTGCAAATTAACTGCCATTTTTCCTACATTACAAAAGTGACTGCACTTAAAAAGTACTTCATTGGCTGTTAAGTGTTTTTGGACATAGTGAAAAGCATTATATCAATGCGAATTCATTCGAATGCTCTTTATTATATTCCATCCTTAGGAGAAGTGAGGTAACAAGAAACCTATGCTTGTTCATGTAGAATTGCACCCATCATGTTAATTCACACAGTAATAAATAAAATTAGAATATATGAAAGCACAAAACACACTGATAATCTATCAGTTTAATTACAGATGCATTTTAGAGAAGCTGGGTAAAAAAATTCTGATTTATCGTACTTGTGTACAGTGAACTTCTGGGTTTTTTTTCTATGGATTGCTGTAATTGCAGATATAGAAATTAAGATAAGTTGGAACTTATGGAAAATATTGTTAATATGAATTGTGACATTCACTGTTCATTTGATCAAAGAAGCAAATGATTAAGAGGGTATGTTAATAAATGGGATCATTGAATAGGTTCAGATAAATCATAGAAAAACCATTGAAGTTTACAGTACAGAATGAAACCACTTGCTCCATCATGTCTGTGCTGGCTCTTTGCTGTACCAGTCCAAAATTAATTCCATTGCGTTGCTCTCTTCCCATAATGCTGTATCTTCCTCTACTTTAAATGTTTATCTATTCGTCCCTGAAAAGATGTGATGGTCCCTACCAGTGAAAACCCTGCAGGAAAAACCGCTAAGAGAACAACAATATTTTGAATTCCCAGCTTTTGTTATCGAGGGCTTCGATAAGAAAAAGCTGATTGTTCTACAATAAAGCAGTCAGCCACTTGTACCCAGCATGTAAACCGATGTTACAGTGACCCATTTGGTGATGCCATTGTTCCTGTGCTATCTGGAGATAACCGTTCAAACTAGGTCTCTGTAGGGAAGTGGTGATAATATTTGTCCAGTTATACCCCAATTAACTGTTCAATATGCTATTCAGATCCACAGTTAGAAAATTCCTGACTTGTTTTGCAGCACATTCTCGCAGAGCAAGATGAAAAGCCATATAAAGGTATTGCATCCGGAGGTGCTAGTTTTTAAAAAAAAGTAGTGCCACTTGAACGCGCGTCAATTACAAGAGAAATGCAGGGAACAGCACCAACCGCTGTACATGGCCGCCTTTGATCTCACAAAGGCCTTCGACACTGTCAACCGTGAGGGATTATGGAGTGTCCTCCTCAAATTCGGCTGCCCTCAAAAGTTTGTCGCCATCTTCCGCCTGCTTCACGACGACATGCAAGTCGTGATCCTGACCAACGGTTCCACCACAGACCCAATTCACGTACGGATCAGGGTCAAGCAAGGCTGCGTCATCGCACCAACGCTCTTCTCGATCTTCCTTGCTGCAATGCTCCATCTCACCCTCAGTAAGCTCCCCGCTGGAGTGGAGCTAATTTACAGAACAAACGGGAAACTGTTCAACCTCCGTCGCCTCCAGTCCAGATCCAAGGTTGTCCCATCCTCTGTCGTCGAATTACAGTATGCAGACGACGCTTGCGTCTGCGCTCACTCGGAGGTCGAACTCCAAACCATTGTCAACACCTTCACCGAAGCGTACGAGAGCATGGGCCTTACACTAAACATCCGTAAGATAAAGGTCCTCTACCAACCTGCCCCCGCCACACACTACTGCCCCCCGATTATCAAAATCCATGACAAGGCCTTGGACAACGTGGACCACTTTCCATACCTCGGGAGCCTACTGTCAACAAGGGCAGACGTCGATGACGAAGTCCAACACTGCCTTCAGTGTGCCAGTGCAGCCTTCGGTCGCCTGAGGAAGAGAGTGTTTGAAGACCAGGACCTCAAACCCGGCACTGAGCTCATGGTCTACAGAGCAGCAGTGATACCCACCCTGCTGTATGCCTCAGAGACATGGACCATGTACAGCAGGCACCTCAAAGCACTGGAGAGGTACCACCAACGCTGCCTCCGCAAGATCCTGCAAATCCATTGGCAGGATAGGCGCACCAACGTCAGTGTTTTCGCTCAGGCCAACATCCACAGCATCGAAGCTTTGACCACGCTGGATCAGCTCCGATGGACGGGCCACATCGTCTGCATGCCCGATACGAGACTCCCAAAACAAGCGCTCTACTCGGAGATCCGACATGGCAAGAGAGCCCCAGGTGGGCAGAGGAAATGCTTCAAGGACACCCTCAAAGCCTCCTTGGAAAAAGTGCAACATCCCCACTGACACCTGGGAATCCCTGGCCCAAGACCGCACAAAGTGGAGGAGAAGCATCCTCAAGTATCTTCGCCGGAAGCCAAGCGCAGGCAGCGCAAGGAGCGCACGTCAACCCAAGCACCCCACCCACCCGCCCCTTCAGCCACCGTCTGCCCCACCTGTGACAGAGACTGTAGGTCCCACATTGGACTCATCAGTCACCTGAGAACTCATTTTTAATGTGGAAGCAAGTCATCCTCGGTTCCGAGGGACTGCCTAAGAAGAAGAATTTTCCCCGATTTTTTTTTTTTTCCGAACTGACTGTAGTTTCAGGTAATTGGGAAGTTCTCAAGCATTGACATTAGGGCAAACATTAGGTGAGAGAAGAGCCCTGGATGTTTAACACGACAGTTTGAATCCTTTAAATAAAGGGGCTGTATTTTAACAGGAATGGTCTCCCTACAGAGGTTGTTATGATCGTTTGTTTACAGCTAATATCATAGTTGACTACACTAACCCAGTATTTATGGCCCTGGATTAAAGTTGCCTGAGATACATCTGTAATTAAATTGGTTAAGTAGTATCAATGAGAGTTGTTTTGTGCCTTCATATATTGTAATTTTATTTCCCTCTTTTGGGATTGAACTAACTACCTTGACGCACATAGGGATAGGTTACTCATTGCTTCAGTTCTGTATCATTTCACCAAGGACAATACCACAAAGAACATTCCCAAGAATATAACAACGTAAGTTAACTCAATTGGGACTTTGGAAAGTGACTTGGCGCCTACTTGTGCAATAATTTAGTTTGCTTCTGCATCTGGCAGTGCTTCAGAGAGAATTGAACTGCGACAAATGATTGTTTTCTAATTGCTGTTCTGTGAACAGAGGTGTAATTTCAGATTATTTTGACTCCTACAGTGACATAACTGCATTGGAATTTTGACATTATTTTAAAAGAGAAAATATGTTTTGAAATCTGAAGTATAAATCTGTTACTCCAAGGGGTTGCCCATTTGTTGCAGGAAGTGAGACAGTTGGCACGTCTCATGGACAAATACTTAGACATTATGGTAATATATATTACCTTCTCTTTTCCAATGAAGATTGCAATCAAAATATGCCAGGATTCCTGTTAAAATGTATTGGCCTGTTGAAAATACACAGCAGGACCTTCAGCATCTGAAAAGACAGGTTAACATTTTGGCTCGAGACCTACACCAAACTATGGCCATTTCTCAAGCCTTCACAATCTGGTCCACAAAGCCCAGGCAGCTCGGGTCTGTTTTTGTTTATATCGTTTGCTGGCTTGCCTTGTTTGAATTTCTTGGGCCGGAAGGCTTGAGAAGTGCTGTCTTAACTTTGACATTAGGGCAGACGTTAGGTGAGAGAAGAGCCCTGGTGGATAAATCCTAAATCAGAGCATCAAGATTTGTTACTTTCAGCAACTTCACAAGTGGGTAAATTAATGTAAAGATTAAATTAAATTTTTATAAGTGACCTGCAATGTTGTATGGCACACACTTAGGTGGCCCATGCAGACAAGATGCTTGGACACTGCGCCCAAAGCACTAAGCTTTGTTTTCAGATGGTAATGGATCCTGCTGTGTATTTCCAGCATTTTCTCCTTTTATTTGAACTTTCTCCAACATTTGCAATTTTTAAAAAAAATCTGTGTTGGCCTTTTGTTTTGTGCTAGGTTTCATTCATTAACTGTGGGTGTAAATCTACCTTTGGTATAATCAAAAATGACTATACACATTAGGAAATAGTGTGGGTGTTTTAATTAAGGACTGCAGCATTTGTGGCATCTCTGTTCCAACTATAGGTTCGGATTACCAAACTGCCAACGCCACAAAGAAAATACCAGATTTTGCATGTACTGGTTTGAACTACAAAAGTCTACATTCAAAAATTAATGCATGCAGATACAGAGGGAGCAAAATGTATTTGTGATCTATACAGAGAATGATGAGGTTAACTTGCAAAATTATTCCTTTGATTCATTGTTGAAATGAACAGGCTACACAGCTTAGGCAGGATAACGAGGGTTAAGAGTGGCCAAGCAAATTCGTGAGGTGTAGGTTTGTTAGTTGGGTGAACTAGGATGATGGTGCCGCACCACATGCTTTCTTCACATGGTTGATACTTTCGATATTTACACTGAATTATATTGTCATCATTCTGCTCATTTGCTTGTCCTTGCGTAAATATTCCTCTAGACAATAAAAATTTATTCAAAATGCTAATTTAATACAGAGTAATGAAGTGAAAGACACATTTTACTTTGCAGACTCTCCATTGTACAGAGGCAAACTCATAATGTTTTTCAGTTCTTTGTAGCTACATTTGCTGGGGGAGAAGGAAACTAAAGCAGAATTATCTTGTAACTCATAGCCCAGAATTTAGGGCCGTAGAAATGTAGGTTTTAAAAGCTTAACAAGATGATATAGCAGAGATTTATTTTTTTCTTTTACCTGCGGTGGATGAACATAAGAACATAAGAAATAGGAGCAGGAGTAGGCCATTTGGCCCTTCGAGCCTGCTCCGCCATTCAGTAAGATCATGGCTGATGAGGAAAACCGTATTTATTTGAGTGAGGAAAAAAGTATTTATTTGCTATGTCTTTTTAAAAGAAACAAATCCAAGATTATTATCTAGCTTGTGTTTGTCACCCAGAAATCCTGATTGGCCCAAATTTACCAGGAAGCAATTAAAAACACATCACTATCTCTGAACCCATCTCTCACCTTTCCAAATCCTTTCAGTAACCATGTGCTCCCCTATCTTAGTACTCCACTTGTTAACAACGCAACCCCTGACCTACAATGAATAATACCATGGGTGATCTGCTAGAATATATCAATGTCGTCTTTCTATTGCACGCCTGTCATTCATCACGTTATATATTAGATGCTACATATCAACTGTCACACTTTGTTACGCAACAACGTGAACAGCAACAAATCACAACAAGCTTGAGAAAGCATTATGCTCATTTTTCCAATAACCTGGCTCTCAATTAATTAAGAGCCAGGGATTTATAAGCAGTTGTCGATGTACAAAAACTTCCCTCTGCAATTAGGTCCTAATTGACCTCAAGTTGTGACGATTTAGTCTACAACCCCATCTGACTAGTCGCCTTAAAGCGACAGCTCATGTTAGCAACTAAACATCACAACCATGCTGCAGGGGATGAACTAATGTAAAATGATTATGCTCCTTCGTTAATGATGTATGAAGATTTTACCAACTAAAAAAGTGTTCACAGTAGTCCCTTTATAATGGGATGCTACAAACTCTATTCTGGGACCAATGGTTATTTTTTTTGGCTGTGTTGGTATTTCCACTGCTGTGTCATGGATGTATAATCTACACAGGCACTCCATGCATATCGCATTTGAATCAGTAAGAATACGCAGGATGAGTTCTTGCAATTCTCCTTTCTTGATAGATTTGTATGGAAAAAAAAATACAGGCCTGTATGTAGTTAAGATTTCAAAACTAAACTCCTCACCATTTGGCTGACCTCTCGATTAGGCGTACTGCAATCTCTGCGCTTTTGAGACTGGACGTGGAAACGTGGCATTTTCTTGATTACCCTTGGTTTCTAGTGATCCTGATAGCTTTCAAGTATTTCCTGATTATTGTGATTTCTTTGTTAACAGGAGATTACAAATACACTTGCCTGAATAGTAATACTAGCAGTGTGTTGTTGGAACCACCTAAGAGATTACAAGGTTACAGTTCTGTTGTTTCACAAAATATGGTGCAAGCCTGAGTGTTTAACGAATTCTTTGTTCTGTACGTAGCCTGGCTTCAGTGACACTCTTGTTTTGTGATGCAGCTAGAAATTAACCAATGCAGCATGGCAGTGGAACTCATCTGATTGCATCAATGAACTGTTCAGGACTGCTCTTCCTCCATATCAAATTGTAAGCACACTGAACATAAAAGTGAATTTGCCAGGTATTTTCCCAGTACTCTCGCTGCAGAAATATCTATAACGTGAGTGAGTGTTACACCGAGACTACTAACTATCTTATCTCTTACAAAAGCGAAGTTCCTGAAACATCTTTGCACAAAATTTCTAACCATGTAACAACTACCAGACTGTCATGGGAACGCCTTCCCATGTCACCACTTGGTTAGAAAATAGGGTATCATTTGTTATTGTCATGGTGTCAGAAGTTTGGGTAATAGTTGAGGCCATATAATGTCGTTGGTGTATTTGGTTAACCGTGATCAGTGAGAAGACAGCTGCAACATGTACGAAGGCTTTAACTTAAATTGAATCCTACAGCTCTGACATCTGGGGTGGGTAAATTTCTCATAGCCTGTTGGTGGACAAATAGTGGACGTTTCTTGCAGTGTTTTTCAACATGGCCATATCATTGGGCTAATCAGCAGCAAGATTACAGGCATGCATGGATGAAGGGTCATTTGGATATCAGTCTAGGGTACCCTTCTCATTGTAAAGTTGATGTTCAAGACCACAGATATGCGAGTTTCATGATAAAATAGACTGAATTGTAGAATTTGATCCTCAAAACACTGGTTAAAAATCCCAGAATCCAGTATAATAAAAACAGAATTAGACTTGTATCAGTATAAATCAGTATAACTAGGTAAAGTCATAGAATGCGATGCCCGAAACATCAGTATAAATCCCAAATCCCATGCAATAAAAACATAATTTGACTTAGTCACCTAAGTTGGTGGCCTGAGTAATAATGCATGAAGTTAGACCTTCTAGAACTCCTGAAATAATTTTGTCACTGCACTGTATTATGAGGGAAAGTTTGAGCGAACTGGTCAGGATTCAGCAGGTGTAGAATGAAGTGTATTAAAGGTGATATGGAGACATCATTCTACTCCATACAATGTAGCAATATTCTGCAGGTATTCACGCAAGCAAAAGATCTACAATGTGAAGAGTCAGGGCATTGGTGCCCCACGTAGCTCCTTAATGAGAGAGAGAATACTAATGCAGTGTTTGTCCTGGCCAATATTTATCTCTCAACCATCATCACTGAAAAAGCAGATTATCTGGTCATTTATCTCAATGCTGTTCGTGGAACTTCCCTGTGTGCAGATTGGCTGCCATGTTTCGCTGCATTACAACAGTGGCGACACTTCAAAAGTGAAGCACTTTGGGACATCCTGAGGCTTGGGAACGCGCTATGTAAATGCATGTTCTTTTATGGTTACCCTAAAATGTATTGTAACCTCAACATACTGGATTGAACTGCCAAAGAACGACACACACAGCTGATGGTTGGCTCTTCTATTATCAAAGTGGAATGTAGTCTTCGTAGTTTTCAAAGAATTAGATTTGAGATGTCACCTTTCTCAAACAGATTTTGATCCGATTCAGGTCTGCTGCAAACTCTTTTGTCAGCTCTTCGAAAGTGATTGCCTTTTGAGGAACAAATATATTGTCTATGTAGATTCACCTTTTGACATGGTAGTGAAAATATTGGCATCAAGATTAGAATGCGGTGTTGTGTATGGAGTTTATTATGAAGGCGAAGACTGGTGTAATCTTCAATCCTAGTTTTCTTGAAGATTAAGGATTACACCCAGTGCCTGCCTCTTACGGACGTACTCACGATTTATCCTCTTTTCTCTATTTTCAAGTTTATATCTGATGCTCCATAAGCTAATATACTCAGGAGAGGCTCACAGAAATCCATTTTTTAAATTCCTTGTGTGAGAATGTAAGTTTAATTTTAACTCATTTTGTAATTAACTTTTTGTGCCAAATGCCGTTTAAGATCTACACTACCACAGGAGTCTTTGTGAACTTATTTTCAAGCAGTGGCTGAGAATGTTGCTGGAAGACTGGATGCTGCTTTTCATCTAGCTTCAACACTGAGCCAGGTGTTAAGTAGAACCAAAATCTTACTTCAACAGCAAACTATAATCCTAACAGGCAGTCCAGTTACATTTTTTAGGAAATGATTAAATTGTGATTTTAAGCATACATTTTTAGATTAAGATCTATTCATTATTTGATTTAATGGGTATAAATACAATATTTGTGAGCTATTGCATTCTTTTAAGGAGTTCGTATGAAATATACTGTGATACAAAATCTAACTTGCCAGTAAATTCAGTTTTATATTTAAAATAATCTGGTTTAGGACTGTTTAAAGAAGCTAGGGTACATTTACTCTGGCAAAATGATGGTAGATGAATAATTAATGATTTGCATTTGTAATGGTGGGAAGATATTATTAGCCATAAAACTATATACTTAAAACTCTCGTCATAAGCACAGTATGTTAATTTGAAATTGCTGTGATTTGGAAATTCCGTAACCAAAACCCTGCAGGTGCTGTTTTGGCTATGTATAAAGTCACATATGGAATAAGACATGGGATTACAAAGCAAACTTTGTGAACTATGGTTACGGAGGAATAAATTAGGAGAAATAATTTCACAAATGCTGAAGCTTGAATGTGATTTTCTTTGCAATCTTAAAAAAAATCAATTGAAGAAAATCGTGCTTTTTGGTTAGCTTTTGCAATGTCCATTTTCAGTTTTTGAATCCGAATACTAGGGCTTTTTAAAAATTCCCATCACCCTCAAAAGCAGTTTTATACATATCGCAAGTGTTTTTTTATTCATTCTCGGGAGGTGTCGCTGACAAGGCCAGCATTTATTGCGCATCCCTAGGTGAGCAGCCACCTTGAACCGCTGCAGTCTGTGTGGTGAAGGTGCTCCCACAGTGCTGTTAGGTCGGGAGTTCCAGGATTTTGATCCAGCGACGATGAAGGAACGGCGATCTATTTCGAAGTCAGGATGGTGTGTAACTTGGAGGTAGTAATGTTCCCATGCACCTGCTGCCCTTGTCCTTCTAGGTGGTAGAGGTCGCGAGTTTGGGAGGTGCTGTTGAAAGTGTATTAATACTTGTAGTTCTGTTTTAAGGCCATTTGAAAAAGGTTAAATTTTAATGATCTAACCATTGCGTAAGTGTTCAGAATTCACGTGTTCACAGGAGTGCTTTGTCTCTTAGTTGAAGTGTTCCCATGTGTATTTTCCCATTTCACACTACGTGCACTGAAGTGTTTAAGTACATCCTCAAAACTTAGCTGAAGTATGCGAGACACTTACTATGTCAAAATGATGTATTGTGTCTCTGAAATGAGAAATGAGACCTTTTGAAGCTGTCGCAGTGTGAGGGAGGGGTATCTGTGGACAAATACTGAAAGTAAATTTCCTAGTATCATTTCTTGTAATTTTGAAAGGACTGTTTTAAGGTGGTGCTTTTGACTTTCACTGTGGCCCCTTTCTTAAACTAATCAAGTTGGGCAATTTTGTTGCTTAATTTATTTTATTGCATCGGCAGCAGGTTATGTACATTGTTAATTTGAGTTTTTCTCTGGCTATTTTTGTGTAGTGGGGATTTTGTTTTGTACTGTTTGTTTCACCGATATTTGTAAGTAGCTGCAGACACGTCTGCTTGGTTTGTCTAGTAACAAGAGCCTTCTATCTCCATTATAATGCCTTTTCATGCAGGCTCGCATTCTGCATACGCATGTCTCCCCAAATTGGGCCAGTTGTACTGGCCAATCAGAGACTTATTGAAATGCCTTTGAGGCTACATGCACATGTGTTCCCTGTCTCTCTGCAAGCACGTTTTGTCCATTTCTGGTGTTCTTTTGGTGTTGCGAAGGTGAGGGAAATGTTAGTTATATCTTAATCATGTTTTCCTAGACAGATGACTTCATCTGTGGGAGCATTCTTAATTACATACATATTTTGGTATGCATTTACTGAATATAGAAACCGGTTGTTCATTTGACCAGACTACCTTATGTAAACTCCTGCAAAAACATAACATTACTGTTTCTAATGGTGAATGAACAGGAGATTCTATTACAAGAACAAAACAAATGATTAGAAAATCATATTCTCCTTTAATCGTATTAACTGTATTGAAATTCTGGTAATGGATTAAGTGTGAAAAAGCAGTAGTGGTTTTGTTTGAAACTGACTTTGAGTTTGAGCCTCTATACTGCACATTTAGTTCTACTCGTGGAAATTGTGGCATGAAACCGTTCCAAACCTATAATATAGTGGGGGAGGCTAGGAGCAGTACTGTATAAAGATGGGATGGATACACAAAAGCTATAAATATACTTTTCATCTGCCACCTTTCTGAACCATTTTTGGTCCATTATTATAGCTTAATTTTTAAACTGGCTTTAGCTTTAAGTAGTCGTCGTTGTAGGCGGTGATCCTGCCCAACACAAATAAGTGCAGCAGGCATGAAATCTGACCCTCAATGTGTTTCACTGGGTCAATGCCAACATGTGCTAAGCAAGTATTCTTGGAAGTGATGACATAGTGTTCTAACATGATGATACTGCTGCCATACTGAAATACTAGAGAAATGCTAGTTTAAGAAAAACCACGGTAGTCAGAGCTTGACTGATTACAACACTGGATATGGCAGTAGGATAGAGAGAATATTAATCTCATAGTAGCAATAACTTGAGGTCATGCAGGCTCCTATCCCAGGGTTGGCTGATTTTCTTTCTTGCCAATTTTCTACCGTCTCCTCCTTTTCTGAGCTCTATTTCCAAGGATGGCGATTACCATCTGGTACTTTGCCAAGTGGCCATTATTCATATTGGAGCCTTGATCGCGAGTGGTGGTAGGCAAGTTGACCACACTAGGCATCACTATCAAGCCCAATCTTGTCCTCACATAACATCTACACACACACACACACACACACACACACACACACACACACACACACACACTCTTCCAGCAGGGGTCATTTGGTAGAGATCGGGAGCCTTGATCTGAGGACAATTCTAGCATCCGTACTGCCACCCTAACTGAAATCAGCCAACATAACACATTAGGCATCAAATCTGAGAGCCTCCTGGTTTGTATGAAAAGAAAGACTTAAATTTATAGAGCGCCTTTCACGACCACTGGACGTCACAAAGCGCTTTATAACCAATGAAGTACTTTTTTTTTAAGTGTAGTCACTGTTGTAATATTAGGAAATCTATCTGTTGTAATGCATGAGTCATCTAAGGTGCTCTATGTCCACTGATGTGGAATTGGCAGAGCAAAGTTCTCAGCTAATTTTAAGATTTTCTTTAAGAAATAAACTTGATTGATTCTGTGTAATTTCTTTTTTTTACTTTTATGTTCTACACTAGTTGCCTTTTCAAGGATTGATTTAAATATCTTTAAAGGACAGTCACTACATGCTGTGGAACAAAAAATCTGGACAAGCCACTTTTATCACAAGAACACATTGTCATATTGATTTGTTTATCTCTTATTTTTCTTAAGCAGCAACCATTGAATGTTGACTTTGTATTGCATTGATCCTGACATTGTATTATTGAAAGCTAACTTGCTAGCTCTCCATGTATTTATCTTTCACAGTCATAGCAACATAGGAATTGCTAGACGAAAAAAGACCAAGGTCCATCTAGTTCACCTTCTCTCATCCTGGTAGTCGCATGACACAACGATAATGGAGTTGTTGACTAATCACAGCAATCAATTAGTCCACAACAGACCCAGACATGAGGTGAGGAAAACCCCCAGTGGTGGAGACCATAGATCCAAAGTTACCTGTTCCTCCCAGGCATACTACACTTACCACACCTCATGTCTCAACTT
This sequence comes from Squalus acanthias, assembly GCA_030390025.1. Classification (NCBI taxonomy): domain Eukaryota; kingdom Metazoa; phylum Chordata; class Chondrichthyes; order Squaliformes; family Squalidae; genus Squalus; species Squalus acanthias. Next base: position 94,736,144 of record CM059437.1, on the reverse strand, counting down.
GCTCATACACTGTACCCTACCGATTCTTGTTCCTATCACACATGTGCCTTCAGCCAAGAAGGTAGAGGGTGCGGGCAGAAAATTTCTTCACAGCTGCCATCAGTACTGCTTGCCCAATAAATCAATCTGAGTTCAAATCTGCAAGGCAGGACTGGTCCTGCCAGATTTTCTTCCTCCAAATGTTTTCTGCACCAGTGTGCATCACCTTACATTTGTTATCTACCATTCGTTAGGCAAGTTACTAAGTCTGTGGAGAATGAGGACTGAAACTGTTCTTCATGGTGGGCATAGTAAGGTGTTCTTCTGAAATTCAAGTTTGCAGGCAACATTAGTGAGACTGCTTTTCCTGTTCCTTATGTTGGAGTTCTCAATGCTGCTCACACTTTTATTCTTGGCTTTTTATAGGGTTACAATAAAATTAATAAAAACTATTAAATTACTTTCTTCCTCCTTCAGTTTAAAGTTATTTCAACTGCATAATTTTTAATTTGTAAAATAATTCAAATGTTTTGCTAGCAATGTATGTACAACTCCTCTTCTAAATGAGCTTGAGTACACAGATGAAGTAAAGTTTCCAAGCATAAGTCTGCTGGTACATAATTATAGGCTGGTGGTATGGCCACATCTGATAACTGCATGAGCAAAGGCTGCCAAATTAAATACTACTTGCTACAAGTTGGCAGCAGGCAATGATGAGATAGGTCTAGGTTATAGTGGATGGAACGAATTAGACGAGGCTTAATGACAGGCATCATTGCAGAAGGAGTATGATAGATTGGCAGGAAATGAAAAGCACTTTTCTGCGTCAGAGCCACAATCCAACAGAGATTGCTTAATTAATCTATAAGTTACTTGAGATTGGCATGTAGATTCTGAGACGAGGGTTACGGCAACCTTATACATGCCACGATATTGTCTTGGGGGTGGGGAGTGTAGGCTCCTTTCTTGGAAATAGCATGCTCTTTAAAACCACATAGAATCATAGAAACTTACAGCACAGAAGGAGACCATTCAGCCCGCCGTGCCTGTGCTGGCTCTTTGAAAGAGCAGTCGTGCTTAGTCCCACTTTTTGTCCATAACCCTGTAAGTTTCTCACCCTCAAGTACCTGTCCAACTCCTTTTTAAAAAAAAAAAATTATTTATGGAATCCGCTTCCTCCACCTTTTCAGGTAGCGCGTTCCAGATCCCGACAATTCTGAGTGAAAAAATTTCTCCTCATCTCCTCTCTAGATCTTCTTGCCAATGATTTTGAATGTATGACCTATAGTTATTGGCCCACTCACCAGAGGGAATATTATTTTCCCTATTTACTCTTATCAAAACCTCTCATCATCTTGAAAACCTCTTGGGTCACCTCTTAACCTTCTCTGTTCCAAGGAGAACAGTCTGAACTTTTCCAACCTCTCCTCATAACTGAAGTCCCTCATCCCTGGTAACATCCTGGTAAACCTCCTCTGTAACCTTTCTAATGCCTTTTACATCTTTCCTGAAGTGTGGTGCCCAGAATTGTCCACAATACTCCAGCTGAGGCATATCCATTCTAAATTATAGATTTTAATGAAGCATATTTTCACCTGTTACATCATCAGTATCCTATTAGTGCTTTAATTACGTTTTAACTGGAAAACAGTATTTAAACTATGGAAAAGTTAATGCACTTAAAGTTGTGCCAAAACTATTTTTGTTCCACTCTTAATTTATCTCTTCAAATCGCTCCCACCATGACTACTACAACCACCGGTGAAAGACCTGTAATAATTAGTACTTCAATCTAGTGTTACATTGTTCATAATGTCCTCTCCAGAAATGACCCAAGTTTGAAAGGAGAATTTATAATTGTACTGCTGGATGTTTCTCACAGTTCAAGTGGACATTGTATGAAAATTTTCACACACTCGCAATTGCACTTTACTGAAAACAATTCCCACCATGTACAGTATATTGTAATGGGAGAACTTAGCGTCTATGCTATCTCGAATAGATTCAAACATGTTACTAACATACTAGATGATCCTCCATGTTCCATTTTATTACAATGAAAACTTTTCTATAATTTTTGACATTGGAAGAAACCATTTGTAAGGAACAAGGAAAAGACAATGAAGGTATGCCTGATTCCTCTTTGTATATTGTATGGGGAAAAATGTGGATTTGGCCATAACTAATTTCAGTGACCTCTCCCTGCTGATGTGCTGTACTGACGAGCTTGTGGAGGCTGTTGAGTGATAATTCCCAGTACACTGAGCTCTTTCTTCAACTAATTAAAGATGTATTTGGAAAGCTCCCATCACTTTCATAGTCACTGATCCAATAGGGCCAGATTTGTGTCCCCTGGCTTCAATGGCTCTAGTGTTATCAACATTCCAGTGATCAAACTGTCTGCTAAAAGTTAACAAGTGTTGGATTTACCAAAGGGTGTGCTATACGTTCCTTCAGGATCCTGTTCAGACTTTCCCATGCATCTGGTTTCAGTGGGACAGAGCTTCATTTGATACTGCAACTGAAGTGCTTATTCTGGTAATTCAAACGTACTTAATCTTTGATATGTCTAAAAATAATATTTAATATTGCATTGTTCAGTGATTGGTTTTCTCCTCAGCTATTTTGTTTTAGATGTTTGGAGAGATTTGCAATGAATTTTAAAATATTTTCAAATAGGCTACACCATAAGTACTTTTTGTCTCCGCTCTCTGATGGCTTAGTGAGTAAAAGTACCACCTAGTGTAGCACTGAGCCATCCAGACCAGAAACGTTTTAGGGTCAGTTCTGTGAGTTAGCTGAGATCTGCTCAGGCAGCATTCAAACTCTTGGCATTGGCTTCAGTGCCCCTGGCTAGGGAGGGGAATATTAGGAAGGGTTCCTGCTCCTGACTGGTATCCAATAGCCCATGCTGTAAAGTTAGCATGTGTTAATGGGTGAGTGTAGGAGAAGGCTTTGCTTGATGCCACACCAATAGTTGGCTCAGAATTATAAATGCTACTAATAAATTCATTTTTAAAAGTGAATGTTGAGTGTGCATTCGTTCCATATCAGTGAGTGATGGAATACTTCCTATTCATACCCAGTGACAGTTGTTATGATTCAAACTTTTCCCCAACACTTAATTTGTGTTCACATAAAATAGAGGTTTCCCTCAGCAGACCAAGTCTCTTGTATATGACATCAATGGGATAGTGCGTAGCCTACCACACTCCAAATGGTGGTAAATGTCACACTGTCAGACAACTGTGTTCAGGCTAAAACTAATAGTCACATTTAATTATGATTATACAGAAGCAGGAAAACACAGCAATATACTAGCAGTATAATACTTGACTTACGCAATAAATACTTTTTTCAAAAATGAGACCATAGGTATTGGTAAGTTTTCTCAATAGCTTTTAAATGTGCATGCGTGATAACACAACAAACTTGTATTAATAGAATAGGCACTGCACAGCAGGGAACTGTAGACCTCAAGGTTGCTGCCCTCTTATATGTTCTGTCGTTACTTTAATGTTGAACGAAATTTATTTGAAGGTGAAGAGGATTCTTCTCGGTGGTTAATATCTTAACTATTTCTGGCACTTAAATAGATAAGAGTTGGACGGTAGCTTCCTGGCCACCTGGTGGTCTATTTCTTTTTGACATCTTGGCAGCATTAACTAGATGGTGCAGCCATTAGAGATAATTAATTTTGTCTGGTCCCCCAAATGGCAAAATCTCATGTGGTACTGACCCAAACGTCAAGTAATCTTCTGACAGAATTAATTTCTGAATAAGGCAACAACATCATTGAAGAAAGTCACCTGAGATAGATAGCTCCTATTGAAACGTGTCTGAATTAGGGGAGTTTCATATATTGGCTACACTCTGGCACAAAGACGAAGAAATTTTAAAAAAATGCAGCTAATCTAAAGCCACTTTTTAATTCACATTACTTGTCTATCTAGAGTTGCATAATAAATACAGACATTTTTCCTATTTAACACATGAAGCTCTGCTTCCATCACAAAAGTATTGATGCTCCTTGGTCGGGTATAGCTCAGTTCGGCGCTCATTACAGAATAGCAAAACAATGTTCCTTGACCTTCAACATGAGAGGTGACTTATTTCTCCAGGCAAGGGGAAAATCTGAAGTCCATTCTTCCACATCTCCCAAGTGACCTGTCCAAACATGGTATTGGCAAAGATCCTGGAATGGGTGGCCTGTCCAATCCAGCAGAGAAAAATAGCTTGGAAATTTGAGGATGGCAAGAAAGGTTTCTGAAAATAAGAGAGAGATGTTAGTGTCTTGAGCAGACTGATTGTGTGGGAACATCTATAATTATGGGGGATTTTAACTATCATATTAATTGGACAAATCAAATTGGGCAGGGCTGCCTTGAGGATGAGTTCATTGAGTGTATTAGGGATGGGTTTCTTGAGCAGTATGTAACTGAACCGACCAGGGGGCAAGCAACCTTAGATCTGGTCCTGTGTAACGAGACAGGATTAATTAATTAAAAATGTCCTAGTAAAGGATCCCCTTGGAATGAGTGACCATAACATGGTTGAATTCCATATTCAATTAGAGGGTGAGAAGGTTGGATCTCAAACAAGCGTGCTAAGCTTGAATAAAGGAGACTATGAAGGTATGCGAGCGGAATTTAGTAGAGTGGATTGGGAAAATAGATTAAAGGGTAAGACGATACATGATCAGAGGTGTACATTTAAGGAGTTATTTTACAACTTCCAAAAAATATATATTCCACTGAGAAGAAAAGGGTGTAAAAGAAAAGACAGTCATCCGTGGCTAAGTAAAGAAATTAAGGATAGTATTCGACTAAAAACAAGGGTGTTTAAGGTAGCCAAATCTAGTGGGAGGATAGAGGATTGGGAAAACTTTAAAAGACAGCAAAAAATAACAAAAAGATTGATTAAGAAAGGGAAGATAGATTATGAAAGTAAATTAGCAAAAAATATAAAAACAGATAGTAAGAGTTTTTATAGTTATATAAAAAGAAAAAGGGTGGCTAAAGTAAATGTTGGTCCCTTAGAGGATGAGACCGGGAAATTAATGGTGGGAAATATGGAGATGGCAAATACACTGAATGAATATTTTGTATCAGTCTTTACAGTAGAGGACACTAAGAATATCCCAACACTGGACAAACAGGGGGCTATGGGGGGGGAGGAGCTAAACACGATCAAAATCACTAAGGAAGTGGTACTCGGTAAAATAATGGGACTCAAGGCGGATAAATCACCTGGACCTGATGGCTTACATCCTAGGGTCTTGAGGGAAGTGGCGGTAGGGATTGTGGATGCATTGGTAATAATTTTCCAAAACTCCCTGGACTCAGCAAAGATCCCGGCAGACTGGAAAACTGCTAATGTAACACCCTTATTTAAAAAGGGCAGTAGACAGAAGGCTGGAAACTATAGACCGGTTAGCCTAACATCTGTGGTAGGTAAAATTTTGGAGTCCATTATTAAGGAGACAGTAACGGGACATTTGGATAATCATAATTTAATAGGACAAAGTCAGCATGGTTTTATGAAGGGGAAGTCATGTTTGACAAATTTGCTGGAGTTCTTTGAGGAAGTAACACACAGGGTGGATAAAGGGGAACCAGTGGATGTGGTGTATTTAGACTTCCAAAAGGCATTTGACAAGGTGCCACACAAAAGATTATTGCTTAAGATAAAAAATCACGGGATTGGGGGTAATATTCTGGCATGGATAGAGGATTGGCTATCTAACAGAAGGCAGAGAGTTGGGATAAATGGTTCATTCTCAGACTGGCAATCAGTAACTAGTGGTGTTCCGCAGGGGTCAGTGCTGGGTCCCCAACTCTTTACAATCTATATTAACGATTTGGAGGAGGGGACCGAGTGTAACATATCAAAGTTTGCAGATGATACTAAGATGGGAGGAAAAGTAGTGAGTGAAGAGGACATAAAAAATCTGCAAGGGGACATAGACAGTTTAAGTAAGTGGGCAGAGATTTGGCAGATGGAATAAAATACTGGAAAGTGTGAGGTTATGCACTTTGGCAGGAAAAATAGGAGAGCAATTTATTATCTAAATGACAAGAAACTGGAAAGTACTGAAGTACAAAGGGATCTGGGGGTCCTGGTGCACGAAACTCAAAAGGTTAGTATGCAGGTGCAGCAAGTGATTAAGAAGGCCAATGGAATGTTGGCTTTCATTGCTAAGGGGATAGAATATAAAAATAGGGAGGTATTGCTTCAGTTGTACAAGGTATTGGTGAGACCGCACCTGGAATACTGCATACAGTTTTGGTGTCCATACTTAAGAAAAGACATACTTGCTCTCGAGTCAGTACAAAGAAGGTTCACTCGGTTAATCCCGGGGATGAGGGGATGGACATATGAGGAGAGGTTGGGTAGATTGGGACTCTACTCATTGGAGTTCAGAAGAATGAGAGGCGATCTTATTGAAACATATAAGATTGTGAAGGGGTTGGATGCGGGGAGGATGTTCCCGATGATGGGTGAAACTAGAACTAGGGGGCATAGTCTTAGAATAAGGGGCTGCTCTTTCAAAACTGAGATGAGAAGGAACTACTTCACTCAGAGGGTGGTAGGTCCATGGAATATGCTGCCCCAAAAAGCTGTAGAAGCTACATCATTACATAAATTTAAAACATAAATAGACAGTTTCCTAGAAATAAAGGGAATTAAAGGTTATGGGGAGCGGGCAGGAATTTGGACATGAGTCTAGGTTCGGATCGGTCATGGCCCTGTGGGTAGCGTAGTGGGCCCAGGGGCCGTGTAGCCTGATCCTGCTCCTATTTCGTGTGTCCAATTCTGTTAGGTTCAGGAGATGGTTCTGTGATAGTAGATTGGCGGTTAGGATCAGATCAGCCATGATCTTATTGAATGGCGGAGCAGGCTCGAGGGGCCAATTGGCCTACTCCTGCTCCTATTTCTTATGTTCTTATGTGTACTGAATAAGTTTGTGCCTAAAGATTTCTCAGGGGTTTCATGTCACCTGACGGGAAGACGGAGTTGTTTTATAATATAATGCAAGACTGCAGTTATAAAGGACTTCGCTGATGGAAATAAAGAATTTTACTAGGAAGTAAAGCATTTTGTTTTATTGAGTTATAACACTGCTGTGCATATCTGATGGGTTCATATGGCATCATAAACTGCAAGAGCAAAGCTCAAACAATTTATAACCTCATTAAAATTCCAACAGTTACAAACTTTTTTTTATAATCTGTACATTTTTTCATTAAAGTTTTCATGGTTGTGCGCAAGCCCACCATTAGCTGCGCAGAGAAACTGGTGCAGGTTGAGTAAGTAGTCAATTTAGAGATACTGATGTGTAATGATGTGCACTTTCTGTGGATGGCACATGATTTTCAATTTTCTTCAGCTGCTTTTGTTTGGAAGGGGGAAAGAGAGTCAGCAGTTTTCTTTTTAATGCTAGTGAGATGAATGCAACCTTGGTTTGAATTTATTCCTCAGTGCTTTTCTACTATCCTACACAGCCCAGTATGTGAACATTAAGTGAACAGGAATTGCGAATCACAGAATGTTTTCTGTCTGCACCCACTGTGCTAACACCTGCTCAGAAAACATTTTCTTGCCTGAGTTCCCCACGTTCGCAGCACAAATGAGATGGTCCTTATCTGTATAATACCTTCTCTTTCTTGCTTCACCAAACAACGGCACATTGTTTGTAATGTGTAACCACGTGAAATTATGTACATTTTGGAAAATCTCCTTTTCCAACCAAAAATACGGAACCAATTCTGCAGCAAGATGCTTATACCATTGCAAATGTTTGATTGTGAGCAGAATAAAACAGACAAATAGGTTTCTTAACTAGGGACTGGCTGTGTTTGAGATGCACACTATTGCAGTAACAGTGACCATAGTTTTGCTTTGTTAACTTACACTGAGGAGATGCTGGACTGAAAACTCACTGCACACTTGACAGATGAAATTAATTTGTACTCATAAGTACATAACATGTACTTTCCATCCTCAAATTGCCTGCTATGTGGGAGAATGGACTTCTCAGATTTTCCCATTGTCTGGAGAAATGCCTCACCTCTCATGTTAAAGGTCATGGAACATTGTGTAATTTAATCGCTTCCATTAGACTGGCATGATACTGTAGCAGACATTCTGATCCCTCACAATCTGCCATGGTTGTCTGATTCTCTGTCCTGTCCATTTCTTCTCACTGTTTAGCTTTTCAACCGGATTCTCCACCATTACATTTTACCTGTACTGTAAGTGTTGTGCATTTATTATAAAGCAATAGCACTGTGCTTTGAAGGTGTAATATTAGATCAGGGTTTGAATGACCTCTCTTAAACCAGTCTGTCACTGCTTTTAGTTTGACATTTGAACCTATCAACTGTGTTAGACAATATAGCACATCTCTCGGTGTGTGTTCTATCTTAAGTAAATTATTAAGTTAATATGTGTATAGTATGAACTAGGTGGGCATTTATAATGTTATAAACTCTTGTTGATATTTTCTACTAACCTGTTCCAAACAAGTTCCATCTTTATACAGGCAGATATTTTCTCTGCCTCCTGCAATCCTGTGAAAACTAGCTTAACAATTCTTCAGCAGAATCAGTGAATGGAAACCTTCGCAATGGAAAATATAGGGGGGGAAATTAATGAATGATTCTGCATTAAAGACACCATCAGGGTTAATTCACCGAAATAGAATTGTGATTGGGCTTGGATAAGGGACACGACTAAAACACAACTGCACGTAAATTGAATCTTTCCTGTGAAACATGTTGTCAATATCACTTGTATCCATAGTCCTTCGATCAGGTTAAATGTTTTCAATTTGATGCTTGTGTCAATTTTTTCTAGTTAGTGTCATTTTATTAGATTTAAATTGTCTCTCTCTCTCTCATTCTTTGGCCTCCATTTCTCAGATGTACCATTCAAAGTAAATGCTTTATTGCTCGGCTACATTACTGCTTTGGAATTATTTTCCAAATTCATCAGTTGAGGGTTTTCTTGCTGATTTTTTTCTTGCAAGTGTGCTTTTGTACTGTGGTAGAATGCATTTACTGGCTCTCTAAATTTTAATTATACTTCATCATCCTTCCCACCTCCCAACAAAATTTTATTCTGCTTCCACAAACTGCTGAAGTTCTACCTTTTTCTGGGAAGGTGAAGCAACTGTCTCCATTTACTTTTGTACAAAAACCATCAATTCTGTAATTGGCTCATGCTGTGTTTCTATGAAATACTCCATTCAGCAGCCAAGATAAAAACTACAAGTCAACTTAATGAGGATGCAAAATTCTCAGGTTGTTATTAGTTGAAGCTATATGTCTGCTCTGTCATTCTTTTTCATCAATTGTACTCCAAATATTGTACCCAGGCACTCGTGTGCCTCTAGTTAAAAAGTTAAAAAATATTTCCAGTAAATGCTATTGTATTAACTATGTAAATCTTTGTTTGTTTAGTGTTTCCCAATAGTAAAAAGGCATAACTTTAGCCTTTGTTGAAATAGATCCTGATGATCAACCATTATAATAACTAGCCATATCATCCTTATTTAGATTGGGTTTAAATCCTGAATCAGGTCAAACTATCTCCAGTTTTGTGTCACATTACTGACTAGATCCTATCCCTCCCTATTGAACCCCTTTTCTTACTTTTCCACCCTCTAGCAGAATTAGTAAGGTGAAAAGAAGGAGATTTGTCAGAAATGTAGGATTTATGGATTTGGGTAGCTTAAAAAAGAGGATTTGAGCTGAAGATTTTGGATCTTGGATTTGAATGTAGGCAAGGCAGACCAGATAAAGATGTACTCTCATTGATTTAGTAGAAATTAGCTGTGATCTAATCTCGCTGATTTTGCTTAATCCTGAGTGACTTGAGTTTGTGACTCCAAATGGCTTCAAAACAGTAAATGAAATGTGGACATTTCGTGTTGGGACTGCAAGGGCACTCGAGGTGGAGCTGAGCTGCATGAGTCCCCCTTCACTCCAGATTTGAAAGAAATCGCAGCACACACAAGTTAAAGGAACAAAAGTTATTTATTATTGCTATTACTGGATGAATATGAATAGTGTTCAAATAGGCTGGTTCACAATCAATTTTATGTGCAGGACATTAACTTACAGCATCTGTGGTCTTATGTTCTGGATGAATACTCTTAGCTTGAAATTCATTGTGCAGTTTAAATTTACAAAAGGAAGAAAAGGGGTTTTCTATTGTCAGTTATTGGATCCACAACATTTAAGAGTCTTAATCTTAAAAAAATTATACATACTTAACTCAATTTAGTTGGTCATTCCACGATAGTAGTGCTAAAATGTCCTGAGACTGGACTCTTCCAGCAGCATCCCATCATTTTTTTGGTCATCTAAACTGGTGATGAGCAGACCTGGTGATCAAATTTTCAAAATTGCTGCAAATTTCCTCACTATACTAAATGAGAGAGATGGGGTAATGACTATACTGAATGAGAGAGATGGGGTAATGACTATACTCGGTGAGAGAGATGGGGTAATGACTATACTCAGTGAGAGAGATGGGGTAATGACTATACTGAGTGAGAGATGGGGTAATGACTATACTCGGTGAGAGAGATGGGGTAATGACTATACTGAGTGAGAGAGATGGGGTAATGACTATACTCGGTGAGAGAGATGGGGTAATGACTATACTGAGTGAGAGAGATGGGGTAATGACTATACTTGATGAGAGAGATGGGGTAATGACTATACTCGGTGAGAGAGATGGGGTAATGATTATACTCGGTGCGAGAGATGGGGTAATGACTATACTCGGTGAGAGAGATGGGGTAATGACTATACTCGGTGAGAGAGATGGGGTAATGATTATACTCGGTGAGAGAGATGGGGTAATGACTATACTCGGTGAGAGAGATGGGGTAATGACTATACTCGGTGAGAGAGATGGGGTAATGACTATAATAGGTGAGAGAGATGGGGTAATGACTATACTCGGTGAGAGAGATGGGGTAATGACTATACTCGAGAGAGAGAGAGAGAGAGAGAGAGAGAGAGAGAGAGATGGGGTAATGACTATACTCGGTGAGAGATGGGGTAATGACTATACTCGGTGAGATGGGGTAATGACTATACTCGATGAGAGAGATGGGGTAATGACTATACTCGGTGAGAGAGATGGGGTAATGACTATACTCGGTGAGAGAGATGGGGTAATGACTATACTCGGTGAGAGAGATGGGGTAATGACTATACTCGGTGAGAGAGATGGGGTAATGATTATACTCGGTGAGAGAGATGGGGTAATGACTATACTCGGTGAGAGAGATGGGGTAATGACTATACTCGGTGAGAGAGATGGGGTAATGACTATACTCGGTGAGAGAGATGGGGTAATGACTATAATAGGTGAGAGAGATGGGGTAATGACTATACTCGGTGAGAGAGATGGGGTAATGACTATACTCGAGAGAGAGAGAGAGAGAGAGAGAGATGGGGTAATGACTATACTCGGTGAGAGAGATGGGGTAATGACTATACTCGGTGAGAGAGATGGGATAATGACTATACTCGGTGAGAGAGATGGGGTAATGACTATACTCGGTGAGAGAGATGGGGTAATGACTATACTCAGTGAGAGAGATGGGGTAATGACTATACTCAGTGAGATGGGGTAATGATTATACTCGGTGAGAGATGGGGTAATGACTATACTCGGTGAGATGGGGTAATGACTATACTCGGTGAGATGGGGTAATAACTATACTCGGTGAGATGGGGTAATGACTATACTCGGTGAGAGAGATGGGGTAATGACTATACTCGGTGAGAGATGGGGTAATGACTATACTCAGTGAGAGAGATGGGGTAATGACTATATTCAGTGAGATGGGGTAATGACTATACTCGATGAGATGGGGTAATGATGATTATACCCGATGAGAGAGGTTGGGGTGGGAGGGTGGTGCAGGCATCGCATCTGATCCTGTCTTCACCCAATGTCCATATGCTGTCATTCCTCCGCAGGGTCACTGATCAGTGATCAAGTGGGAAGCAGAGACTGCCATGCCCGTTCCCTTGCTCAGAGTTCAGTTGTGGTGCAGATGTCAAGACTTTAAACAGAAGATATTCGTAATTCTATAATTGATCAAAAGATTGTCTGCAAGTCAATTCCCTTTCAATTAACAACTGAAGTTCTTTTAAACTTCCCTGTTCACAATAGTAAATATTTTGTAAGTCAGATGTAATCCTACCTTAAAACCTACCTCTTTGGCCAAGCTTTTGGTCATCTGCCCTAATATCCCCTTATATGGCTCGGTGTCCAATTTTGTTTGATAATCGCTCCTGTGAAGTGCCTTGGGACTTTTTTCTACGTTAAAGGTGCTGTATAAATACAAGTCGTTGTAATAAGATGGAATACCAAATATTTTAAAGGATTTAATCTAAAAACTATCATATTGCAATGTAGGCTATATTGCAAATAACAAACTAATTTCAAACGGTCACTAAAATATCAGATATTAATCTTGGTTTGCAACAGTCATTTTCCTATTCTGCTCTCCCAAAAAGGGAAATGGTTCTGACAACATTGCTTGAAGTACAATTTGTTCTTTGGAAATTGAGCTGCAGTATGGGAGCAGTACAGGAATAATAATCCGGTTTTCCATTTGGCATCTTGGAACCATTAGTGGAATAACAGCTGAAAATGTTCTGTTCCCTGCGTTGTAACTCTTTAACTTAATGACCCCTCAACATGAATGGCAACTGCATTATTTATGCATTGTATCACATTCAGACTTAAACAAAATTTGTTTTATTATAGTACTATATTTATTTACAATTTTTATCTAACAAGATCCCATGTGTAATAACAACAACAACTTGTATTTATATAGCGCCGTTAACGTAGTAAAACATCCCAAGGCGCTTCACAGGAGGATTATAAGACAAAAAATTTGACACTGAGCCACATAAGGAGAAATTAAGGGAGGTGACCAAAAGCTTGGTCAAAGAGGTAGGTTTTATGGAGCGTCTTAAAGGAGGAAAGAGAGGTACAGAGGCGGAAAGGGTTAGGCAGGGAATTCCAGAGCTTAGGGCCTAGGCAACAGAAGGCACGGCCACCAATGGTTGAGAGATTATAATCAGCGATGCTCAAGAGGGCGGAATTGGAGGAGCGCAGATATCTCGGGGGGGTTGTGGGGCTGAAGGAGATTACAGAGATAGGGAGGGACAAGGCCATGGAGGGATTTGAAAACAAGGATGATAATTTCGAAATCGAGGTGTTGCTTAACCGGGAGCCAATGTAGGTCAGCGAGCACAGGGGTCATGGGTGAACGGGACTTGGTGCAAGTTAGGACACGGGCAGCCGAGTTTTGGATCACCTCAAGTTTACGGAGGGGAAAATGTGGGAAGCCAGCCAGGAGTGCGTTGGAATAGTCAAGTCTAGAGGTAACAAAGGCATGGATGAGGGTTTCAGCAGCGGATGAGCTGAGGCACGGGCGGAAACGGGCGATTGTTACGGAGGTGGAAATAGGCGGTCTTAGTTATGCTACGGATATGTGGTCGGAAGCTCATTTCAGGGTCAAGTACAACACCAAGATTGCAAACAGTGTGGTTCAGTCTCAGACAGATGTTAGGGAGAGGGATGGAGTCAGTGGCTAGGGAACGGAGTTTGTGGCGGGGACCGAAAACAATGGCTTCGGTCTTCCCAATATTTAATTGGAGAAAATTTCTGCTCATCCAGAACTGTATGTCGGACAAGCAGTCTGACAATTTAGAGACCGTGGAGGGGTCGAGAGAAGAGGTAGAGCTGGGTGTCGGCAGCGTACATGTGGAAACTGACGCTGTGTTTTTGGATGATGTCGTCAAACGGCAACATGTAGATGAGCAATAGGAGGGGGCCAAGGATAGATTCTTCAGGAATCTGATGTCATGGACCACCTCAATCCCTTCACAGACCCTAGTTTGAAAACTATGATTTAGGTGGTTCTGAGATAAGAACAAAGAAACCAACAAATAATTATAAAATGAGTTTCTTTGGGAATTCCCCTCCTCATAATACTAATGAGTTAGTGCATAAAAGCAGTTTAATTAATTTTTTTAAAAACGGCATAAATAAATTTTAGAGGGACTAAAGATGCCTTACACTTAATGAAGTATGTCACTGGTGTATTGCAACATATGCAGAGTTACAATTTTTCGATAAATTAGCTGGTATAAGTAGGGATTAAGTCTACATCACCTCCATCATACAATACCGCCTGACACATGTGCTGAAACTAGCTTTACTTTATTCACTGTTGGAATTTCTGATTAATTTGTAATTATCCATTTTCAGAGATTTGTGATTAAGTAGATCTAATTATACTGTAAAATTTATATTAGATCAGAGTTTTGCAACATTGTGAACTTTATCATACTGTGCCCCGGTCAAGAACATGGTCATTTAACTCAGATTTTGCCTGTGTCTCTCTTTAACCAGCTACTAATTGAATTAGTTGACTTAGACTCTGCTTTTACCTTTCTCTGGGTAGGTATCCCACTGAGACAGCCGGGCTGAGATTGCAAACTCATAATATGGGGGGCAGGAACCCAGTCGACTACCCCATGGAGCCCAGACACCTCTTTCTAGCATTGAATGTGGTTCCCTAAAAGCTCAGTTTTGCTCTGATCAATTAGACTTCAATTTAAAAGAAACACTTAAATCAGTGGAGTTTTCAATTTTTTTCTGTGTGGAAATAGTGACGCACTACCATGGACCCCTGAAACTATTGGAACACTCTTGGAGAATCTGGGTCCCTCACTTCCAACACAGTGTCAGCTACCCAAGGGAAAACAGTTCTATTATTGTAGGAAACATTTATTCATGCACAGCAACAGTGGGAAACTTAAGGGATCTGATCTCATGGACCACCTCAATCCCTTCACAGACCCCAGTGTGAAAACGATGACTTACGTGGTAGATTAATGGAATGTTTGTAATAAATTATGAATGCCTGTGACTTAAAATTGTCTTAATTGTCTAATAGGTTTGTTTTATTCTAAGTAACCCTTGTTTTTCTCTTTCTTTAACATTTTCTCCTTTTCCCTCCTGAAGGCATTAACTTCCTTGCCTCTGGTGTAGTTCCATAGATGCCAGATACCCTCCATGACCCACACACAAATGATCATTATTCACGTGTAAGTTTGGACAGTGTCAGCAGTCTATTTAATTGCATGGGAGGGAGGGGTTGAAATGCGCAAAAGAGCCGAGCCTAGTCCTATCCTCACCCAGCATTAATAGCTCCAGATGTCGCTGGTGAGCAACTGGGAACTGGGGCCCTGGCTGATTTCCCCTCCTTAAGCCAGGGCTGCGGCTGGTTATAGTGTATGACTATTCCCCTGCCAGATCATTTGTTGGTTTTATACATTGCTGTTATTGCAAGAAGTTCAACTGGTACATGGCAGATTTCATTTTATACTCTGAGGGGAGAAGACCAGATTTCCTTCTGTTAGATTATAGATCTCTGTAAAACTCAAGTGGTAGTTAAAATTAAGGAAAATTATTAACTGAGGTATTGCAAAGAAAATATTTTGTTAACAATTATGACAAAATATGATTTGCATTGCATGGTAGATTATAATGCCAGTGAAATTGTAAATGTCATTTATTGCAGCACTGGAATTATTGGAGGTCGTTTTGGACTGCTTCCTGCTGCTTTGTTTATCAACTATTGCATGGAGACTCATTAAAAAAAAAAGCTTATGCTGAGAGCAGCCTACTAACTCATGGCTCGTTTTAATGTCATGAGCTGTGATTACAATAGAAAACTAATGGACATAATTCAGAAATCAGGAGTTTATCATGGGACTTGCTAAATAGGCTTTATCTATTGGTTTCATGGGAGAGGCGAGGAAGTGGAGAGAGAAGATGTGATGCAGCCTTTCAGGCAAAGAAGACGGATTGAAGGGAGAAGATGAGAAGATTGGCAGGGTGGTCGTCTGTTGGCCCACTGGAGAAATATAATCTGGCATCAAGTCTAAATAAGGTCATGTTAGCCTGCCCTTTTGCAATGAGCTACATGCACAAATGTGTCTAGCTATGGAGACTGCAGGGAGATTTAATTATGCTGCTAGTGAGCCAAGGGTACCGGTGGGATCCGAGTAGTATTATGTGTATCTCTCTCTCTATATCCTGGATCAGTGGCTTGGGTTACTAAGGATGCAATGTCACATAGAGAAGAAGTCTGTAAGCAAAGGTCAATGTTGATTGTCTTTCAACCAAATCCCACTGAAGCTTCCAATAAAAGAATGAATGGTCTGTTCTTTGATGGGCACATGATTGCGTTAGATTTGTTTGTAGGTGGGTGTAATTTGAGCTGCAAAAAGTAACAATGCTTTATTAATGATTTGCTGCAACGACAACAAAATTCAAATTTAAGCTATTTCTATTTTAAAGTGGACTATTTTTCAGTTTCAAAGGGGTCTTGTAGTTTTATATATTATGCGCAGAGTCCGACTCACTCCTGTCCTTAAAAATAGGGAACGCGTCCCCAATCCGCTGCCTTAGCGCCCATTGCTGTTTTTACGGCGGCGGGTTTTGTGTCGTGTGAGTGTCACGCTGTCGAGAGGCGGGGTACTTCATTAGCATACTTAAATCAGGCTCTCATGATGCAGTTGGGAGCCTGATTTAAATTTAACTGTTGCTGCGCTCGAGAAATCCGGCAATAAAAGGGAGGCAGGAGCTGCCTTTTACAGTGCTCCTTGTGGGCCAGGAGGAGCTCCCCCCGGCCCCTCAAGGAAGCCTTCGCCTCCCCTCTGCTGAGCATAGCCTCTCTCTCTCTCTCACTCTCACCCACCCCCTCTCGCAGCAATCACCGACCTTGCCCCCTCAAGCCCAGATCTCTGGTGTTGGCTTCTCTCTTTCCCCCAAGTCCTGATCTTTCACTCTCTCCTTTCCACAATGGCCCATCTCTCCTCCCCAAGCCCTGATCTCTCGCTCCCTGCCTCCTGCTATGGCCTTTTACTTAACCCCCAAGCCCCAATCTCTCGTTCCCTGCCTCCCACGATGGCCTGTCTTGCCCCCAAGCCCCGATCTGTCGCTCCATCCCTCCCGATTTCCGTGGTCCGTCCCCAAGAGTCACCGGCTGTGGCCTTCTGCCGCTAATTTTCCCGCCGGCCAGCCTAACCCTAACCCTGCTGGGTGGGAAACAGAAGAAAAAATTATAATGTTCTACCATTAAATTCAGCAGGATCTCCACATCCCCGGACTTGCCGGGTTTTTTCCCATGGTACCGCGCTTCCCCGCACCAGCCTCGTAAATGTTGGGCTATTATGTTTGTTAATGTAAAATATAATTAGCTTTTGAGAAAATAATACTGTGGGAGCAATAAGGGGTTAATAACACAATGAATTTCTGTCCTCCTGCAATGATTTTAATTGACTTGATAACAGTGTACTTTTAGCCATTAGATCTCTTCGCCCTCATTTGACAGATGAGCAAATGAGGATTGTAACTTCAAATGAAATACTGGGTTTTACAGCCAGGTGATAGCTTTACTGTTGGCTCAAATTACACCATTCATTTTGTACAGTGATGTTTTCTACTTAAGGAGAGACTCAGAGGGACTGATTAAAGGTAATTGGAGCATGGTAAAATGCAGAGAAGTGTCACTTAATGGATGTGGTTCATTTAATTGTAGACTACTTGGAACACCCAAGAAATGCTTAGATTCACACTCTGGTAACTGACAAGCACTGCTTTAATTGGTCTTCTGAATGGCTGTAATTAACCTGATTGCTGTGAGAAAGGAGCTGCATTTTATTTGTATTGGGAGCTGCTGGCACAAAATTGCTTTTAAAACTGCTTCTATCGTGTGATTTTTAAACTGAGTTTAATGAAATGCGTTAAAAGTAGCTTTTGGACGACTACACGGGATCTAGAGAATGAAGGGTTTTATGAATTTTCTTTTGATGCAGTGTACAGAATTCATGTTCTTGCTGTCAACAACAACTTGCATTTCTATAGCGCCTTTAACATAGTAAAAAGTCCCAAAGCGCCTCACAGTAGCTTTATGGAACAAAATTTGACACCGAGCCACATAAGGAGATATTAAGGCAGGTGAAAGAGGTAGGTTTTGAGGACCGTCTTAAAGGAGGAGAGAGAGCAGAGAGAGGCTGCGAGGTTTAGGGAGGGAATTCCAGAGCTGAGGGCCTTGGCAGCTGAAGACACAGCCACCAGTGGTGGAGCGATTAAAATCGGGGATGCACAAGAGGCCAGAATTAGTGGAGTGCAGATATCTTGGAGGGTTGTGGGGCTGGAAGAGATTACAAAGCTAGGGAGGGGCGAGGGCCATCGAGAGATTTGAAAAGAAGGATAAGAATTTTTAAATCGAGGCGTTGCTTAACCGGGGGGAGCCAATGTAGGTTAGCGAGAACAGGGGTGATGGGGGAACAGGACTTGGTGCGAGTTAGGACATGGGCAGCAGAGTTTTGGGTGACCTTAAGTTTACGGAGGGTAGAATGTGGGAGGTAACAAAGGCATGGATGAGGGTTTCAGCAGCAAATAAGCTGAGGCAGGAGCGAAGTGGGGCAATGTTCCGGAGGTGGAAAAAAGGCGGTCTTAGTGATGGCCCGGATATGTGGTCGGAAGCTCATCTCTGGATAAAATATGACACCAAGGTTGCAAACAGTCTGGTTCGGCCTCAGGTAGTTTCCAGGGAGAAGGATAGAGGCTGTGGCGGGGATTGAAGGCAATGGCATCGGTCTTCCTAATATTTAGTTGGAGGAAATTTCTGCTCATCCAGAACTGGATGTTGGACAAGTAGTCTGACAACTTAGAGACAGTGGAAGGGTCGAGAGAGGTGGTGGTGAGGTCGAGCTGGATATTGTCAGCGTACATGTGGAGACTGACGCTGTGTTTTCGGATGATGTCGCCGAGAAATAGGAGGGGGCCAAGGATAGATCCTTGGGGGACACCAGAGGTAACAGTGCAGGAGTGGGAAGAGAAGCCATTGCAACGATTAGATAGATAAGAATGGAACCAGGTAAGTGCAGTCCCATCCAGTCCAGAATGAATGTGAAATTCAGTGCCCCTGAAAGAGAATGCTTTGGAACCTTTTGATTGTATTTGACTTCCACCAAAAGTATTGTCATGGTATTGCTGTAGGTTCAATTGTGTGAGTAACCACCTGCAGCTGATGTTAGGCTGAGATCAGGAACTTCACCTGTGGGGAAGAGCATGCATGAACCCACATCCCATCACTCTTGCACTGTGTTGTGCTATGAATGCAACACCCGAGCCTGTCTTCCTCAAATGGATTCAATTGTGAATACGATGACCATCTCAGAGCACCTCTGGCTGGGCAATCGAAAGATCGCATTAGCCTCTTTTAGCTGCAAGTCTGTTGCAAATTATACTGTATTTATATCGGCAGAAGGACAGCAGAATTTGACCTGAAATACTGTCTCTGTTTGATAGTGTACTAAACCACTACTTCCAAATAGGCTTTGGAATAAAGAAGGCCCATTTCATTGTTAATTCAGATATATGCTGATGCTAGTCAGTGTAACAAGCGAGAGTCTAACCACCGCCCCTTGACACAGTCAACGGCATTACCATCGCTGAATCCCCCACCATCAACATCCTGGGGGTCGCCATTGACCAGAAACTTAACTGGACCAGCCACACACATACTGTGGCAACAAGAGCAGGTCAGAGGCTAGGTATTCTGCGGCGAGTGTCTCACCTCCTGACTCCCCAAAGTCTTTCCACCATCTACAAGGCACAAGTAAGGAGTGTGATGGAATACTCTCCACTTGCCTGGATGAGTGCAACTCCAACAACACTCAAGAAGCTCGACACCATCCAGGACAAAGCAGCCCGCTTGATTGGCACCCCATCCACCACCTTAAACATTCACTCCCTCCACCACTGGCGTACCGTGGCTGCAGTGTGTACCATCTACAAGATGCACTGCAGCAACTCGCCAAGGCTTCTTCGGCAGCACCTGCCAAACACACGTCCTCTTCCACCTCGAAGGACATGGGCAGCAGACGCATGGGAACACCACCACCTCCAAGTTCCCCTCCAAGTCACACACCATCCTGACTTGGAAGTACATCGCCGATCCTTCATCGTCGCTGAGTCATAATCCTGGAACTCCCTACCTAACAGCACTGTGGGAGTACCTTCACCACACGGACTGCAGCGGTTCAAGAAGGCGGCTCACCACCTCCTTCTCGAGCAATTAGGGATGGGCAATAAATGCTGGCCTTGCCAGCGACGCCCACATCCCATAAACTAATTTAAAAATTTAAAACATTTTTCCATTGCTCACGGTGTTAACCATGGCTCAGGGGGAGCACTCTCGCCTCTGAGTCAGAAGTCCTACTCCAGAGACTTGAGCACAGAATCTAGGCTGACACTACAGTCTCATACTGAGGGAGTGCTGCACTGTTGAAGGTGCCTGTCTTTCGGATGAGATATCGAACTGAGGCCCTGTCTGCCCCCTCAGGTGGGCGTAAAAGATCCCGTGGCGCTATTTCGAGTAGGGGAGTTCTCCCTGGTGTTCTACCAATATTTATCCCTTAACCAACATCACTAAAATAGATTATCTGGTCATTGTCACATTACTGTTTGTGAGAGCTTGCTGTGCGCAAATCGCTGTCACGTTTCCCACATTACAACAGTGACTACACTTCAAAAGTACTTCATTGGCTGTAAAGCGCTCTACGAATGCAAGTCTACTTTCTGTGAGCATTCAATTAGCGATCCTGGATTATGGCACTTGGTCTTGGAATAAATGAGATACTTGACCCCCCAGAGCTGTTTGGCACATGAATCCATCTTTCATGTGTGAATAGGAGTTATTCGATGAGCAACGTGGTGTGGAACTGAGCCGAACAGATGAGGAAAGAACATACATAAGAAATAGGAGCAGGAGTAGGCCATTTGGCCCTTTGAGCCTGCTCCGCCATTCAATAAGATCATGGTTGATCTTCTACTTCAACTCCACTTTCCTGCACTATCCCCATGTCCCTTGATTCCCTTAATATTCAAAGATCTATCAATCTCTGTCTTGAATATACTCAACGACTGAGCCTCCACAGCCCTCTCTGGTAGATAATTCCAAAGATTCACCAACCTCTGAGTGAAGAAATTTCTCCACATCTCAGTCCTAAATGGTCGACCCCTTATTTCTGAGACTGTGACCCCTGGTTCTAGACTCCCCAGCCAGGGTAAACATCCTCCCTGTCAAGCCCTGTAAGAATTTTGTATGTTTCAATGAGATCACCTCTCATTCTTCTAAACTCCAGAGAATATAGGCCTCGTCTACTCAATCTCTCCTCATAGGACAATCCCCCCATCCAAGGAACCAGTCTGGTGAACCTTTGTTGCACTCCCTCGATGGCAAGTATATCCTTCCCTAGGTAAGGAGACCAAAACTGTACACAATACTCCAGGTGTCGTCTCACCAGGGCCCTATATAATTGCAGCCAAGTTAGCTCATCTCAACCAGGCAACAGTGGGGCTGCTGTAATTAACCTTAGTGTTACCAGGCTAGGAAAAGGGAAAATTAAATACTTTTGGTCACTATCCAATGGCCCGTATGGGTATAGCAGGTCTTTATAGATTGGACTTGGCTGTGATGCCTCCACAGTTGAATAACCTGACACACACTGTCTAGTCTCATACATGGGTGAGGTAACGGATGGTTTTTGGCACTCGTGGAATTGTACTCGGAATGTGTTACCATCTTCAGCAAAGGATGGGAGAAAATTGGAAGAAGGTGGTTCCTTTAACAAATAACATGACATTGTCCATAATTTATAGTGCATTATTTGACATTTCAGCTGTTGTGAAGGTGAACAGCTGCATACTTTAAGTTATCAATAGTGGGCTTCAATAACCTGTTTGTTACCATAGAGACTGTACTTTATAAGCTGTGGCCTTTTGTACTTCATTCAGTGAGCTTTCATACAGCTGGAAGATGAATAATTTCCTGTGCTTAGTCTTTGGAGTGGAATTGTTCTTGGTTTGTTTGCTTTGACAATACCTTTTCTTCCTGTATAAATAAATAACTTTCACTGATGTGACATTTAGTTGAACTATAACTACTTGAGCAAGGCCAAGACATTTGTAAGTGCGAGTTGGCAGACAAGTGCATTTGGCCACACTAATCATTTGGACAAGCTACTGTGGGTCAGGTTTTTTTCCTGATTAAAATCTAGAGCTTCTCAGCAAGTCAGCAGAGCCTGACCGCACTGGATTAATGAGAGCAATGCTGTTTTCTTGAAATGTCTTAAATGGATGTTGATTTTAGACATATCTTGAAATAAGGTAGCTATGGCTGTTGGTGTCAATGCACACACTACTACACTTCCATATATAGCAACCTTATGAAAACCATGGCCCCACTCATCCATCACTTGCTGGCTCACAAAACCTCAAATTAAAAATTTTATCGTTGTGTTTAAGTTCCTTCATGGCTGCGCCCATCCCCATCTCTGTAACCTCCTCCAGCCCGACAACGCCCCCTCCCTCCCGAACTCTCTGTCCTCTGATCGCCTCTTATGCACCCTCCCCTCCCTTTGTCCCACATTGGTGACTGTACCTTCAGCCGTCTAGGCCCTATGCTCTGGTATTCCCTGCCTAAGCTCCTCCACCTCCCTATTTTCCTTTTAAGACCCTCCTTAAAACCCACCTCTTGCCAAGTTTTTAGCCACTCTCCTAACAATTCCTCCTTTGACTCGGCATCCATTTTTTCCTGAATATGCCATGATATTTTGCTATGTTATAAATGCAAGTTGTTGTTGTTGTTAATTGACAACAAATGTCCTTGAATGGCCACTTTCTACTTTTCCTTCTCTTTCCCCCTCTCCAAATGAACCACTGACAGCTATTTTAAAGGGTAACTAAACCCAAGTGGCAAACTGACTTCTTTGATTGTGTTACTAATCTTTTATCCATTCAGTTGTGGTGATCTTTTTTCAAAAGTTCTGCCTTTCACTGACACACTCTGTGGACTTGCAGTTATTGTGTTAAAGGTTAAGTACTGTGAAAGAACACTTTTGCAGGCCGGTTCAGAACATTTTAGATATGTCGTTTCACTGAGATTGGCACCCAGAACCAGAAAAGATGCTGATCCTTGCACAGCTGAATGACAGGTCATCTAAACCGTATCTTTTCTGGCTGGAACAGGTCTCCTCCAGATTATTTTTGACCTGGAAAAGCATAGACTCTATTTTGGTAGTTGCTTTAAATTGTTTTTCAGCATTTTTTCCTGAAGTGAGTACTTAGCATGGAAAGTATTTTTCTGTCCTCTTTTCCACCCTGCCCCTTGCATCAAATATTGTTCTAAAAGTATGTGGCATTTAATCTGTCTTGTGTATTTTAAAATAAACTTCAACAAATAGTCTTAGAATAATCTGGGGGTGGAGTTTCCGCGAGGTCGCCTGAAAACGGCAAAACCAGCGTAAAAGATCGAGAAATTTCAAGCGCAAGTTACATCCCACGCAGATAGATTTTCCGCGATGTTAAACGCTGGTTTAAAAAAACATAGGTCCAGGAAGCCTCCTATCGGGAAAAAATCTACACCTTTACCTGAGGCCTCCCAAGGTCCGGTCATTTCCGATCCTGGGCCTCTCCACGACGAAATGCGCAGGGCCCAGGTATCCCAGGGGCGCATGTGGTTCGCAAGCGTCCCTGGGATCACGTGGGCCATGGCGAGCCAATGAAAGAAGGGAATCCCCCTTCATACTTTTGACAAAAGTGAGAAGTCACACAACACCAGCTTATAGTCCAACAGTTTTATTTGAAATCACAAGCTTTTGGAGCTGCTGCTCCTTCGTCAGGTGAAGTGAAGAAATACAAATCGGCAAAGCATATATAGACAGAGAACAATGCCTGTGCAGCGTACAATGTCAGACGACTACAGTTAATCTTTCTGACTGCCTTTTATCACACCTCGGCAGAGAGACAATCAGATAGACCTGTCAAAAGTATGAATGGGGATCACTGAAAAAAGACATCAAAACATTAAATAAATTTTTTTTTAAAAAACCATCACGTTTTTAAAATGAGTTAAAATTACATTAAATTAAATATTTTAAAGAAAAATTTAATTTTCTGAAAAAAATAAAGTTTTTTACGGAGCTAAAAATAAACTTTTTTAAAAAGTATTTTTAAATTATAAACAAGTGGGCGGAAAAAATTATTTTTTTACTTTTTTAAACTCTTAGGCTGGTAAAAGCAGGCCTTACGCCTGCTTTTACCAGGCGTAAGATTTTTAAGGGATTTCAGTGGGTGGAGGTTCTACAGAAAGCGGAACTCGCCCCCCCCCCCGGGCAGAGGCCCTTCTCCAGGGCAGGCGTGCGATCTGTCAAGAGGCTTCTTGACAGATCGGAAATGCCGGTTTTCAGCGCATGCGCTTCGCATTTGTGAGGTCCCTAAGGGTGTGTACACAGCATGTACACACCCGTAGGGATCGGAAAATATGGGCCATAGTGTTGGAAGATGGCCCTGCCAAGTCCGTGGCACTACGGGTGGCTCAGCTGCACAGGAGGGGAGGAAAAAAAGTGGGAGAGCAATAGTGATAGGGGATTCGATCGTAAGGGGAACAGATAGACGTTTCTGTGGCCGCAGACCTGACTCCAGGATGGTATGTTGCCTCCCTGGTGCCAGGGTCAAGGATGTCACTGAACGGCTGCAGGGCATTCTGAAGGGGGAGGGCAAACAGTCAGAGGTCGTGGTTCACATTGGTACTAACAACATGGGTAGAAAGAGGGATGAGGTCCTGCAACAAGAATTTAGGGAGCTAGGTAGCAGATTAAAAAGCAGGACCTCAAAGGTTGTAATCTCTGGATTACTCCTGGTGCCACGTGCTAGTGAGTATAGGAATAGGAGGATAGAGCAGATGAATGCGTGGCAGGAGGGAGGGCTTTAGTTTCCTGGATCACTGGGTCTGCTTCTGGGGAAGGTGGGACCTGTACAAGTCGGACGGGTTGCACCTGAACAGGAACAGGACCAACATCCTTGCGGTGAGGTTTGCTTGTACTGTTGGGGGGGGTTTAAACTAACTTGGCAGGGGGATGGGATACAGAGTGGAGCTATAGTAGGGGTTGATGCACAGCCAAATATAGAGGAAAAAACAAGTCCGCCTGGAAGGCGGAGCAAATATGTAACGGCACAAGGGAGTATGGCAAGGCTGGATGGCATTTATTTTAATGCAAGGAGTCTTGCGAGTAAGGCAGATGAATTGAAGGTGTTGATGAACACATGGGAGTATGATATTGTTGCTATCACAGAGACATGGTTGACGGGGGAGGCAGGACTGGCAGCTCAATATTCCGGGGTATAGAATCTTCAGGCGAGACAGAGGGGGGTGTAGAAGAGGAGGGGGTGTCGCAATATTAATCAAGGAGTCAATTACTGCTGTAAGGAGGGATGATATCTTAGCAGGTTCCTCTAATGAGGCCATATGGGTAGAACTTAAAAACAAAAAGGGGGCAAGCACTTTGCTGGGAGTGTACTATAGGCCCCCAAACAGTCAGGGGGAGATAGAGGAACAGATATGTAGGCAAATCTCAGAGAAGTGTAGAAATAATAGGGTAATAATAGTAGGGGATTTCAACTTCCCCAATATTAACTGGGATAGTCAGAGTGTGAAAGGCTTAGAGGGTGCGGAATTCTTCAAGTGCATCCAGGAGAGCTTTTTGAGCCAGCATGTAGAAAGTCCTACAAGAGAGGGGGCGGTACTGGACCTAATTCTAGGGAATGTAGCCGGGCAAGTGGTAGAAGTGTCAGTAGGAGAGCATTTTGGTGACCGTGACCATAATTCGGTGAGATTTAAGGTAGTCATGGAAAAGAACAAAGATGGACCGGAAATAAAGGTTCTAAATTGGGGGAAGGCCGATTTTAATATGATAAGGCAGGATCTGGCCAAAGTGGACTGGGATCAGCTACTTGTAGGAAAATCCACATCAGAGCAATGGGAGTCTTTCAGAAAGGAAATAGAGAGAGTACAACGCCAACATGTTCCCGTAAAGGTCAAGGGTGGGGCCAACAAGCCCAGGGAACCCTGGATGTCAAGGGATATACAAGAATGGATTAAGGGAAAAAAGGGAGGCTTTTGGCAGATACAAAGGACTAAAAACAGTGGAAGCCCTAGAGGAGTATAGAAAGTGCAGGGGGGTACTTAAAAAAGAAATTAGGAGAGCGAAGAGGGGGCATGAAAAAACACTGGCGGGCAAAATAAAGGAAAATCCCACGGTGTTTTATAAGTATATTAAGGGCAAGAGGATAACCAGGGAAAGAGTAGGGCCCATTACGGACCAAAGTGGCAATCTGTGTGTGGAGCCGGAAGATGTAGGTGAGGTTTTAAATAAATATTTTGCATGTGTGTTCACTATGGAGAAGGACGATGTAGGCATAGAAATCAGGCAGGGGGATTGTGATATACTTGAACAAATTTGTATTGAGAGGGAGGAGGTACTAGCGGTTTTAGCGGGCTTGAAAGTGGATAAATCCCCAGCCCCAGACGAGATGTATCCCAGGATGCTGTGTGAGGCAATGGAGGAGATTGCAGGGGCTCTGACACAAATTTTCAGAACCTCTCTGGCCACAGGGGAGGTGCCAGAGGACTGGAGAACAGCTAACGTAGTACAGGAAACTCTTTATTAACCGGCACCGACGGGACCGGCGTGGTGCCGGTTAATCAAAAAGTCCGGATAACGGAGAGTTATATCTCCCAACGTACGAGAGCCCCGTACACATTGACATGCGCCTGCATTCGGAGCTCCGTCTCCCCGGGGACTGCCAGCTGACCATCTGTCGTGTCCGCTGCCTACCCGGGCTGCACATTCCCCTCCCAATCTACACGCTCCGATACAAGGCAAACACCTCGGGATTTTTTTTAAAGTTAATTTTAAACGAGAGATGAAGGAAAACCCCGGTTACCTACTCAAGAATTTTGCCGGTTAAGAGAGATTTCCGGATATTTGGGTGCCGGTTAATAAAGAGTTTCCTGTACCATTATTCAAGAAGGGTAGTAGGGATAAACCAGGGAATTACAGGCCAGTGAGCCTAACGTCAGTGGTAGGGAAATTATTGGAAAAAATTCTGAGGGAGAGAATTAGTCTCCACTTGGAGAGGCAAGGATTAATCAAGGATAGTCAGCATGGCTTTGTCAGGTTGGAGATCATGTCTAACCAATTTGATTGAATTTTTCGAGGGCGTGACTAGGTGTGTGGATGAGGGTAGTGCAGTTGATGTAGTCTACATGGACTCCAGTAAGGCTTTTGACAAAGTCCCGCATGGGAGACTGGTCAAGAAGGTAAGAGCCCATGGGATCCAGGGCAATTTGGCACATTGGATCCAAAATTGGCTTCGTGGCAGGAGGCAGAGGGTGATGGTCGAAGGTTGTTTTTGTGACTGGAAGCCTGTGTCCAGTGGTGTACCGCAGGGATCGGTGCTGGGTCCTTTGCTGTTTGTAGTGTACATTAATGATTTAGATATGAATGTAGGAGGTATGATCAGTAAGTTCGCAGATGACACGAAAATTGGTGGGGTGGTAAATAGCGAGGAGGGAAGCCTCAGGCTACAGGACGATATAGACGGGTTGGTTAGATGGGCAGAACAGTGGCAAATGGAATTTAACCCTGAAAAGTGTGAGGTGATGCATTATGGGAGGACTAACAAGGCAAGGGAATACACAATGAATGGCAGGACCCTAGGAAGGACAGAGGATCAGAGGGACCTTGGTGTGCATGTACAGAGATCCCTGAAGGCAGCAGGACAGGTAGATAAGGTGGTTAAAAAGGCATATGGGATACTTGCCTTCATTAGCCGAGGCATAGAATATAAGAGCAGGGAGGTTATGATGGAGCTATACAAAATGCTAGTTAGGCCACAGCTGGAATACTGTGTGCAGTTCTGGTCGCCACACTATAGGAAGGATGTGATTGCATTGGAGAGGGTGAATCTCCTCTGCACCAGGATGTTACCTGGGCTGGAGCGCTTCAACTATGAAGAGAGACTGGACAGGCTGGGGTTGTTTTCCTTAGAGCAGAGAAGGCTGAGGGGGGACCTGATTGAGGTGTACAAAATTATGAGGGGCATAGATAGGGTAGATAGAAAGGAACTTTTCCCCTTAGTAGAGGGGTCAATAACCAGGGGGCATAGTTTCAAGGTAAGGGGCAGGAGGTTTAGAGGGGATTTGAGGAAAAACTTTTTCACCCAGAGAGTGGTTGGAATCTGGAACTCACTGCCTGAAAGGGTGGTAGAGGCAGGAACCCTCAACATTCAAGCAGCATTTAGATGAGCACTTGAAACGTCATAGCATACAAGGCTATGGACCAAGTGCTGGAAAATGGGATTAGAATAGACAGGGCTTGGTGGCCGGCGTGGACACGATGGGCCGAAGGGCCTCTTTCTGTGCTATATAACTCTATGACTATGCCCACAAAACTGGCCACGACCCAGATTGAATTTATCACCAGGGCGAGTTTCCGCTAATTGTGCCTGAGGAGGCTCTTCAAATGAGGTGGGGATTTTTAGCGCAGAGGCACTAGTAGGCACCTTTTTAAAAAGTTTTTAAATATTAAAATATTTAATTTATTAGGAAACTGACTAGTGTATACCAGTGTAACTAATAAATTGATTTTGTATCTTTTTTTAAAGTCATTTTCAGTTATTTAAAATCTGGTTACTCACAGGTGGTGAACTAGACGCACTTATTAAAATTGCTTATTTTTGTGATAAACCCATTTTCAGCTGTATTAATAAAATTGCACCAGGTTACCACTCTTAAATACATTAAGGAATATTTTTTAATGCAAGGGGGAACAAACAGTTGCATTGTAAAACGCTGCCCGATTGTACTGGCTTATGGAAGATTTTACTTTGCAATTATGCAAATGAATTTAAGCAGAAACTTGAACCATAACTTCACTTCGCAAAACCAGTGCAATTTCGAGCGCAATTTGCCCCTGGATTGCACCCAAAGTGAAATCTCTACCCCGTCATGTTTAAGAGCTCCGATAAGGGGGAATTGCTAAATCAAGCAATACAAGTGACAGGCTCTGGTAAAGCCAGTTAAAAGGATTTCACTTGTAGCTCACGCGCTTCTATTGCTGACGGTTCAATCTTGGCAAAGGCGGAGGAAAAAGAGCTTATTCAGTGTTAAAACAAAACACACCGACATAAGTACACACATCACAGAAGAGGCAATCCCTTTCACTGACTTCACCAGAGTCTTTACGATTTTGGATGATTTAGGAACTGGAGCATGAAGGGAATTAAATTCCCATTATTTCAAAATGTTTTTTTAAAAAGTCAAAATATATAAAACACACAAGGGTGACAAATATTCACAGAACATAACTCCTGCCCCTCCCTACCCCAGAGTTTGCTTCTCCTTTCAGTCTACCACTGACATCTGTGGTGTCCTAGAGGGAGGCTTTACTTAGGAACTATCACGGTTGGTGATATAATATATCCATCATAATTAGGAAAAACAAGGCAATACAGGAGACTTAAATAAGTGAGCACAGAATGCTGTGACAAAGGAATAAAACAGCAGTGAAATGAATCACAGTAATTGGAAGGAAACTTGAGCAAGGTCATGAAAGGACAGGAATGGTTCGGTTTTCCCCATGAGCAGTGCCAGTGAGAGAGACGGGAGGTGGGTCATTCTTGAGGTATGGTGTCTACATAGAGTGAGTCACACAATAGATGTTGTAATTTAGGTACAGAAGAATATGGACAGTATTAAGTAAAAGTACAAATCACATATAAATATTGAGATTTACTTTTCCTAGATCCATTTGTGTATATTTTTTTATTTGCTTTTGCGATACGGTTGGTGACATTTATTGTCTAGTTGTCTTGAGAAGGTGACAGTGGGCCTTCTCTTTGAACTGTTACGGTCCTTGTGGCAACGGTCCTCCCTCAAGGCTGTTAGGTGTGGAATTCCAAGATTTTGACTTCACGACCATGTAGGAACAGTAATAAATGTCCAAGTGTTTGATGCGCCATTCTTAAGAGATGACAAACTAAACTACTGCGGAATCTGCATGAGTAGCGTTTCCGTTTGCCTGATCTGTAATCCACACGTGCTCCCTGTAGGGATACAGCCTGCTTAATTCAGCCCAGAAAATTAAATCCAAGGCTCAAGAACTCTCAAGGTTGCATTAGGGTAATGCTGGGGCTTAAACAGCTACAAACACAGATTCCCAGCACAGATCATTGTGTCCTAGCACAGACCACTGGTAAACCTCCTGCTGTTGGTCCAGCAAAGGCCTGCAGTGATATCTGGAGTCAAGTAGGAAAAATTACAACCCCAAGTAACAGTTCTATCCCTCCAAGTCCCATCAATGAACTAGGCTGGCTCAGGTATTGGATTACTGTAACTAGTCTGTCACAAAGAATCAGTAGCTCCAATTTCCCAGCACCAGTCATGTTGTTTTAGGGCCAGCTTGACCACAAGACCACTTATCTCTCCCTCTCTCTCCGCCCCTCTGCCCCACCACATCATGAGTTGGCCAGGTGAGATTTCACAGCAGAATAAAGTGGTGGGTCTGACAGCATCCACTGCCAGTGGCAGCCATTTAAGCTTACTGTTAGTAGCACTTTGCCCCCGCGACAGGAAATCCTACCGCCTTGAGGTGGTGTTCCTTGCCTACAGAGGCATGTATGCCGCCATATTGACTAGATTGATCCCTGGAATGAGAGGGTTGTCCTATGAGGAGAGATTGAGTAGATTGGGTCTATACTCTCTGGAGTTTAGAAGAATGAGAGGTGATCTCATTGAAACATATGATATTGAGGGAGATTGACAGGATAGATGCTGAGAAGTTGTTTCCCCTGGCTGGAGAGTCTAGATTTAGGGGGCATAGTCTCAGGATAAGGGGTTGGCCATTTAAGACTGAGTTGAGGAGGAATTTCTTCACTCAGAAGGTTGTGAATCTTTGGAATTCTCTACCCGAAAGGGTTGTGGATGCCGAGTCATTGAGTATATTCAAGACAGAGATTGATAGATTTTTGGACTCTGGCGGTATCAAGGGATAAGGCGATCGGATGGGAAAGTGGAGTTGAGGTCGAAGATCAGCCATGATCTTATTGAATGGCGGAGCAGGCTCCAGGGGCCGTATGGCCGACTGCTGCTCCTAATTCTTATGTTCTTATGTAAAGCCAGTGCTGTATTCTAAACAGGATAGCAGAAATCAAGTAAATAGGAATACATGGGCATGTAAGAGTGTCTGAGGTTACAAGAATAAAATGTTATTGTGCTATTGTTGTGTTAGGTGGGTCAGTTAAAGTCCTTTCTAATATTTTGTCAGCAGTCACGTGATGTTTTAGCTCCATAGTCCAGACGTATTGTGTAATTCTGTTAAACACACCTCTTCCTGTCAAGACCACTCATTGAGATGTTTTGCACTTTTAAAAATAGGGGGTATTCAATTTTTTTTGTGCCTTGAAGATGCTCTTTGAGTCACTCCACATTTACCAGTCCTGGGATATTGAAAAAAATTGTATCTTTTTTTTGTTGCAATTTTCCCCTGTCGTCTTCATACATTGTATTTACATTACATTTGCACCACCCCGTCCTCTCTTTATATCTGTGCTCCCTCAGCTGTACAGAATGTTTTCTGCCACCATCAATGCAAACTGTGTCAGCGTCACAGGCTCCCCCCCCCGCCCCCCATTTTTTTTTGAGAATCAACATATTGTTTTTTGGTAGGCTGCCAAGGGATGTGTATTTTTAAGGATATAAATCTTTTCCCTCTGTTTTTGCTGCTCTTTTTATTTTATTTGGTGGTGTGAGGGAATCTAAAGCCACATGCACTGTGCTCTAACCACTTGGGCCATCATTCACTACCAAAGGTTTTCATAACAACTACAGGCTACACAGCACCAGCAAGGTTTTTTAAAAAAAAAGTAGAGAAGATGAGGTAACTCTGGAAGTAATGATTAGGTGGCACAAAGTTTGATTATTAAAGCATTTAGATTTTAGGAGGAAGACGAGATGTAAGGAATTGAGTAATTTCACAGTTTTTCTATCTTTTTAATTACATATCATGCATATTTCTGTAATGGACACTGTTTGAAGAAGTCTCCATTTCAGAGCCACCTCTGTAAATGTCAGCTTATCCAAAGCTCTGCCACCCTTATATTCCACACAAAGTCCTGCTCACCCTTCACCCCTGACCTTGCTGACCCACATTGGCTCCCAGTTCCCTCAACGCCTCAATTTTAAAATTATTATCCTTGTATTTAAATTCCTTCATGGTAGCACACATCGAGGCATTGTCGGAATGGGAGCCAATGTAGGTCAGCGCGCACAGGGGTGATGGATGATAGATTGTGTTCATCACATTTGATATGCATCAGGCAATAAACCTATTTTGAAAAATGCAAAGTACAAGTGTGAAGTGAAAGGGTTAATATTTTTTGGCCCTCTAGCTAACAGATGAATCACCCTAGTTAATATTGTACCACTGCTTGATAAGATCCATAATAACAATGTTCCTGAGTTCTCCTTATGGCCTTATCACTTATCAGTAGTGCTAATGAGTGTGCTTTTTGCTTTTCAATAACTTGCTACATCATAAAATAATTTATACACTTGCAGATTGTTGAAGTGTGATATCTTTTATTGAAACAAATCAGCTGTGTAATTTTAATGTAAAAATGATACAAGTTCAAAGTACAAGCAGCCTTGTAAAATTAGCTGGTGGGGTATAAAGTCTCAAAGAAGCTAAATTAGTCCAGTTTCCAGCAAAATCCTACCACACCAATATAATCAGTTCATGAGATATATGCAGTTTGCAATATGCTAGAGTTTTATTAATGTGTGTTTACAGAATCTGCTGATTACAGTGTTTAATGGAAAATGAGCAATTTAAAGAGCCAAGTTCTGTTCCGATGTTTGCATGAAGGACATGGAGAAGAAAGTGGAAGGATTTTATATCTTTACAGCAAGGGTATCCAAAATGTAGCCTGTGAGCCTGGGAAATCAGATTATCTAGTCACTTATCTAATTGCTGTTTGTGGGACCTTGCTGTGCGAAAATTAGCTGCCACGTTTCCGTACATTACAGCAGCAACTACACTTCAAAAAGTACTTCATTGGCTGTGAAGTGCTTTGGGAATTCCTGAGGCCGTGAAAGGAGTTATATAAATACAATTTAAATAAAAGAAAGAATTTGCAACATCAATGTAATGTGGAGAAATGTGACGTTATCCACTTTGGTAGGAAAAATAGAAAATCAGAGTATTTTTTAAATGGTGAGAGATTTGGAAATGTTGGTGTTCAGAGGGACCTGGGTGTCCTTGTACACGAATCACTGAAAGTTAACATGCAGGTACAGCAAGCAATTAAGAAAGCAAATGGTATGTTGGCCTTTATTACAAGAGGATTTGAGTATAAGAGTAAAGACGTCTTACTGCAATTATATAAAAATGAGAAGTCGCACAACACCAGGTTATAGTCCAACAGTTTTATTTAAAATTACGAGCTTTCGGAGCTCCGCTCCTTCTTCAGGTAAAGGTACAGTGAGGGAATCTATTACACAGTATATATACACAGAGAACAATTTGTATGCAGAGATACAATCTGTTAGGGAGGCATTACATCAAAGACACATCAGAGTACAGCTAAGACAATGAGGTGGATCACAGGGGGTCCAACGTGTCAAATGCTGCCGTCTGCAGTTAAGCTTTTAACTTTTTTTTGTGTTTTTTTTTAAACTGGAAAGACAGACAACGATGTCGAGTCACGTTCTGTAGCGTGACGTGAACCCGAGATCCCTGTTGAGGCCGTCCTCATGGGTGCGGAACTTGGCTACCAGTTTCTGCTCGATGATTTTGCATTGTCGTGTGTCTCGAAGGCCGCCTTGGAGAACGCTAACCCGCAGATCCGAGGCTGAATGTCACTTGTCAAGGACATTCAGCCTCGGATCTGCGGGTTAGCGTTCTCCAAGGCGGCCTTCGAGACACACGACAACGCAAAATCATCGAGCAGAAACTGATAGCCAAGTTCCGCACCCATGAGGACGGCCTCAATAGGGATCTCGGGTTCACGTCACGCTACAGAACGTGACTCGACATCGTTGTCTGTCTTTCCAGTTTTTTTTAAAAAACACAAAAAAAAGTTAAAAGCTTAACTGCAGACGGCAGCATTTGACATGTTGGACCCCCTGTGACCCACCTCATTGTCTTAGCTGTACTCTGATGTGTCTTTGATGTAATGCCTCCCTAACAGATTGTATCTCTGCAGACAAATTGTTCTCTGTGTATATATACTGTGTAATAGATTCCCTCACTGTACCTTTACCTGAAGAAGGAGCGGAGCTCCGAAAGCTCGTAATTTTAAATAAAACTGTTGGACTATATAACCTGGTGTTGTGCGACTTCTCATTTTTGTCCACCCCAGTCCAACACCGGCATCTCCGCATCATGCAATTATATAGGTGAGACCACACCTGGAGTATTGTGTACAGTTTTGATCTCCGTACCTAAGGAAGGATATACTTGCCATAGAGGGAGTGCAATAAATGTTCACTAGACTGATTCCTGGGATGGGGGGATTGTCCAATGAGGAGAGATTGAAGAGACTAGGCCTATATTCTCGAGTTTAGAAGAATGAGAGGTGATCTCATTGAAACATACAAAATTCTTACAGGGCTTTTGACAGGGTAGATGCAGGGAGGATGTTTCCCCTGGCTGGGGAGTCTAAACTAGGGGTCACAGTCTCAGAATAAGGGGTCGGCCATTTAGGACTGAGATGATAGAAATTTCTCCACTCAGAGGGTGGTGAATCTTTGGAATTCTCTACCCCAGAGGGCTGTGGAGGCTCAGTCATTGAGTATATTCAGGACAGAGTTCGATAGATTTTTGGATATTAAGGGAATCAAGGGATATGGGGATAGTGCAGGAAAGTGGAGTTGAGGTAGAAGATCAGCCATGATCTTATTGAATGGCGGAGCAGGCCTGAGGGGCCGAATGGCCTACTCCTGCTCTTTCTTATGTTCTTATGTTAAGATCTTTTGGTATCTGCAGCTTGACCTATCTACAATTTAATAGGAACATTCATTTAAACTTTACACATGGCCTGCTAGGTTCCATTATATGCACCAAAGTGGCCAATGAAGACCTTGGGTACTCCTGTTTTACAGAAGCATTGTGTAGTAGGGTGACATGGATAGGTGCTCCACCACACTTTTTCTTTAATTTTCTTTTATGCTATATGTAAGGCTTTGTTCTGACTACACCATTACCCTTCATCGCCTGTTATATACACGCAAAAAAAAATTTAAAAACATTTTCAGTACTTTATCACACAAAATAATTTTGTTTTCTAGTATATAGTAGTTGTAATGAATCGTAAACCATTTTTGGAAGTTCAATATTGTTTTATTGAGTTTCCAATTAACTTTGGTTTTGAAAGGTGCTGATGCATACATTATGTAGGTTTTGTTCTTCTGCCTCAGCTGCTGAAAGTTTATCTGTCGCCTCTTTCATTCGAATGCAGTATCAGTTAGTTACCGTGCAGAGTGCTTTTGCTTTCTACTTAAACAGACAGAACCTTGTATGTTCATCTGATTTGGTTCAGGGAGCCAGCCGTCTGGAGCAAGCTCCCACTATTTATGTTAAATCTGTTTTCCATAGTGATGGCCAAGCTGTCGATGCAGCTGAAACTGGGTACACAAGTCTGGAGCCGGACTACCAAAACAAGGTTTAACACCATAATTACGAAGAACCACTCAAAGATGCAGGGATGCCAGAATCCAAATTAAAAGAGCAATTTAAAGTGGCTACAACAGACGGCTGTTTTCTGTGGGAACAAGACTGGGGTTGTGGGGGAGGGGAGGGGAGACCCCAATGCAAAACTAAGATTAGAAAATTGGATAAAGAAAGAACTTGCATTTATATAGTGCTTTTCACATTCTCTGATCGTCCTAAAATGCTTTACAGCCAAATGATTACTTTTGAATTGTAGACACTCTTGCTATGTAGGGTAGCAGGATTTATCTCCCTATGTTATTTCTTGGAACCGATAGTGGTCATGATGCGGAGATGAAAACTGTTGGACTATAACCTGGTGTTGTGCGACCTCTCAATTTCTTGGAAGGCCAGGAACAACCAGGTAGATGAGATGAGATAAGTAGGTGATTATTCAATTAATATTTTAATGAATTCCATAATTACGGTACCAGTTGTGGCACATTTATCCACTGAGACCCAGCAGTGTGGGCTGACTTCATTAGGTTTTAGCCAGAATTTCAAATAACTGTAACTCTTCCGATATGACATTTTTTCACGTTAACACTGCGGTTGAATCACCTGCTGTATTAATATTCTAGGACGCTGCACCACAGAGCGGAAGGATGTGGGTTTGTGCCTGATTCCTCATAATGAGTTATCGGACTCATGCAGGCCCATTGGGGGAGGCAGTCAGTGAAAGTTTGGCCTTTTCCCACGGTGAAAGGTGAAAGTCAGTGGTAGTCATCCAGTTCCTAGTGTGTATTTACAGAGCAGCATTGACAAAACGCTGGGAGTGCTCTCTCACTCAATTAAAGGTTTGTGCCACACACCGGCCCAAAAGAGCGACTACTTTTTTGTGTATGGTGAAAAACAAAAATGCCCTAACACTTAATATTGGTTTTAAACGCATGTTTAAGCAACTGTAGAACCATTGAAGCATGTTTTGTTGTAAAAGTAGCCATGCAGATTAAAACTTGGGCCCTTTTGCCTTACATGTCTGATCTTTGATTTTTACTTTCCAGAATGAGTTCTATCACTTTTTGGGATGTTCCTGTGTGAGCACACACTTCCAGTTATTTCATGTCACAGTAAAAACATAAAATCCAGCAGGGAATCATGCAGCCAGTAGCCTTGGTTCGAGCTTCCCAATACAATTTCCCTCTACGTCTTTCATTTAAAACTCCCCACAATTTAGCAATAAAACCATTTTGGTAAAAATAACATACTGTTCTATACAACTGAATTATCACAGTGGCAATAAAATAGCTTTATTACTTTATTTTCAGACAGCTCCTTTCCTTATCAGTTGATAAAGTTGTAGGTGCTTTATTTTTTATTAAACCGACAATGATCTCAACTCAGTAATAGTATCTCTGTGATGAAGGGCATAGGTACAGTACTGCTCTGTACTGTAAAACAAACTTGGAAAGGCACAGCTTTACAGCATCTTGTGACTGGTTTACCAAGCTTTGTACACGTAACACACCCCAGTGTGCATGCGCACATGTATATATGCACTACTGTATGTGAGTCTAGCTAGAAGCAGCCTTTAACCTTCGCCCAACCCATTGCGTATGACAGTATTTAATGTATGCAGTTGGAACATTTGCTTATAAATGAACAGTGAGCCTCAACCGTGAATGCCCCAGCCTCACGAAGGCTGTTTTTACTGTACCAGCATTCAGTTTCTCTTGCTATTCGTTTTTCTGTTCTGATTTTGTCAAATTAATGCTGGTTATGTTGAATATGAGGGTAGTTTTATTCTGTGAATCTAGCACTAAGTGGGGATTGCCCAAATGCATTTAACTAGCCAGAAGAGAGATGAAATGAATTGTTTTAATCTGGTCATAGGAGTGAAAGGGGTGATGCTTTAATCCTAGGCGCCACCCAGTTTCTAGTAAAATCAAAAATGTTAATGCATAATGAAGAACAGCCCCACATACTTGATGCAAATTATCACCATTATCTTGAAGCATTGAGGCTTGTCAGACTCTTCCTGCTGGGCCTGTACCCACAAGATATGATTTCACCAGTGTATTAGTCTGTTGTAGCATTCTGGGTAAAAGATCCACAATGAATAAAAGTTGTTGTGATCCTACTATTACATGGCAAACATTATATTAAGTTAGTTTGACTTAATTAAGCTGATTCAGCTGCATTTATTTTATTGAGCCATTTTACAGCAAGATTGCAGC
This sequence comes from Squalus acanthias, assembly GCA_030390025.1. Classification (NCBI taxonomy): domain Eukaryota; kingdom Metazoa; phylum Chordata; class Chondrichthyes; order Squaliformes; family Squalidae; genus Squalus; species Squalus acanthias. Next base: position 94,698,247 of record CM059437.1, on the reverse strand, counting down.
AATTTCCTTGGTAGAAATCCAGACTTTTTGAAAAGATTAACTTGTTTGTTTACGTGTGGCTGTCTAATGGTCGACATTTGATAGGAATTATTGCTCACATGGCAGTATTACAGGGCGTTGCACTTTGATAATATATCCTTGATCACCCATTGTAAAAGTTCAATGTAATAAACTACTGTATCAGATTGATCAGCTGGATTAGCAGTATACTGACTCTATTGCACCTGTTACTGTACATTCTCATTTAAGGCTCGTTTAAGTTTGAACAGAGCAAGTAATATATATACTTCTCACTGCCTCAGATCTTACCGTGTTCAACATTTAAAATTTGGGGCAATATAAAGGATCAAAAAAGACACTAGTATTTGGAAATGTTCAAACCTTCAGGATTTATATTTTCTAAATACAGTGTTTCTCGAGGGATGAGTGAGTGGGAATCTAGTGTGTAAAAAGAAACCAAATTGCTACACTGTCTGGGAAACAGGATGCAGAGGGGAGATGAAGATTTTTTTACACAGCGTGTTGTGATCTGCAATGCACTGAAAGGGCGGTGGAAGCAGATTCAATAATAACTTTCAAAAGCGAATTGGATATCTACTTGATCGGGAAAAATTTGCAGTGCTATGGGGAAAGAGCGGGGGAGTGGGACTAATTGGATAGCTCTACCAAAGAGCCAGCACAGGCGATGGGCCAAATGCCCTCCTGCTGTGCTGTGTCATTCTATGATAAGCTACCTAACTGTTGCTGGATACCTTCCAACCCACAACATGCAGTTGCAAAGATATTTGCTGTGACTTATGAAACGGTGTTGCACTTGTTTGGAAGTGATAGCAATCTGCTAAATATCACTCCTTGGTTATTTACTGGGTTTTTGTCTCTTTTTTAAATAACAGGATATTCTGAACCAAAGTTCATATTCATCCAAACATCCTTGGTTTTCCTCAGCTTGTTCTTCAACTTTGACAGCGTTATAAGTGGATGATAGAAGGCATGTGAAAGTGTTTGAGCAATTAAAAGTAGTGATTTTTTTAAAAATCCACCTCCTTTCCATGTTGAGAAGCACCTGCCTTCTGTTTGGCACCTCTCCCTAATAACTCAGACAGGCGGCATTGTAGCCAGTAACCCTTTTAATGCATTTACTTTAAAGCATCTCTACTAGCCACAACTGTTTTCATTCTGTACCTCTGCTAGTCCCATGTTGAGGAGAGGAAAAACATCAGACTCCCACAGGAATCTATCCTTGTGCCCCCTCCTCTTTATCTTGATACTGTCTCTCGGCAACATCATCCACAGGCATGGTTCAGCTTTCAAGTATGCGAATAACACCTCGTGTTACCTCTCCACCACCTCTCTTGACCCCCTCAACTGCCGATGTGCTATCAGATTTCTAGTTTGACATTGTCTTGGATGTGTCATAACTTCCTTCAGCTCACCACGCGGAAGACTGAAGCTATCGTTTTCAGTCCCCATCACAAAGTACTGTTTTGCCACTGACTCCAACTTCCTCCCGATCACTGTCTCAGGCTGAAGCAGGCCATTCGCATCCTTTGTGTCCTGTTTGACCTTGAGCTTTAAACAGCGCATCATGTCTATCACCCAGACTGCTTATTTCCATCTCTGCAACATTGCCTGCCTTTGCCCCTACTTCTGCCACTGAAAACCTTATCCCTGCCTTTGTCACCCCTAGACTCAACTACTGTAATGCTCTCCTTGCTATCCTCCCATCCTCAACCCATCGTAAAGTCCAACTTGCCCAAACTTCTACTGCATGCATCCAATCCCACACTAAGTCCCACTTACTCATCACCCCGTTCTTGCTGACTTACATTGCCACTCAATTCCCCCAAAGCAATAAAGTAAAAATCTCTGTACTTCTGTTCAAATTCCTCCATGGCCTCGTCCTATACTTCAGCCCTATTTCCCCTCCCCGGACACTGTTCCTCTGATTTGGGCCTTTTCCACACAGTTGGCGGTAGAACCATCAGCTACTGTACCTTGCTCCTTGTCGCAATTTGGAATCTTTTGACTTTTTTGTTCAAATCCTCTCTGTTAAAATATAAAGAGTTACTTTAAATGTTGTGTTTTAAAAGCAATGTATTTCCATAAGTATATAAAGAAAAAGCAGGGGGTTGGGGGGGTTCTGAGGCAGTAGGTAGTTAAAATGCTAATGAGCTAGCTTTGATGATTTCCCATAGATTGCAAATAAGTAATTGGATAGCTTGGCTCCATCAATATATATCTCTCACCCATGGCGTTGGACAGGTTTTGATCTATTTCTGACTCTGAAGAGTCAGGAATAAAGCAGAGTTACAGATATCTAAAAGGCAGTCTAGCTTTCGCAACAGAGAAGCTGCTGAAGCAAAAAGCCCCCAGAAAAGGCAGAGGGGCTATTCTGTTTAAATTAAGCAAGAACATCTTCTGAAGTGGGATAGCATAGCGTGAAAGACAAGAGAATCCTGTCAAAATCACACGGGGATGGTGTTGTTATATCCCTGGGTTATGCTATCATACAAGGAGATACAAGCCAGTCTGGGTCAACTCCCAAAAAAGTAAGACGCTTAGATTGCTTGAAGAAGTAGTCACTGAACCCAAGTAGGTATCTGAATTTGTAAAAGCTCTGCTGTGTGGAACTCCCTATAAATGTGTGAAGCACTTTAGAATGTTTCTTTCCTTCCATTAAAGGTACTGTACAAAATCAGGTTGTGGTTCCTTGTGCTTGTGTCACACAGGTGGCAGTGGGGTAGTTTCTCCTCTCCTTCCCCCTCCCAGCCCATCCCTGTAATTGGTCTCTACTTGGCACCTACTTATTAATCACAGTTGATGGTCTGAGACTTTCTGGTGGACTGCACTGTTGGGGGCCTGTGCCAACCCGAGACTGCGCAGGGTTGAAAAACTGTCACATTTCCTTATAATTTTCAAATTTAAGTGAAATAATGTTGGATGATTTCTGCAGAAACACTTTTATCTTGTTTGACTGTATTTAGTAGTACTGACACTGCACATCTGGAGTATGCACAATAAAGGAAGTGTAATCTAGCGTACACAGTAATTATGATGTATCCGTGATCTGGTGTCATAAAGCAAACATTTTAATAGCTGTGTGAATAGGTGGCTCTGTAGGATTTAGTGATCTCATTTGAAGGGTTTGATATAGTACGGAAGGGCACTTCTTGTAATACAAAATGTGCCAATCACATGAAGATTCCAAATAAAAACACTTTGTTGTATTAATTAACTCTTTTTAAGATCTGCATTAATTCTATGCTATTGGGTCAGTTGGTAAATGTATTACTAAACTGTGCAGACTAGGGAAGTTCCAGGTTTTAATCCCAGTCTGTGCTGAGTTAGCTGATCTCAGTCAGTGTGACACTGGGATAATGCCATTGTTTATTGTATCTCTGGGCTGGAAGGGGTGGTTTAAAAAAAAATCACTGTTTCCACTGAAATTGCTGCCCAATGACCCCTGCTGTAATGTGCTCATTGGGTGAGGACAGGATTGGGCTTGGCTGTGATTTTGCAAACTGGATTTTTAAAACAAAGACTTACTGATAAACGTAAAATACATAAAACCACAAAACTGCTACTGACTTGGGGTTAATAGATAATGATTAAGGACTTGGGAGTGGTGCCAGATGAGTGGGAGCAGCTTGTACAGGTAAGAACCAGCTTTATAGACAGAGAAAAGCAGGGCAGAGGTAAACTGTAAAGCTCATAAATTCCCACAAGCTTCCATTATTGCCACATTTAATTGCTATAACTGCCATACCATGTAAGCTTATCAGCTGCTGTTCTAGCGATTGTTTGGTTTAGATAAGTGCAGAAGTCTGATAAAATACTGATAACATTAGTATGGTAGAGACATTTTGAAATTCTTGTAACATTAGCCTCGGATCATCCCAGTGTGTTTGCTTGTTGCTCCAAAACTCTCTCGTTGCTTGAGCGTTTCAAGTTTTTTTTCTCTCTCTACATTGCTTATATTCACTCAACAAGTGATGCTTTACTCACTCTCATCTGGACACCTCTTGAAGTGACCAAGTTTTCACAATTTATTTTCACCTGACGTCTCGTTTGCCTTTCGACTTGGGATGACTGCAAGCTGTTGGTGAAATCAAGTTGCGTGGAAGTACCTAAGGTATCAGCTGATTGTCTTAAAACTGTTGCCTTCATTCTCAGAGGAGTCTATGTGTTGTAAATGTGGAGGTGTATCTGGAAGTAGAACTAAGTAAAAATGATGGAATTTTGTTTAAAATAGATTTCTCATGAAAAACAATTTGAAGAACAACCTGGAAATATCAGTAATAAGCTATAAAGTGTTATTGCTTTAGAACGGGAAATGCTGTTGGTTCTCCGTTTGTTTCAACATTTTTCTATTCCTTCAAATGACATTATGAATGGTGTTATGAAGACTTGATAACTTGGCCATGATATTAAGAATAGCCTCAACTATATTGACAGTGCTGCTGGCAATGATGTGTGTAAAGCAGTCATCCGCAGTGGTTGTCCACATTATGCTCCCAGTTGTTACCACTAAAAATATGATTTGGAAAATTCCTCCAAAAATGCTTCTGTAGTAAATGTAAAAATTACGAGAAGTTTTGCCCTCTCAGTGGAGAAGAAATAAAGCACTATGTGGAGGGAGCATTATTGGGTGTCAATAAAAATGCAGATGCTTGATTGCTCTGAAATTATTTGAAGTTAGAGTCTGAAACACTGCCTTTGTTCACTCTGTGCTGGTAACCAGAGACAGGGAGTGTCTCAGATAGCTTTTATCAAAATTTGAGATAATTGAGCAAGAGGCACTCGTTGACTTTTATAGACCAGCCCCATTGTAATCTGGGGATTGGCCTCTTTATGTGATGTGGGTTAACTAGTCTTGGGCTTCCTTTGTATTGTGTAAAATGGCTCAATACTGTAATGAAATGAGAGTAAACCATTCCAGCTGTAAACATTCACATTTCTAAAACACTCGTATTGATCCGCCAGTGGCAACAGGTCAAAAGAAATAAACAGAAGCTGCCATTGGTTGGACCAGATATCTACTATCAACATGTACAGTAATAGCCACATTTGTGTTGTCATTTTTTATAGATTCTTGGCTAAGCTGGTAATTTATTTTACATCTGCTTAGTATTATTTACTATAGTTCTTGGATCATAAGGGGGAATTGTTATGAAGTTACTGATGAGTTTCTAGATAAATTGATATGTTTATAAAATTCAAAAACATAATTATCCAAAGAGATGCTTATTATAATACACCAGACTGTTTTTATATAGTAAAAATGTTAGAGAAATCTATTCCAAGGCCATTATATATTGCCCAGTGTGTTTATGATCTATGTAGATCTGGAAGATCCTAGGTTTAATCCCAGATCTATACTGAATTAGATAAACTTGGACCATTGGTAGAGATGCTTTAATTGGCCTCCGCACACCTTGGCTGGCAAGGTGAAAAATAAGCCAGCTACTGAATGCTTTACATGGACATCATGTGAGGACAGAATCAGGTTTGACTCTGATATCCCTACAGTCGAATAGTGTGCCGACAGTTCCTATCTTGACTGACATATGAAGTATGGCCAGTTGGGTGAGATACTGGAAAGACTGGCTGCACCCACAGTACTATATCGCAGCAAGTGTCACTGCCATTACTAAAGCCAGGGAGAGAAAGGAGTAGAAGATAAAAATAATATATCTTCTCATTATCATTTTAATTCATCACATGAATAGTAGGTCTGAAGATTACTGCTTGTGAATTGGGCAAAAATAATTTGAGAGCAAGATTTGGCAGTAGTACCAAAGTTACTATATCGATGACGCAGTAGCTGCTTTTATGTTGGTTTAGTTGTCGGCAGTCAACAAGGTCTCATGCAGCCAATGGCAGATGCGCTATTCTCCCTTGGGGTGCATTCCATAATATAAATAAGTGTCTACAAGTGTGCCATTGGTTTAAGGCTGCCAGTTTCAGTAAAGTATACAGGTAACTAGTCATGCACATTTGTACTCCGGATATCTATGTTGTACATTGCAATCTAGCAATGTTGGAATGATCAACCCCTGACAAAATGTGGAGCATGATTTACATAGTTACATAGAGTTACGTAGAGTCTACAACACAGAAACATGTCATTCGTCCCAACTTGTCTATGCCGGCGAGCCTCCTCATGCCCCTCTTCATCAAACCCTATCAGCATATCCTTCTATTCCTTTCTCCCTCATGTGCTTATCAACTTCCCCTTAATTGCCTCTATACTCTTTTTGTCTCAATTACTCCTTGTGCTAGCGTATTCCACATTCATACCACCATTCTTTGGGTAAACAAGTTTCTCCTGAATTCCTGCTGAACACTCTTAATTATATTTTCGGTTTCTAGATGTATTTCTATTACTTGTTTGAGTAAAGATTCCATTATATATCCTACAACTGCCGTTAAGCTAACTGGTCTATAGTTCCCTGTACTTGTTATACCTATATTTAAAAAGAGAGATAGAACATTAGTTGTCCGCCAGTCCTTAACACTATCTCCTTTTCTACTGAATTTTTTATATATATGTAATGGTGCATCTGCTATCTCTTTAACTTTTAATATGCGCGGATGCAATCCATCCAGGGGTTTTATCCACTCTTAAGTTTGTTTAGTTATCGCCCCCTTTCTATCTTAAATGCCTTTATATGTTTTTTGATCTCTGCTTCTAATGTCATGATGCGGAGATGCCGGTGTTGGACTGGGGTGGACAAAATTGAGAGGTCGCACAACACCAGGTTATAGTCCAACAGTTTTATTTGAAATCACAAGCTTTCGGAACTATCGCTCCTTCCTAATGTCATGCCCACCTTGTTAGTCTCCTTGGTAAATACTGAGGCAAAGTAACTATACAATATTTCTGCCATTTCGTTGTCATTACCTATGAGTTTATCTTGTAGATCCCTTAGTAGCCCTATCTCTATCCAGATTTTTCTTATTTATGTCTGTAGAATACTATTTGTTTTTATATGGCTACCAGTGCCACGTGCTAGTCAGAGTAGAAATAGAAGGATATTTCAGATGAATACGTGGCTAGAGGAATGGTGCAAGGGGGAGGGATTCAAATTCCTGGGACATTGGAACCGGTTCTGGGGGAGGTGGGACCAGTACAAACTGGACGGTTTGCACCTGGGCAGGACCGGGACTGATGTCCTAGGGGGAGTGTTTGCTGGTGCTGTTGGGGAGGGTTTAAACTAAAATGGCAGGGGGTTGGGAACCTGTGCAGGGAGACAGAGGAAAGGGAAGCAAGGATAGAATCAAAAGCCAGGAAGGAGAAAAGCAAAAGTGGCAGTCAGAGAAATCAAGGGTGTAAATCAAACATGGCCACAGTAAATAATAATTCTAAAAGGTCTAAGAGTGTTTAAAAAAAACAAGCCTGAAGGCTTTGTATCTTAATGCAAGGAGCATTCGTAATAAGGTGGATGAATTAGCTGCGCAAATAGATGTAAACGGATATGATATAATTAAGATTACGGAGACATGGCTCCAAGGTGACCAAGGCTGGGAATTCAACATCCAGGGGTATTCAATATTCAGGAAAGACAGGCAAAAAGGAAAAGGAGGTGGGGTAGCATTGCTGGTTAAAGAGGAGATGAACACAATAGTAAGGAAGGATATTAGCTCTGATGATGTGGAATCTGTATGGGTAGAGCTGAGAACTACCTAGGGGCAGAAAACGTTAGTGAGAGTTGTATACAGACCCCCAAACAGTAATGCTGAGGTTGGGGGTGGCATTAAACGGGAAATTAGAGACGCGTGCAATAAGGGCACAGCAGTTATCATGGGTGGCTTTAATCTACAAATAGATTGGGCTAACCAAATTAGTAACAATACTGTGGAGGAGGAATTCCTAGAGTGTATACGGGATGGTTTCCTGGACCAATATGTCGAAGAACCAACTAGAGATCAGGCCAGCTTAGGCTGGGTATTATGTAATGAGAAAGGATTAATTAGCAATCTTGTTGTGCGAGGCCCCTTGGGGAGGAGCGATCATAATATGATAGAATTCTTTAAGATGGAGAGTGAAGTAGTTGACTCAGAGACTAGGGTCCTGAATTTAAATAAAGGAAACTACGATGGTATGAGGCGCGAATTGGCTAGGATGGATTGGGGAACGTTACTTAAAGGGTTGACGGTGGATAGGCAATGGCAAACATTTAAAGATCGCATGGATGAACTACAGAATTTGTTCATCCCTGTTTGGCATAAAAATAAAACAAAAAAGGTGACTCAACCGTGGCTAACAAGGGAAATTAGGGATAGCATAAGATCCAAGGAGAGGACATATAAATTGGCCAGAAAAAGCAGCAAACCTGAGGATTGGGAGCAGTTTAGGATTCAGCAAAGGAGGACAAAGGGATTAATTAAGAGGGGGGAAATAGAGTATGAGAGTAATCTTGCAGGGAACATAAAAACTGACTGTAAAAGCTTCTATAGATATGTGAAGAGAAAAAGATTGGTGAAGTCAAGCGTAGGTCCCTTGCAGTCAGAATCAGGGGAATTTATAATGGGGAACAAAGAAATGGCAGACCAATGAAATACATACTTTGGTTCTGTCTTCACAAAGGAGGACACAAATAACCTCCCAGAGATGTCGGGGAACATAGGGTCTAATGAGAGGGAAGAAATGAATGAAATCAGTATTTGTAGGGAAATGGTGTTAGGGAAATTGACGGGATTGAAGGCCGATAAATCCCCAGGGCCTGATAATCTACATCCTAGGGTACTTAAGGAAGTGGCCCTAGAAATAGTAGATGCATTGCTGGTCATCTTCCAAAATTCTATAGACTCTGGAACAGTTCCCATGGATTGGAGAGTAGCTAATGTAACCCCACTATTTAAAAAAGGTGGGAGAGAGAAAACAAGGAATTATAGTAAGCCTGACATCGGTAGTGGGGAAAATGCTAGAGTCCATTATAAAAGATGTAATAGCAGAGCACTTGGAAAACAGTGACAGGATCGGACAAAGTCAACATGGATTTACAAAAGGTAAATCATGCTTGACTAATCTACTGGAATTTTTTGAGGATGTAACTGGTAGAATAGATGAGGGAGAACCAGTGGATGTGGTGTATTTGGACTTTCAGAAGGCTTTCGATAAGGTCCCGCATTCGATAAGGTCCCGCATAAGAGATTAGCGTGCAAAGTTAAAGCACATGGGATTGGGGGTGAGGTACTGACTTGGATAGAGAACTGGTTGGCAGACAGGAAGCAAAGAGTTGGAATAAACGGGTCTTTTTCCGAGTGGCAGGCAGTGACTAGTGGGGTACTGCAGGGATCGGTGCTAGGACCCCAGTTATTCACAATATATATTAATGATCTAGACGAGGGAACTAGATGTAATATCTCCAAGTTTGCAGACGACACAAAGCTGGGTGGGCGTGTGTGTTGTGAGGAGGATACCGAGAAACCCCAGTATGATTTGGACAAGTTGGGTGATTGGGCAGATGCATGGCAGATGCAGTATAATGTGGATAAATGCGAGGTTATCCACTTTGGTGGCAAAAACAGGAAGGCAGATTATTATCTGAACAGCAATAGATTGGGAAAAGGGGAAGTGCAACGAGACCTGGGAGTCCTTGTGCACCAGTCGTGGAAGGTAAGCATGCAGGTGCAGCAGGAGGTTAAGAAGGCAAATGGTATGTTGGCCTTCATAGTGAGAGGATTCGAGTACAGGAGCAAGGATGTCTTGCTGCAGTTGTACAGGACCTTGGTGAGACCACACCTTGAGTATTGTGTGCAGTTTTGGTCGCCTTATCTGAGGAAGGATGTTCTTGCCATGGAGGGAGTGCAGCGAAGATTCACCAGACTGATACCTGGGATGGCAGGAATGAGCTATGAAGAGAGATTGGGTCGATTAGGCTTGTATTTGCTAGAGTTTAGAAGAATGAGAGGGGATCGCATTGAAACTTATAAAATTCTAACAGGACTAGACAGACTAGATGCAGGAAGGATGTTCCCAATGGCGGGGGAGTCCAGAACCAGAGGTCACAGTCTAAGGATAAGGGGTAAGCCATTCAGGACTGAGATGAGGAGGAATTTCTTCACCCAGAGAGTGGTGAACCTGTGAAATTCTCTACCACAGAAGGCAGTTGAGGCCAATTCATTAAATATATTCAAGAAGGAGTTAGATATATTTCTTAAGGCTAAAGGGATATGGGGAGAAAGCAGGGACAGGGTACTGAATTTGGATGGTCAGCCATGATCTCATTAAATGGCGGAGCAGGCTCGAGGGGCCGAATGGCCTACTCCTGCTCCTATCTTCTATGTTTCTATTTTCCTTGATGATTTAATTTTGTAGTTCCTCTTCTTTCTAATTGTTTTTCTGACTTATTTCTTCATATTCCCTTTTGTTATCCTCTCCTTCATTGTCTATGTATTTAGTGTATGCCATTTTTATTAAGATTCCAATTTTACCCTCATCTCTTTATTCATCCATGGTGTTTCTTTATTGGCTAGTTTGTTCTTACTTTTTAGTGGAATAGATTTCTCCTGAACTCTCTTGATCACCATTTTAAATATTTCCCACTGCTGTTCTATCTCTTCATTTGTCAAAAAAAAATTCCAGTTTACCTTCCCAACTTCCATTCACATCCCCTCAAAATTAGCTTTTTTTTAATACAAGTTCCAACCTTTCACATTGGTCTTTGTTTTACTGATTTACTGAGGTTACTCTCCCAAAGCAGGTCAAAAGAAACCTGTAATATAAAAGCTCCTGATGAGGTGCACTGGAGCATCCAGTGCTGAAGTAACTGAACTACAAAATTGCACCAGAATTGCATTGTAGGGTCAGTGCCTAGAAGAGGCTAAGCCCTTCTACACAGGAGGAAAATTGAAGAATTGTAGTAAATAATTAGACTGGCATTGAAAGAGTCCTGGGACCAGGTCAGCTGTCTGCCCTCTAAACATGGAAATGGTGCAAGGCATAAGGAAACCTAAAAAGGGCACACCATATTGATAAAGAAACTATTGTACGTGCACACTTTACTTCAGATGCCCATTATATTTCAGACTTCATCCACTCATGCAAATTTTGGTGCCACACATTTGGGGGCGGGGGGAATGTATAGAAACTAAAGCAGCATTTGGAATCTACAGAGAAACTGCAGGAACAACACATGCTAGAGCCAGAATGTCTGCACCTTCTTAATTGATGTTTGAATGAACTGACCCAACGTTTACCTATCAATTAGACATGGCAGCCTTAAAGGGGCTGCGCTGTTGCAGAACAAAAGTACATTTTGTTTTCCATGGTATGTTTTTGACCTCATAAAACAGCACATCCTCTGACTTACTATGAGCAATTCCATGGGGGGTTTGAAATAAAAACAGAAAATGCTGGAAGCACACAGCAGGTCAGCCAGCACCTGTGGCGAGAGAAACATAGGGTTAAAGTTTCAGGTCAGTGACCTTTTGTCAGAATTGGAAAATGTTACAAATGTGCAGATTTTAAGCAGGTAAAGAGCCAGGGAAAAGGGGGCAGGAAAAGAAAAAGGAGAGGTTCCAATGACGCTCAACGTAAGCTCGAGGAACAGCACTTCATCTTTCTACTCGACACTTTAAAGCCTTCTGGCCTTAACATTGACTTTAATAACTTCAAACCTTAAAACGGCTCCCATTGTCTCTGCCACAGCAGGTGCTGGTAATGTAGGATGGATGCACCAGAGCTACTCGGAATGGGAGAGGTCTGGCTGATGCTTAGGATGGGGATCCCCATCAGTAAATGGCTGCAAGGTGGTCCACACCATTGGTGTCTAGCTGTCGTTCTTCCACCACGTTCCTTGACCATGGGGACCTTCTCCACTTTGCCAGATTCTTCATGCTTCCCTCCCTCTATGCTATTCCACTCTGGACACTTCTTTTCATTCTCTAACTTCTCTCATTATCACCTCATTTTGCCTGGCACCATGATCACTTCTGTCATTTAGTCATCTCCTGTCCTCCACCTGATCAGAGATCTCCCTCTCTCTTTTCCTGCCCCCTTTTCCCTGGCTCTGTACCTGCTTAAAAGCTTCAGTAATTGCTTCAGTTCTGATGAAAGGTCATCGACCTGAAACATTAACTCTCTTTCTCTCTCCATGGATGCTGTCTGACATGCTGAGTATTTCCAGCATTTTCTGGTTTTATTTCAGATTTCCAGCATCTGCTGTGTTTTGCTTTTTGCTGCATGGGAATTTTTGCTGGTTACTTCAAATAAGGCTTAGATAAGTACCTCCAGATGGTGCTTTCAGCTTTCATTGCAGAGTGAAGAAAATGTGTTTTTCACAAATAAAAATATGCTGCTTCAAGGAGACTACATTATATCTCTGACATTTTTCTTGTTGAACTGTTGAGTTGATGTTTTAAACCTAAGTAATGTTGAATTTCAGTGCAGCTGCAGTGTTCTGTGTGGTAGGCTGTAATCATCTAATGAGACCATGCGTGAGACTAATTATTAGCAGTTTTAATCCAAGTGTTTTGTACTGGAGGATTATAATTTCATGAAATTCTTACAAAAAGGCAAGAGATGATATGAACACTGAACAGCTTCTTGACGCTTGTTCACATGTTAACTTTCCTCCAAATTGTAAATAAAAGCCTGGTTTGAAGTGGCCCACATGAACTCTGGGTTCACTCCAGAATGCAGTCCCACGCCTGCTGAAAAGTGAGCCCAGAGTCGATGCTGTGCAGTTGGAGACCAGAAGTCAATTCAGAGCCAAACCTTTTCTTGGAAATTAAGTTGATTCCTCTTAAATGCAAATTTTTCCCCCCCACCAAATTTGGATTTAGCAAGAATTCACTTTACCATTTTACATGGAGTTAAATTTCAAAGAGCAATAACCCTGTAAAATAAGAACACATTTCAAAATCAAACTTCGTTCACTAGATGACTGTACAATGACAACTTATATTTATATAGCGCCTTTAACATAATAAAACTTCCCAAGGCGCTTCACAGGAGTGTTATCCAAAAAACATGTTGACACCGAGCCATATAAGGAGATGTATAGTGAGGAGAAAGGCATGCAAGATCACCATTGATCATTAGCATATGCTGCAGCTGGGGGAGGGGGCAGCACATTATTTATAACATCAACAGATTGCTCTCAACAGGGATTCTGTGGGAATTAATAAAATCTACTCATGGATCAAACTTGCTCTGAAATAAGAATGTCCAAAAAGTCATCACCTAAGGCCTGGAAATTGCACTGTGTGAATAATGGCATCTGAACACTTAACGCATTCAAATGAAATTCTTTTGTCTGCTATTTTAACGGAAATGTAAAGTAATGAAAATAGACTGAGCGAATGTCAGCCTACAAAGACCTAAAGTTCATTTGTTTAACAGAGGCCATCAAGGTATTCGTTAATTCCCATAACACAGTTTCAAAGCCCAAGTTACTATGAATTTCCCATTAGGTGGAAAAAGGGAAAAATCCAAATAGGACTTGACTTTCTTGCAGTGCATTTCCTCAAATCAGTCCTATTCCCAAATTGCTGGCTCCACCCACAGTAAGGTCATTGCTGTCTCCCCATAGTTTTGACCACTTCCCTCCTGATGCCACTTGCAACTTTTTGGCAAATAAAAAATCTACCTCTCAAGTGTCCAGTAAATGTTATTTTTTGCTTTTCAACTATGGATTCTTGTGGAGGAACGTGACTTCGATAGCAATTTCTCTACTTTAGTTATGATAGTCACTGCATAGGAAAATATTCTACACACGGTGTAAAATGTTACACGAGGAGCCCAGGAGGAGTAGATTACCATTAATAACAGTTCTGATTTGCTCTTTACTTTTTAAGGACACAGACATGCTGCAAGTCTTGGCTGGAACGATAGCTATATGCAATACAGAAATTATAAGGGCTACATTTTTGTAATCCAATAACCTCTGGTGGTCATGCACCATTAAATAAACTTTTTGGCAAGAAAATTGTTACTTTTATCCAAATCACACTGCGCCACAGACAGGCAGGAAAGGAGCAACACAGAGGCTGGCAGATGTTTATGTAGAAATCACTGGGTTGCTTAATTTACTGTCATTAGCAAAATGTTTTATGAATTGCACTGCTGTTTTTAAATACTGAAAACTTGCCAGTTGCAAAAAACCTGGAGTACACCATTTGCCTTGTTGCTCCCTCCCCGTTGTGGTGGCGGAGTTATTGGTTTATTACTTATACATTGTGTAAAGCGAGGTTAACTGGTTAGATCAAAAATTGAACAGATCAAACCCCCACCCCCCTCACATGCTGATCAGCAGCAAGATCAAGGGTGCAAATAGATGTTGCATTGCATTTTGCTTCAGATAGAAAATGCAGTCTTTAAAAATATATTTTCTCTTCTCCCCCCCCCCCCCCCCATTTCTATTAATTAATATTGACAGATTTGGTTCAACTAATTTAACAAGATTTAAGTCAATTTTTTGATGCTCTGATTAAAGAACCAGTCACTCAAACAATATAAATAAATTTACCCAGATAATTCTATAATTGATTGACATAAATATAATTTACAATAATTTTGCTTGTGATTCAGCACTTCTCTTTAGACAAACTTTAGAGGAAAAAAACAGATGCACGAGTTATATATTTTAGAGATAAAGTGGACCAGACCCAGCACAACAATGGGGAATCAGGGTGGGAGAGGTGCACAACGTCAGAGAATTAGGGCAGGAGAGGAAAGGATACAGGAAATGAGGAAAACAGCAATGGAGGCCAGCTTTAGCAAATACAGCAAATTTATTTTTGGGTTGCTGCCGGCTGCAAGAGATCTGCCTGTGCCATAGGAGCAGGTGGCCTCGGCAGCCCACTGAACCCAGTATAAAAACAGATTTAGAATTACTTACGGAGAATTGCTGTGTGGCATTCTGTTGGTAAGATGCCATTCCTCCCCTTTCATACTGTTTTCAACTATCTTTTGTTCAGGCACTCGAGGTCCTAGTTGTTTGTTGACTCCTGGCCCAACTGTGTTTACAAAGAAAAAAATCCTGTCCTGACCATTGCATTCAGATAAGACCAGGATAAAACCAGAACTTATCTGCACTTACAGTTTGCCTATACCCTATATGACGAAACTGGACTATGGGCAAACAAAGGTGTCTACACAGGGCCACTTCTATTTACCTGGTGCAGTGCCAATGAAAACAAGTAAAACGTGAAGGCAAAAATCGATTACATTATGCAAATGTTAGCCTGCACATTATTGTACAAATGTTGGTGCTCTGGATTTCCATTTGCAAACACATGATGTTGCACTTGAGGACTGTGAATTTCCATTTTTGCAGAATTAAAATTTATCTCGATTAAGGAAAACAACCTGGAAACAGTGTTCTAAACAACCATTTTCTTGCGGAGCAGTTCTGCTTTTCTGTATTGATCGTTATTTGTGTTGTCCCCAAATAGAATTTCCAGTGAAGTAGAAAGCTGGCAGACTTCTCTGATCTTTCTGAACAAAACCAATTTGTTTGACATGTATTCAGCTGGTATTTGAGACTTGACAGTTGCAAGTTAACGATTGCACTGCCTTATTACATTACCTACACCAGTGACCTTGTCGGTACATCTTCCGAATTCATCAGTTGCCCAAAGGATGTGATGAGTAAAAGCTCTGAAACTCTGTTCTAACTCGGTGTATTCATACAGCTGCAATTTCAATAACACCTTGTGCTCCAGAACCAGCCGCGCACCAAGCCAAGCTATTCCAGTACAACTACAACACTGGCATCTACCCGACAATGTGGAAAACTGCCCAGGTATGTCCTGTCCACAAACAGCAGGACAAATACAATCTGGCCAATTACTGCCCCATCAGTCTACTCTCAATCATCGGCAAAGTGATGGAAGGTGTCGTCGACAGTGCTATCAAGCGGCACTTATTCACCGATGCTCAGTTTGGGTTCCGCTAGGACCAATCAGCTCCAAACCTCATTACAGCCTTGGTCCAAACATGGACGAAAGAGCTCAATTCCAATGGTGAAGTGAGAGTGACTGCCCTTGACATCAAGCCAGCATTTGACTGAGTGTGGCATCAAGGAGCCCGAGTAAAACTGAAGTCAAATGGAATCAGGGGAAAAACTCTCCAATGGCTGGAGTCATACCTAGTGCAAAGGAAGATAGATGGTTGTGGTTGTTGCAGGCCAATCATCTCAGCCCCTGGGCATCGCTGCAGGAGTTCCTCAGGACAGTGTCCTAGGCCCAACCATCTTCAGCTGCTTCATCAATGACCTTCCCTCCATCAGAAGGTCAGATGTGGGGCTGTTCGCTGATTACTGCACAGTGTTCAGTTCCATTCGCAAGTCCTCGGATAATGAAGTAGTCCATGCTCCCATGCAGCAAGACCTGGACAACATTCAGGCTTGGGCTGATAAGTGGCAAGTAACATTCACGCCACACAAATGCCAGGCAATGACTATCTCCAACAAGAGAGAGTCTAACCACCACCCCTTGACATTCAACGACATTACCGTCGCCGAGTCCCCCACCATCAACATCCTGGGGGGGTCACCATTGACCAGAAACTTAAATGGACCAGCCACATAAATACTGTGGCCACAAGAGCAGGTCAGAGGCTGGGTATTCTGCAGTGAGTGTCTCACCTCCTGACTCCCCAAAGTCTTTCCACCATCTACAAGGCACAAGTCAGGAGTGTGATGGAATACTCTCCATGTGCCTGGAGGAATGCAACTCCAGCAACAGTCAAGGAGCTCAACACCATCCAGGACAAAGCAGCCCACTTGATTGGCACCCCATCCACCACCTTAAACATTCACTCCCTCCACCACCGGCGCACCTGTGGCTGCAGTGTGTACCATCTACAAGATGCACTGCAGCAACTCGCCAAGGCTTCTTCGACAGCATCTCCCAAACCTGCGACCTCTACCACCTAGAAGGACAAGGACAGTAGGCGCAATGGAACACCATCACCTCCAAGTTCCCCTCCAAGTCGCACACCATCCCGACTTGGAAATATATCGCTGTTCCTTCATCGTCACTGGATCAAAATCCTGGAACTTCCTCCCTAACAGCACTGTGGGAGTAACTTCACCACATGAACTGCAGCAGTTCAAGAAGGCGGCTCACCACCACCTTCTCGAGGGCAATTAGGGATGGGCAATAAATGCTGGCGTTGCCAGCGACGCCCACATCCCAGGAACAAATAAAAAAAAACACCTACCCAACCAAGCTTTGCATGTTATCTTCACAAAGAAAAGACTTGCACTTAAGTTGCAGCTTGGCTCACTTGATAAAACTCTTGTCCTTGTGTAAGAAGGTTGTGGTTCAAGCCCCACTGTGGATTTGAGCACATAATCTAAGATGACAGTTAGTCCAGTACTGAGGAGGTGCTGCATTGTTGGAGAACGCTGTCTTTCGGATGCAATGTTAAACTGAAGCACTGTCTGATCATATGGAAATAAAAGACCCCATGGCACTATTTGTAGAATAGTGGGGAAGTTCTCCTGGTGTCGTGGCGAATATCCATCCTCCGTTAACGCCACCACAACAGATTATCTGTTCATTTATTTATTTGCTGCTGTGGAACCTTGCTGTGTGCAAATTGGCTGCCGCATGTGTACATAACAATAGTGACTGCACTTCAGAAGTAATGCCTTGGTAGTAAAGCACTTTGGGATGCCCTGAGAACATGATAAGTCATTATAGAAATGCAAGTCTTTTTCCTTTACTTATATAGGATTGATATTTATAATTTCTAACTTCTTTTATAACAGCAAACAAAAACTTGAATGATACCTGAAAGTAGCATGTGCTACCTTTACCAGCAATTCTTACCTTCAAGTGTCAGAGAACCTAATGCATAAAAACCCATTCCCAGTTCGGACTGACAATTTTGTGGCATTGAAAGGCAAGGGCAGGAAAACATTTCTCGGGTAGCCTTTGGTTCCCAATACTCGTTGCTGCTTATTTTATTTCCCCCAAGAGCTGAAGGTTGATGCCGAGCAAAGAAACACCCCATTTCTGTGACCATACAAAGCTGGTGCTGGAAGGAGTTGGGGTAAATATTGCGACGGTGTTCCATTAAGCAAAATCATATTATTCAAATCAATTATCAGAGCAAGGAGAGAAGCTTAGCTTGCCAGTGTAAAATGCCTCAATTTTCAGGGGTCCAGGAGACATCTTTATGGCACAAAGAAAAAAAATGATTTCGTTTTCTGGGATCTTGAAATGGTTTGTGTTTAAATTTTTAACCGCGTAAAACTACCGTGCTCCATTTCAATTTCTGAAAATGTCAGTTTTTGAAAATTATTTCATGTTTTGCTATTTCAGTAGTTCTCTTCCTGAACCAACTTGGGTGTCAATAGATCATTGGTTTGTTGAGTTTGAATGTCCAAGCATTCCATGTGAATTTAATGGAGTTGAATTACAGTAAAGATCTACTGCAGCCTTAAGGTTTGTGCAAATGGCTGAAATAGATAAACCAGGAGACAACTCCCAAAGCTTGCCAACTATAAAATAGAGTGTAGTTCCTTAATTACATTCATCTGTATGAGACACTACTTAACAATGTTGCTAGCTGAGTGGTTTACTGATTTTATTGCGTTTTTTATTGCTGTAGTAAAATGTCATTGACAAGTTAGCCCCGATAAAGTCGCAATGTGTTAAGTTTTTATGATGGTCATGGAAAGTAAGACTGAATCTCATAGACAGAAGATTGATGCGGATTTAGATTGTGTGTCAGGTACAGAATTAAAACAGGAACGGCACATATGGGTGCAGTTCTTAGAACTGCGTCAGCTAATTCCAATTTATTTTTAATAAAGCCTTTTTCTGCTAGCCAAATTAACATCAGAGTTAACTTGTCGAAATCCCATCCAGTGTTACTGCAGCAGTGACACTGTATACATTGACATCTTTGGTCTTTGGTCTGTTGCAGGATTAACACTTTGAATATTTGAAAACTCTCTTTGATTTTCACTGTTCTTTTAGGTTGACTTAGAATCTAACAGCCAATCCCAACTAAAACTATTTGATCCCACAATTGTAAACTATTTTTGAGGTACTCATTTAATTTTTTTCTTAAAAGTTAGCCTTGAAGATAAAATGTGATTTGTTTTATGGACGTTTCTATCAGAATCAGAGAATGATACAGCACAGAAGGAGGCCATTCAGTCCATTGTGCCTATGCTGGTTCTTCAAAAGAGCTATCCAATAAGTCCCACTCCCTGCTCTTTCCCATAGCTCTGCAAATATTTACCCTTTTAAAAGTTGTTATTGAATCTGCTTCTATCTCCCTTTCATGCAGTGCATTCCAGATCATATTTCTGCTCATCTCGCCTCTGGTTCTTTTGCCAATTACCTTTAAATCTGTATCCTCTGGTTACTGACCCTTCTGCCACTGGGAATAGTTTCTCTTTATTTATTGTATCTAAATCCTTCATGATTTTGAACACCTATTAAATCTCTCCTTAGCCTTCTCTGCTCTAAGGAGAACAATCCCAGCTTCCCTAGTCTCTACACGTAACTGAAGTCTCGCATCTCTGGTACCATCCTAGTAAATCTCCTCTGCATCCTTTCTGAGGTCTTGACATTTTTCCTAAAGTGTGGTGCCCAGAATTGGACACAATACTCCAGCTGGGGCCTAACCAGTAATTTATAAAGGTTTAGCATAACTTCCTTGCTTTTGTACTCTATGCCTCTGTTTATAAAGCCAAAGATCCTGTATTCTTTTTTAAAAGCCTTCTCAACTTGTCCTGCCACCTTCAAAGATTTGTGTATGTACACCCCCAGGTCTCTCTGTTCCTGCAACCCCTTTAAAATTGTACAGAATGCTTACACAACAATCATATCCTGGACTCCCTTGATGGGTTAGTAGTTACAAACCAAAAGGCCCTAGGTTTGATCCCAAGCCTCTGCTGATGTCTGCTATTACAGCAGTTGAGTGGTACAGTTGACCTCAGCACCTGTGGGCTGGGAAGAGGAAACATCAGTATGGGTACATAGTCCATGTCCACAAGGAACCCTCTTTAGGTAGGAGAACTTTAGATATTTCCTCAGCTGCCACCTACACTTCAATCTGACCAATAAGGAATGTGATCAAAATAGAGCAAGTCAAGTCCAGCAGTACTCTTGGTTCCAGCATGGCTTCATTTCAGCAGCCCAGCTGACAGCTCCACCTTACCACCCAAATGAGATGGAGAATCATTTAAAAATTGTTGAAATAAACATCTCTCTTGCACTTTTAAGCAGAATACAAGAAAACAATTGTCATCTGATAGGCAATCCTTCTCTCATCTGCAACCTCCAACCTATCCTCCTTTCTAGTGCAACCTTCCTTGTGTTTCAGCTTTATTGATTCTGCTGTGTTCATTCCATCTCTAACAATTCTTATTGCTCATAAGCTTCAAATATAGTCACCCACATATTCCTCCCTCTCTTTGCATCCTTGCTGTATTCGATTCAAGATTCTTCATGTCTCGTACAATAACTTATTCTTTCCAGGATCTCAAACCTATGGAACTCCTATCCTTCCTCCTGCATTATGCAGGCTTTAAAAACCCAAGTTTTGTGTTGCTGAATCACTACTGCTCAAATGCGCCTGTCTTCCCACCGATGATTTTTAACTAGGGCGGTAGATAGGGCTTTAAACTAATGAAGAGGGGGTGGGAGGATTAAGGAAAGGGTAAATTTGAAAGCAGTAAGAGAAATGTCAAGGCTGTAGAGCAAAGTAGTGATCTGGGTAAAAATAAGCAGAGTGGGTCAGGAAGGGACAGAGATTAATAAAGGTAATAGGGCACCAGTGACTAAAGTGACATCAGGGAAAAATAGAAAAAAGCTAAAGGTACTATATCTCGATGACAAAGCATTCGCAACAAAATAGATGAATTAATAGCACAGATAGAAATAAATGGGTTTGATTTAATAGTCATTACAGAGACGTGGTTGCAGAGTGACCAAGGTTGGGAACTAAATATTCCAGGATATTTGACTTTTAGAAAAGACAGGCAGAATGGAAAAGGAGGAGAGGTAGCCCTGATAATAAAGGAGGGGATAAAGACAGTAAAGAGAAAGGATCTTGGCTCGGAAAAACAAAATGTAGAATCAGTTTGGGTGGAGCTAAGAAACAACAAGGGGCAGAAAACACTAGTGTGAGTAGTTTATAAACCCCCTAACCAGTAGTTGTGTCGGACAGAATATAAATCAAGAAATTAGAAATGCATGTAACTGGGGTAATACAGTAATCATGGAGTACTTTAACTTTCATATAGACTGGGCAAACCAAATTTGCAGTAATAGTGCAGAGGAAGAGTTCATGGAATGCATTCAAGATAGTTTTCTAGATCAGTATGTCGAGGAACCTGCTAGGGAATTGGCTATTTTAGATCTGGTACTGTGCAATGAGACAGGGTTAATTAATAGCCTTGTAGTAAAGGAGCCTCTGGGGAGCAGTGATCATAATATGATAGAATTTTATGTCGTGTTTGAGAGTGATTTAGTTAAGTCCGAAACTAGGGTCCTAAATCTGAACAAAGCAAACTACGTAGATATGAGAGGCGAATTGGCTAAGGTAGGTTGGGAAACTAGATTAAAAGATATGACAGTGGAAAAGCAATGGCAAACATTTAAAGAAATAATTCATAATTCGTAACGAATATACATTCCCTTAAGGAATAAAAACACCACGGGAAAAATGGTCCACCCGTGGCTAACAAGAGAAATTAAAGATAGTATTACATTAAAGGAAGAGGCCTATAATGTTGCCAGAAAGTGTAGTCAGCCTGATGATTGGGAGGATTTTAGAATTCAGCAAAGGAGGACCAAGAAATTGATAAAGGGAAAATAGAATATGAGAGTAAACTAGCAAGAGACATAAAAACAGACTTTAAAAGCTTCTATAGGTATATAAAAAGGAAAAGGTTAGCGAAAATAAATGTGGGTCTCTTACAGGCTGAGACAGGAGAAATTATAATGGGGAATAAGGAAATGGCAGAGAAATTACAAATACTTTGGGCTGGATTTTCCCTGTGGAGGCGGGATGGCAGCAGGAGAGCTGGATGGCGGGTTCTGGTCCCGCTGTCATCTGCAGCCGCTCTCTCAAAAAGATTTTCCGTAGATTGACCTTGTTAAGCCCGCCCTGCGGGGTGCCCAGCCAATTAACAGGAAGTGGATTTGATGACGCATCATCAGCCGGTTTCCTTAAAGGGACCACGGCCACATTGATTTTGACAGTTGTGCTGTCAGTGTTCTGCAGCATTGAGGTGCTGCAAACACTGGCGAGCACTGCACAAAGGTGCACATCTGCACCCAGGCTCTCTCATGACTCCCTCCATATGCTATGGAGGGAGTCACAGCATGCAAGGAGATTCTCTTCCCTTCCCATGGGTGGAAGAGACCTCCCCAGGAGATCAACGCAGTCTGGTTGCACATTGCAGGGATGTCGTAAGGAGTCCCTGGCTGCGGTGGCGCCAACCTTTCAATGATCTCAGTAGATCACGAAATGTTACTGCAGTGCCACACTCAACCTCACCCTGCTGTGCCACTCATCGCATCCCCATCACTCTGCCTTCCATACCCTACTCTTGCACATCCTTACTCACACCAACTTACCTTGCACCTCCACCCATCCCCCCTCTATCTACATTATCACTTCCCCATCTCACTAACCACCCCTCACACTCACCCTCATCCTACTGCAAGCATACCAACTAACAACACACAAGGATAGGCACTTGAGAGGTTTAGCCAATGTTCATGTGAAGTTTCTGGTAATGTGTTGTCATACAGTGAAATCTACATTTTCAACACTTCACCTTATTGGACAGATCTGTGCGCACCTTGAGAAGTGTCTTACTGAGTTCCAGAGAATGTTGAGGCATAACGGTACTCCCGCTACAGTGATGAGTGTGCATGGAATGGCTTGGACATTAAAGGGATGCTTTACAGTGCTGGTGTGGGATGGTGTCAACCTGGCGCATCATTTGACAGCCAGGGTTTACAGCGTCAAGTGAAGTAAATCTGGCCATGGCGATGCCATCGCTGGCCTCCCGGGCAGCAGTGTTGTCAGAGGCTGATGTCCTGTGCAGCATCAGGTGAAGGCGGAGAAGGTTGGTGATGTTGGTGTGCCTGGTGATGATGTTGGGGCTGATCGTGGAAGGATTCAGAGGACCAAGGTGTGTTTTTTCCAAGGGCACTGATGTTGCTGCAATAGATGGCAGCTGCAGGTGAGATGACAGAAGCGATCTGTCAATGGTGAAAGAGGTTGTTCCAATGAGGTGGCACTGATTATACAGTTGGCTCTAAACACTTGCAAGCTAAAGAAATCTCTATGTCTTACAAATGCAGTAACCAACAGTTTCTGAGCTCTGAAACTGACCATCTGCAACGTGGCATCCTTTATACCACTTCTGCAGCTGTCAGCTTCTCAGATACATCAAAGCAGACTCAACTCACGACAGGGTGAACAGCGGGTAACCCGTGGGGCAGCACGTAAAATTGCAAGATAGCCTCAAAATAGCATTAAATTAGCTGTTAACAAGCCATTTAATGATCTAAGTTGTCTCCCCCGCCGCTTGGTGTCGGGTCAGTTCTGCGCAGACAGACCCGACACCTGGGAGACTCGCGTGGAGGCGGGTTGATGGTGGGTTTCCGACCCGCTGTCAATCTTTGTTATTTTGACAGCGGACCCGCCCCCAAACCCGCCCTCTGAGCGCCGGCAAAATCCAGCCCTTTATGTCTGTCTTTATGGAAGAAAATACAAAAAACCTCCCGGAAATAGTGCCGAACCAAGGTTCTAGTGAGAATGAGGAACTGAAAGAAATTAGTATATTAGTAAGGAAATAGTACTGGAGAAATTAATGGGACTGAAAGCCGGAAAATCCCCTGGACCTGATGGCCTACGTCCTAGGGTTTTAAAAGAGGTGGCTATAGAGATAGTGGATGCATTGGTTATCATCTTCCAAAATTCCATAGATTCTAGAACAGTTCACGCGGATTGGAAGGTAGCAAATGTAACCCCACTATTTAAGAAAGGAGAGAGAGAGAAAACGGGGAACTATAGACCAGTTAGCCTGACATCAGTAGTAGGGAAAATGCTAGAATCTATTATTAAGGACGTGGTAACAGGGTACTTAGAAAGTAATAATAGGATTGGGCAGAGTCAACACGGATGTATGAAAGGGAAACGGTGTTTGACAAATCTGTTAGTTTTTTGAGGTTGTAACTAGCAGGATAGATAAGGGGGAAACCAGTGGATGTAGTGTATTTGGATTTTCAGGAGGCATTCGATAAAGTGCCACACAAGAAGTTATTAATCAAAATTAGGGCTCATGGGATTGGGGGTAATATACTAGCATGGATTGAGGTTTGGTTAACGGACAGAAAACAGAGAGTAGGAATAAACGGGTCATCTTCGGGTTGGCAGGCTGTAACTAGTGGGGTACCACAAGGATCAGTGCTTGAGCCTCAGCTATTTACAATCTGGATCAATGACTTGGATGAGGGGACCAAATGTAATATATCCAAGTTTGCTGATATAAAGCTAGGTGGGAATGTAAGTTGTGAGGAGGATGCAAAGAGGCTTCAAGGGGATATCGACAGGCTAAGTGAGTGGGCAAGAACACGGCAAATGGAATATAATGTGGAGAAATGTGAAGTTATCCATTTTGGTAGGAAAAATAGAAAAGTAGAGTATTTTTTCAATGGTGAGAGATTGGGAAGTGTTGGTGTTCAGAGGGACCTGGGTGTCCTTGTACACGAATCACTGAAAGTTAACATGCAGGTACAGCAAGCAATTAGGAAAGCAAATGCCATGTTGGCCTTTATTACAAGAGGATTTGCGTATAAGAGTAAAGACGTCTTACTGCAATTATATAGGGCCTTGGTGAGACCACACCTGGAGTATTGTGTACAGTTTTGTTCTCTTTACCTAAAGAAGGGATATACTTGCCATAGAGGGAGTGCAACGAAGGTTCACCAGACTGATTCCTGGGATGGGGGGATTGTCCTATGAGGAGAGATTGAGTAGACTAGGCCTATATTGTCTAGAGTTTAGAAGAATGAGGTGATCTCATTGGAACATACAAAATTCTTACAGGGCTTTTGACAGGGTAGATGCAGGGAGGATGTTTCCACTGGCTGGGGAGTCTAGAACTAGGGGCCACAGTCTCAGAATAAGGGGTCGGCCATTTAGGACTGAGATGAGGAGAAATCTCTTCACTCCGAGGTTGGTGAATCTTTGGAATTCTCTACCCCAGAGGGCTGTGGATGCTCAGTCTTTGCGTGTATTCAAGGCAGATCTCGATAGATTTTTGGATGTTAAGGGAATCGAGGGATATGGGGATAGTGCAGGAAAGTGGAGATGAGGTAGAAGATCAGCCATGATCTCATTGAATGGCGGAGCAGGCTCGAAGGGCCGAATGGCATACTCCTGCTATTGCTTATGTTCTTACCATAGGCCTTGCCCCTTCACTTAGATTTCTAAAAAAAGCTGTTTAAAGTTATGCTTCCTATCATTTTTATTCTGAATATAAATGAAGGTCTTCCACGTTAACCTCTTAGTAACAACTAGTACAGTAACAGGATGCCATCACGTGGCTTTGTCCCTCATGCAGCTTTGTAGCGTCTCCTCTGTGCTGCTGTGTACTCAATGCAAAGCTTAGACCAGTTTAAATTTTGCATTAAATAATCCAGTCTAAATACTGTTAAAGTTGTATATTCTTATGAAACTTTTGAGCAAACACTCCCACCTCGACAGTTGAATTGGCATGGGCTGCGAAGCAGAAGGTTCTCCTCAGGCTGGTGTAAATGGCTGATGCAGAGCTCTTGCTGTTTCCTGTGAGGAATAAAAACTCTGCATGCATTGGGCAGGTAATGAACTGAAATTGGGCAGCTGTACGTGTAAACCCTGGGAGATCCCATTCAACATGAATCGTCCTGATACAAAATGAGTGCGATCTTGTTGGCATAAAAATATAGCATTAGAGGACTTTGTCAGGCTAAGCAATGTGTCTGGGACATTCTCTTCACACTAGTTGAACATTATCCAATTAGAAGATTCTGGTTGGTTTGGCGCCAACTGTTACTTTCTGCCCGGCAGCATGGTGACTTTAAATATAGTTATGTTGTAACCTGTAGTTTGTTGCTTGTCTGGTTGGATGAGTCGGGTCTGCAATCTTCAATGACTCTAGCTAAGTGATTCACAGTGCTATCTTCAAACAACATTGGTTTAGCTATTATAATAGTTGTAAATGAAGTAATTCTTTCAAGAGCTGTAAACTATATAATTGTATCAAGTTCTTTTTAAAAGCAGCTATTTTCCATCCAAGGAAATTTGCATATTGTAGAATACAAACTGCTGTGGACTGAATACTGTATTACGGAGGAAGTTACACTTTCTTCTTGACGTCATTTGGTCTTTAGTTCCAGTACATTTCACGCCTGTGGGCAACATTGTTGTCACTTGTCATCTTGAGACTGTTGTGTAACGTAGTAAGTCAGTAGCCTATTTTAGAGTTCTCCTTTCTCATCTGAAACTTAAATTTGTGACGGCCTGAAAATAAATCTGATCCTGTTTAAGATCCTTGTCGGAGTCCTTTACTCTTATTTTTATTCAGAAACATAGACCCATCGTGCACGGCACCGTGAAAAGAGTGCAGCAAGAAGTAAATCTGTTGTGATTAGAGATTGCAAAGCTTGCATTTTAAACCTTATAGGTTGTAGGAATAAGAAAGCCCGTGGGAGGTGATGATTTCCTGGAAAGAATGAGTTAGAGTAGGCGATGGTACAAAGGGTCTTGAGTTCAATGCAGTGAGGAGGAGGCGCATGTAGGAAGTCTTAATTGCAGTTTAGGAGAAACAAGAAGAAAATTCAGAGAAGCATTGATCATTGTTGTGTCAATAAAATAGAGACAAGGCATGTTGCAACAAAACTCACTAGACATTGCATTTGGAAAGAGTTCTGTTGAGGAAAGACTTAATTTTTGTTGTATAGTTTGAAATCCTGAATCCTGCCCATTGCTTACAAATAGTTCTGCTCTCTGACATTAGCTCTTGTCACTTGGATTCATAAGAGATAAGAAATAATAAGGGAAAGAAGTCACTGGTGGGAGTAGTCTATAGGCCCCCTAACAGTAGCTACACTGTAGGACATAGTATAAATCAAGAAATAATGGGGGCTTGTAAGAAAGGTACTGCAATAATCGTGGTCAATTTTAATCTTTATATGGATTGGACAAATCAAATTGGCAAAGGTAGCCTTGAGGACTAGTTCATAGAGTGTATTCAGGACAGTTTCTTCGAACAATATGTTGTGGAACCAACCAGGGAACAGGCTATTTTAGATCTGGTAAGGTGTAATGAGACGGGATTAATTAATGATCTCATAGTAAAGGATCCTCTCGGGAAGAGTGATCATAACATGATAGAATTTCACATTCAGTTTGAGGGTGAGAAACTTGGGTCTGAAACTAGTGTCTGAAACTTAAATAAAGGCAATTACAAGGGTATGAAGACAGAGTTGGCTAAAGTGCACTGGGAAAATAGATTAAAAGGTAAGACGGTAGATAATCAGTGGCAGACTTTTAAGGAGATATTTCATAACTCTCAACAAAGATATATTCCAGTGAGAAAGAAAGACTCTACGAGAAGGATGAACCATCCGTGGCTAACTAAGGAAGTTAAGGAGGGTATCAAATTGAAAGAAAAGACATACAATGTTGCAAGGATTAGTGGTAGGCCAGAAGATTGGGAAATTTTTAGAAACTTGCAAAGGATGACTAAAAAAATAAGAGGGAGAAAATAGATTGAGAGTAAACTAGCAAGAAATATAAAAACAGACAGTAAGAGCTTCTACAAGTATATAAAAAGGAAGAGAGTAGCTAAAGTAAACGTTGGTCCCTTAGAGGATGAGACTGGGGAATTAATAATGGGAAACAAGTAAATGGCAGAGACTTTGAACAAATATTTTGTATCTGTCTTCACAGTAGAAGACACTAAAAGCATCCCAATAATAGTGGAAAATCAAGGGGCAAAAGGGAGGGAGCAACTTAAAACAATCACTATCATTAGAGAAAAAGTACTCGGCAAACTAATGGGACTAAAAGCTGACAAGTCCCCTGGACCTGATGGCATGCATCCTAGGGTCTTAAAAGAAGTGGCTGCAGAGATAGTGGATGCATTGGTTGTAATCTTCCAAAATTCCCTAGATTCTGGAAAGGTCCCAGCAGCTTGGAAAACCGCAAATGTAACGCCCCTATTCAAGAAAGGAGGGAGACAGAAAGCAGGAAACTATAGGCCAGTTAGCCTAACATCTGTCATTGGGAAAATGCTGCAATCTATTATTAAGGAAGTAGTAGCAGGACATTTAGAAAATCATAATACAATCAAGCAGAGTCAGCATGGTTTTATGAAAGGGAAATCGTGTTGGACAAATTTATTAGCGTTCTTTGAGGATGTAACGAGCAGGGTGGATAAAGGGGAACCAGTATATGTAGTGTATTTGGATTTCCAAAAGGCGTTCGATAAGGTGCCGCATAAAAGGTTACTGCACAAGATAAGAGTTCATGGTGTTGGGGATAATATATTGGCATGGATAGAGGATTGGCTAACTAACAGAAAACAGAGAGTCAGGATAAATGGGTAATTTTCAGGTTGGCAAACTGTAACAAGTGGGGTGCCACAATGATCAGTGCTGGGGCCTCAACTATTTAAATCTATATTAATGACTAGGATGAAGGGACTGCGTGTACTGTAGCCAAATTTGCTGCTGATACAAAGATAAGTGGGAAAGCAAGCTGTGAGGAGGACACAAAGAGTCTACAAAGGGATAAAGATAGGTTAAGTGAGTGGGCAAAAATTTGGCAGATGGAGTATAATGTGGGAAAATGTGAGGTTATCCACTTTGGTAGGAAGGATAGAAAAGCAAAATATTATTTGAATGGAGAGAGACTACAGAATGCTGCGGTACAGAGGGATCTGGGTGTCCTTGTACATGAAACACAAAAAGTTAGCATGCAGTTGGTACAAGTAATTAGGAAGGCAAATGGAATGTTGGCCTTTATTGCAAGGGGGATGGAGTATAAAAGTAGGGAAGTCTTGCTACAACTGTACAGGGCATTGGTGAGACCACATCTAGAGTACTGCGAACAGTTCTGGTCTCCTTATTTAAGGAGGGATATACTTTCATTGGCGGCAGTTCAGAGAAGGTTCACTAGGTTGATTCCTGGGATGAAGGGGTTGTCTTATGAGGAAAGGTTGAGCAGGTTGGGCCAATACTCATTGGAGTTTAGAAGAATGAGAGGTGATTTTATTGAAACAGAAGATTCTGAGGGGGCTTGACAGGGTAGATGCTGAGAGGATGTTTCCCCTCGTGGGGGAATCTAGAACTAGGGGGCATAGTTTCAGAATAAGGGGTCGCCCATTTAAGACGGAAATGAGGAGGAATTTCTTCTCTGAGGGTCGTGAATCTTTGGAATTCTCTACCCCTGAGAGCTGTGGAGGCTGAGTCATTGAATATATTGAAGGCTGAGATATAAAGTGGAGTTGAGACCAAGATCAGATCAGCCATGGTCTTATTGAATGGCGGAGCAGACTCGAGGGGCCAAATGGCCTACTCCTGCTCCTATTTCTTATGTAAGAGTTGGCATTGCAGGACATAGGTAGGCACAACTGATTTGCTGGAATTTTAGGGTGCAGGCTGCCTGGTTGGAACTTTAACTGTTGTTTAAAAGAGAGCTCTGAACTTGCCTGGATGTCTAAATGCGGCAAGCTTTCTCCCAATAGATAGCAATGTAAATGTTTGGAGAGTGGGGAGGGGAGAATCCCTGCTTTTTAAACATTTACATTGAAGTAATGGAGGATTAAAAAGTGTATCGAGGGAACCCTCCAGGATTGACATGGAGTCTCCAGGAACTGAAGATTAATCTCCAGGACACTCCTGCGAGCAACACCCGGGAGATAAATCATAGGGACATTAAAAAATAATTGTAGTTTTTTTTTCCATTTTCTTTGAACACTCTTTATTACTGATTAAAAAAAAATATTGGAGATAGGAAAAAAGGCTGTTTGACTGACAGTCAAGAATCATCCAATTGGGTAATGAGTCTTTTTGTTTATAATTGGGAAGGCGGAATGGCATGAGGATGGACCTGTTGGGCGACCAGTGGCGGGAGTATGGGGGCGGGGCAGTTGGAGGCGGGAGGTCATGTGATGAGACCTCCAGGAATACATTCAACCAGAGTTGGCAACTCTGGGGGGTGGGGGCGGTGGCAGTATCCACTACTCCATAAACTAGGTTTGACACCACATTAGATTTACACTTCCTACAGTATCAAACTAAAGGGGTATGAGACTATCTCTCCAGGTCAGGCCCTGATTCTGGATTTACCCTTAAATTTAATGTAGTGTGAAGCAGAAATTACTGTGCACTGATGCTGAATTTGCAGTATAAAAATACCCTTGATCTCCACCATTGACGTGCGCAAATTCTTAACATGTGCAAATTCTTAACATGGATTTTGTTTCATGCATTATTTCTGGTGAATGAGTTACTGTAATTATTTTTCCTTGAGTGACCTAAACCATGCCTTTTAAGTGCTATTGGCATTGCCACACTAACATGTCAAATCTAACAAGAGATCACTTTACATTAATTTCGGTGGGTAGCAGAACTGATTCGAAGAACTAACTTGTGGGTTTTGTGGCCACGGATGTTGCTGATGCAGGCATCAGAGCCAGTGTATTTGCAGCAGTAACCAAGCAGCTGCATTTAAAGGGGTTCCATCAGAAATCTGTGGCTTTGTTATGGTAAAGAACTCCACCCTAACAATGCAACCAAGAAGTTACAAAGCAAGTCACAGGTGGATGATAAATTCAAGTGTCGAAGAGCCTAAGATTTAGACCCACTCCCAACCATGTGAAAGATGCAGTATTGTAAAGTGAAAAAGGTAGCAGAATGCCAGTAGAAGTGCTGAAAAGAGTTCCTTATTTTAACGCTCTTTGATATGCCACAGCCTTTTTTTATCACTCCCTCAATTGAAAATGTAAACCGTAAAATACCCTCATTACAACATAACACTTGACGTGCTTTCTGTCCAGTTCCCAAAGACAGCCCTGGGCCTACTGTAGTTTCCTTTGCGTTGTGAAGTTGGGTGATCAATGAATTATTAACATTCCAGTGTTATCCTGTGGACTATTTGGAGTGTTTCAGCAATTATACAGTGGTTTTGAACGGCTCTGGAAGTTTTTTTTTGATAAGTTATTTTCCATTTTATGTTTTCTCTTTCACTTAGGGTCTCCCGTGCCAAATTGCACCTAAGCTGGTCAGGCAAGTGGGTTGCTTTGAGGTTCTGCCAATTTTGCTTTGTGATGGGTTACTAGGGGCATTTGCATGCAAATTTTATTTTCTGTCTCCCTTCATTGGGAAACACCTAGTCTTACACTCACTTATGACAACATGATTGAGATTGACAATTTTGTGCATGAGGCATGATGGCACAGGCCCATATTCTACTAGTCTGTAGCACAGCATGTGGGATCTCCAAGCTTCCAACAGAAGCATTACCTGTGGCATTGTCAGGGAAGTAAACTGGTGCATTTGGCATGACGCCATAGCGCTACATCTACAAAATAATTGAATCCTTCATCATTTTTGCCAGTAAATAGTACATAGAATGATAGGATTTGTAACAAGTTAAGTGGTGTTCTAGAGCCGCCTGGGTTGACGAGTGAGAAGATGTTCTTTTCTGTTTGGAAGCAGCAGGTCTGTGTTCAGCATCTGCCCGTGACATCTGGGTGAAGATCGTTAACAAGTGGTGTGGGAATTGTGAATTGTTATTGATTTTATACTGTAAAAGCTCCAGCTAGTAATCGCAATCGATTAGTAGGTCACTGAGATGGTGGTGTAGGATAGAACCATATAAAGCAGTGAATAATCAATACGGTAGAAAATTTGTACTACATTTGTGGTATCCTACCAGTAATGAAGGATTTTGTACGTTTCCATGAGCTTACCCCAGGCTATGTGGATTTGAGATGTATCTAAATAAGAGTAAATTTCAGGGAATATTCAACTCCTATAACTGGAAGGTAGAAGTGATGATGAGGAATGCGATTTGTCGAGCACCAAGTAACTGAATTCTGACTGCCTTTTACACAGGTAATGAAGGGTTATGAGCAAGGTTGCTGGTGATTGAGGATTTTATTCAGTGGCATTGTTCTCCGTAAGCTGCACTGCCTCCTGCATATATGAAATATTGATCTTCTGGGCAGTGAAATTACCAGTTTTGTAGTAGCACACAGATCGCATTTTTCCAAAAAAAACAGAGGCAGTAATGTCAAGATCAGGGCATTACTTGGAGTGGGAGTGAGACTGATTGTACAGTTTATTTAAACATACGTAGCTGTATTTATTTTTCGGGTAAGAGGCATTTAGTTAAAGTTTCTAAATGTTGTCACACTCCTCTTCTACACCCATCCATCTTCCCTCCCTTTATGAAGGTGCTGACTCATAATGGGGGCAATTCCAATGGTGCTGGGTGCTGGCCAGTACCTCACTCTGGTGGTGATTCTTGTATGAACCCAACAGTGAATGCAAGTTAGGTTATTTAACCATTTTTGGTGTCGCAGCCCAGTCCAATGTAGTGCTCACCTGATGTTCACATTTGTGTGCTTTCCAGCAGGGTCATTGGCTAGTGATCAGGAGAGGGGATCATATAACGCTACACCACTGAAGTAAGCCATTTCTGGCCAGTCAAGTCTTCACCAGTGTTTTTCTCCCCATCAGCCTCCTGGTTTGATCTTACTCTTCTGCTCGCTCCACATATCCTAAATATTCCTCTTTTCAAGCAGCTGTCGAATTGTCCATCAAAAGTACTCTTTCTTTGCTTCAACAATGGTTTGTGGCTGAGAATTCTACATTCTAGCTACCTTGTTGTAAGGAAACATCTTCTATCCTCCCGTTGAATTATTTTTGTGCTTATCTTAAATTTATTAACATGCTGACCGGTGGAAAGAATCCATCACCATTTACCCTTTCATAACTTTTCATAATCTTGGAGACCTCTATTAAATCACCTGTAGCCTCTCTGCTCCAGTGAAAAAAACCAATAACTTCTCAAGTCTCTTCATAATTGTAGCCCTTCATCCCGGGCAACATCCTAATGAATCTGCACTGCTCCACATCGTTTTCCATTGATTCTATATCCTTCCTTTAATGGCGTGCCCAAATTACACAATCCTGACTGATTTCCCATTCCCTATCCAGTGGCAATGGTGCCAATTTTAGCACCCCTGTTGCTATCTTGCCTGACAGCTAACTCAGCACAGACCAGGAATTGAATCTGGGACCTCCTGGTCTGTAGGAGTCAACTATATAGTGCCTTTACCAACTGAGCCATCGACATTGATAGCTTAAATGTTTTAAACCAAAATGAATTAGACATGGCAGGTTTTTGTCAGTAGGAGATGCGCAACAGCAGCAGACTCTAGTCAACTGTAGACATGCCACACAGTAAGTGCTCAGGATTCAGCTGATATCACTGCGCTGGTATTTGGTGACATAATCTGAACCTCATGTTTGTGTTACTGCCTTGAATCTCCCTCCTACCTGCCCATTACTCTATTGTAGCCATTAAGATGAATGGGTTACAATCGGTCACAAGCTACAACCATTACCTTCGTTTATTGCTACCCTTCTTTGAACCTTGCATTTTGGTCTCATGGGACCAAGGTCAGGGTTAATCAGCACACACAACAGTAACTAATTTGATGAGCAGCTGTACGCTGTCACACGGGTGACTGGCTTATCCGGAAAGCCAAATCTGCTCATAACAATCTCTCTATGTCCAAAGGGCAAACTTCCGTATATTTGCTACTGACCAGCAGGAGGGAGCCTGCCCCCACTTAAAAGCTGATACAATAGCAAAATACTGCGGATGCTGGAAAACTGAAATAACAACAGAAAGCGCTGGAAAAACTCAGCAGGCCAGGCAACATCTGTGGAGAGAGAAACAGAGTTAACGTTTCAGGTCGAAGACCCTTCGTCAGAACTGAGAAAAAAGCAGGAAATGAAACAGATGAAAAAGGAAGTTTGGAGGCTGGGGGAGGGAATGAAAGAACAAAAGGAAAGGTCTGTGAGAAGTAAAGAGACATTAAGAGATACTCGAGGCGAGACGAGATGGTAATAGGACAGGTTAAGAAACAAAAGATGGCTCTGGAAGTGTGAAATGCGCTGGCAGGATGAAAGACAGCTGCCATGTGGGAGAGAGAAAAAAAAGGGAAAAGGCACAAACCAAAAGTGTGGATAAAAAATATATATACTGTATATGGTAGGGGCCGAGGTTATGATCTGAAATTGTTGAACTCGATATTGAGTCCGGAAGGCTGTAAAGTGCCTAATCGGAAGATGAGGTGCTGTTCCTCAAGCTTACGCTGAGCTTCCGTGGAACAATGCAAGAGGCCGAGGACGGTGAGGTCTGAGTGAGCGTGGAGCGGTGAATTAAAATGACAGGCGACCGGAAGCTCGGGGTCACCCTTACGGACTGAACGGAGGTGTTCCGCAAAGCGGTCACCCAATCTGCGTTTGGTCTCCCCAATGTAGAGGAGACCACATCGTGAGCAGTGAATACAGTATACTAAATTGCAAGAAGTACAAGTAAATTGCTGTTTCACCTGGAAGGGGTGTTTGGGGCCCTGGAGATTGGGAAGGGGGGATGTATAAGGGCAGGTGTTGCATCTCCTGCGCTTGCACGGGAAGGTGCCGGGCGAGGGGGAAGGGGTGCTGGGGGTGAGCTGTTTAGTTTAGTTTGCCTGTACTTCTCTGTTAAACTCTTTTTGTGATTCTAAGAAGTGGATTTGCAGGTTTCCTCCTGGTGGGTGATGTAAATGTTGTGGCTTGTTGTATTAGGGCCATCATTCTTCAGTAATGTTTATTTGTATTGCATTACTGGGTCTAATCAGCTCAGCAGCAGTAGCTAATTAGAAGTCTTGATAAAATGGCTTTTTATTATGCACTTATAATTTTCTAAAATATGTAATGTACACTTAGTGTATACACTTAAATGCAGTTCATTATGTTGTGCAATATTGTGTGAAATGTGCTGTAGTTTTGTATAATTGCCTCATCTGATGTGTATTTTTAGAGTGTAGAAAAAGACACCAGGTGTGATGTTGACATGCTGCAGGTTGGGATTTGGTCTAGATTGGGAAGCCAGAAAACCGCTGACTCCATTCAGAGAACTGCACCAAACCTGAGTCACTGTGTTATTGAATACCAGAGCTTTGGGAGTTAATATCCCTGCAGTGGGATGTCACAACCCTAACCTGCTACAATGGGACTTTATTTTCTACACTAACACAATTTATAAAGGGAATCACCTATCGATGCAGAGAACTGCCAATCAAGTGCTAAAATGAAATGGGATAACTTGTTTTAAACAAGATATTGTATATAAAAGCATTATTATTGTTGGGCATGGAGATGATAAACTGACAGCTGGAACATTTTTACATTTAGGGAGTGATTTAGCCTTTTTAAAAATCACTTGATGCAAGTGGAGTGCACAGTACACAGACCCAGAAGTGATTTCCAAAGCAGAGTTCTGTAGTAGTGTAGTTTCAATTTCATTGTTTGAATCATTATTTTTTCCACATTTTATTTCAAGAAACTAATTATTACAAATTGCAAGTTGAAACTAGCTTAAACATTTAACAATTAATGGTCCACTTTTCACACTAATAAGAGTATTGATATATATTCTCAGCCCAGAATTTACGGGATAATTGTGAATGTGTATACAGTAATTTAATATGTTTAATATGTTTTAATATATTAATGTTACTGTTGTTACTGGTTGATAGATTTTTGAATATTAACAACAACAACAACAACAATTTGTATTTATATAGCGCCTTTAACGTAGTAAAACATCTCAAGGCGCTGCACAGGAGTATTTTAAGACAAAAAATTTGACACCGATCCACATAAGGATAAATTAGGGCAGGTGACCAAAAGCTTGGTCAAAGAGTTAGCTTTTAAGGAGCGTCTTAAAGGAGGAACGAGAGGTAGCGAGGCGGACAGGTTTAGGCAGGGAATTCCAGAGATTGGGGCCTAGGCAACAGAAGGCATGGCCTCCAATGGTTGAGCAATTACAATCAGGGATCCTCAAGAGGGCAGAATTAGAGGAGCGCAGATATCTCTTTGGGGGGGGGGGGGCGGGGGCGGAAGGAGATTCGAGATAGGAAGAGGCGAGAGGCCATGGAGAGATTTGAAAACAAGGATGAGAATTTTGAAATCGAGGCGCTGCTTAACCAGGAGCCAATGTAAGCCAGCGAGCACAGGGGTGATGAGCGAACGGGACTTGGTGCGAGTTAGGACATGGGCAGCCGAGTTTTAGATGACTTCAAGTTTACGTAGGGTGGGAGGCCAGCCAGGAGTGCATTGGAATAGTCAAGTCTAGAGGTAACAAAGGCGCGGATGAGCTGAGGCAAGGGCGGAGACGGGCAATGTTACAGAGGTGGAAGTAGGCTGTCTTTGTTACGTTGCGGATATGTGGTCGGAAGCTAATTTCAGGGTCAAATATGACACCAAGGTTGCGAACCGTGTGGATCAGCCTCAGACAGATGTTAGGGAGAGGGATGGAGTCAGTGGCTAGGGAACAAAGTTTGTGACGGGGACCGAAAACAATGGCTTCGGTTTTCCCCATATTTAATTGGGAAAATTACCACACTTTGGTCTGATGCTGACATTGAATAGGGACAGCATGGCTGAATAAGCGCACAGTAGCTGTCTTGCCACCTCCAGGATGAGTTTGGGTTCTCTGTAGAGTGGGTGTGTGCATTCTCATCAGCAGGGATGTGTTGTGGGGTTTGTGAGAGGTGACCTGTTGTATAGGTCTCCAGGTTGCTTGATATTTTCCCAGTTCTAAATGGAGGCTGTATATCACAATCTCTGACTGGTATATGTCTCTCAGTTGATTAATCCTCATGCCTGTCATGTTTTGTTACAGTGGAGGTCTGCTTCTCAGGAGGATCACTCAGGCCTAGGAGGCAGGGGACTGGATCTGAGGGGATTCCATGCTGGTCATGGCATCCCAGATCACGTCCCGAAAAGGTTGGCTATGGGGGCAGGACTAGAAGGCTTGTATATGATGTAGCATGCTGGCAGCATCCTCTTCTGCATTCATCCTTCAGAGGTGCAGTACCTATGAAGCTTATGATACGTTTGGTGTACAAATTTCAGTTGAACTTCACATATTCTACTGCAGTGTTTGTGAGGGCTTATTCCCAGATTCCTTTTAGAATTTCTGTGGGGCTGTCGATGTAGTGGAGAGGGCAGGGATATGGTATGGGGTATCTAGGAGTTGAGAATGAGTCACTGTAAAAGGGTTGGTTTTCATTGAAGTTTGTGACGTGTCATTGCCCCTTGATTTAGAGATACCTGAATATATCTTTCCTAGTTGTTGAAAGGACAAGATCTCACCTTTGTGACGAAGTTGCCCAAGCCTGGTGATGCCTTCTCATGCCATGTTCAGAATCCACTAGTGGACCAGGGAGTTCTTCGTTGCATTAGATTGAGGAGAGGCCTGACAGACCTAGTGAAATCTTTAGCTGTGAATCGTAGACTTAACTGAAAACACTCAGCTGGTCATCTCCACAGATGCTGCCTGACCAGCTGCATGTTCCCAGTATTTTCTTTTTAGATTTCCACTATCTGCACTATTTTGTTTTTTGATAAATTTAACTGAACTGATTCACTTATCTTACTCAGTATTTTCACTCCTGCCTCAGTCATCAGAATGACTAAGTGCTGAGAATCGTGACTAAAGAAATGAATGCCTTCATACATCGTCTCGCTGCTGCCATACATTGTTTTTTGACAAGCCTTTCTTTCATCCCTGCTGTTAGCAGCGGAGGCTGTAGGGAATGTGCAGCACATTACACAAGGGAGAGAAGAGTGTTTTACATACACAGGAGGTTTTTATGAACCTGTTTGCTACTGCTGCTAGACACACAAGATTTTATACCTTTGCTTCAGACAGTTGGGTGTAATACTGTACTTTATTGGCAAGACAAAGACATGTTGTAATGTCTGCTTGAAGGCAGACGCTTGATGCTGGGCCACTTGGAAAGTAAAAGAAAGGAGGCAAAGAGCTTTTTTTCCCCAAAATTTTCTTCCACGTTTTCCTGACCCTTGTTGGAGTATAGTTCCAGAGTTACTGGCAATCCTGTGGTACCTCACCCAGGGATAGGGCCTGACACTGCAGGCATACTAGAGGGTATCTTAGAATTGCATTGAAATCTCAACATGGAAACGGGCCGTTCGGCCCAGCCATTCTATGTTGGTGTTCATCCTCCACATAAGCCATAGTCCTAATCCAACGTGCCTGCTCTGTACGCATATTCCTTTATTTCCTTTTCCTGCAGCCATCTATCTAACCACTTGTAATCTTTGACGTGGTCTCTGCTTCAATCACTAACTGGTAATGCATTCCACAATATCACCATCCTCTGTGTAAAAAAAAAAGTTTCTCCTGTTCTTTGTTCCCTTATCCTGTTTTTACCTGACGTCCACACTCGTATTTGCCAGTCATGGTGGATGGTTAGTAATTGAGAGCAGTAACCCCAGCTGGATTTGTTAGTCATTGCTCCATCAGTGCTGAGGCCAGTTGTAGTGAGTCTGCTGCTGGCCAAACTGAGATAAGCCACCACATCATGGGTCAGATCAGGAACGTAGGAACTGGAGCAGGCCATTCAGCCCCTCGAACCTGTTGCCCCAGGAACTGATCCTGGGTCTATATGGCTTGATGCTCTACCAGGTGATGTCTTTACCTATGAGCCCACTGGGGGAGCTCTGAAGCTGGGCCTTCTAAAGGTAACTTCTTGTGATTTTGAAAGTTTGCAGACAACAAAGCCTGGGATTATGCAGTCCAAGGTTTTGTTGTTGATTCATTGTGTGTATTTACTCTTGTTGTCAGATAACGTGGTCACCAAACATATGATAGTGAAGAATTAATCAATGCTGCAGTACTGTACATGCAGTCAATTATTATTTATTACAGGTGGCATTTTGCAACTATAAAAGCTTCTTTTGACTAAATTATCTCTTGGAAAGACTTCACAAAAATTATATTTAATAGCTGGTGGTGAAATGGTTCTAAAGTAACTTGTTTAATTTGTATTGAGCTTGATTTCAACTGTATTTGTATGCTTTTAGGCCCCGAAATTTCTGGGGGTCCACTCCGCTAGCACAAGAGTAGCAGAACAGAAACCCTGCTACTTGTGCGGGTAGCCGGAGACCCTGTTGTAAATCCAGGTGATGGGCTCATTTGCATTACTGAGGTGGACTCATCACGCTTACAAGGGCACACCAGCAGCGCACGCCCTGCACCACTGGCTGGAGTGTTGGAGCGGCACCAATCTGTTTCAGCAATGGAGAGGATGCCCTGTTGGGCCCCAAAGAAACTCCTGTTCTTCACATTCTGCTCCTAATGGAGCAAGTGGGCCCTCGACTAAAGATTGGTGACCTTTTAAGTCCCTCAGTGGGACTCTCACAAGCTTCCAGCTGGCAAGCGTTGTCTGAAGCCTTTAAATGCATCAAGACCAGAATTCCCAGGGTTATCCAGGGACTTCTCCAGAGATGCCTCTTTGATGTAGGGATGGCAGGTGGAAGATCCACCATGGCTCTCTCCACTCAAAATTTAAAAGACCACTGAGTGATCCCAGTTTGCCTCTCAATTCCTGGCTGCTTAGGCAGAAATCAGGCATTCCGCCATCTCAAGCCTAACCCTAACCCAGGAATTTCAGGACCTTAATATCTGAGGAAAAAGACCTTGGTAGTTACTGTAGATTCATTATGATTTTCCTGCAGAGAGAACTCCGGCAAAACTACCTGTATAAAACAATTTTCAGGCCACTTATAAATATTAGGAGAGCCGCAGCTCCAATCACAATCCAAAACCAAGTCTGTCCAAGTGATATATGTGTCGATCACTACTCTACAGCACAGGCTTTCAAACTGGGATCGCTGGACTCCAGAGGCCCCCATCATATTATTTCTGTTACTGTATGCTATAAAACACATTTTCTGCAATTACAGCATTATTTCTTTTGGATAGCTGACGGTGTCTTTCTGAATTAGGGCAGGGGGTCCTGGGATTGTGTCAATATTTGAAGCACTCGGGGGCGCCCCCCCTCCCCCCCCACTCAGCAATGTTAGACAACTACTGCTTTGCATTGAGCAGGTGCAGCTTCCAGTGGTGGCGTACCATTGGAGATTGTATTTAAAAGGCATGTTTGCTTTAGATTGAAGTCCACATATTGTGTGCAGCTGCCACTTTTAAAGCTACACTTTACTCATTTAGACATTTCTAACTGCTCAGTAGACATTGAGGATCCTGTTTATTTTCTCAAGGAAAGTTTGCATATTTGAGGTAAAATTCAATCTCTTTGTGAAGTAATGTGGATTGCTGAGCACATCTCCTGAAATTATATTTTTAAATCTCCAGTTTCTTTTCAGTTTGCTTGACTTTCTCCTTGTTCTCTTGTAGTACTTTTCAGGGAAGGTGGTAGATGCTGCAGACTGATCTTGTGCAACTCCAATGTATTTTGTTAGTCTACATCACTTTTTGTCAAGATGTATATCAAAGCTTTAATCTAATAAACATGCAAGTGGCCTGCCAATTATTGATGCTGAAAATATCCAGTCTGAGATACCATCAAGTTGTACTGTATGAATAAATCTTTAAATGCCCCAAATGACATGTGAGTGCTTAGATGTTTTAGATGTAGTTAGATGTAGAATTTCATTATAAAATTAACAATGGTGAGAATATTTAACTTTAAGAACAGGCAGTTGAACTCTTCCTAGGTGCGTGGACTGGTGCAGCTTCAGCCATTTTTAATCTCGCTCACCCCTCCTGCTTTTGCCAGATTTGTTCATGGTAAGACCATATTTGGAAAACTAATGTGATTTTTGTACCCAATAGCTTCAAAAGGATAATTGGGCCATTCGAAAAGGTTCAAAGAAGGATGATGAGAATGATCTTGAGGCTTACAGTAAATCCTGTAAAAACACTTACAAAAATTAAGTTCTTTTCAATAAAAGAAGATTGAGAGGGGATGTGATTCTGCGTTTCAAATACTGAAGCATAGATGGTATGATTTATGTAAGCTATTTAACCTGAAATATGAGCACAGAACTGGACAACACAAGTTCAAAATTAGCAATAGACTCCAGCAAAAAGTTAATACTATGTAGATTAATTCTTTCAATGAAGTGCCAGTTGGAGGGTAATAAGAGAGAGTATATGAGATGGACAAATGATTGAATACTTCATCAAACATGATGGTTCCTGTGCCATTGGGACCATGAAAAGCTGTTCATGAACACCAACTGTCCACATCTAAATAATTGAGGTCTAGCGTGATATTTTACTTGACTGTTTACTGTGGTCGTCAATCTCTTGGAAATTGTGTAGAACTTTTCTTGGTGACGAAACTTTTTTTTTGACCCTCCCATTTTTCTCCCCTTTTCCCTGTGGCTCTCGCTTTTGCTAAGTTACAGTTTCAGATGTGCTGGCCACCCTTGTATAACTCACCCAAGTGACCATTCTTCATACATAAGCCTATACAGTGAGTGTCAGCAGACCATAAGACTGTGAAGTTCCCGATCTCGCCCAACGTCCGCATATGCTTACTTTCCAGTAACTGGATGATGATCAGGAGTGGGGATCTTGACTAACTTCTTTAGTCCGGGGACTGAGAGAGAATAAAAGAATTTGCTTTTCCATAGTGCCTTATCATGTCCTCCGGATGTCTCAAAGCACTTCACAACCAAGTAATTACTTTTTGAAAGGCAGTTGATATTATGTAGTCAAATATGGTAGCTAATTGAAGGTCCCACAGACAGCAAGTGAAGTGAATGACCAGTTACTCTGTTTTTGGTGGTGTTGGTTGAGGGACGAATGTTGACCAGGATACAAGGAGAACTCCCTGCTCGTCTTCGAATAATCCCATGGCATCTTTTAAGGCCACCTGAACAGGCAGACGGAGTTTCTGTGTAACGTCTTATCCAAGAGATGGCATTCCCAACAATGCAACACTCCTTCCGTAGTGCACTGAAATATCAGGCTTGATTCTGTGACCTTCCAACTCGGAGACGAGAGTGCCACCAATTGAACCAAGCCAAGGCCAATTGTAGCTGATTTATTGCCTCCTTCGTTAACTTTTTTTAAGTTGCATCTTGGGATGAAGTACAGCAGAGTGCATCTCAATTCTTGGTGCAGCTTTTATATTGTTTACCTTGACCATAATGTGCTTTTGTTTTGTTCTAAGTCAGGAAATGGTTGTAATGTCTTGCAGGTTTCGAAGACCCCCCCGCCCCCCCCACTCCCACAGGTTTTGTTAAACTTTCCCTGGCTTTCTGTTGATCGGGCCATGAGCTGAACAACCACAAAATAAAATTAGCTTCTCTGTTCAATTCTGCTTGTATGTTAAGAGACACAGATTTACTCCTGGTGGTCCAGGTGAAAGCAGAACTCTTTATTTGATGTACTGTGGTATGTTAGCGCCACTTACTGGACTGAATTATACATACTCTTTTGTTTTGTAATAGAAGAGTTCCACTTGAATAATTTAAAGCCATACTTCATCTTTAATGGACACCATTCAGATGTCAGCTACACGGCTATGTGCTGGAAATAGCATTTGTCAGGAAAGAGCCTATTTTTTTCTTCGTAGGCATTTCATTCTATTTTTTCTGACTATCTATCTCTATATGAACAGTGGCTGCACGAGATGGAGGAGGGAGTACTGTAAAATATTGCAGTTTTCTCTGTGCATCTGAGGAGCTGTCTTACAGCAGAAGGTCAAGGTTCAGAGGATTGTGTAGCTTGTCATTTGTGACAGACCGAAGCATTCAGGCAGCTTTCTATTGCTGCTCTGACTTGACGAGTTCTGTTGCTGCCTTTTGCTTTTTACCGGAAGACTAATGTCACCAGTCAATCTGTAAACGGGCAGTGTTTTAAGGAAAATTCAGCCAACAGAACAAGTGGGCGTAAAATCATTAGCCATCTTGCCATTTGATAGTACAAGCTTGTTTGGGCAAAAGTCCTTCTGTGTTAGACACTTGTAAAACGTGTAAATGCCTTTCATTAAAAGGATGTTAAAGTTCACCTCTTCAAAAAAAAAATGGGGAGCTTGATTTTTAAAAATCAATTTAAATTGGCATTTCATTCTCAATGCATCTAATGCTAAAACATTAATGTTCGAGGGAGATGACACCGAGTTCAGCAAATAGTTCTCCGAAACCGTTCGAATAGTTAATTGAACCAAATGAAGGCTGATGAGCTAAATAAGCTATCTTGTTCTTGATTTTTTTGAGTAATACTCATCGTATATAACAGGATAATTTTGTGTATATATGCTGCATGTTGAGGATAATTCTTTTACAGAATTAAGTAAGGAGCTGTAGGTGGGGATCACCACTCTGAGGAACAGCGAGAGGGGAAACCTGGGTTTGGTTGGGGATGATTCCCTCATGCACTGTTCAGGGGGTGCTTGGATGATGCAAAAGCAAGACAAGATGGGGTCCTGCAGAGCTCAGATGTGGTGGGTGGGGTAGATTCTGACCTGTATTGCTCAGCGTACTTCAACTGTTTGATGATTCAAATTCAGCTGTGTTAATGAACTCTGAAATA
This sequence comes from Squalus acanthias, assembly GCA_030390025.1. NCBI lineage: Eukaryota > Metazoa > Chordata > Chondrichthyes > Squaliformes > Squalidae > Squalus > Squalus acanthias. Next base: position 94,654,602 of record CM059437.1, on the reverse strand, counting down.
TTCATAACTCCGCTGTCCCACCGACTTGACATGGGAAGGATGCAGGGTGATGACTTGCCTGAAAAATGTCACTGGTGTGACTCACTGTCTCACCTGTCACTCAAACCCATCATTACCAGTTGGGTGATTTTCCAGTTCTTGCTTTGCCTCAAGATTTAACAGGAAAATAAATATGACCGAGGGAAAAAGTGGCACCATCAGACTGACAGTACACTGAACTTGATTTATTCTGCTCCCTGCTGGCTGTGATTGAGATGGTCATTGTATTTAATTAGATGCCCCTTCTTGATCAGTGGGAGGCTCAGATCCTTAACACTGAACTTTCACGGGCTTCAAATTAGATTTTTATTTTGCCTGAGATCTATTGTCTAAAAAGAACTCATCACTGAAAAGAGTAAATTAAAAAATAAAGTTGGATTGCAAGACTGCCTTGCATATGAAATGAGGGACTGGAAAAGACTGTTGGGCCCATCGAGTCTGCCAATCCAGACTAGTTGTATTTAATCTATTGAGGAGAGTGTAGCACTTCACTTTCAGCAATCCGCTGCTGTAGTATTCAGACATTTTTTAATGTGTCAAACTGTTGGACTGCAACAGTCGACCAACATGACCTTGTTGAAAAATGTACCGCTCCCCGCTGAACACACTTCCCAAAGCCCACCACAGGTGTACCTGTGTAAAAAAAAAATACTGAGATTAGGAGTTGTCCGATAAAGAGCTTTGACAAAATGAAATTTAATGAAGCGTTCCAGACAAAGTAATGGAGCAATCTGTATACTTCTGTGTTTTGGAATCTCTCTACATAAATTTTAGCATTATAGGTAAAGGCCAAAACTAAGAAAAATGCTGTTTACATCTTGAAGCATTCTGAGCTTACACTGCATGGTTCCAATGTCTGTTCTTCTTACCAAGACTGCCACCTGCTGGCAGAGAACTATGAGTACTGCCGTGAAGTGACACTGTTCAAAGTATTTTTCATTATGCTTTGCTGGCTTGAAGGGCAATAAATAAATTCTACTAGATACTATATGACTGAGGTATGGTTCAATCCGTGCCTCTCACTCACTCTGTATTATTAAGTACCAAACAGATATTGTACTGTCAATGTGATTCATTCACTATTAGGATGCCTCTGCCAAAGAACTAGGTGCATATTTATAACTTCAATTCAACTAAAACCTACAAAAAATACTCAGTGTCAGCTACCCCTAATGGCTCAGCAAGCAGCTGAGCTCTACAGACCAGCAAAGCACGAGCTTCAATCCATGGACTAGGTAGAATACGCTGATCTTAGCCAGGGCAATAGAAAGAGTGCTACAACTGGCTTCAGTGCCCCTAAGGTAAGAAAGGAAAATCATCCAAGGTTCCTGGTCCTCATTGCTATTTGGTGGAACTCCCCACCCCACCTTAAAATTTTTGTGTGTGGATGTTAAGTGAAACCAGGTATGAGCTCTGCTGTGATGCTCACACAGTCAAATAGCAAGTATAGGTTCACACATGATGAATAGCCACTTTGATGGGGTACTGGAGGGCTGTTGATGTCCATAGAACCATATCTCATGAGTCAGCAACTTCAGGAGAGAATTGGGCGAAAACGTGTGTATTGCAAAACAGCCTTGTGATACATTGAGCTCAAGAAGGTTAAATCCACACTCTGGCTTCTGCCTGACAGCCACTTGTCAAATCTGGACAGATCAGGTGCAACTCTGAGGAAGTTCACTTTGCTAATGAGACAGCAAGGATATATCAAAAGCAAAATACTGCGGATGCTGGAAATCTGAAATATCAAGAGAGTTTTCATTCTAAAATTGCACTTGTACATTCCCTTTTGTTTGATAGTACGAGGGGTGAAGGTTGCCAGTTGTAGTTCTGGATTCCATGCATTGAGATAGCTAATTTTAAACCCTTGCTTCACCTGATATTTGCATTTGCTTTCTCTCCAGTAAAGAACTCTAATAATTTCTATTAAAGTTCGCTGTAGTAAGGTTTCATCTATTGATAATAGACATCCTGCAATGTTTCTTTATTCTTCAAAGGCTTTATACCAAATGTCTGTTGACTTAGTGATCAAAGAGTTACTGAGAGTATTAGTATCATTGCTGTTTGCTTGCTGTCTATTGTAACGTACACAGTATTTAAATGTATATGGCATTTTTTAAACCAGACAGAAATGTTTTAGTTTCTTGTCAGAAGACTTCGCAAAAGTTTGAAAAAAAATGAAGGGATGCATAAAGATAAAAGATCGCTGTATGAAGAGATCTACATTCATAGTATCATAGAAATTTACAGCACAGAAGGAGGCCATCCGGTCCATCTTGTCCGCGCCGGCCGACAAAGAGCTATCCACCCTAATCCTACATAGAATCATAGAAATTTACAATTCGAATCATCTTAAAACCATTTAACATCATGCTGAAGTTCTGTATAATTTTGGGCACTGAGGGAGCTGAAAGGAGACGCAGCATGAAATTTGTCTGGCTATGACTTTGAAATTAGGTTCTGTCTAGAACTTCCAACTGTCCAGCAATTGGAAAGACAGGAAAAGTGTGCAGATATCAGAGGGACCTTTACAACTTGGTCTTTTATAGATAAACTGTATAATTTCGGACCATTTCAGTTTTATGAAGAGCAGCCTCTGTTGAGTTCTTTTTCTGTGAAGAATCCGATAACCTTTTCAGAATGACAGTACCATTTCTGCGTCACCAGATGCAAAAACATTGCATAATTAGTATTATGGATATGCAGTATTTTTTATTCGTTCTTCATTTCTTGAATAATGTTTATAACTTTCAAAATAGTTGAAGCAAAAATGTTTCCAGGACCAAGTAGGATCAGCACTGAAATTACCTGTTCACTGTTACATGATTAAACTATCACACTCCGAATCACACTACGCCCTTCTTAGATCTGTTTTTGACAAATGTCTTATGCTCTATCCTCTGCATGGTCACATTACCTATTAAAAGTTTTCTTATGCAATCAAATGCATGTTGCCACGCCTTAATACAGTGTTTTATAATATGTATGTGATTTCTATACCATTACATTTGATTTATTCTGCGTGCAACTTTTGTGCCAATGAAACTAATTAACAAGATTTTATAATGAGTAGTATGTTGGCACAGGGACCCAGAAAGTGAGTATCGGGATTGGACGAGGGATCTGAGGCTGATCACGTCCTCACCTGATAGCCACACACAAACATTCCAGCATGAGTCACTGGGTGGGCTAAACTGGCTTGACAGTTGAGTGAGTAATTGTTTGCACTAAGAACATCCCAGATTAGATTCTCGGCCTGTGCTGATGTTAGCTGATCTCAGCAAGCACAGCAGTTGGGAAGTTACAGTTGGCCTCAGCGCCTCTGAGCTAGAGAGGGGTAAAATAACCCAGGATTTCCACGTGCGACCACTGCAAAGTGCCCGTGTGCGGACATTAGGTGAGGATAGGTCTGGACCTGGGTGTGATGGTCAATGTTCCCTCTAATTTTTTGGGGGTGTTGCGCTGCCACTTTAACGGGCTGTGTAGCCCATTCAAATTTCCGCACGTGTGGTTTTTCCATTATAAAGCGGGAATCGACCTGCATAGGACCTCCAGATCGCTGCGTGGCCGCACAGCTTAAAGGGAACATTGATAATGGCCAATAAGATCAAATAACCTGCAAATGTACTATCTGTTTAGCCTTGCACGCAAAGCATGCCACTTTTGCAAGGAATGAGAGGCCAGCAGGTGCCCATGGAATGATGTGCCAGCAAGATTCTGTGCTTTCAGGAGAGGAGGAGAGAAATTTGGGGGGATGGAAAACCGAGTGGGAACCTTGCCACTTACCCAATAAACCTTTGAGAATTTGGGCTCCCACCCTGATCCTTGGTCAGGCTGTGATCTGCCAACTCAGCACAGGCTGATGATCAAACCTGGTACTTTCTAGTCTGTGTGGCTAAGTACCTCATCAAGTACTGCTGAACTAATGTGAGCTCCCCAGCAATACTGCCGCTTGCGCAGAAAATTATTTCCTAGTTGCAACATTCAGAGGAGAATTCCATCACTTACTGATTCAATGGGTGGGATAGGAAAAATATCAAAACTCACCATATGACTAAGCAAGTTAGATGGGCCGAATGTTTGTTTGTTTGTTTCTTGGTCATTTTCTAATTAATACATTATTGTTTGATTATCAAGTGAAATACAACAAAGCTGCCTTACCAACTCAATAGTATCCATCCATGATTTAAAAAAATATATGAAAGAAATTTTAAGGCTGTAATCCCAACTCAGGCTTCATCTGAATGCCTTGATTAGATTATCACCTTGTGTTCGCTCCTAAATGTCCGTTTTACCCCCCATTATTTTACTGAGTTTGGGCAGCCTTAGTCCTGGACTTCTGCCAGTGGAGCAAATTTCAGCATAACGAGGCTTCCTCCTTGCTACCCTCCAATGCCGTCCATCATGTGTTATATAATAAACTTGCAGCATTCGGAGGTATGTATAATCTTGACAGCCAGGTAGTTAAATAATATGTAGGAAGGCATTCAAGATTACACTGTACATAAGGGTGAGTGTCTCCATTTTACTTACTATAGTTCATAGATTCATAGAATAGTACAGCACAGAAGGAGGCCATTCGGCTCATCGAGTCTGCGCTGGCTCTTTTGAAGATCTAGTTACTGATTGTGAGCAGTGATCTTTTAACTGAGAGGTCCAAAGCCAGACAACTGGAGCTTTGTATCAAGTTGAAAATGAGTGCTCTTTTGGGATTTACTTATCAAAGGAATTTTGTTAATTACTTACTCTTGGTAATCCAATGTAAATTTGACTTGTTTCTCCAGCCACCATGGAGTTGATATGGTCAAGACTTATACCCAAATGAACTGTTATAAAATGCATCATACAGGGGAATTTCCATATCCCTTTGAAAAGTGTAATTGCAATACAAGAACTACTTGCATTTCTGTAACGCTGCTCAAGTACAGGGAAATGTCTCTGAACACTTCAGAACAGAAATGACTAGAGACTTGATAATTTTAGTTTAAGTGAAGCACATTTTAAACTGAGTAAGTATTGCGTACCAGGAAGTACATGGATACTGTAAGACACAAGCATAACGAGAAACACAGCCACAACTGAACTATAATGGCTTCTCCCAGGAGTGAGATGTCAGCTGTAATTACTACTTAATGAGCAATTGTGTGTTTATTTCAGTGACTAGATGGCTGAATCTCCTTTGAAATTTTAGAGTATATGACTTACACAGTGATATTTGTTTTATTTCTAACCTGAACTCTGTGACAAAATGTTATTTTACTATTAAAAATGTTATGAGGACGGCAGTGGGAAACAAGTCCCTTTAGAGCATGAGAATGCGTGTCTTAGCAGTGAATGGTGAGGTATCTGCTGTCTGTCTAGTGAGGACGTTAACATGCTTGTCAGTTGTCTAATGAACATCTTATGATTATCCTCCTTGGGGAAGGAAGAGTTTGAAGTGACTCTCAACATGCCTAGCCATTGAAGTTCACAACCATCTGTGTCAGCCTCTGGATTCTAATACTTGAGCCAGGTGGCTCCACAGTACTCCAGGAACATGTTAATGATTGACCAGCAAGCCTGGCTCTGATTGGGACATGAAGGAGCAGACCTGTCTCCGATGGCTAAGATTCTTCCTACTTGGCTCCTGATAACTCTGCAAATCTAATTGGTAGGGTGCCCCTAGCAAAACAAGCAGCCAAAAGCTTACCAATGAAGGCCTTGGAGAAGGTGCAGAAAAAATTTACGAGAATTATTCCAGGAATGAGGGACTCCAGTTACGTTGATAGACTGGAGAAGCTGGGGTTGTTCTCCTTGGAGCAGAGAAGATTGAGAGGAGATTTGATAGAGGTGTTCAAAATCATGAGGGGTCTGAACAGAGTAGATAGAGAGAAACTGTTCCCATTGGCAGAAGGGTCGAGAACCAGAGGACACACATTTAAGGTGATTGGCAAAAGAACCAAAGGCGACGTAAGAAAAAACTTTTTTACGCAGCGAGTGGTTAAGATCTGGAATGCACTGCCTGAGAGGGTGGTGGAGGCAGATTCAATCTTATCTTTCAAAAGGGAGTTAGATAAGTATCTGAAGAAAAAAAATTTGCAGTGCTACGGGGAAAGAGCCGGGGAGTGGGACTAGCTGAGAGTCAGCACGGGCTCGACAGGCCGAATGGCCGCCTTCTGTGCTGTAACCATTCTATGATTCTAGTCTTCTATGCTGTGTTGGTTTTAATTCCATCAGTACTCTGTTGCACACTTGGGGATTCCTGAATCTTGGCTCTGCTAACTTGTGCCTCTTCTCTTTGAACTGTAGTAAGTGAGGCATGTCCTCTTCATATTGGGCAAACGGAATCTTAACCTATTAAAAAAAAAGCAAAATACTGCAGATGATGGAAGTCTGAAATAAAAACAGGAAATGCTGGAAACACTCAGCAGATCAAGCAGCATCTGTAGAGAGAGGAAGCTAGGGTTAACACTTCACATCGGTGACCTTTTGTCAGAACCCTACCTTCCTTATTCCACAGATGCTGAGCTCTGACAAAAGGTCACCAACCTGAAACGTTAATTCTACCTTCCTCAGAATCTCTTCTTATGTGGGTTCTCTCAGTAGTTTGGCTTAGAAACAGTTAAACATGGTGATCGGTTCCTGTGTGTGTTAGACTCCTCGATGATCAAAAAAAATACATCTGAAGTTCAATAATGAGTATAACACCATACTATCAATTTTTTGGCAGATGATGTCTTAAGGGTTCCCAATGGTCAGAATTTTGGATTAGGTTTAAGACAGTTGGCTTACTTGCAGGTGTCTGTTTCCAATGCAGTTTTGTGGTTTTCCAATTCCCATTCCGACTGACATTTTCATATTTTTTGTATAACTTCCAGCATAAATCAATATCTGGTATTATAGTTAAAGGAAAGATTATTTTAAATTAAATTGTAAGAGCAGGGCAAGGGGACAGTAAAAGATAATTTAAGACTGATATCAGGAAGTAGTTCTTCACAACAGTGATCAACACATGGAATGGACTTCCAGACAGAATAGAAATCCTTCAAAACATTTCAGAAACAATTGGATGCTGAAATGAGGGGACTGTAGGGTCTTTCTGGATGAATTAAGGTCTATCCTCATTCTTAATTATCTTGTGAGCTAATTTCCTATGTCACATACAGTTTATGATGCGGAGATGCCGGTGTTGGACTGGGGTGGACAAAATTGAGAGGTCGCACAACACCAGGTTATAGTCCAACAGTTTTATTTGAAATCACAAGCTTTCGGAGCTTACTACTCCTTCGTCGGGTGACTTCACCCGACGAAGGAGTAGTAAGCTCCGAAAGCTTGTGATTTCAAATAAAACTGTTGGACTATAACCTGGTGTTGTGCGACCTCTCAATTACATACAGTTTAAACATTGAAATTTATTTAAAAAGCTGAAGTTTATGTTATACTCACTGGTGGAAATTGGGAATGGTGGAGGGGCATGCACTGGATGCCAAGGTTTTATAATCCACTAGGCTGAGCTTGTGATGGCTTCCTGAGTTACTTCATCAAAGGTGAGTGATGATAAATTCTATTTTTGTGCACCTAACTCAGATAACATCCATTTCAATTGTTTCAGATCAACACTGTTAACTGCCATACAGGGTTGACTTACAGATAAGCAAACCTTTATTTGCAAAGGCGATCACCTGTCCAGTTCATAGCACAAAAAGCTTTGTGTCTACTGGGATGCTGATAAATGTTTCTGTTTAAATGTCAAGCATGGTCATTGAATTCTTACTGTGTTGAAAGTTACAACTCTCACATACCGTGCAGTTCGTGGTAGTTCCTCCTTGACAGATTTGCCTTTATGTAGAATTAAAAATGAGATGAAGCCAAATGGGTTTTAAGTAGAGTCAAGGGAAGTAAAAGCTGAAACTAGCTTAAAATAGTATCCCTCTGCTGCCCTAAGTACAGCAGTGGGAAAAAATAAACTCTGTAGCATTATCTTTTTTGCTTATCTCAGCCGAGTCATAAAGTTGGTTACGGATAAATTAAATGAGACAAATAAAAAGCCAGCTGCAGCACAGAAACCAGCTGCTATTTTATCTGCTCTCCTGTTAAAAAATTACTTGATAACAGTCTATATTCATATTCAAAGAGACTACACAGAATTTATACTTCGAAAAGTAGGGGGCTTCATTTGTGATGTGATTGTCTTCTTCAGTAATTAGGCTGTAACTACCAGAAAAACATAGTGTCTTGTTTTTACTTCAGTGCAGTTGTTGCGTCGATGTTAATGATATAGTCAATGCACAATGCAGTGAACAGCAGAGATCTGTGTCCTTTCTCTGAATTCCTTCATTTACAGACCAAATATTCAATCCAAGTCTGTATTCTCACTAGATTTCAATAAAGCAAAATGCTGGTTTATGAAAATTGAACCACTTGAACTGTGGAAAACAACCAGTGGCACAAAATTATAGATTTTGTCTCTCAGACTTGGGTTGTGTCTGAAGAGGGCATTTGAGCTATAGTATGGAAAATGCAGGAAATACACACACGTCCATCTGAAATGAGGAACAGCAACATTAAAGTATAGACCCCTCACACCTGAATCATTACCATGTCTCTTCATTTTCAGATGCTGACAGACCTATGCTGTATTTCCAGTTTTTATTAAGTTATATTCCACCAGGTAAATTACTGATGGGCACAGTCTGAGGTGATGTACTGAGACTTGAGTGTGATTTTTTTTCCTCCCCACCCCCCACAACAGTGTAATAGTGCCAATATGCTAAATTTGCCTCGTGATATCACCAAGTTTAGTTGTATTTATGCAAAAGCTCTTGGCATGGCACAAAGCTTTTGTTTGTCCTAGAATTATAAACAGGCAAACTCTGCAAAATCTCATTGACTTTATAAAATAATTCAGGAGGGGTGCAAATGCTGCTTCTGTATGGATTAGCAGTTGCACTGAGCAAGTTATTTGTTTCTGAAGTTTGTGTCAGCTTGGCTTAGTTGGTAGAATTCTCACCTCCTGAGTTAGAAGATTGTGATGTCAAGCCCCACTCCAGGACCTGAGCACGTAATCTAGACTGACATTCCATTGTAGTATTGAGGGAATGCTGCACTGTCGGAGGTGCCGTCCATTAGACGAGCTGTTCAGCTGAGGTCCTTTCTCCATGTTCCAGTGATTCACATAGATGCTGAAGATTCCGTTGCACTATTCAGAGAAGCGTACGGAATTCTTCTGGTGTCCTGGACAACATTCTTTTCAACCAAAGTTAAAACGTTGATTTTGTAGCCCAAAATGGCTGCTGTATCTGCCTACATCACTTTAATTCATTATATGTGAAATGTTCCAAGATGTTTCTGAGAGATGTGATGAGATGCTATATAAATACAAGTCTTCAGTAGCTGCACCTAAATGAAAGACTGATTCATTCACTTGTAAGCACAACAGCATAAATTTAATTTGTATAACAGAGAGATAAGCCAGAGTACTTTAAATTAGAGCACATTAAGGCTAAAGAGAGTGCTGTTTAGATTCACCAGGATGATGTCCATGGTGGGGAAACTACAGTTATGTGGAGAGACTTGATATATTATCCATGGAGATTTCATGGAGGTTTTTAAAATTATGAAGGATTTTGTTAGGGTGAATAAGGAAGACTATTTCCTCTGGTTGAGGGGTCATTAATTTAAAACTGTCATTAAGACAGTGAAGAGAGAGATATGGAAAAAGTTCTTTAAACAGTAGAAATTTCTTTATGCAGAGGGTTGTTGGAGCATGGAATGCATTGCAACTCCGAGTAGTTGAGGCATCTTTGCATCTTTTAAAGGAAAAGTGAATATATATTTGAAGCAGAGGAGGATACAGGGGCTGAGGTCAGAGCATGGGAAAATGAAATTCGTTTTTGGTGGTTCTAGCTAAGATCTGACATAAACACGATGGACCCAATTACTTCCTTCTGTGCTGTAAGCTTCTATCATTCTGTGAAGTGTTTAGATTTTTTTTTGTCCTGTCAATTACCTGTTGTAGCAGTACATTGTTGTGGAGGAGCTCAGAGATAGTACATTTATTGGTCAAAGCTTTAATTTTAAGGTGTAGTCCAATCCATTTGATATAAATTTTGCCTCGTTCTCTTTCCAGGGAGACATCTTTTTTCTTTTAGTTGCATAGACTCTATATATCCCAGACGACCAGGTTCAGTTTTGAATGAAATAATGAGCCTGTCCTGCTTTTCACTGTACACTTATCCAGGTGAGCGTTAAGAATGCAGAGCTCTCAGTCCTTCAGTCGATGCTAATCTGAGCAGTGGTCTTTCTGTTTTTTTAATGCAGTTTGGTTGAAGGGTAAATGTTGGCGAGCACACTGTGATACTATTGGGATCTTTTATATCCCACCTGAGTAGGCAGATGGGGCCTTCGTTTAGCATTTCATCCGATGGACAGAACATGCCATGATGGACATAGAAGTTCCCCTTACCAAATAAATTGATCATAAATTATTTCAAGTTACAATTTTTTTTTTAAATGCCGCGCTTTAATTTAACATGACTCTCAGACATGCTAAATTTGTCTTTGGGACAGCATATTGAGGTCACTGGTTTACAATTATTATTCCAGGTGAGACCTGGTTGTAAACTTACATGAAAGCACGCAATTGTGTGAAATCTATAATTATAGTATTCATTTTTATTGGACTGTTGATGTACTGTAACTTTTGAATAGACAGTGCTTGCTTGACAGCTTTTGTTCAATCCAAAACTAAATCCCACAGCTCCCTAGTGATAGATTATTGTTTAATTGCATATGCTGCACTCTGACATAACAGTGCAATCTATTTTGAAGATTTTTATCTAAGGAAAGAATAGTGGATTAGTGTGTGAATTGTTTTCTGCAAATGAGAGGCTTTGACTTAAGGCTGCTAACAGGCTCGTTGAACGTCATTATTAGGACACTTTCTTCACCTCTGCATGTCCATTTATTTTCCCATGTTCCAGTGATTTTACATTATTGGCAGAAACTCACAGTGCCGATTAATCAAATATAATCGATTACAGATTTTAATGAACAGGAAATTAAACAATCAACCGAGCATGTTGTTGAGCCAGATGGTATAAAGCTACACACAGTTGTCTCGATTCTGTTATGCAGAGATGTGTAATGAGGCCGATTAGTTGGAATCTGATATATGTAATCATTGACTTTAATAGTTAAATATAATAATTTTGGTTCTACAGAGATTTTTGGGTGAAAGGATATAAAACCGGTAAAACTAGAACTTTCAGTTCTAGAAAACACACAGACGCACACATCCAACCCCACCTCTTGTGGTCTAGTGTTTCAGGGGTCGCTGATTCCAAAGGCCTCCTGCCCTGTGCCAGATTACATATACTTCTGTTAATTATCTAACAATGGAGAAAACAGCAGGGATTTGTGTTGCTGCTTTTCAGCTGTATTTTCCCTCACTGATTTAAGTAAGCGTTGAGATTATAAACAGCAGTCTGCCTTAACCTTAACCCTTTGAGGAGCTACAGTTATGCATCTGTTTTCAAGAACTTGAGGCCATATTCCCCAGATTGGTGAGCTGGGTGAGTAGCTGAGCCATGTAGATCAGTCAGCTCACAGTTTAGATCTCCTGCCTGTGCTGAGCCTGCTGAACTCAACTCAATGGCACTTTTATTTGTTCTTGGGTGACAATATTATTGTCCATCCCTAGTTGACCCGAGGGCATTAAGAGTCAACCACATAAGGTGAAACTGGAGTCACATGTGGCAAGTTCCCTTCCCTGAAGGACGTTCGTGAACCAGTTGGATTTTTACGATGGTCTGGTAGCTTTCATGGTCATTTAGCCCACAATTTAACAGAATTATTGCGTTCACTTTCATAACTTGCCATATGGAGATTTTGACTCACCATCTCTGAGCTGTTCTGTACCATAACCACTAGGCTCCTCAAGGAACCCTGGGCTAGAGATGGGATAATTGGTCAGGGTGCCTGCACCAGATTGCTATCCAGTATCCCCTGCTATAGAAAGGGCCCTGGCTCTATTGATTCCCCCCCCCCCCCAATCTCCTGTAGTTGAATAGTTGGCAAACATTGATAATCTAGGCTCAGGTATGAGGATTGGCCATTTGAGCATGGTAATGTGGAGAGAGAAAGGAGATGACTAACTGCAGTGGAACTATACCCCTGCCTAATTGAACACCTTCAACAGAGGTAGAAGGAAAAAATGAGCCACATTCTGTATGTTTATCCTATACTGTTTTTTCATTGTGGCCTGTTGTGTTTTGCACGGTATCATTTCAACACAATGGTGTGATCAAGAATTAAAAATAGACTGCAGAAGAATGTTGCATCCCAGTGAGACTTTTGATGGTAACTCGGTAGTGCTGGAAGTCCTGGTTTCAACTGCAGCCTGCTCTGATATTCAGATGATTCACCAGTTGCTGGCCATGCTACTAGGTGATGAGCCTTATTGTAGCCATGTTTTTGATCTCGGGGAGAGTACTCGACAGTGGCATCGATACTGCCTTGAAAAGCAGGATTCCTGTTAGATGGAGTAAAATCAGTACAGCCGTGGCGAAGCCTGGACCCTGGGTGAGGGAGAACAGTTTGGAGATGAAAAAGCAATCTCCCATCTCCCACCCTCTGTAAACTTGAGCTCATCCAAAACTCTGCTGCCCGTATCCTAACTCGCACCAAGTCCCGTTAACCCATCACCCCTGTGCTCGCTGACCTACATTGGCTCCTGGTCTGGCAACACCTCAATTTTAAAACGCTCATCCTTGTTTTCAAATCCTTCCATGGCCTCGCACCTCCCGATTTCTGTAACCTCCTCCGGCCCTATGACCCTCCAAGATCTCTGCGCTCCTCCAATTCTGGCCTCTTGTGTATCCGCGATTTTAATTGCTCCACCATTGGCGACCGTGTCTTCAGCTGCCTGGGTCCTAAGCTCTGGAATTCCCTCCCTAAACCTTTCCACCTCTCTACCTCTCTCTCCTCCTTTAAGATGCTCCTTATAACCCACCTCTTCGACCAAGCATATGATCACCTGTCCTAATATTTCCTTATGTGGCTCGGTGTCAGATTCTGTTTGTTAACGCTCCTGTGAAACGCCTTGGGACGTTTTGCTATGTTAAAGGTGCTATATAAATGCAAGTTGATGATGTTGTAAGAAGGAGGGTTAAGAATGGCTATTCTGGACTGCAGAAGGATTCAAAACTGGGGTGATTTGGTGATGCCCTGATGAACTGTCACAGAATGGTCGGAAGTGGGTTTGTGTCTGATTTCAATATCTTTTCATTTCCATCAAGAGCAGCCTCCACGCAAAGGCCAGGCATTTGAACAGAGGGAGCAAGGAAACATTCAGGAAAAACTTGTATAGCATCTTATCACCTCCCTCAGAAGCGTCCTAAAGCCCAAGTGAATGAATTGCTTTGAAGTGCAGTTGCTGCTGTTAACGTGGGTGAAGGCGGCAGGCTACTTTTATGCGCCTTTTTATATCTGGCAACAAAATAGCTCCTGCGTGCATTTGTGTTTTGAAAGTTGGAGGCAAATTATTGACCTGGTTAGGAGATTGGTTAGGCGGTAAAAGACAGAGAGTAGGGATAATGGGTATGTACTCGAATTGGTGGTATCCCACAAGGATCTCTGCTGGGGCCTCAACTATTTACTTATTTATTAACAACTTGGATATCACAATAGAGAGCCATATTTCCAAGTTTGCCAATGACACAAAGATTGGTGGTGTAGTAAGTAGTGTAGACTGGAGCATAAAATTATAAAGAGACATTGATAGATTAAGTGGGCAAAACTGTGGCAGATGGATTTCAATGCAGGTAAGTGTGAGGTTATCCATTTGGACCAAAAAAGGATAGATCAGAGTATTTTTTTAAATGGTGAAAAGCTAGGAATAGTGGAGGTCCAAAGAGATTTTGGGGTCCATGTACACAGATCACTAAAATGTATTGGTCAGGTACAAAAGTAATCAAAAAGGCTAATAGAATGTTAGCCTTTATAACTAGAGGGTTAGAATATAAAGGGGAGGAAATTTTGCTACAGCTATACAAAGCCCTGGTTAGACCACACCTGGAGCACTGTGTACAGTTCTGGGCACCGCACCTTAGAAAGGATTTATTGGCCTTGGAAGGAGTGCAGCGCAGATTCACCAGAATGGTACCAGGGCTCCAAGGGTTAAATTATGAGGAGCGATTACATAAACTAAGCTTGAATGCCCTGGAATATAGATGGTTAAGGGGTGATTTGATTGAGGTTTTTAGGATTTTGAAAGGAATTGATGGGGTAGTTAGAGAGAAACCTTTTCTGCTGGTGAGGGAGTCTTAAGACAAGGGGACATAACCTTAAAATCAGTGCAGGCCATTCAGGAGAGAAGTTAGGAAACACTTCTGTGCTCAAAGGGTGATAGAAGTGTGGAACACTCTCCCACAAGAAGCAGTAGAAGCTAGCTCAATTAATCATTTTAAATCTGAGATCGATAGATTTTTGCTAGCCAAGGGTATTAAAGGGTATGGAGCCAAGGCAGGTGGATGGAGTTAAGATCAGCTATGATCGCACTGAATGATGGAACAGGCTTGAGGGGCTGAATGGCCTACTGTTCCTATGAAAGTGCTGAATTTCCAGTGAGGTAAATGAGCACAAGAACAGAAAATTCTGAAACACTCAGCAGGTCTGTCAGTGGATAAGTTAATGTTTTCGAGTGCAGACTGTTCTTCAGAAAAGGGGAGGGGGAGGGAAAGAGAGATATAGATAGATGGAAAACCTGGGGGTTAGGTAAGAAATTAAACATGTTTGAAAATGAGGATATTGCTCAAGTCCGAAATGACTGAAGTCAGTGTCCAGACCAGAGGGTTGCAGGGTGCTTTGGAGAAATAATTAAATATTGCTCTTTAGGTTTGTATTGAGCTTCATTAAAACCGTGTACAAGGCGACTGAGTGGAAATAGGATGGGGCGGGGTTAAACTGGCCCATCAGGGTCACATTGCATACAGAACGGACAGGTTTGGCAAAGCAGTCACCTAATACGCGTTTGGGTTCCCTAATGTAGAGGACACCGTACCATCAGCAATGAATAGAGTAAATAAATTAGAGCAAGCACATGTAAATTGCTAACTCTCTCCGCAGCAGTGCTTAGGATCTTGGACAGTGGTGTGGGAGGAGGCGAATGAGGTAAATGGACTGCAAATTAAACCCTTCAATTTAACAAAATATCTATTTGGTACCATTACAGAATGTCTAGACTAAGTAAATGGAAAAGCTTCAAGCATACTAAATGCAGTTTCATTTATCAGTGCTCAAAGGTTGACAAACCAGTTATTCTAGGATGTCCACATCGTACAGATAAGGTTGTCTGTAGTTATGTTGTATTTGTATTATTAAAGCTAAAACGACAAACTGCAAAATAAAGTCAACACTGACTAAATGCACTGTCCAATGTAGCACAAAGCCATACAGATAAGGAAGTCCCAGGTTCAATTTCCCCATTCTGTGCTCAATGAGCTGATCTCAGCCAGGGAAGCTGTTGAACTAATACAATTGGCCTCTGTGCCAAGGACTAGGGAGAAGGAACAATCAGTTGGAATAACGGCTCGTGACTGGTATCCAGTGACTCCTGCTGGAAAGTGTGCATCTATGGACAGTAGATTCTGGTAGTGATACCCCTTGCAGTTGAATATCCTGATGGCACTCAGTCTAGGCTCACCCATATGGCCACTTGGATGAGGCAGCGAAGGGCTACCAGCCCACGTACATCTAGAGTGCAGCAAGGGTCAACACTTTCAGAAGAGATGGGGAGAAAATTGCCGTAAATAAAAGACGAGAAGCTGATGGCATTCGAAACCTTTCCAACTTGATTCGCCCATAGCTTTAACAGAGCTAATAGATAGAGAAGGTTCAAAGATCAAACCCAGTCTTATTAAAAGAAACATTTGTTTTTTGTTTAATAACCCTTTCCTTCATTTTTGACCTTGATTTATAAAAGGCTACAAGAGGTGTGTAGAAACTCCTTAGTGATTTGAAGGCATGGCTTCCTTTATTTCTGTGCCCTTTTCTGGTGTTTCCAAACACGAGTCAAGTGAGCTCTCACGAGGCCTCCTCCAATGCCACTCTGAATCAACCGCTGGGAAATCCATGGCACCAGCCCAGAGAGATCCTTCCCTCTTGTTTGTTTTCCTTCTGTAGGGAAAAGCCAGCTTCCGCGGTGCTTTCTTATGGTGGCATTGCTGCGAATCAGAATTTGTCTGAGCGAGGTATTGAACCTGCAACCTACCACTTATGATGCACCAGTTCTCCCATCGTAAATTCCGTGCAGCTCCGAAACTATAATCACAGTAAACCGGGGAACTCTGATTATGGTGTGTCCAATGTTAAAATAATCCTTCGTCTCCCTCAGAAATCTGTGTGTTTAACAACATGTAATTGATATGCACACACTGAACAATTCTGAAGTTCATTACAGAAGTAGTTGTAAATAGCTGCAAGAGGGTGGAGTAACGAAAAAAATCAAAGGTTGCGAGTTAATCACAACTGATTCCCATTGTGCTTATTTGTATGCTGACACTGCTTGGATCAACGTTGCCTGGATGTCAGGTGGATTAACAAAGCCAGATGGTGTGGGTTTGATTCCCAGGTCTACCATGATGTTTAACATCTGCAAGACTCACTTGTGATTTATCAGTTCTGGGGTGGTCTGTGAGGGAGATTGCCTTTCAACAATATAGTGCGCTGCCATTCTAACAGGGTTTGGGGCTACCTTACCCCACTAGAGGTACGGTCTTATGGTCACGAAGCAGCTTTGCATTATGCCTTCTTTCTCCCCTTTGACTGGATGACGCCATATGGAGGCAAGCACTCCTTGGGAGGGACATATGGTTATAAAAAATGAATGGGAAAAATTTGAATAATGAAGTAGGCTGAGTGTCATTTGATGCGTGAGATTTTCATTCATTGCAAGATTGAGAAGGCATGTTTATCTGAAATAAACCACATGTTGCAATTCTAGCTTAACATTATTCAAAATAGGAAGTATGGTAAATAGCATTTAATTTGCTAGGATGCACTGTATGAGAGAAGGGTTCAGATTTGGTATGGAAAAACTGCATTTATCAGAAAATGTATGTGCTGTACCCGACACGGCCTCGGGAAATGAAAAAGAACTGATAATTCAAAGGTGCTGCTTATGTAAAAGAGCAGCCGTGCAACTTCCCCAGGAGCTGTAGCTCAATAAGTCATCAAACCCAGCAAGAGGGTAGAAAAGCGAGCAATGTTGAAATGTTTTGAACATAATCTGGGGAATAGGTAGCCTCTGAACTGCCAACTTACTGTGAATGTAAAGCACACAGATGCACAGGATATTTTTCCCAGTTGATCTAATTATAAGATAAAACTAAGCATATATAAAATCAGTTGGAATGCATTAGGGTGAGGCTTGCCGCTAGAAGTCAGAAAAAGTCTTTAGCTGATTTATGTCTTGCTCTGATATTCACGGGTTTCAGGCATGTCAGCAAGTTTGTGCTGTTATTTTCGTATCTAATTTGATTGATTTATTTTCAGAGGGGCATGTACAAAGGAAGTGAGCCTGTTTGTATTGCAGCCAATTCTTCTTCGAGGCACAACATTTTCACTGCCGTGTATAAGTTCTGTGTTCAGTCATTAATAAGCGCTACATGGGCCTATTGCATGTGAGTTTATATCTTCGACAAGGACTGCAAAAAGTAAAATGTTGGTTAGTATCAGAACAAAGATCACTGCATTTAAAATGTTCTCTTCCTATTGTTGCTGATAACTCTTCTTCACCCCCCCCCCCCCCCAAAATAAATTGCACTTCAAAAAAAGACATTTAAAAAGCAACCTTGGATTTCAGTTCAAAAAGGATTATGATTCCCCAATAGCTCAGTATATAAGTGCACTGCCCGGTGTAACACTGAGCCGCAGGAGTGGGGGTGATAAATTATTCCTCAGTGCCCCCACTTAGAAAGGGAGAGATCTGAGTCCCTGCTCTTGATCACTATTCAGTGACTCATGCTGCAATATGTGGATATTAAATGAGGACAGGATCAACCTTGGAGGTGATGTCAAGTAGCCCACTGACACTAGGCTGACACAGCTATTTGGGTGAAGTTTTGGAGGGCTGTTGGTGCCTTTGTAACCTTGGCTTAGTGTAAGTGAAAATAAAGTGATAGCAACATTGCTTTGCCTAATTTATTTGAGGGAGGGGGCAATAATGTGTACAATGCATAGAATTTTTAAAAAAAAATTAACTGACCATTATTTCTCAGTAACCATGGAATTTTCAGATTTGAGCAAAGGTCGGGTATTTCCCTAAAGGAAGGGTAATTCAACACAGGTCATTCTCCTTGTGACTGCTACAAGAGCAGCATTGAAAAGGGGGTTGGTGCAGGTTACCTATCACCCTTTTCGTCTGCATGCGGAACAAATAAGCGGAGAAAATCAGTACATGAGCAACTATTATAAAAGTACTGCAATTTTATTTTAGTGGTGGAGATCAATGGATTCTTCAATCAGTAGGCCAGTTGAGGGTGTCATTTATTTTTTATGGTTATGAGTCTCTGCCCCTTTTTGGGCAACGAGAAGGAGCAGCAATGTTGGGTTTTTTTTTGTCCCTAGCACAGAGCTATTGATATGAGCTTTAATACCAGATCCATGTGTACTTATTTCAGATTGAATGGGTTAGTGTGTGCCTTTTATAGTTTGAATTCCTGTGGTGCTGTTCACAATTATTTTGTGACTTGGAGTATGATTGTAACGTTTAGCTGTTAAGATGGATCTATGTTTTACGTGGCCTATATCTTTAAGGCCATAGAGTATGTGCTACCTGCAAGGAATTGCTCTAACTAGGCACATCCTGAGGCCTGTTGCTGAGGAGACTTTTTCCAGATGGACAGCTGCTTTCTTTGAGGAGAGGCTAGAATCCAGCAGGAAATCACTGGTTTCCTTTTTTCTTTGGAAAGATTATTCCATTATCACTTGTTTTATGAATGTATTGGAGCCAATCGGGTGTGACGCAGACTTTCATTGCATTTTATACTGTGTGTGGCCGACCTTGGTAAATCCAGAAAGTCTCCTCCTGGGTTGCCACTGGCTGCGTGGAGCCTGTGCATCGGGAGCCAGCGTCCCACAAAACACAACGTAAAAGTAGCTTAAACAAAAGCAAAATACTGCGGATGCTGGAAATCTGAAATATAAACAGAAAATGCTGGAAATACTCAGCAGGTCAGGCAGCATCTGTGGAGAGAGAAACAGTTAACGTTTCAGGTCGATGACTCTTCATCAGACAGGTTCTGTTTTTAGCATTTTCTGTTTTTATTATGTAAAAGTAGCGTAGATTACTATTCATTGTGCAATCCAGGGAGCAAGGTCACAATAGGACTGTTCCAGGCAGACAGGAGTAGAATATAGGTCAGTGTGGTTAAAGTGAAAACATATGTAAATGGATTGTTGTTGTTCACTTAAGTCCACATTAGGAGAGAGTGGAAAGCTTTAATAATCTTGATGTTCAGGTAATAGTCATATTTTTGCAATCTCCTTGATTAGGTTGTAAATCATTATTGTTATAAATACTTCATTCTAAATTGACCAGAGATACATTTCTATTTTATATATTCTTTGAGGTAACAATATAAATGATTTTTTTTTTTAAAAAAAAGCAAGATTCTACTTTCTTTGGGTAACAAAAAGAGCTGGTGACTTGTGTTAGAGTTTGGGGAATATTGCAGAATGCAGCCACAACCCTGTAGTTCACGGTGGCCCTGCTGAAATTGAGAGCTGTGGAAATGTTAATATCAAGAAAAAAAAATACACAGCCCACACAGCAGCTGCAGCTTTGCACCGTGTGGAAAATTAAGGCAGATGATTCAATTTGGCCCTTGCCCCAAGTACATTTTAAAATGCTTCTGTGTGTGCAGAAGATAATGAACAAATATATTGAGATGGCACAAGATCACTACTAGTTTAGCTGCTGAGGAGCCTCATTGTTCCCAGTAGAAGGAGACTAGAAGCTGGGTTAATGGGGGTTAGGGTCGCTCAGTGCGACACCTTTCATAACAACTTAGAGGAAGAATTTGTCTCCTTTTGCCCCAGGCCCATGTGGCACTCAAATGGAGCGTTTGATAAATGAAAGTGTATTTATTAATAATGAGGGGGAATGTGCGTATGCTTTGAAAGCGAAGCAAAGCATAGAAATGTGCTTTTATGACACTGGAAGAAAAATAAATGAAGTAAGTGTGCAGGTCCATTATGAGCTGAGGCAGGAGGATGTGACAGAGGGACCAGCACGATTTGGAGATTAAACTATGAGCTTTTCAGATGAAGCCACTTATATCAGGGGCCCTTGACAGTTGGTGAGAGATGTGAAGCAGTGAAGAGATGATTACAAGAGAACATGACAGATAACTGCCGTCTTCTCTCGTTGACTTTGTAGGCCTCAAATATAAGGAAAAATCATGGTGATCCGCATCAGATAGCTGGCTAGTTCCTTTACTTTAAAGCAACCCTCGTGGGGTTTTCATCTCTTGAATTTTTATCATGATTCACAGGTAAAAATAAAACTCCCATTTTTATTTTTATCCCTGTGCTCCTGCTTGATTTCTTTGTCCTTACAGTGTACATGAAGTTAATAAAATAGCAGGAGTGTGGCATCATGGAATCCTAAGATTTCAATGTGGCTAATGGGAGGAAGCAAATAAATGCCCTAATTAATGGCACAGAACTGGGAGTGGGTCAGATATACAACCCCCCTCCCCCCAACATTTTAAAACTGGGTATGGTGTGCAGTACAGGAAGGCCTAGAACAGGCGAAGGGCAGGGGGTTATATAAATTAGCAAAATGACCTCCTGCCTTGAACTTGAAGTTGTCCCTTTTTTGTGTTTCTCCCCTGTAATGACCTTCCAGGTCCAGCTGTGTGTATATCAAATTCAGTACTCTTACAGCAGTTCAGTGTGAAAATTTAGATGGTGATATCTAGAATCTCATTCCTTGTATGCAGTTGTTTATAAAGCATTATTGAAATTTCTACCACTCAAGTATAATTTTCCACTGTATGTGTTCTAGCGGTCGCCAGGTTGTGGGGCATTTGTATATGTTGCCTCCTAGCTCCATCTTGTTCTGTGAATAGAAACTCGGATGCTGTCTGTGTACAGCAATGACTGTGTTGCGCTATTTACTAATGAATATCATTTTGTTTGCAATCAAGATAATGTAACTGGCGCTTCTATGCGTGGGTTGCAGGTGCAGAGGGCAAGTTAACATTACCAGGAGATATCGCTCCCTTCTGCCTCGAGCCTGTACTGAATGTTTCAGAGAATCGAGGTCCAGGTGTGGAATGATTCTGTGTCTCTGTGATAGGGACAGACGACCGGATTGTAGGTTAGACCGTTTAATTTGTTTAGCTGATCAGTAACTCGTGTTACCGGAATTATGACTAGAGCTCGTTAGGATAATTACGAATGATTAAGACAGGTTGGCTTGCCTTGCCAGTGGGTGTGCGGACTCCTGCTGGCAGCCAGCAGGTGTAAAGGAACACGATCTGTCAAATCAGCTGATGACCCTCTTAATTCAGAGCAGTGAGAGCCAGAGGAACAAGCGTGTTTAATAATTGATACTTACTCTAATAGGTTAATTGCAGCGGCATTCATTCTAATTTGCATTCTTGATCAGCTTCTCACAGTCTGTGTTACTTGGACAGATTTTTTTCCCCCCTCTCTTCCTCGCTCTCGCCTCCTGCTTGTTCATTGCAGTGGAGTTAATTGCTGACATTCCCCGAGTCATTCAAAGCATGTTGATTTAATGAATGTTAAGTATGCAGCTCGTGGGGGTTTGAATGGTGCATATGCTGTTTGTTTATGGAGGAAACCTTTTTGGTATAATCGCGGCCAGGTGGCTGCTGCCACTATTTATAGAATAAATGGAGAGGTGGGGGACATTCAAGGCAGTAACACCAGCTTATCACACATGTCCTTTCTGAACTACAGATATTGTGTTGTGGTCCTGATTTCCTTGTAATCCAATTAAAAAAAAAAAAAAAATGATTATTACTTGTGACTTCCTAGTTTGTGGAGTGAACTTGGGTCCTCAGGCTGTGAAAGGGTGCACGCTTTTGTGACATAAGTAAATGTATCATTTTTGGTGATTGATAAAATGGAACCGTATTTATTTCAACCTGTTTTTTTTCCACTTCTCTGCATGTATTACATACCGAGCTTTGATGTCAAAAGCAGAGCCTGCAATTCATTCCCCTGCTTTCAAGACATCAAAAGCACAGTTTTCTTCTGAACTTAAAACAGCATCAAATTAAAATACACCATCTTGGTTAGCCCATGCCCATGCCCATGCCTAGCAGTGAAAAGGTCGCATGGCTACTGTCACTCAACTTTGCCTGCACCGCTCGGAGGTTAGCTTCTCACATTGGCAACCTGGCCACATGTTGGATTGCAATTCTGTGAAGGGATGTTCCACTTTGGGTGAATAGTTGGACCACTCTGCAGCTGTCCTATCAGCTGCTCCCAGGCTGACATCAATGTTCTGGTTTTATCTCCCACCTAAGATCAGATTGGCTTTCAAATTGACTACAATCTAACTCTGGCGTGGAGTATAGCTTGCAGATGTCAGTGTAAATGACACCCAACTTCAGGGTTGGTTTCGCTCTGACATTGATTCACGTGTGAAACTGAGGTGTTGGCAGGTCATGAAGAAATGTTAGGGTCACGTCTGAGTGAAGGATGCTTGTGGTGGCAGGCATGGAAAAATGGGAATACACTGATGACTACTTGAGTTTAAACAGCTCTATGTTTTCTTCGGCCTCAAGGGGGAATGACCCGTCTTACGCAGAGGCTAATTTATAGTAGGGTATTAGAGTGAAGTCCTTGCAGGTTAAACAGCATTTTCAAACCTTCAGCAAAAAATAAATTACTCAAGCAGTAACAGGATTAGAAATATCAAATAAGAAAGGGGACAGGTATGGTTAAATGGAAGGTGTATTCAGCTGGGATCATCCTGTTCCTAACTTCATTTGATCCTTTGAGATTTAAATAGTAAATGTGGGGTGGCAGGTTGCACAATAAGTTGAACATTTAATCCATCTCATCATGGAACAGTGGAATGGAGGTTCTCATTTGCCATTCTGCAGACACAATGAGCTCTCAACCGTGCTGTTATACAGTTTAAAGAAAGTCAGGTGGTTCTTACCCAACCCTTCTAATATCCTTTTATTTGTCAACAACAAAATTCTAGCCAGGAATTTCCTCAGAGTTGTTCCTGTTCCATCGGTGTAATTTTGCCGTCGGAGCGGGAGCAGCTGCGAGGAAGTTCCCAGCTTATGTTTACTCTCAATTGTGTTACACTGCAGGTGGTTATTTCATCAGAAATGGGGGCAACATTCTTTAATGTGTTTGCTATTGTTTCTGGGTTTTTTTTAGTTGGTAGCCCTGTTGTCTCTGAGTCAGAAGGTTGTGAGTTCAATTTCCACTCCATGATTTAACATAATCTAGGCTGACACTCCAGGACAGTACTGAGGGAGAGCTGCATTGTTGGAGGGGCCAAGCTTCGGTTGAGTTCCAATTGCCTGTTCCAATGGATGTAAAAGGAAACTGCGTGTCCTGACCCACATTCTTCCCTCAACTGATGCCACCAAAAACCGATTATCTGGTCAAATGCCCAACTGTTAGTTGGTTCTTGGAATCGTAGTATCATAGACTTCTTCCATGCTGTAACCATTCTATCACTCTCCTCCTCACTGTTCACTATACTTCCAAGTTTTGTGTCATCTGCAAATTTTGAAATTGTGCCCTGTACACCCACATCCATGTCATGAATATATATCAAGAAAAGCAGTGGTCGTAGAACCAACCCCTGGGGAACACCAGTTTATACCTTCCTCCAGTCTGAAAAACAACCGTTCACCGCTACTCTCTGTTTCCTATCACTTAGCCAATTTCGTATCCATGCTGCCACTGTCCCTTTTATTCCATGGGCTTCAACTTTGCTGATTAAAATATTATGTGGCACTTTGTCGAACGCCTTTTAGAAATCCATGTACACTACATCAACTGCATTACCCTCATCAATCCTCTCTGTTACCTCATCAAAGAACTGAGTCAAGTTAGTTAAACACGATTTGCCTTTAACAAATCCGTGCTGGCTTTCCTTAATTGATCCACACTTGTCCAAGTGACTGTTAATTTTGTCCCTGATTAATGTTTCTAAAAGTTTCCCTGCTACCGAGGTTAAACTGACTGGCTTGTAGTTGCTGAGTTTATCTTTACACCCTTTTTTGAACAATGGTGTAACATTTGCAATTCTCCAGTCCTCTGGCACCACCCCCTTTCTAAGGAGGATTGGAAGATTATGGCCAGAACCTCCGCGATTTCTTCTTTCACTTCCCTCAGCGTCCTAGGATGCATCCCAAATGGTCCTAGTGACTTATCTACTTTAAGTACAGCCAGCCTTTCTAGTACCTCCTCTTTATCAATTTTTATCCCATCCAGTATCTCCTCTACCTCCTCCTTTACTATGTCTATGGCAGCATCTTCTTTGGTGAAGACAAATGCAAAGTACTCATTTAGTACCTCAGGCATATCCTCTACCTCCATGCATAGGTCTCCTTTTTGGTCCCTAATTGGCCCCACCCCTCCTCTTACTACCCGTTTACTATTTATATGCCTATATAAGACTTTTGGATTACCTTTTATGTTGGCTGCCATTCTATTTTCAGACCCTCTCTTTGCCCCTCTTATTTTCTTTTTCACTTCTCTTCTGAACTTTCTATATTTAGCTTGATTCTCAAATGTATTTGCAACCTGACATCTGTCATACACGCTCTTTTTTTCTGCTTCATCTTACACTCTATCTCTTTCATCATCCAGGGAGCTCTGATTTTAGTTGCCCTACCTTTCCCCCTAGTGGGAATGTACCTCGGCTGTACCCGAACTATTTCCTCTTTAAAGGCATCCCATTGTTCCACTACAGTTTTGCCTGCCAATCTTCGATTCCAATTTACCCGGGCCAGATCCGTTCTCTTCCCACTGAAATTGGCCTTCCTCCAATTAAGTATTTTTACTCTAGATTGCTCCCTGTCCTTTTCCATAGTTAATCTAAACCTTATGATACTATGATCACTGTTCCCTAAATGTTCACCTACTGACGCTTGCTCCACTTGACCCACCTCATTCCCCAGAACCAGATCCAGCAATGCCTCCCTCCTCATCGGGCCGGAAACATACTGATCAAGGAAGTTCTCCTGAACACACTTCAGAAATTCTTCCCCCCTCTGCCCTTTACACTATTACTATCCCAGTCTATATTAGGATAGTTGAAGTCCCCCATTATCACTACTCTATAGTTTTTGCATCTCTCTGTAATTTCTCTGCAAATTTGCTCCTCCATATTTTTCACACTAATTGGTGGCCTATAGAATACACCTAGTAGTGTAATGGCACCTCTATTATTTCTTAACTCTAGCCATATAGATTCTGTCTTTGACCCCTCCAGGACATCCTCTCTCTCCAGCACTGTAACATTTTCCTTTATCAATACTGCCACACCACCAACTATCTTTCCTTCCCTATCTTTCCTGAACACCCTATATCCAGGAATATTTAATACCCAATCCTGCCCTTTTTTGAACCAAGTCTCTGTTATTGCCACGACATCATATTTCCATGTGACTATTTGCGCCTCCAGCTCACCCACCTTGTTGACTACGCTTCGTGCGTTCACATACATACACTGTAAACCTATCTTGGACCATCCTGTGTTCCCTCTTAGTCTGATGCCACCTTATACCTTACTATTTCTTACTTTAGTGCTATCTGTCTCTCCCAATCCTTTGTGCCCTTTGTTTCTCCTTTCTAATGCGACATCCTGGTGCCCACCCCCCCTAGCAACTTAGTTTAAACCCTCCCCAACAGCACTAGCAAACCTCCCCATGAGGATGTTGGTACCGGCTCGGTTGAGTTCAGTTTGTCTGTTCCAATGGATGTAAAAGGAAACTCTGCGTGTCCTGACCCACATTCTTCCCTCAACTGATGCCACCAAAAACAGCTTATCTTGCTGTGTGCAAATTGGCTGCTGGATTTGTCTTTTTAACTGTGCAGTTCAAAGTAATGCGAAATGCTGTGGGATATTTTTTTTAAATTACCATGGTTTTAATATGCTTCTTTTTCTTCCTTCTCCACATGTCATCATATATTTGGTTGATGCTGCTATGCAGCCCATTAATAACTCTCCTTCTGATTTGCCCTCCCCACCTGAAGGCTGTTAACCTGCCTTCACATGGCAGCTCTCCACAATGATGTGGCTGAGTTTGGGAACCCAGTACCTGTGGAATGATGGCCAAAAATCCAACAGGCTGTGCATAATGGTCAGAAAATGTTCCTATTTCTTAAATTAATGAATATCAATTTCATCATATCATTTTTCAGTTTTCTTTGTATTCAGAGTGCCATTTAATGGAAAATGATTGTCAATTTGGCTCAGTTAGTTGGACACTCGCCTCGGGGTCAGAATGTTGTGGGTCCAACCCCACTCCAAGACTGATTTCTAAAGTAATTCATTGGATGTGAATTATTTTGGGACATCCTGAGAACATGATGAGGTGCTATATAAATGCAATTTTATTTGTTTCCCCTTTCCCCTATTCCTTCTAATTATTTCAGTATTTAGGTTTCAAATTTTAAGTCCTACGCAAGAGGAAGATTGTACTTGTGTAGGCAGAAAAGGATCAGCAGTCTAAAGCTGCCATGTTGCTTTTGGAGTGGAACCTTTCATCAGTAAACTTAACACACTGAGCCTACAGCAGTAGCTGTTCATTCATCACCCTACAGTGCAGCTCTGTCATAACTCAAGCATTTCTCTCTCTCTTGTCATGCAGATGAAGGTCTCTTCTAACCAAAATGGCAGGAACAGCGAGGATGAGAGTGTCAGAGAAGCCAACAGTTCACAGAGGAGCAGCTCCAGAGACAAGCTTAGTGATGTAAGTACACACTTCAAAAGAAAGAATCTGCACTTGGTGTTCAATGGCAATGACAGGCCGTTGGAATTGTTTTGTGGAGGGATTTTGAAGTCAAGAATAGAGATGAGGATATGTTTTTATAAAGTGGCATTCAGTGCTTCGTTCTACTTTTAAGACAGACACGGGAGCTGTTGGGAATTTGAATGATGCAGTACTTGAACAGGATTTTCCTTTTAAAGGGAAGTAGCTAGACATCTAAAGACCTGTCTGCAAAATGTTGATGTGCGAATACCAGATTCACTGAATAATGAAAGCACAAAGCCAGGTTAGTAATGCCTGTGATGATGGGGCCTAACCATGCAAATTTCTCCTCCCCTTTTTGACAGCACTGGTATACACCATCCGTTATTTCATACCCAAGCTGCATATAAGCGCTAAGTGACATACGGGATTACACTGCGCACAGACACAAGGTTGACACTGTTCCATGATGACTGTTGCCTGTAAATACTCCCTTTTTAAAAATACTTTAAAGCATTCTATGTTCTACTACAAGTAACTGTTGTGTACAAAAATGAAGGGAAATTCCCACAGATTTATTTAAAGGGTTCTGAGTGGTAGTCCTTGCTTAAATCATCCCAGGGTATAGGAGTATCACTTGTTTAATAGCCTATAAATAATGTTCAAGTACTACAGGAAGGTTAGAAATGATTATTTAAAACCGTGTTGCCGTGAGCATCAGTTTTGTTCACCAATTCCTTTTGACTCTTAGAGAATGGAAGGATCGTATGCATTAACTTGCTTCCATTCCATATAGTTTCCTGTAATATTCCATTGAAACATATCACTAAATATTACACAATATGATGAGTAATTCGATCATACACTATCAAAATACTCATCCTCATTAAAATGTCAGTCAGAACTAGACAAGACCAGTGGATTCCTGTTGGTTTGAATGAGTATCAGTTGGTATTTGGAACAGGATATCCGTGCACGAATACTCCACACACTGCAAAGCTGCTACGAGCTGAATATAAACACAAATGCAGATCTAGCCTTCATTTCTACACTCAAACTCTACATATTTTCAAAGAAAACATCCCTGCTTTCGTTCATCTTTATCAAGTTATGTATTCCACAAATTTTTATTAAAAAAAAGAGCATGCACCACAGCTCCTAAAAATGCACGTTAACATCAAAGGACACCAGGACACACTTGAAATCACGTTTCCACTTACCTCACAGCGGGAAAACTACCGCAACCTTCAGGAGCAGTCAATATGCCGAATTCACTACCGAAGTCCACAACAGAACAAGAAGTCAGCAGTTCTTTCAACATCATCTCACACTAAAGAGGTAAGATTGAATAGCAATAAATCAGTCTGGCTGTATTATTCCTGGGAATTGATAATTGGGAAGAGTTAGTCAATTGCAAGTACATAGTCTGTAATCTTCCTTCACTCAGCATGCCAGTTGTCAATTTCTTGGTAATATACAGATGGTCTACCATTATTAAGTAATAAAATGCATGGAAGATCTACTTCTGAATGCTGCTTTGTGAGCAAAAGAATGTTCTGATCTTGTAAGGAGTTCATGGATGTGGTGCGTTCTGGGCCTCAGTAGTATAGAATCATGGAATGGTAAGAGCACGGAAGATGGCCATTCGGCCCATCGAGCCCATACCGGCTCTCTGCAAGAGTACTTCAGCTAGTCCCACTCCCCCGCCCTTTCCCCGTAGCCCTGCAAATTTCTTTCCTTCAGATACTTATCCAACTCCCTTTTGAAAGCCGTGATTGAGTCTGCCTCCACCACCCTTTCAGGCAGTGCATTCCAGATCCTAACCACTCGCTGAGTAAAAGTTTTTCCTTATGTCGCCTTTGGTTCTTTTGCCAATCACCTTAAATGTGTGTCCTCTGGTTCTCGACCCTTCTGCCAATGGGAACAGTTTCCCTCTATCTACTCTGTCCAGACCTCTCACGATTTTGAACACCTCTATCAAATCTCCTCTCAATCTTCTCTGCTCCAAGGAGAACAACCCCTGCTTCTCCAGTCTATCAACATAACTGAAGTCCCTCATTCCTGGAATCATTCTCGTAAATCTTTTCTGCACCCTCTCTAAGGCCTTCATATCCTTCCTAAAGTGTGGTGCCCAGAATTGGACACAGTACTCCAGTTGGGGCCGAACCAGTGTTTTATACAGATTCATCATAATTTCCACACTTTTGTACTCTATACCTCTATTTATGAAGCCCAGGATCCCGTAAGCCTTTTTAACTGCTTTCTCAACCTGCCCTGCCACCTTCAAAGATTTGTGCACACATACCCCCAGGTCTCTCTGTTCATGCACCCCCTTCAGGATTGTATCATTAAATTTATATGTCCTCTTCTCATTCTTTCTACCAAAATGTATCACTTCACACTTTTCTGCATTAAATTTCATCTGCCACGTGTCCGCCCATTTCACCAGCCTGTCTATGTCTTTGTGAAGTCTATCACTCTCCTCCTCACTGTTCACTATACTTCCAAGTTTTGTGTCATCTGCAAATTTTGAAATTGTGCCCTGTACACCCACGTCCAAGTCATTAATATATATCAAGAAAAACAGTGGTTGTAGAACCGACCCCTGGGGAACACCACTGTATACCTTCCTCCAGTCCGAAAAACAAGCATTCACCACTACTCCCTGTTTCCTATCACTTAGCCAATTCCATATCCATGCTGTCACTGTCCCTTTTATTCCATGGGCTTCAACTTTGCTGATGAGCCTATTATGTGGCACTTTGTCGAACGCCTTTTAGAAATCTATGTACTACATCAACTGCATCACCCTCATCAATCCTCTCTGTTACCTCATCAAAGAACTCAATCAAGTTAGTTAAACACGATTTGCCTTTAACAAATCCGTGCTGGCTTTCCTTAATTAATCCACACTTGTCCAAGTGACTGTTAATTTTGTCCCTGATTACTGTTTCTAAAAGCTTCCCCACTACCGAGGTCAAACTGACTGGCCTGTAGTTGCTGGGTTTATCTTTACACCCTTTTTTAAACAATGGTGTAACATTTGCAATTCTCCAGTCCTCTGGCACCACCCCCGTATCTAAGGAGGATTGGAATATTATGGCCAGTACCTCCGTGATTTCCTCCCTCAATTCCCTCAGCATCCTAGGACGCATCCCATTCGCTCCGGGTGATTTATCTACTTTCAAGTACAGCCAGCCTTTCTAATACCTCCTCTTTATCAATTTTTATCCTATCAAGTATCTCCACTACCTCCTCCTTTACTATGTCTATGGCAGCATCCTCTTCCTTGGTGAAGACAGATGCAAAGTACTCGTTTAGTACTTCAGCCATCCCCTCTGCCTCCATGCGTAGGTCTCCTTTTTGGTCCCTAATTGGCCCTACCCCTCCTCTTACTACCCTTTTACTTTTTATATGCCTATAAAAGACTTTTGGATTACCTTTTATGTTGGCTGCCATTCTATTCTTATGCCCTCTCTTTGCCCCTCTTATTTTCTTTTTCACTTCTCCTCTGACCTTTCTATATATAGCCTGATTCTCAGATGTATTTGCAACCTGACACCTGTCATACGCTCTCTTTTTCTGCTTCATCATATTCTCTGTCTCTTTCGCCATCGAGGGAGCCCTGACTTTAGTTGCCCTGCTTTTCCCCCTGGTGCGAATGTACCTTAACTGTACCTGAACTATTTCCTCTTTAAAGGCAGCCTATTGTTCCATTACAGTTTTGCCTGCCAATCTTTGATTCCAATTTACCCGGGCCAGATCCGTTCTCATCCCACTGAAATTGGCCTTCCCCCCCCCAGTTAAAAATGTTTACTCTCGATTGCTCCTTGTCCTTTTCCATAGTTAATCTGAACCTTATGATACTATGATCACTGTTCCCGAAATGTTCACCTACTGACACTTGCTCCATTTGACCTACCTCATTCCCCAGAAACAGATCCAGCAATGCCTCCTCCCTCGTCTGTCCGGAAACATACTGATCAAGAAAGTTCTCCTGAACACACTTCAGAAATTCTTCCCCTTCTTCTCTGCCCTTTACACTATTACAAGCCTAGTCTATATTAGGATAGTTGAAGTCCCCCATTATCACTACTCTATAGTTCTTGCATCTCTCTAATTTCTCTGCAAATTTGCTCCTCCATATCTTTCCCACTATTTGATGGTCTATAGAATACACCTAGTCGTGTAATGGCACCTCTATTATTTCTTAACTCTAGCCATATAGGTTCTGTTCTTGACCCTTCCAGGGCATCCTCCCTCTCCAGCACTGTAACATTTTCCTTGACCAATACTGCCACACCACCTCCTATCTTTCCTTCCGTATCTTTCCTGAACACTTTATAACCAGGAATATTTAATACCCAATCCTGCCCTTTTTTGAGCCAGGTCTCAGTTATTGCCACAACATCATATTCCCATGTGGCTATTTGTGCCTGCAGCTCACTTACCTTATTTACTACGCTTTGTGCGTTCACATACATACACTGTAAACCCATCTTAGACCATCCTGTATTCTCTTAGTTTGACCCCCCCCCCTAATCCAGTACTATTTCTTACTTTAGTGCTCTCTGCCTCTCCCAATCCTTTGAGCACTTTATTTCCCCTTTCTAATGTTACATTCTAGTGCCCATCCCCCTGCCAAATTAGTTTAAACCCTCCCCAACAGCACTAGCAAACCTCCCCGCGCAGATATTGGTTCCAGCCCTGTTGAGGTGCAACCCGTCTGGCCTGTACAGGTCCCACCTCCCCCAGAACCGGTCCCAGTGCCCCACGAATCTAAAGCCCTCCCTCCTGCACCATCTCTTCAGCCACGCATTCATCTGCGCTATCCTCCTATTTCTATATTCGCTAACACGTGGCACCAGGAGTAATGCAGCCAGTCCTTGCATTCGTGGGTTGAAGTGTTTCATATTTGCAATGCATCACGTGCTACAGTAGTGCACAGCCACTTCTGTCGGATTAGGTCTTTTTTTTTAAAACTAGTAATAATAGTTTAGGACCTTGCTCAGTTGAACTATTGCTGCCAAAGCTGAGGTCAGCTAACTCTGTCCCCAATCGGGAGTCAAAGCTGGGATCTTCTGGTCTATGTGGCTTATTGTTTGGGAACCTGAGGTGAAAGACCAAGGTGAAGCCCACGACCGTGTTTGAAATTAGTAAAAGAGGCAGAAAGCAGGAAGTATGATGAGGTGATGCCAAGCTTGAGTATTAAAACCTTCTAGATTAAAGGAGGAAGGAAAGACTGAAGGAGGTATGGAGTTCTACAATTTTGAGGTCCTGGGAAAGATTGAGTTAGAATCAGCAGCTGTGCTATTTCAACACAGTGGGTGTGCAGATATGAGGGGGACTTGCAGGATGACATCTCTGCAGCTTAGAAGGATGAGGAAAGAATGTTAACTGACTGACTGTAGTAGTATCAATAGTATAGAGAAAGATAAGAAGGGTTACAATGAAGAGAGATTGGTTGCTAGAGGTGAGGGTGGGATCACAGATTTTTCTTGTAGTGTCTGAAAGAACCTCCCCAGATATGGACACGCTTGACCTTTATAGAAAATTAAAAGTTGTTGAAGGGGAAAGATACATTTGACGTCAAAGAGGAACTTGGAGCTTCTTGAAGACATTTGAAAATGGAGAGGGATGGGTATTCTACTTGTAGTCAGAGGAGATAGTGACGCCAAAGATATTAATAGATGGAGAACTAAGGGTTGGAGCTATCGGAGATAAGAGGTGGTAGTTGTTGGTTGGATTTGCAAGAGACATAAGGATACAGAGTCTTTCAAAAAAAAATGAAGCAACATTTACATTGCCCATTGAGGGCATGGAGTAGATAAGGATGCAGTGATTCTGCCATTGTGCCACAAGAGGACTGGAGGTTGTGACCAGTCTGAAGTTGCTAAATGTGATTTGGAATCATCAGCAAAAGCATGAATAGAGTTGGATGGTGAATGTAGGAGATCATTAATATGAACAAGATGTATGGAGGGAAAGGATACAGTCCCAGGGAACCCAAGTTAAATGGAGATGGGGAGGAAGTCGAAAGATAAGCCATCAACTGAATCTCTAGTGGAGCATTTAGGAGGAAACTACAGAAGAACTTAAGAACTAGGAGCAGGAGTAGTCCATACGGCCCCTCGAGCCTGCTCTGCCATTCAATAAGTCCTGCCCTATCCCCATATCACTTGATTCCCTTAGTGTCCAAAAATCTATCGATCTCAGCCTTGAATACACTCAACAACTGAGCATCCACAGCCCTCTGGGGTAGAGAATTCCAAAGACTCTCATCTCTCTGAGTGAAGAAATTTTACCTCATCTTAGTCGTAAATGGTCAACTGCTTATCCTGAGACTATAATCCCTAGTTCTGGACTCTCCCGCCAGGGGAAACAGCCTCTCAGCATCTACCTTGTCAAGCCCTCTAAGAATGTTATATGTTTCAATGGGATCACCTCTCATTCTTCTAAACTCCAAAGAATAAAGTCCCATTCTACTCAATCTCTCCTCATAGGACAGCCCTCTCATCCCAGGAATCAATCTAGTGAACCTTTGTTGCACCCCCTCCAAGGCAAGTATATCCTTCCTCAGATAAGGAGACCAAACCCATGCACAGTACTCCAGGTGTGGTCTCACCAAGGCCCTGTACAATTGTAGCAAGACTTCTTTGCTCTTGTACTCCAACTCCCTTGTAATAAAGGCTAACATAACATTTGCCTTCCTAATTGATTGCTGTACCTGCATGTTAACTTACTGTGACTACATAACCAAACGTGCTTTAGTAGGATGCCATATAGTGGGACCCTGTTTAGAAGTACACAATGCCAGACCCTATCAATGGCAAATGATTTACTGAAGTGTTCAGGGGCAGATCTCCAGAGATGTGCAACATAGCCTGTAAGACCACCAATACAATAGTGATAATTTGAGAATTAACATCAGCTATATCATCATAACTTGAGAAAATGTAAGTATAGAGGCACTTGGGCAGTAGTTAGAATTGTAGGGATAGAATGGCCACCAGTTGATTTTCCAAGAAGGTGGAGTGGACTGGGATTAGGATGCGTGAATAAATGTGACTTAGTGTGCAAATGCATCTGTGGTACTAAACCATCAGGGAAGCATAGCTTTGTCACTTGATCACAGGTACTCATTATTCCACATAGATGCACGCTGCAGGCTGTTGAATATTCTCTATTGTGCAGCTTGACCACACAGAACAGTATTAGATTCACATTTATTCACACATGCTATCATTAACTGACAGTTTAAGCAGTCAAAAGAATGGCTGACAGTTATTTCACTTCTAATTACAGATTTATTTAATAACAGCCCACAGTTTGCCATTTCACTATCAGATGTGCAAGGCAGATTAATGTTCGAGTGGTCAAACATGGCAGGTTAAATGAGAGCTTCGTTAAAGCAAGGTGAATTTATGCAAATCCCACGCTACAGATTTGAGTGTTCACTTACTTGGCTGTGAAATATGCTTCATAACCAGAAGCAGTCATGAAAACGTATCAACCTAACAAAATCCAATTGGACAGTTCATTTAGCTTTCAAATTAAAAACGCTACCTTTCCTTTCAGATGTGAAACATTTTTGATGGGATTCCGAGTGAGCATAATATATTGGTTATTAATGCTTTCATTGTCCATTGTGAAGCAAATAGCTGTAAAAGACTGCCAGCAAATGTGTTTGGCATCTAAAAGTATTTATTAAAAATGTCAGCTACAAACTGGATCTGGCAGATAAAAGCAGGAGCTGGCTTGACAGTTTTGACAGCAAGTACAGCTAGAAATTTTTTTGTGCATGTAAAGCGTAAGAATTGTGTGCAGTAAACACTTCATGCTTCTTAAGATGTGTGTCACTCTGATCCCCTGCCAGACTCGAGCAATGTAGGTAGTGGGCAGCAAGTGTCTTGGGAGGCTGCTATTGTTATTAAAACTCCTCGGAGAGCTGCTTGGTCACATTTCAGATATGCAACCCAAGGCTTCAGATGTCCTGTGGTAGTCATACCACACAACACTGTGCTCGGCTGGGTTTCCAGTGTAAAGGTGAAAAATATTGTCCCTTGCTGTCACAGCGAGCCTTACCAACAGAACTGAGGATCTGCTGTTTACTGACTCCTTTGTCAACCTACAGCATTGGTCTCCTTGTTGGAAGGCAAAAACAGGCATGTCAGGAATCTGCATGGTTTTTAAAAAAAAACCAACATTAATTATTAAATTGAATTAAATGGTGCTTATGAGTAAGGAAAATGAAACCTGGTATGTTTACCATTTTAAACATAGTATTGATCCAATCTGAACTTGGCTCTTCACATTAATGCCTTGAATACATAAAGACCTTTTCAGCTTTTTACTAATGTTGAAAATTTTGGTTAGAATTGGAGAATGTACAGCACTGCAAAGCAATTTGTAAGTTATCGTATTCTCAAGTATGGGATTCTTTTCTAAGTTTAATTTTAATGCAAAAATTATGAAATCGTGAACAAAATTTATGTTTCTCTATTATGATGGTGAAGACCATTGCACCCTCTTCTCTCTCGTCTCCCTCCCCTTAAGTGGCTCAGTATATAAATACACTTCCCAATCTTGAAAAGCCACACAAACCAGTAAAGTCCTGAGGGTGATACTCAGTTTATGCAGAGTTTGCTAATCCAGGGCAATGGTAGTGTAATAGTTGGCCTTTGGACTTCTGGACTTGGGAGGGTGAAAAATTATCAGCCAGATTCATGTTCTTGGTCATTATCCAGTGTCCTACATGGTAAAGATGGGAAGAAAGTTGGAAACCAAAACTCAGTGGTTCCTCACTATAACACACTCTTCTATATTGTGGCTTCTAATAGAGCTTAAAACATTGCTTGTGGCTCTGTTATTGATATTAATATCAAATACCCCTTCTGTAATGTGCAAAAGCATAGATGTGGTATTTCTCCTTTGTTTCTGGGAATGCTTCTCCTCTGTGCAGCTTTGTGGTGAAGTTGTATGTCATCCAACATTTTATGCAGTGCAGTTCAAACTCTCCACAGATTGAGCATGGTGATCCACTGGAGGAAGAATCCTCCCAATATCAAAGTTGATACTGCACTCCTCTGTTATACATTATTGTTGCTGTTCCTCCTACACTGCGCTAACTGCATGTGAAACACCAAAAGCAGCAGCCTATAGACAGAGCTAAGCAGTCCCACAACCAATAGATGAGAGCAAAGGTCTGTTGCTCCACCTCCTCCAGTTGAAATTGATGGTGGACAGCCAGGCAACTAACAGGTGAAGGCTTCATAAATACCCACCTCCTCAACCATGGTTGAGTGCAGCAAGTGAGTGCTAGAGTCAAGGCTGGAGCGTTTGCAAATGTCTTCAGCCAAAAGTGTTGAGTAGTCGATCCTTTTCCTAAGATCCCTGCCATCAGTGTTCAACCAATTTGGTTCATTCCACGTGACATCAAGAAGCAACATAGTGCACTAAACAGCAATGGCATTGCCAAAATCCAACTGTGGTGTTAAAGATCTGTGCACCAGAGTTAGCCAACCTGTTCCGGTACAGCTATAACACTGGCAGTGATAATATAGAAGATTGTCCAGGTATAATCTATCCACAAAAAAAAGGTTAAATCTAACCTGACCAATTACTAACCTATCATCCTTCTCCCAATCATCAGTAAAGTGATGGAAGGAGTAATCAATAGTGTCATTCAACAAAACCTGCTCGCCAATGACCTGCTCGTTGACGCTCCATTCGGGTCCCACCAGAACCACTCAGCTCCAGACCTCATCACGGCCTTGATCCATATAGAGGTCAGAGCAGAGTAGCTAGAGTCATACTTGATGCAAAAGAAGATGGTTCTGGTTGTCGCAACCCAAGCACATATCTGCAGGTATTCGACTGGAGAGTGTACTTGGCCCAACCACCTTTAGCTGCTTCATCAATGACTTTCCTTCTGTCATAAGATCAGGAGTGGGAATATTTACTGACCGATCTATGATGTTCAATTCCATTTGCAACTCTTCTGATAAGGAGTCCGTGTCAACCGACAGCAGAACCTGGATAGCATCCACGCTTGGTCTGACAAGTGGCAGGTAATTTTCGTGTCACATAAGTGCCAGATAATGACCAACTTGAGCAAGTAAAAGCTGAGCTATGTCCTTCAATGACCATTACTGACCATCAACACCTTAGGAGTCACCATTGACGAGAAGCTGTGATGGACCAGTGATATCAACACTGTGGCTATAAGGGCAGGACAGACACTGGGTATCCTGCGATGAGTGGCTCACCTCTTGATCCCTCAACGTCTCTCAATCATCTGCAAGACTCTAGCTAGGAGTGTGATGGAATGCTCACCATTCACCTGCATGCTTGCAGCCGCAATAGCACTCATGCTCAATATCATCCAAGACAGAGCAGTTTGTTTGATTGCTGTTCCTCCACTAGGCTCAGTATCCACCCCCTCCATCACTGGGGCACTCTGGCTGCTGTATGCACAATCTCCAGGATGCACTGCAGCAACTCACTAAGGTCACTTTGACAGCAGCTCCCTCCTCTGCGACCTCTACCAGCAAGAAGGACATCATCATCCACAAATTCTACTTAGTCACACACCATCCTGATTAGGACCTATATTCCTTCATCATCTCTGGGTCAATCTCTTGGACTTCTCTACCTAACACTATTGTGGGAGCACCATCACCACAAGGACTGTAATGGTTCAAGGAGAAGGGCCACCACTACCACACCTGGAGAACTAGGGATGGGTAATACATGCAGCCTTGTTGGCCTTGCCCACACACCAAGAACAAATATAATAAAGTTTGGCACCACTCATTGATTTTACCATAAATGCTATTCAATTAGTCATCTGTGGTGGGGTTGAGGCAGTTTCTTCAGGGTGGGGCTGTGCGTTGTCGAAGAGGAATCCTGTTTACTTTTTCTTTTTAAAAAAATGCTCATTTAATATAAATTAAGGATCCTATTTTTTTTAAATCCCCTTTTTTTTGTTGTGTAGTGGATCTTCAACTCCAACTAGTTTCCAGTATTGAGCCTGACTTTAAAATTGGATGCAAACATAATAATGAGTGTTTTATTTAACGTTGTATTTAGTGCCATGTGGAATTGAGGATCGAACTAGAATACACGGGAGGATCGATCCATGCATAGATCAAAAATGGCAGATCTGCAAACACCTTTCTTTCTTAATATTTTCAGGTTATGCAGACTGATATAATAAAAATTGACTATGCATTTTTTTGTCAGTAGGCTTAATGTGCTGATGATTTTAAACATTAACTGTTCAGATGGGAACAATTGCTAAATTATTGTTATAGCTGAGGAATGATATTTATTTGCCAAATGGTTGTGGGTTGGAGTGTCAGCTTCCAATCCCATGGCAGCAGCGCTGTGAAACAAGACACATCAGGAGCCATTTGTAATTTTAGCAAAAATACAGTATTCTTTTGATTACTTCCTCCTTCCCCTTAAAGCTTGTTGTAAAAAAAAACATTGTATTAGCTATATTTACACAGAACATTAACCTACATTCTTCTTGTACTATGTAAAAATAAAGCTATTTTTATATTGCGGTTTAGAATACCAGCTGCTGCCGCAATGCCAGCAGTAGAAGAGCTAGTTAATTTAAAAAAAATCTTTTTGGACTCTGACCTGAGCAAATCTGGCAAGTTTACGTTTGGGTTGCCGCTACCACGAGAGCCAGCACATCAGGAGCTGGCGGCACTAACGCAATATAAAGCAGCTCGAATCTTTTGTATGGCCTGTTTCTGTGCTATATATCCTATGTATGTGATCCATTCATCTGTATTGGGCATCAATTTTAACAACGCATTTGCTCTCAAACCCTCTCTCTATTACCTTGGCATAGTAATATTGCAAGAATTCAACACCTCTACTTGAAATTTTGTACAACAGAATTGTATGCCTTGGAAAAGAAGTTCTGTCTTTCAGATAGGTGCAATTGGCCGCCTTACTTTTGTGTTCTAAAACTGCATCTGAAATAGTCCTGAAGGCATTTGAAGTTACGAGATTTTATATTAAGTTGTAATTGTGAAATTGTTCTTCAGTGATTTGCTTTGTGTTTCAAGGCCTGCGATCTGTCACATACTGATACATTCCGACTCCTAGCATGCCACAGGCAATATGAGTATTTCTATCCTTCAGTAGACTTTTATCCCAGTAGCAAGCAAAATGCTTCAATTCATGTTTAATGGGCATATCAGATTAACACATAATCACTAGGCAGGCAAAAAAGAATAGCCAGTTGTATTCCAAACAGCCCGACCGGTATTGCTTCCAATACAATGATATTATTACAAGCATAGCTGGCTACTGATTCGTAGGTTTCACCCATGCTTTAAATTCAAGACCTGTTTACCTGAGACAGTTCTGTCAGATAATTGACGAGCTGGTGCACAAGCCATCATTTTTTTGGGAATCTAACAGGAGCCGATGTAAGGCTTCAAAAACTGCAATGAAAACTGTATGTAATGTTTGGGGTAATGGGGCATCATTTTTTTTTTGAAAGGGTGAATTCTTTGTCAGCTGTAGAAATAGTGTAATCCATTAATAGTTGAGAGAGATTAGACTCTGTTGAAGAATCTCTCAACTAAAAATTAGTCATTCCACACATTGCAAGGATTTGCCTCTTCTGTGAAAACTGCAGTTGCTCCGCACACTTTAAATTTTAAGTTTTATATTCACAATTTATTGCTACTTCACAAAGATAACGATGCAAAAATAAAATGTACATCAGGTTACCCAAATACATTGGTGAAATGCTCTCAAAAAATGTATTATTTCTCCTTTATGGCCCCAAACATATTTTTCTCTCTTCCAATTTTCTTTCACTGCAACCTTATTTCTTGAAGGCGGCAACTTCTGCTAGGATGCAGTTCCTTGGGCAGCAGTGCCCTCCAGCATCTCACCAATTCTACGTGTGAGAGATCTGGCTAGGGAGTCCTGGAAGACTATTCAACATGTCAGCAATTACAGCAAAAGCTGATCTACTTATGTGTGCCTCCAGCAAGAGCTGCTAGGCAAGGGACACTGAAACCAATTGTAATGCTTCCATCACCACTTCAGTTCATGTGAGATAACTCAGCACAGACCTAGGATCTAAGCTGGGATGCCCCTGGTCTGAATGGCGCAGTGGCATGCTGGGCGATGTACTTACCTATTGAGCTGTTGAAGAAGCATTCAAAAATAATTGTTTGCAAAGGTGGTTAATTTTCTCCCAAATCAGAAGCTCCCATCATAACTACTTAGTCCTGTCTGCAGAGGTCACCAATGAATATGTGACTTGCGTACTTGTGCATTTAGTTAATTAATGCAGGCATTGATCCCCAGTGTACAGTGCAGTGAAACTGTGATTGACTGGTTGGAGTGTGAGTAACACAGAATTTTTTTTTAATTGTTCTGTTTAATTAGGTGTACATCTGCTATTAACATCCTATATACTAAACCCGTTTGAATAGTAGTGCATGAGCTACTATTGATTTCTGCAGAATGACCAGTTCTCTTTCTATGTATGTGGATAGGCTTGCTCTTCAGAGTATTAAAAATTTGATCTACCACAAATTTCTGCAGATGCCCTCACACTATCAGTCAAAGAATAATATATTAACATGACAAGAGTTTTTGTGGTTATTTTGAATGCAGTATGTAGAAACTAATTTGTTCTTGTAATACAGTGTACCATTACCCAGTAAATGGATGAGCAGGCACCTTGCTGCCAGGCATGTAACTCGTGCAGCTTTTTTTTCTGTTAGCCAATTTTCTCCCCTCTTTTGAAAACTCTGTTTCTCACAAGTGTACAATTCCACAGATATTTCAACCAAGCTGACACTCTTCAATTGTAATCCTGGCCAGTGAGTGTCAAGCTATTCAACTCTGGAGAGCATCACAGCTGAGCCAAATCCTGTTCTCACCTGACATTCACACGCACGACTTTCCAGCATTGACCTCTGCACAAAATCAAGAGCTAATGTTTTGTTGTGGGTTCCAAGGCTGATTAAACCAACCCAGTTGCAGTGCTGAGCTAGGCTAGCTAGCTCAGCACAGGCATAGAATTTGTGCAGCTCTTTAACTGGTTCCTATGATGTGCATAATGAATTGCCCTACAATTATTCTTGCCTTTTGATCAGTGCCTGGCCCCACCCCCAGTCAATCTGACTGAAAGAGTAACCTGTCTTGCTAAATAGCCTGTATTATACCGCTGCTTGAAGCAATACATTGAGGTACTGACCCACTGGGTTTCTTTTAACAAACTGAATTTGTTTGTGAGCAGTAGCACATTTATTATCCATAATGAAGTTCAAATGCTCTGAAAGGAATCTGTTATGGGAATATTTTTAATTGTTGTATATAAATTATCTAGTCCTTGACAAAGTAAATACAATTACTTGTGCCAAGAGCAAACTTTAAAATATTCATGCTGCAGGGAGTCACTTTGAATTAGATCAACAGAAATCCATGTTTATCTTCAATGATTTGGAGCTATGTTAAGGGTAATCAATGTACAGTGTTTTTCCTCCTCTGTAATGACTCCAGATCATTGTTATTTAATGAGGTGCACTATGATATTCACAACAAACCTGCATTGTCTGGAAATTAAATGCAGCTGAAGTACACAAGAGGGGTGCATTTCATCCTTTTAAGCAGTTTTAAGAGCCTCGGCCTTTAACCCTTATTTTCAGGGTCCATAGAATTCTGCAGAAAGCACAATATAGATTCTGTGGCAGTTCAGGGATATCGAATTTGTTATTGAGTAGAACAACCAAATTTGATCCCCCACCCCCGTACCCTCAAAACCTTCTGCAAAATCTGCTTCAACAATGGTTTGTGGCAGGCAGGCACCTTTTGTATAAAGATTTTTTTCTGACCTCCCTTCAATTCTTTTTGTGATTATCTTAATTTTTTCCCCTCTTGCAGACTAATGGAAAAAAATCTATCTTTGATGGCCCGTCATAATCCTTCATATTCTTGAAGACCTCTAGGAGGTCTCTGGCAGAAGTGAATAAATAGAATGTTTTTAATTTCTTCCTCTTTATGGTATATTTTTCTCAGCTCCCATTTGGGAGCTACTGGAAGACAATACCCAAGACAACTCTATATATAATAATGAAAACTCCTGTGTATGATGCAAGTTCTGTCCACAAACCTTACTAACTGTACTTCTTGTCATGATTTTTGAGTGAAGCTTTTATATCAACAGTTGCGTAAAATTTCTACGTGAACATTTATAACAGGAATTTTAGAGCAGGAACATTTTCCAATATGAAAACCCTATCTGACAGTCGTGCTGTAGCTTCAGGCGTCCCACCACTGGTAGCACTGTGGTGTTTCTCACATAGGTCTGTCTGCCATTTTGTTTTCTTCATGATTTTTCTTTTTGCTCTTTCTCAAATTAGATAAATTGATTTAACAATTTTGATTAAACATTTTTAAGTTATACCAATTTCCTTGCTTTCTTTCTCTCTAGCTTCTACAATGTGTGCAGTTTGTCTGATTCCTTCGCTTACTTCCTCTACCGCTGTACTTCCTGTGCCCAGCCCTGCTGGTCTCGTACATCTCCCCCTGCAAAATGTAATTGACCCCCGCTGAACAATCTCTGACACCAAGTCTGTACAAAATTTAATGGTCCTCTTTAAAAACCTGTGCAGCTGCTATTCAGGCCATTCCATCCCTTCCCTCCAGCTTCCCCTTGCTGCCACCCGCAGACCTTCTCAATCATTTTCCACCATCTCTTCCTTACCCAACACTCAAAATCTGTCTCTTGGAGCCTTCACACCCACTTCCCTTTGCCATCTACTGGGCTTTCTAACCTCTTTGAATCCCAAGCCGCCTTACCTGCTCTTCACGCTGACTTTCCCACCGTCCCTTCTTGGCACTGCTACAAATAGCTGGACATCTGCTGTTGCAGGTCCCAGTGCACAATTCAGCCTCAATGTTTATTAGTCTAGCCATCTTTTTCAGTCCTTCCCAGTTCCCAATTTATTGTGTTATACTGAATCTGCGGTGGCAACTATAGAGGACTAAGAGCAAAACACAAACAGTTAAGTGAGGAACACATCAGAATTTTAATTTAAAGCATTTATTGGACTATAGTGAAGCTGATGGGAGGCAATATAAAGAATTAGGGGAGCAGAAGAGAAACCGTGGTTAGCTGAAAAGCAAGAGCGAAGGATGTGGGGGATGAGGAGGGCATGACAGGAGATAGAGGTTTAGGGAGCAGACAAGAGCTGATGGGGTTAATGAAGTAGATACTTAACGTGAGCAATGCCACAGCAGATCCACGCATGCCTATAAAAATGTAATCACAAACTGTCGCCCTTCATTTCTCAAAATATGAAGAGCAGATATACTAGTAATACTTTAAGAAACCCATTCAACTATACTTTGTATTCACTTAACCATGGCCTCTAATTGTGCTTTTATTCTTGCAATTCTTTAATTAAAACTATAGTATATGTAAAACATGAGCAGTTGAGTGTAACCACTTTTTAATAGCATTGGATTGTTTTACCAGTGCAGGATTGAGAGTACAATTCACTGTTTGCTTCTCACTCACTGTGCCAGCCAACTGTAGTTCAGATCCTGGCTTTACCTACATTTGCCAAATGTATTTGCCAATGGCACGAGTCCCAGCCACAACATTGCAAGTACTGTAGAGTGGAGGAACAGAGTTCAGATACACAGATCTTTAAAAGCAGGATTGCAGGTAGAAAGAGCTATAAAAAGGGTAAATAAGATTCCACATTTTCTATGCAA
The DNA here is from genome assembly GCA_030390025.1 of Squalus acanthias. Lineage (NCBI taxonomy): Eukaryota > Metazoa > Chordata > Chondrichthyes > Squaliformes > Squalidae > Squalus > Squalus acanthias. The sequence continues at coordinate 94,610,827 of CM059437.1, read as the reverse complement.
GAGCATTGACTACAAAGGAAAGGAAATGCTGCTGAATATGCAAGGCATTTGTTGCAGTACTGAGTGCAATTTTGCACATCCCATTCTAGAAAAGGTTTTGGAGACATTGCAAAGGTGTAAGGTACATTTATTAGTATAGTAACCAGTGATGAGAGGCTATAGTTATGACGAGAGACTTGGAGAAACTAGGCCTGAATTCACTGGAGGAGAGAAGGTTAAGATAGGATCTAATAGAAGTGTCCAAAGTTTTGACAGAGTTTGAGACGGTAAATAAAGAAATCGTATTTCCACTGGTATTGTTAACAAGGAAGCATAAAATTTGAATTAGTACGAAAAGCATATAAATGAGGTTAACAATTTTTTCACCCAAAGGGCTGTGAAAATAAAGAATGCGATACTGACAATTGCTATTGAAGCACGATGGGCTGAATGGACTCCCTTCTGTGCTGAAATTTCTAATTCTTCAGTCAAGCACAATGACTGAGCTAAACACAAAGCAAACCCCAGTCGTAGCACTTGGAACACAGAAACAAACCAGTGGCAAGGGAGAAATTCCAGGGCTGCAGAATCTGAGCATCAAGTGCTCGGCTTGTTTTTTATCGAGAGTTTTTATTTCTTGATTCAGACTCTGTGTTTTTAAACTTTTTACCCCTCCCTTAATCCATGAGACTGCCTAGCCCACAGACTTCCGTGTAGCCATCCTCACTGTCACTCCATGAGCTTTGATGGGAACTGCACTTCTGTGGAACATTTACTGTCAGTGTTGCAACATAGCCCACCTCTGCTCTTACTTCACCCCGACCACAGCTAAAACCCATATTCACAGCTTTTGTTATCTTCAGCTTCAACTTCTCCAGCACCTGATTCAGCAGCCTCCAGAGCTCCACCCAACAGAAAAATCAACTTGTCTAAAACTCCACTTCCCACATCCTTTTTCTCATCCCATCCTTGCCGACCTCTATTGGATCCAACAACCAAATAGTCCAGTGACTCTGGCCTCTTTGTTCCCTTCCCTCTGCTGACTCAGTGGCAGAGTCGTCAACCGTTTTGGCCCTACTGCCTGGAACTTCCTGCCTAAACACCTCCACTTAGGTTTTCAATTTATAAATGCAGAAAAAGCAATCTATTTGACCATTTTTTCGGTCATCTCTGCTAACTGTCTTGCTAATGCTTAGTGTCCATTTTATCTCTGTAAAGAGCCTTGAGATGTTTTCTACATTAAAGACACTATATATTTTCTACATTAAAGGTGTCAGTTGTCGCTCAGTGTTAGTGTTCAAGCCCCATGCCAGAGACTTGAACACATAAACTAGGCTGACACTTCACTGCAGTACTGAGGGAGTGCTGCACTGTCAGAGGCCATGTCTGCCCTCTCAGGTGGATGTAAATAATCCCATGGCACTTTTCAAAGAAGAGCAGAGGAGTTCTCCCGGTATCTTGGCCAATATATATGTCGCATTTCCCTACATTACTACAGTGACTACACTTCAAAAAGTTCTTCATTGGTTGTAAAGCACTTAGGGACGTCCTGCGGTTATGAAAGATGCTATATAAATGCAAGTCTTTCTTTTCCCTTTCTTATAAACAAAATTTGTTGTATTTAGTGTCGCATTTATATTGGAGAACTGCTTTATGAAGCATTCCTGACTGCAGCTACTGTTGCTGTAGAGAATTCCTCACTTATAATTCAATTTCTACAGCAAATGGAAGGTATGCACAGGCCAGCAATTGGGAAACTGCTTCATTAGAGAAGCTGAAGAAAACGGGTAACCTCTCCCTCTGGCAACAGTTCTTATGTTTACTGCTTCCTTCAGAGTGCCAGCAAAATCCCCCTCTTTAGGTCTTAATGCCTCATTTGCTTTACGGTGCTTCCATGAAAGTTAGCCTGTTGTTGCAGCAACGCTGTAATGGGGCCCTTACTGTAAAGAGATTAAAAAACTGAGACTTGCCATAAGTTCTCTCTTCTACCATTTCTCTGACAGCAGCTACTTTGCGAAGTGCGGAAGACATAACAGTGAGCATAAACTCCAGTATAAATTGTCCAATATTTAAGCTTTATATTTGCATGCATGCTTAATAAAAGCCAGAAAAAAATTTAAAACTTGTTTTGGGTGTTAGTGAAGGATCTTCCTGTAACTGTTTCCTTACAACGGCTGATGCCCCACAAATGCTTTGTAACAAGTTTGGGTTTTGTTGGCTACCATTAGTACAGTTCCCCAAAATATAAATACAAATGATAAAAATCCCTTCCAGTGTATTCACAGAAGCATCACTTTTTCTATTTGCACACAGCAATCTTTATACATAATTTGAATATATGTTACCAGGCACTTCCTGAAGCCCAGAACCTTTGGCACCATAAAGTGAAGCATTCAGGGTGATAAAGTACAATTGATACTAATGGAAAATGAACACCCTGTGTTAATTGAGGGAAAATATACTTCTCAATCAGATTAGGACAAACCTGCCCTCTGTATTAATTACTCTGCTTATAATTGGGATGCAACTATTTTTAATGTAAGAACCAAATTTATTGATTGTTTAAAAACATTATTTTTATTTTATCAAATATTGTCTGTTACCACATTGTTTTACTCAGTGAGAGACCTAAATCGCTGGAGCTGTAAATGAGTGCAATTGATGCAAGGGTTCACTGTCCTTTCGTAAGTCCCTGCTTTGTGCAAGGCCTGTTCTCTTGCTTTCATGAAGTGCTTTTTATAGTGATTTTGCATGATCTATATAACAATATGTGCAATTACATTTTTTTCTTTGTTTCTGTTCTTCTGAAATATTTGCACTCCTGCTATCCCAGTTAGGTCTTTCTCCTCTTGGTACAGGCTACCCATTTCCATGTACCTTCCTCTCTCCCCTCTACCTCTAGCCAGTTTGGAAATATAGTCATGACCACTATTGGTACTGTTCAGTTATTGTCCAAAGGAGGCCTAATTCAAGCAGAGGGAGGGAGTTGGTGTCATTCCCCTTATCTCAAAAAAATCCTCTAGATGGAATGCTTTGTTTCCATAAAACACTGCCTCTACAGAGAATAGAATAAATTGAACCAGGGTGGAGGGATTCTTGTGACAGAGAGGCCTGCAACTTGAACCTGTTACTTGATTAGGAGGTAAGCATTTGTTCATAGTACATTCTGCCAGTTCCCTGTGTTGGTTTTTATTTTTCTCCTTCCCTTATGAACTGTTAGTCTACACCCCGCTCCCGTCTCCCCTTCAACTGGGGCAGGTGCGGGCTTTGTTAGTTTCTACCTTTCTCTGCGCTGAACTGACAGAAGACACAACAGTTATGTTGTGAGATGGCACCTGTTACTATTCAACAATCCTTCACTGGCCATTTTACTCTGTCATCATCTTTTTCCTCCTTTCCAGATGAGATCCTTCTTTACAAGGAAGTGTTCTGCCCACCTGAATACCACAGTTGTGTGCAGAAAATATTTACTGTGTGACTGGTGGATTTCCATTTCTGGTACCTTTTGGAAGCAAAATTTTATAGCTGCTTTCACATTGGTGCTGTTTAATTAGGGTTCCGGGAGACTGCTTTTCGTAAGCCAGGTTCTGGCGATTACACAACTAAATCTGGCATTAATACCCCTGTGGTAGACTTGTCGAGCCAGGTTATCATGTTGCCAGGATAACCGTGCCAGATTTAGTGCCATAAACGTTGTGAGCCAGCTTTCAAGAGCCCATTCTCCCAGAATCCGAATTTAAAGAAAGCTGACATAAAAGTAGCTAATGTTCACAGATTGGAAAATGTGTTCAAGCTGCGTATTAAACCTTCATTTATTATTTCTCTTAAAGCTTACACCAGTCCCAGTCAGTTTGTGTTAAATTTAACATGCACACCAAAGAACCACTTTGTGCATGTTCCCACAAATTATTGCAATCGTTCCTGCAAAAGCATTTCACTCTGAAGGACACCTTTGCATTCCTGCACCAAAACCAAAATATAACCAGATTACAATTTTTGCTGTATAATTCCTAGAATACTATGAGTTAGCAATGTTATGTAGGTCTGTACGTACTTCTAATTCTACTTTATAATATTTTCAGATGTCATTTACAAAAGATGTGCGAATTTCGAAAGTTGAAAAGGCCTTCAGTACTCAAAGGGTTAATCCTCCAACCAAACAAGTGAATATCCTTTTTTATTTGTGTTTTTCTAAATGTGTAGGACATTTAACCTTTGGAGGATATTGTAGCATGTTTCAAGGTTTTTTTTTTAGCATGTGCAATACCATCATTAGAAATACACAGCATAAATCAGTTTGAAAAAGCTACAGTGTATTACAAACGTATATTGAAAAGCTGCCAAATAAATATTTTGTCCGAAAGGTTGAATCATTATTCTCGACTAGATGTTGATCTTTGTTCCTCTGCTATCTGTGACTGGGGAAAAGTTGAAATAAATGTAGCAGAAGATTTGAGTTGCTTCCTTAAGGCAGTATATTAGAAACTGTTAGGCCATCCACCAGTGCTGTCAAAAAGGTCCTTGTGACTATCATGCATATTTTATGTAATATTATCGCTTGAGGGAGGGGGAGGCGTTAAGTCTATTTCTGGGACCATGGCTAATTCCAGCCTAACAAAAATAAGCAATCTGGAGATATTTCTAAAAACTGCCTTGGATATTCTTTAAAAAAAAAGAAGTGTTTTTTCCACACCAGGAAAGCAAAGACGCAGCAATGTACCCTGGAGGGGAGGGGAGGGGGGGAAATGGCATCTTAATTTATTTTCCCCCTTAGTGTTAGTTGACGAGCATGCTTTTCTCTACTAATGAAAGGTGGCTCTGTTTGGGCTCTGTGATTGCTTTGTCGCATGCTTTGTACGGCTTTCAAGCCCCAATATCAGTGCACAAAACCAACAGTGTGTGCTCCCAAAATGAGATTTTCTTATCATTTCTTTCACTGTGGGGTAATTGGAACTTAGCAGCATATTAAGAGTCTGATAAGTGACATTCGTATTTTGTTGTTTTGACCCAAGGGAAGCAGGGAGCGTTTTTGCCTTCTCTTTTATTTGTCATACTAATCCCTTTGATGTTCGTGTCGCTCTAGAGTTCTATATAGAGCCATGCACAATGGTTAAAAGGGTTTTTGCTGTTTCTTGACCCGTCAGCTTAAGAACTTGCCGTTTTTTAGTAAATTGAATGGATCTCCTTCATTATCATTTAAATGAGCCCTGTATCCTTCCAAATGCTGAAATGCTGAAATTTGAATGTGGTTGTAAAGCTGTGATAATTTGAAATATTCATTCCCTCAAGGGTAACATTTCAGAGGCACTGAATGCCATTGTTACGCGTTCTCATATTTTTCTGGGTGAGATGGGAAAATAGACTGGTAATTGTCTGCTGAGTCTCTAGAATGGGTGCTCCAGTTAGTCGAGACATTGGCTCTAATTGCCATGGGGGGGTTGCTGATGAATCATGGTGTATGCGTGCAGCAGCCAGGGCCAAATTGAGTGATATAGCCAGAGCTATGTGCAAATTGGCAATTATTAGCACAGCAGAAAGGCTGGCAGGTGTAGAATGCCTTCTGAGCTTTTGATTGAAATAGGAAATAGCACAATTTCTGTGATGAAGACTAGCTGATTGGGGCTGATGAAGCAAGTATGGCTGGCTAGCTCAGAAACCTGACTGAAGTGGAGGTACACCGATTATTGGAATATTTGATTAAATTCTGATTACAGCACTGGTCGATTATTAATTTCATAGCTGAATACTCTTTCAGCTACCACATGTTTGCTAAAGAGCCAATGATTAGTGCCTGTCTTATGATAGAAAATGTTTCTTCAGCAACTACTCTGCTGCTTTTATGTCGTTCGCAGTAATTTGTATCACAGTTTATCATCAAACAGATGGTCACTCTTGGCTGATATCTATTGGATTTAAGACGGCATGTGTGCTTTACACTAGTGAGTTGTGATAGAAAGATCACGGTAGTGGAAATATAGGGATGCAGTGCCACAATATTTTGTAATTTGCCAGTGCACTTACCCTGTATATTACATATTTGCCAACATTCACGTTTTAATTTCCACACATTCCATTATATTCTGATTGGAAGGTATGTGAAGAGATATCATGCTGCCACAGAAAATATTTATTTGGTTTATCCCTAATTTTGTCCTCTCCTCACCTGAAGATGCTGGTGTAAGGTTCCACAGGCACTGGTACCTCTCCAAAGTGGTCTAGATAGTGAGTATTAACCATGGTGGGCATCACACCTGAGCCCAATCCTGTCCTCACCCAGATCCACACTCTGGCTTTGCAGAAATAGTTGGAATACAGTTAAGAATGGGAACCTGTGTTTCTCCACCCCCCCCCCCCCCCCTTCACTAATATGGAGCACTGAGTTAACACTTCAGCACTGTAGCTGCAGCTAACTTGGCATAATGTTTCCTTTAAACTACGCGGCCACGCAGTGCTGTGGAGCTCCCACGCAGCCGGCTCACCGGCTTTTAAATGGAAAAACCGCACATGTGTGGAATCTTGAATGGGCCACGCACCCATTGCTTGGCACAGGCCAGGAATTGAACCTGGGACCTTCTGGCCTGTGTGGCTCAGTAATGCACCACCTGGTGCACTTAGTCACTAAGCCAGAAAAGGGTTTGTTTTAAGAAATGTGCAATTCCTTTCCATTTCAGATATCCCTGCTCAGATTTGCCATATCAGTTTACAGTGAGCATATATATGGCAAATTGTTATCAGATGAAAATGGGCCAAGCAGTACTGTTGGAAACTATAAATTATAACGTGTAAAATGCACAATAAATTCCAATATAGAAAGAATCCAATGCATATTAAGACCTATGGTTATTAATCAAATGGTTATAAAAGAGTCAGTCAGCATCTCTTTGGTTGAACTCTAGTTCCATATATCTCAGCAGTGTAACCCTTTTTTTTAAATATTGAAGTCAGTTTAGTCAAAATGATAACTGGGGCACCCAAAAACTGATACATCTGACAAAAATGTGGAACAATATAGTGATCAAGTATGCAACCAAGTCCATTAACAAGTAAAGCATGGTTGGCAATAGTTCAATTGTCAGAAAATGTGCATCATTACCTCCACTACTGTACTGGAGGCCTGTTACTGGGTGTTAAAAATATCATAGAAGTTCAGTGCAAAATCTAATGTATTTTCCCCCTCTCTTTTCCCCACAGAGTTCTGCTCATTCGTTTTCAGGACGAGGATATTCTGTAAGTCATTGCAAATCTTTGAATATTATACAGCAATTCTCTTGGGTATCAGTGCTCTGTTTCAGAGCTAATTACGTGTATTTCAGCGTATACATGCACACGCAGCCACTTACACAAAGTAATAAATTGCAGAAATGGGCTTCTAGCATGGGATTTCATTACATTCATGATAAAGGTAATGTTCGTTCCTACTTGGTTTATGGAAGTCCTACAATCATGAAAAGAAAAGGCTGGGTTTAGGCGTCCTCAGCATATTTTAATTGCTCTCCTCAGTTAATGAGAGATTTTCACTTAAGATTATGGGTGATGGGCAATGTTCCTGTAAGCTACGCTTTGTTCTGCGCGGCCTGTTTCTTTCAGTGCATGGTCCCTTTAAATTTCTGTGCATGTGCGGTATTTACAATGTAAAAGCCGGTGAGCAGCCTGCGCGGGACCTTTCAGATTACCGCACGGCTACCTTAGCAGGAACATTGGTGATGAGTTAGCTACATCCATGGAATGAAGCAAAGGTGTCCTTGCTTGCAACCCTTTGCTTAACAAGTTGGGACTCAGTAGAGGCAAGGCTGCTTGTATTTCTGAATTATTTCTGTAATGTTTATTTTTCAGTCGTTGATGTTTTCAAGATGTGATGTTAATGGGTGTGTTTCAGCTGCATTTAAAAATCACCAAAAATCCACAAAATGACACAGGAACATCACTCAGGCAATCTGAACCCTGGATATTATTGGCAGTTATTGTTGAATTGCAATTGGCTTATGATGGGGTTAAAACCTCTGGCGTGTCTGTTGTTTTCTCATTCTATATAAACCATGGTGTATAGGAATATCTGATGTATTGCTGTGAGATGCTGATGTATCACCAACAGTGGACCCGGCACTACTTACTTGGTGAAGTGAGAAATGACTGGATGATTAACAGCCTAAACTAGAGCTCAAGTCTGTCATTCTTCCTGCAGATCCTTTGCTCGAGTTCACCTGACGTTCATAATTGTCACTCAATCGCACAACATAAAGACTTACATTTCTGCAACATTCTTTTTCAAATATGTTATATTTCTGTAATGTGTTCATAATCTTTAAAAGTCCAAAACACTGCCCCAGCCCCTTTTGATGCACTCTTTCCATTGCTCGCAATTGAACCTAGTATGAAATTATTGCATGGTCAGGATCATCAGTTGGTCCAGTCTACCTATGTGATTTCTAACTCTTCCATCCACGCAGAGAAAAATAAGAAAGGATTAGAAACTCCAGTAACCAATGAAAACTCCACTTGCAGGAAGCTTGATTTCATGGTTCTGGGGATGCAATTACTATTGAGTGAAGAACCTGTTTGCCTCAATATTGTATTCATTCATCAGAGATTCACAGACCGTTAGAGGTTTAGAATGTACTATTGTAACATGTCTTGCAAACTTTTAATTGCAGTGGAATATTTTCCCCAAAAATTGTTTTCATATTGTTCCATTTTGCTGCTGTTTGTACAATTGATGGCGGTTGTGTAACACATCGCTTTGGTGACTGGGACATCAAAAAGGTGTAATCTGTGCATGACAAGCTCACCTTACTGGATTTTATAGCTGAGTATATTCAATTAATAGGATTGGATACAGGAAGTGATCTTTACTTTCTCTTAAGGAGAGATAACTGTGGTCAGAAAGGCTTTCAGCAGCCTGCACTTTCAGAAAAAAGTTTCATTTCCCATGTAGCTAAACCATGGCTACCCGATTCACAGAGGGTTGTCGGAGTGTGTTAGCCTAAAATTGTGGTGTTCTTCACAGTTTTCAATTCTATAGGCTTCTGCAGGGCTATCATTTTTGTCAACACCATGGATGTGTTTTATGCTAATCAGTGAATAACAGCCAGTGTACATCATGACCTCACAAAAAAGCCTAATGGCAGCAAACTCCATGCTCCCACACATTGACGTACTTGGTGATGTTACTGGGTCTTGTTAGCTCTTAAAAATTACATTTGGGGTCAACAACAGGGATTGGTAAATGAGATAAATTGCCCATAACATTGAACTTGGAACTGCTGAACAAAGTGATTGATGTTGAAAACTATTTCTCCCCCAAATGCCTGTCATGCAGTGGTGGGGAGAACCAGCTTGTAGAGTGGAAGGATACAAGTTCAGTTTGTCCACTGCGCTGAATTCCTGATCTCAACTGCACTGAGCAGTTGTGCACTGACGTCCCAATCCCTTGCTGAAGGGGAGGGAAAATTAAAGGATCAGTTATCACCACCAAAGTGCCATCCTGAATCTCCTAGTGCCAGTCTGAAGAGCAGCACTGAAAGTTTGAGAGCATGTTGCCTGACCTTTCGGTCATAGATGATTTATGGGGTGGGGGAGGTAGGGGAGAGGGGGCGGGAAGGAGAAAATAAGATTAGTACTTCCCACCGATAGCTACCATTTCCTTCAGCAGAAGTATTCATAGTGTGGTATGCACGTGAATGGAATTGAGTGAATTATTATGGGCTGGATTATCCGATCGGAGGCTTCCTGCATGCGGATGCCTCCGATCTGGAAAAATCTACGAACTTACCTGCTGGCTCCGTAGATCCCAACACTTCCAATCCTGGGCCTCTCCGGGTCCGCGCGCGCAGAGGCCCGGGTATCCCAGGGGCGCAGGCGGTTCGCAAGCGTCCCTGGGATCACGTGGGCCATGGGGAAGGGAATCCCCCCTTCACACTTTTGACAGGTCTCTCCGCTTAGACCTGTCAAAAGTATGAATGGGGATCACTCAAAAAACACACTAAAACATTAAATAATTTTTTTTTTTAAATCACATATTTAAAATTAGTTAAAATTACATTAAATTAAATATTTTAAACTTTTTTTTTTACGGGGCTAAAAACTTTTTTTTAAGTATTTTTAAATTATAAATGAGTGGAAATTTTTTAAAACTTTTTTAAACTCTTATGCTGGTAAAAGCAGGCCTTACGCCTGCTTTTACCAGGCGTAAGATTTTAAGATTTTAAAGGTTTTCAGCGGGCGGAGGTTCTGCAGAAAGCGGAACTCTCCACCGGCAGAGGCCCTTCTCCAGGGCAGGCGAATGATCCGTCAAGAGAATTCTTGACAGATCCAAAGTGCCAGTTTTCAGCGCATGCCTGAAACCGGCACTTGCGAGGCCCCTACGAATGCGTACACACCTGTGGGGGTCGGAAAATACGGGCCAATGTTTCCTAAAATCATATTATGATAGTGTGAACAACATAGCATTAAACATGCGGCATGGTTCTGCTTCTCCCCTTAGTGTATAAATAAATGTGTTAGACTTCTGTTTTTATAGCACCAATGAGCTTTATAAAATCTCCAAGGTCCTCTCCTCAGGTGACAAATTATTCCCACTTGACAATTACCACCACATCAGCATTACCTGCGTTTCATGTATGACTAATGCAGCCAGTCCTGCAACTGCAGGTTTCCCTTCCATTGTTCTTATGGAGCTTGCTGAGAGATGCAGCCTTGTCTGGTGATTTAACTACACTCTGTAAATGCGCACACATGCAAACTTTCAAGCAAAGGTAGGGGAATGCTTGCTGTGAGGGTGATGTGATCAGACGAGGCAGAATTTGTAAATCAATGTCATGTCAAAAGAGATAAAACCTTATCAATGTTGGGGGGTGGGGGGAGGGGGGGGTGTTGCGGGGGGGAAGACCTCAGCACTACTCATTGATAGAAAAAGTAGCTTTACAAACATTGAGGGGAATGAGAGGCGATAGAAAATCAATCCTAACAGAAGAAAATTTACTGAACAATGTAAAATAATTGTGCTCTTTGACTCCCAACAAAAACCTTAGTAACAATGTGTCTGCAGCATTTTGAGAGCTCTTGGCAGTGATAAGTGAAACCATGTGTGGAAGCTGAAGCCATCTGCTCTTAAGCAGATACCGGTGTTTAACATTTAATTGGAGGTCTGTATTCGTTAATATTTCAGATTAATCTTCAGTCTGTGCTGAGATAGCCGACTTCAGCCTGGGCAGTAACTGGGGCATAAATAGGGTGTTCAACTCTGGTTGGATGTATTGCTGGTCTCACCATATGACCTCCCAGCTCCAACTGCCTCACCCAGTCAAACAGCCTTTTTTCCCCTCATCTCCAATATTTTAATAGCTAATAAATGAAAGTGTTCAAAGAAAATGAGAAAAACACACAATCTTTAATGCCCCTGTGATGTTGCTCGTAGCACTATCCAGGAGATTAATCTTTAATTCCTGGAGACTCCAGGACAATCCTGGAAGTTTGGCCACCCAAGGTATAACAGTTAGCCTCAACGCACCTGGGCTAAGGAGGGGGGGAAGACGTGGCTAGGTTTCTACCACCGACTCCTGTTCAGTGACGCCTGCTGGAAAGTTCACGTGTGTGGACTTTGGGCTAGGAGAGGATCAGCTGTCAAATATCCCGCAGACACTGGCTAGCTAGGCTCCCACATCAGCAAGCTAATGGAGTGCTGCCTCGGGCTATGAAGCAGTATCCTAGGAAAAGTTGAACAAATTTAGGAAAGGAAGGAAGGAACCAGGTGAGAAGAATAAAAATAAAAATGAGGTCACCAAGATGAGATGCGTTGCAAGATACCTTTTCGGTAAATCGAAAAATGTACAACAACACGAACTTCCTTGACTTTCATCCTCATAGTCAATTCTCTCCATGGCCTCGCCCCTCCCCCATCTCTGTAACCTCCTCCAGCCCTACAACCCTCCGTGAACTTTGCATTCCTTCAATTCTGGCCTCTTGTGCATCCCAGGGTTCCTTCGCCCCACTTGGTGGCCATCCTTCAGCCGTCTAGGCCCTAAGTTCTGGAATTCCTTCCTAAACTGCTCCGCCTCTCTCTCTTCCTTTTTAAGACACTCCTTAAAGCTGAACTCTTTGACCAAGCATTCGATCACCTGTCCTAATGGCTCCTCCTTTGGCTCAGTATCAATTTTTTTTTTCTGATTACGCTCCTGTGAAGTGCTTCGTGATGTTTTACTATGTTATGGGTGCTACGTAAATGCAAGTTGTTGTTGCGAGCAATTCATACAGGAACCCATGTGAAGTAACTTAATGGTAAACTCTGCATTTGTTATAAAAATAATCCCATTGCATTAGCTGATTTCATTGTGTTTTTTAGTTCCGAAACTGGGAGACTGGATCCCGACATTTACACTAAATCCAGCACCTGTCTCCCGGTGCCAGACTTGGAGACCCGTGAAAACCTGGGTTTAGCACACCGTTCATAGAGACCTGGGTGCAAATCTGCCACCCGCCCTTTTAACTGCAGCTGCATGTCTTGGGAACAGAGGAAAGAAAAGTGGGTGCAGAAAGGGAGTTAAAGGATATAATGCGTCCAACAAAAGTAAATGCTTATTAGTAGTTTAGGAATATTAACTGGGGGAATTCAGGCATAAAAAACATATCTCTGGATCAGTGCAGTATAGTACTTGGAAAGGTTTAGGAGAGGGGACATCTCACACTGTCTGGAGATCAAAGTAACAAATTTCCAAATCATTATCTCTTCTGTAACTGCTGTTCATTATGTTCCAATATTGTTACTTTTTCTATTTTTTTGTGTAGTTTATTATTAATAATCAGACTTAATGCGATTCTGTTTTAAAGCTTCATTCGCTGGTGACAAGGTCATTGCTGTGTTAATGGTAACTGGCAGGATTGTCACTGAAAGTCATAGCATCTGATTAGATTTGACAGATTTACATATTATCACACAGACCGCCACAGACAATGTCCATATCCCTTTCAATTCAGCTAAATTGTTCCATGTAGATAGTACTGATGTACTGTATATCCTACTGATGGGGCAGTTCAGGCTACATTTGGTGTAATTATGGCCTGCTCTAGTATTCTTTGACTTGTGCTCCTAATGCTCTCTTGATAGTTTAATCCTTGCAGTTGACAAATGAACAGGAACATGTTATTGTTACAAATCAGCATGTTTATGATTCTTCAGCTTTTTGCATGCTATTTCAGATATCTGGTATTTATGTCACAAGATAAGTGGTTCCAAAAACATAATTTAGGCTCCATTCCAATTAGTAACTACTTTCTTAGTGCATGGCTTGTCTGGCACCAGAACTATATAAAGCCGTTTTGAACTGGAGTTGTACTAATGTCTGGGTTTCCCTTATACAAATATATAGTAATAATAACAATAATAGATTTCCAAATCTTTATACTTTCTTTTACTACTGTTTACTCCACACTTATTTTTATATACAACCAGCAGAGAGGATTTTTGCGGGGGTGGGGGAACTCTTCCTGTCTGGCTAGATTCAAGCAGTGCCTTTTATACTCTACACTTTGTAACACAGTTCTTCTACCAAGAGGGCCAGGCGGGTGGGAAAGCCAGGTGCTGCGTGTTTCTTCGTAGCTATCCTAAGTGCCATTTTGTGGGTGAGCCAGACTTTTTACGGTCCCTTCCTTTCAAGGTAGATTTAATTTTGTCACTAACTTTATTTAGTATGTTAGAACCAATACAGTATTAAATAATTGCACTTATGCCAACACACACATGCTTTGCAGAAGTGATCTGAATATGTTTTTTGTCTAATATTAATCCATCACCTCAAAATGCTCACACCTCCACCAGTGACAGACCTATCACCACCAGTACTTCCTGCTGTACACCCCACCATACTCTCTCTAAACGCCAGCCAAGCTTCAAAGGACAACATTCAGAATTGTACTGCTGCATCTGCAGCTCAAGTGAACATCGTATTTTATTTTTTTAAAGAGTCACACATTTATCATGATGCTTTACTGGTCACAACACTAAGTTACTTTGTTTCTAAAGGCCTTTTTACCTTGCAGCTCAGGATACTTTAGGCCTTCGCAGGGCAATGCCAAAATCAACTCCCTGCATCACTCTCTCCTGTGTTAATATTTCAGTCTGCCACTGGTTGGAGACTGTTTGGGAGGATAGAGACCAGTTCTTCTGCACATACAGCTGCTCAACACGTTTAGTGGACAGCTGCTTTGATGAAAATGTGGGTGGTGCGCTGCCATTAGCCGTTTGGAGGTTGGCTCATTCATTTTAGCAAGCGCCATTGATGGCACAGAAACCGTGCAGCTGCAGTCAATGTCACTGACATAAGGTAAAGGCACCTTAACTGGTACCGCTGTCTAATAAGCTGGCTACAACAAACCTCACCCAACTTGGGCAAGAGTGTTCAGATTATTCTCAGTTCAGGCCCTTAGTGTGGGAGATTAGTGCACAACTACTAGAGGTTATGTTATTTTAGTTGGATTACAATATTTGTGTAGAAATACAGTCAGAATAGAAAGATACTGTGCACAGAGAAGTTTACTCTGTATCTTGCCGTTTTTCAAAATTCTCATCCTTGTTTTGAAATCCCTCCATGGCCTCGCCCCTCCCTATCTCTCTCATTTCCTCCAGCCCCACAATCCCCAAGATATCTGCACTCCTCTAATTCTGCCCTCTTGAGCATCCCTGATTATAATTGCTCAACCATTGGTGGCCGTACCTTTAGCTGCCAAGGCCCTAAGCTCTGGAATTCCCTGCCTAAACCTCTCCACCTCTCTTTCCTCCTTCAAGACGCTCCTTAAAACTTATCTCTTTGACCAAGCTTTTGTTCATCTCTCCTAATTTCTCCTTATGTGGCTTGGTGTCAAAATTTTTGTCTTATAATACGCCTTTGAAGCACCTTGGGACGTTTTACTACGTTAAAGATGCTATATACTGTAAATACAAGATGTTGTAGTGTTCTGTCAGACCTGGATTTGCTTAATCGTCGATACAAGATGAAAAGCAAATGGACCCATGCTACATTAGTGATTCCCCACCCCTTGATAAATACAGAAAACACTTGTAGATGGGCTATTTATTTAGTCCACAAACATTTATTTCAAGTTTGTATGTCATGGGGTGGCACAGCGGAGCTCCGTATTGGAGCTTCGATTTGCAGTACCACTGGATGGACAGACATGGCTTTCTGGTGTCAGCTTGGCTTCCTGAACATTACGTCAGAGAGAGATGAAGGGTACGTGGTGCAATTGGGGCCTAGCAAAGGGGGAATTTGAATGCAAAGGAATGCATGCCTTTATAGGATAGTTGTACTCCCCCCAAAAATATGTAGGATCATACATCCTGTTAGCAGAGGACAGAAAAACTGACTTGAGAAGGTACTTCACAGTGGTGGGGCTAAAGTCCCTCATGATAAGTTCATGATCTTAGCTGTAATATCATTGGGTACCACCAAGCAAAGGAGTATGCATTGCCTCAGATGGTGAGTGAGTTATCCCAACCACTCTTCCACAGTGCTGTGTGGTTGGTTTCAGAAAGCACTGGTAGAGGGCTGTGAGTAGATTGCTTGCCAGCCTGCCCCTTTGGTCAGGGGCCAAATGTTGTGCAATGATGCCCTAGAAGGAGGAAGAAAAAATGCTTTTTTAAAAAAAAAATGTTTCACCTCAATAAAAACTGACATTGGGTTTTGTATTCTGATCCTTTTACGACATGTTTTTTCAGCGATTCACAGAACATTGGCAAAAAATAAAAACCAGTGTGTCGTCGTATATATGTTCAAAGTTTCACTCCATCACTTAAAGTGTTAGGCACACACTATTCTTGAGGTAACTTGAAATACTGGTGGAAAGAAAACCGCTTGAATAAAATGGTGGTTTCAACCCAGTATATGTTTTAGGTTGCAATTATACTTCCTTTTGGTACCTTAAGGCAAAAATAATGTTGCATGCAAATCATAGAAGTCAGTAACTTTTGAGTTATGAATTGAATAATCTTCAAATACTCTGCCTAAAGCTGTAAAAAGACCGCTGGGGAGAGTGATTGTTACTGGGAAATGGCAAATTGTGGAACAAGAACTGTGTTTCTGCACCGTAAGGAAAAATGTAGCGTTTTGTTTGCATGGCCATCCATTTGTTGTGCTCTTAAATAGGGCAGCATTCAGATGTATAATTTTATATAATTGGAGATATAAAAGGAACCCAGCCATGCATCTTATCAGTTGCACTTCTTATCGTAACATTTTGTGATAAACCAAAAGATAAGTTAACTGCTGTGTGCGCAGGAAGGTTTAGTATTCGTTACATCAGGCTGGGTTGTGGGGGCAGGGGCAATGAGTTTGTGGGAGGTTTGAAACAGGAAGTTCTGAATTACCAGCCCCAGTTTTGTTATCTAGGTAGTATCTGTGGTCGATTCCCTCTACAGCTTGTGGCTTGCTTCTGGTTTTACAGAAATACGAACTCAGTGAAGCTGTGCTTCTGTTCCCACATGCTTTGTCAGTTAGATTCTGATATCTGCGGTTAAGCGAGTACTATAGGTGTCTCGGTGTGGTTACAGCTACAGGAAGAGGGAGACATTTGGCCTGCAGAGGCAGGAATAACTCGGTTATCAGATGGTTACCAAAAGCGCTGATAAAAACGTGTGCTTTCTGAATTGGTTTCAGAATGAAACTCATAGCTGTTACAGCTTGTAAAAATTGGTTTTAAAAAAAATAAAATTTCCAAATGCCACTGAATATATCCAATTGTGTCACACCAATATACACTGCATACTATTGGATTAGCATTTATTTTCCAATATGCTGCAAGTTTGTTGTTTGTGAATGCTTGTCCTACACTAGTTTTGTGGTGAGAGATTTTCTCATTTTGTTACCAGTGCACAGTGGTGTGAAGCCTGCTGTAGGTTCCGGTGCACAAGGGTGATGAGTGCAGTGCAGTGCAGTGATGCAAAAGGAGAGTGTGTGTGTTGTCAACACAATATGACCTCTTTGGTGTGCGATGTTACCTTATGTCAGGCTGTTAAGTTGTATGTTCACCATTTCAATGAAAGGAAGGCTGGAAACACCATGTGTTACAGTGACACTGTCTGCATGGCACATGAATTATATTTTAACAACCTATGTTTATTGCTACTAACTTTACAGCTGTGATTGTACTCTGTTAACTGTCATTTGGTACGAGGATTCTGCCTGTCTTTTGCTGTTTTAGCTCAGATTAACAAAAAAGATGATTGATTGGCACAAGTTGATTTTTTAAGGAAAAATAACAATGTGCCAGGCATTATTAAAGAGCTGGGGGTTGTTGAAATGTCCACTCTTCCCACTCCCTTGACCATTGGGAAAAGAGAAACTCACATCTTTCAGAGCCTCCTAGAAAATGGATGGCCTAGACACTGAGACCATCACAGGAAACATGCTAAACAAGGAAAGATTTTCAAATAATTTCACTCTATTCCAGTGGCCTAATCGCTTTCTGTAGGTGGATCCACCAATATTAAGTCATGTATGCACAGCACAAAAACCAGTGAAGTATTCTACTGTGTATATGTGGGCATGACTGTTCTCAAAGGGACAAAGCAGCCAGATGTAAAATTCAAATCTTTTGAATTTATAGATCCAATGCTGATTAATGTTGTATTGCTTCTAAATTTTAGGGACTATAATTGGGATTCCCTTGTGAAAATTAAACCTTCCCATTTATCAAGTCATTACCATTAAGCAAACCCAATGGTACTGATTTTATTTGAAATCGGCTGGTGAACAGGAAAATGTACCTTTTTTATTAGGGAAAAAAAAGTCCCTATTAAGTGGTGTCAGCTGTATAGGTATCCTGTCATCTTGCTAAAGTACATGCATGTAATGTAACAAGGTACATCATTGGCGGTGTCCATGATTAGAATTACCAGTTTTGTCAAAGTAAGAAATGTTTCTTTGCCTAGCCTGATATTGATTAAATGTTTACTTAAAGATGGTTGTATCAAACATATGGAACAAATTCTGAAATTTTAAGTGAAAGTATACCTACATCGCCAGAAAAAATCTCTGCTTCAGAGTAATTCGTAGATGCCTTGTAAACTAAAATGTTTTACTATGCCGTTACAGTTGCTTAAGATATACCGGCACAGACACGATGGGCCGAATGGCCTCCTTCTGTGTTGTAAATTTCTATGATTAAAGTAGCTGGCTGTGACCTATGTATCATTTTAATGCCCATCAAGTGCTGTATATTCCAAAATGCTGCCCATGAGTCGTCATTATTTCTGAAGGGATTATGAAAATGTAACCAGCCTAAATCAGAAATCTACATTTTGTGGATAAGGTGTCTTTGGACCCTAAAATGCCAACCAATGAAAATGAGTGCTAAACCCTCAATGCTGTGGGGTCCATAAACATCTGGCGTATAAATTCGAGAGTGTACAAGTACATTTATTTTTGGGAGAGGACTTCAATCTAGTGCGAATGAGTGAAGCTCTTCAAATTTAATGCCTGAATTCTTCCAAATGGCAAATGGGAACTCGGAAAGATCCCAAAGTTTAATGCTTAATCCTCTTCTCTAAAAGACTTCAAGATTAACAAAAGGAAATATTTTTTAAATACTGGGTTCGATAGAATTGAACAGTAGGACATATTTAGCATGCTATAGCATGTGAAGGAGTCCCTTAATAGTGCTATGTACTGCTGTATGACAGTAGTGTTTTAAGACTATTTAATCATTTACTGTTAGATGATTGTTCACTTTATTGGGCATCAGATTGGCACATTGACCTGCAAATTTGCCAATCATGGCTATATCGTCAACTGTAAATTTGCTAGTCTTCAGAAGCATCATCAATTTTATCTTCTGCTTTTCAGCCTCAGCAAAAATGTATGTCATCTAGGTACAGTAAAAAAAAAAATCGTCATCATAGTGGAGTATTATTGTTCTGCCACTAGATGACACTTGTATATTTAGCAAATACTTTGTATTAAAAGTATGAAAAATATATATTGATGTAGAATGTTATTGCTACACCAATTTTTTCCAATTTTCACTCTACTATTGGATTCAAAATGGATTCTGGAGTCTGAATAAACTCCTGGTTACAGAATCTTAACACTAGATTCTTGACTGACGGCATATCGATTGGCTTGAAAACTCTTATGTTCAATCAGGCAGGGTGCATAACAGGCGGCCGATCAGATCTGATATCGCCCGTTTTACATCTCCGCTGAAGTGGAAAGTTCCGCCCGTTGATGATTTCTGGGCCATTTGCCTTTGAATTTCAAGATGTACAGGATTTGATTTGTTTAAAGTTGTCCCCCTCTCCCCATTTTTCAATGGGTCTTTAATGATGCAGCATTTTATAAATTAGATTCCTGCTATAACTTAACATGATATGGCATCTGTCTCCATGTACACATTCAGTTAAAGGCATGATATGGGTCTTTGGGGTGAATCAGCTGTGTGCTTCTATTAAGAAGACTGGTATTCAACATGAGACTGCAGCAGCCTGTTAAGGGGTCTACTTTTTCAGAGGTTTAAATTCAAGTGCAGGTGAAAAGGCAAGTCCCAAATGCTGAAAACCTGAAATAAAAACAAAAACAACTTGAATTACATCAGTATTTAAAAAGAGGAATGACCGGAATTATTCACTCCATCTTCTCAAACTGCTTTTTGTAATGACTCTTGGTGAATTTTCATGCTCTTCCAGGTGAGGGATGTTTGTGTGAGGAATTGAACTACATTCGATTTCAGGCACTTGGGGTCAGTGCCAAACACTTCCACGTCCGATATAACAAAATTAGATGCAGAGTAAAGTTCCCTAAACGAGCACTCCTGCTGCACTATTTTTCCATTTCCCACACTAGCCATGAGATTGCTAATTTAGTGCCAAATTTGGGGAAATTTTGTGCTCCGGGTCCAAAGCACATTTGCAAAATGAACTGGATTAAGACTGTCCAAACTTATTTCATATGGAACCCCTGCAGCCAATAAACAGAGGAGACCTGCATCCCAAGGATGAAAGGATAGTGGTTAACCCAGTGCGCCACCCAGTCCTGGACTTACAAACTGGTTTTCAATTGTCTCCGTATCACAAAAAAATAAATTACTGAAGAGAGCGAGTAATCCTGTGATTGACTTGTCTGTGCTATTGGCACAGGAAATAACATTGTGTCTTTTAAAATTTCTATTGGCAGTAATCATATTGACCGAAACAAATAATGTTTACCAAATCCCAATTTGTGTCTGACATAGGCCCTTACTCAAAAAAAAAAGTCCCTTGCAATCTGTGGGAATTTTATTTGCAAAGTATCGGTTAAAGCATCACCTTTAATCCAACGAGTAAATGTTTTGTGAATGTGGGCCCCAGTCAGTACTGGTTCAACCATTATAGTTGCATGTCTAGTTTCAGGAAAATTTGATTTGTTCCAGCAGTTGCACCCTGTTGTATTCTAACACTGGTATATGTTTTTTCCTGGACTATCTGGACTTTTGTTCATTTTAGGTGTTTTTGTCAGCTTGGTGACTCTGACCTGTTCTCAGCAAACGATACACTTGGATTATCTCTCCCCATGCAGTCGTCCCCAGTGGTTTGCAGGTGTTCACATTGCACTGCCCTCACACACTGAGACACACAGCACAAATTAGTAACAGAAACCAATAGCCCAGCGTGGCACCATCAAAGGATTGACATTTTCAGCCTTTCCAAAGGGGTTTCTTTGTCAAAACCACACCGTGAACCCTGTCCAGCTGAAAGGCTATTTGTCTGCCCCTGTGTGCGGCATGACTGTAGTAGCGAAGCTTGCTGCTCGCCTCACGCTGAGACCCTGGCTGTTGCTGCTAGCAACAGATAAAAATCACTGTTAACTGCAGCAGGACCCACAGCACATCAATCATGGCCCTGGATGAAGGCTTCAGGGTTCTGGCCCATTCTCTGGACTTTACTTGATGTTTTCCACTGACTGAACACTCTATGGTGTTGGCTGGGTTATTCAGTCAAGAAAACTTTATTTCCATAAATAAAGGTTTTGACCGATTTTTTTTTTAATCCGCAGTATTTAAAAGAAGTTAATTCTTGTCGGGGCATTTGTCCAACAGGAGACGGGGTTTTGTAAAAAGGTGGGTTATGTCACGCCGTAAACTAGGGTAGTTGAGTTGAACCATGTCTTATTCTGTACAAAGGGCTTTTAAAAAGTAAGCCAAAAATGCGCTCTCATTTAAAGATATTCATGAAGCTTGCTTTTGTGAATTAGTTGCTCAATATATTTTTTTAATATATGATCAAAATTGTTATAATTAAGATCTTTAGCAGAGTGAAAGGTTGAAGAATTTTTTGGTGAACGCTTTGAAGAGAGTCAATGGAAATGTGTTTAATACTTCAAAATAAAAAGCTCCAGTCACTTTCACTGGGAACAGTCCAATAAATAATATGAGAAGCTCTATGAAGGACTATAAAACAGCGAAAAAAGAAATGAGTATAAAAAAAGTTGTAAAATAGAATTAGAAGATTTCAAAGTTACAGTGGATCAAATAGCTGAAAGAACAGTATAAAACAATAGATCTAGATTATGAAAGCAGCTGACAAAAGGTTTTAAAATCTATCATTAACCAATAATCTGTGGCGGAGCAGTGCACGGCCATTTGACAAATGAAGGATTTGTCAGGGAGGCTCGTGCCGATTTGCATCTTGATTCTCCCTATGCGTAGGATCTCGCCTCTGAACACCACTGCCTCCCTCAAACAGCATTGCTGAATGTGAAGTACTTTTGATTGTAGGTTTTTTTGTAGCAGTGCTTTGTTAAAACATTAAAATTTATATTTTCCATAATAGAGTGTTGGACAGCATAATGATACACTAGCACAAAGTTCAAATGTATGTGCTTGAACGTAGGCTCTGAATAAATTGAAAATTCTGAGCTTGTGTTATTTCTCGATAGAGTGTTAAAATACTTCTTAAATTTTCCAAGGGTAAATTGTTCAGAAAAGAGTGCAATTGCACTGTCCCATCTGGTCATTCTAGTCATGACAGAATTACTCCTTGATAGTCTCAAAAATCTTGTACATCTCTGGATCCTGGGCATAAATACACTGCAGCTCAGACTAGAAAAAAACTATCTTGGTTGATTTCATTTTAATAGAAATTAGAAAAGAATAAAAGCAGCAACAGATTGATTCTAAAACCCTAAAGATTAATCTACAGGCTAATTTATAATATCCAAGTTCTCTGCATTCATGGGCCACATAGATGTGTACAATGGAACCTCAAGGACCATTTATAAAGTTTAAATCCCTATTCCTTTTTATTTGTATACATCTCAAGTTGCTAATGCTAACGCACCCTGATGTATCATCAATGAGACAACAGCTTTAAGTACAGCCCATTCCAAACCACCTGGCCAACAAAATTCAAACCCAACAAGTGAGTGCAAAATATAACTGCAAAAAGAAAAAGAATGCTTGTATTTATAGAGTGTCTTTCACATCCTCAGGATGTCCCAAAGCACTTCACAACAGATGAGTTATTTTTGAAGTGTAATCACTGTTATATAGGCAGACTGAGGTTCCTGGGCTTAGAGAGGTAGATTGCGATGGCTTGGGGTCTGCAGTTTGGACCCCCCACTGTACTCCGACATCTGCATGGTCCTGCACTAGAATGTAGGTAGAGATCTGTGTCTCCAAGTATTCTATTCCAGAGTACAACCTATCCAGTTGTACACTACAGCCATTAATTAATGTTTTGGGTTGCCCTATTCTAAGTCCATTGTAAGTAAAATTGTTTTGCTATGAATGGCTACAAATGTTAAGCATAAGGTAGTCATCGCTAACCCACATTTTGCATATTCCTTGAAATATCAACGATTAGACTTCTTTACAAATGCTAGTTCGACTTTCCAATAGACTAAATAAGGTAACAATCAAGTTTGGCAGCCAAGTTTGTTGACCCATTAGAACTGTGCCATTGAGTGTTTGAGCATGGGTTTGTACTTGTGAGTTCCCAATCTCAGCCACACAAGTGTGAGGCAGTTCTACAAAGCAAAGGAGAATCAAAGCATTCATGTATATATTTAAAGAGCGGGACTGCCCAACGCTGCAGGTCAGTCTATGACTTCTGCCACTGCTGTCCCCACATGTTTATGTATATGAGTATGGAATGTTCAAGTTCTGTGATCCAGCTAGTGGCCCCAAAGAACTGTCAAATTCGCAATCCGAACTGATTAGAGCAAAAGGACTTATTTGTGTGCGAAGCTGGTGGTGATATTTTACCCCAGGAAGGCACAAATAATAGATTATTTGTACATTAATCCAAATCTAGATCTTCAATCCTTTTTCAACCTCCAGAGGTTTTATTAGAGTCCAAGGTATGCTAAGAGGCCGAATGTCAGAACTGCTTTCCATTTACAAGCATGCTTCCATGTTGCATTTACTTTATAGTGCCCAAAAATATTAATTCATTGCCGGTCTGAGTATTGCTTTGTATTTAAGGAACTTGTTAATAGATGATGCTACAGCATTATTGAAATGTAAACCTTCAGACATAGGGGGAAAAATTCGGTTGCTTTGCGCCTCCCGTTAGCGCCCTAAGAGAACTAGTTGGGCGTCTCAGAGACTCCCCTAGCGGTATAAACGAGCGCCTCATGACTCTTCGGCTCACCCTCGCCCAGAACCAGTGCGCTACGGTCATCAGTGCGTACACCCCAACACTGGAAGCCACAGACGAGACCAAAGAGGAATTCTACTCCAGCCTCGAACAATCCCTGTCCTGAGTCCCAACGGGCGACAAGCTGATCCTCCTTGGAGACTTTAACGCCAGAGTTGGAAAAGACACTGACCTCTGGGGAGGTGTGATCGGCAGAGAGGGGGTAGAGGGGGTAGGGAAAGCCAACTCCAACGGTGCCGCCCTCCTGTCGAAATGCTTAGAACATGGCCTTGTCATAACTAACACCTTGCTCCGTCAGAGAGACAAGTACAAGGCTTCATGGCAGCACCCTCGCTCCAAGCACTGGCATCTGCTGGACTACATCATCGTCCGAGCGAGGGACCGCAAGGACGTCCGCATCACCCGCGCCATGACAGGAGCTGACGACTGCTGGATAGACCACTGCCTAATCCGACTGTCATCTCCCATCAATGTAGCCCCAAAACACCGGCGGCAACAGAAACAATGCCGCAGGAAAATTAACGCTGGAGCACTCAAAGACCCCGCTAAGAAAGCCATATTCAGCCTGCGCCTCACAAACAACCTGACTACTCCCAGTGATGCAGAGACACACAGTGCACACAGCGCCTGGTCTTCACTCAAGGCCTCCATAATCAGCACCTGTGAAGAGACGCTCGGTCACTCGACCAGGAAACACTAAGACTGGTTCGACGAGAACGACCAGGAGATCCAGGAGCTAATAAGCCGCAAGCGCAAGGCATTCCTGATCTGGAAACAGCAACACAACTCGAGAGCAAGAAAGCAGCTCTACAGACGCCTGAAGGCCGAGGTCCAACAAAAAACTCGCGACCTAAAGAACAGATGGTGGGTGGAGAAAGCGCAGGAGATCCAACAGGTAGCCGACAACCACGACGTGCGTGGATTCTTTAGCGCAATCAAGACCATCTTCAGCCCAGGCACCCAAGGCCCTACCCCACTGTGAGCCAAGAATGGAGAGGTACTCATCAAGTACAGAGAGACAGTCAGTTCCCGCTGGAAGGAGCACTTCGAAGATCTCCTTAACCGCGACTCTGTCTTCGACACGAGTATCCTCAACTCCATCCCGCAGCATGCAACCCGCCACCATCTCAGCACAACCCCAGCCCGGCATGAGGTTGAAAAGGCCATCCGACAACTGAAGAACAACAAGGCCTCAGGAGCAGATGGAATCCCCGCCGAGGCACTAAAGCATGGCGGAGAAGCACTACTGGCGTGAATTCATGAACTCATTTCTCTTGTCTGCGCTCACTCGGAGGTCGAGCTCCAAACCATCATCAACACCTTCACCGACGCGTACGAGAGCATGGGCCTTACACTAAACATCCAAAAGACAAAGGTCCTCCACCAACCTGCCCCCGCCACACAGTACTGCCCCCCGATTATCAAAATCCACGACAAGGTCTTGGACAACGTGGACCACTTTCCATACCTCGGGAGCCTACTGTCAACAAGGGCAGACGTCGATGACGAAGTCCAACACCGCCTTCAGTGTGCCAGTGCAGCCTTCGGTCGCCTGAGGAAGAGAGTGTTTGAAGACCAGGACCTCAAACCCGGCACTAAGCTCATGGTCTACAGAGCAGCATTGATACCCGCCCTGCTGTATGCCTCAGAGACATGGACCATGTACAGCAGGCACCTCAAAGCACTGGAAAGGTACCACCAACGCTGCCTCCGCAAGATCCTGCAAATCCATTGGCAGGATATGCGCACCAACGTCTGTGTTCTTGCTCAGGCCAACATCCCCAGCATCGAAGCTTTGACCACGCTCGATCAGCTCCGATGGACGGGCCACATCGTCTGCATGCCTGATACGAGACTCCCAAAACAAGCGCTCTACTCGGAGCTCTGGCACGGCAAGAGAGCCCCAGGTGGGCAGAGGAAACACTTCAAGGACACCCTCAAAGCCTCCTTGAAAAAGTGTAACATCCCCACCGACACCTGGGAATCCCTGGCCCAAGACCGCACAAAGTGGAGGAGAAGCATCCGGGAAGGCGCCGAACACCTCGAGTCTCTTCGCCGGGAGCAAGCGCAGGCAGCGCAAGGAGTGCACATCAACCCAAGCACCCCACCCACCCACCCCTTCAACCACCGTCTGCCCCACCTGTGACAGAGACTGTAGGTCCCGCATTGGACTCATCAGTCACCTGCGAACTCATTTTTAGTGTGGAAGCAAGTCATCCTCGGTTCCGAGGGACTGCCTAAGAAGAAGAAGAAGAAGACGCTAATGAGGCGCAAAGCAACTAGCGCCCGGGCGCGGCGATGTTTGCGGCGCTCGCGAAATTGACCAGACATTTTGTGGTGGTGCTAAACACTACCGCCACGATGTCCTGCGCCCACAGATCGTGACGTCAGTCGAGCGTGCAACGCCCCGGTAGCACCCCGGACCGGATATTGAATGGCGCCGCCTGCCACTAGCAATGACAGGTTGAGGGGAACGTTTTGCAGTTGGGAAGGGACTGGGGGAGCGCTATTTAAAGGCGACCGCTTCCTGCCTTTTTTTGTCGGCGACATTTTTGCACCACGCATTCTGAGAGAGAGCGAGAGACTTCTGGAGAGATTCAATGCTGTGTAAAGGAGTTATGGGGACTGAGCAGCACTTTGCAGGTTCATTTTGATTTGACCTTCCTTGCATCGATTTAGAAGAGACTATAGGGGCTGCACTCTGAGCTCTTTCCCTGGGCCTCTCCATTGTTCTTTCCAGCAGATTTGATGTACAGGTCTCTCCAGGCCGAGATTCAAGGCTGCAATGAGCAGGGTGTGGATGGAGAGTAAGATCGACCCTCCCCTTTAAGAACTGGCCGGCGCCAGTGTGTCTGTGTGTTCCATTGCTGACTGACATCACATGAGCTTTGCCAGCGCTCTGAGGTAGCGCCTCACTCCTTGGCGATAGCGCCTTAAGAGAGGTGTGTAGTGCCTGATTTAGCGCTCCAATCACCTCCAGGGGCGATAGAAGCCAAGTTTGCAGTCGGAGGCAATAATTAGCGCCAGGTGCCAAACTTTGTGCCCGGCCGATATTTGCGCCCCAAACGGGGCGATACCGAATTTCTCCCCCATAGTCTTGTAGACTCTTTCTTGGTCTAGTGGACCTCACTAATATTTACTCCTGCAGTAGGTTTTATAAAATTAAACACCCAGTAGCTTGGCTTTGGTTCTGTACAGTGAATAACTGAACCATACACCCAGAGGTCCCAGATTTGATTCCTGATTGGAGCTGAACTAGTTGATCTCAGTCAGGGCATGGGCTGGGGTGCATCAATGTCTTCTGTATCCCTGGTCTGGGAAGGGGAAATCTTTCAGGGTTCCTGCTTCTGATTGTTCTTGGCAACCCCAACTGGAAAGGGTGTGTGTGTTTTTGTGTGTACATCAGGTGAGAATAGGATGCAGTTTTATTTACTCTGATGCCCCACAGTCGAGTACCCTGCCAATACTTACTGCCTAAACTCTCAAATACTGACCACTAGGGCAGAGGTACTGAAGGACGACGGGCACCTGTGAAACAATACTCAGGAGATGATGAGAGACAATTGGATGAAGGATTAAGGTCACACTGTAGAAAAAGAAAGACTTGCATTGATATAGTGCCTTTCATGACCTCAGGATGTCCCAAAGTGCTTCAATGAAGTGTAGTCAGTGTTGTATTGTAGGGAAATGTGGTTAACCAATTTGCACACAGCAAGGTCCCACAAACAGCAATAAGATAATTGACCAGATAATTTGCTTTGGTGGTATTGGTTGAGGGCTTATGTTGGACAAGACACCAGAAGAACTCTCCTGCCCTTCTTTAAAGAGACCTGTTTGTGGGTCAGCACTGGGGAAAATGAGTGACAACAAACGCATATGGTCAGCGCTTTTAAAGCTGTTACAGATACACATGGATAAGAAAGATCACACATTAATGTTTCTGGAGAATGACTCAACTTTCATGTTTCCACTGTAACGAGGTTAAAAAATTATAAATTATTATTGTGTAAGCATTGTAGCAATAGCTGCTGTGATGTTAAAAATTGCATGATTTTATGTTTGTGTGATGTAGCAGAAGTTAATTGAAACATTAAATGTGCATCATCTTTATGTAAGAATGGAAAATCATTTTCATTTGGGAAGCATGCAATATGAGCTAAATTGTGCCAACATGTCATTATGTTATGAAAATGCTTGCTTATGACGACAATGGGCGGAAAGTAATAAGTGGCTCTTCTGTCCCCAGCAATAAAGACAATTTCCTTTTTAAATATATAATAGCAACATCAAAGATTAGTATTGTGTACCATATGATTGTATATTCACATTATCTCCTACCATATAATGCATCAGCAAAGGTATCCCTGTATTCCACTGGGGAAGATAAATGAGAATACTTAGAACTTTAGAAATTCTGAAAATGTAATAGATGTAGGAAGGACCCAAAAAGATCATGCACCAGTGGCAAGTAATTGGATAATGACTCGATTTTTCTGTAAGAAGAGATTAAAACATTTATAAAAGGCTGTCTGTGGTGACGCAGAGCGTTACTGCACTGAGGTGCCAGGCCACAGAACAGCAAGATGTTGTTTCAATCCCCGCAGTTCCCTACAAAGCCAGTTGCTCTGCAGTTGTCTGTACAGGAGCTGTGTGCAAATTAAACACTGCCCCTCCAGTATGGCTTGAGAGCAGGTCCCTGCCTGCCCTCTTGCCCAAGGATAGCGAATGACACAGTGGTCGGTGCTTGGGTGGGGGGGGGGGAAGAAATAGACTGAAAATTAAATGAAAGCGTAGCATTTTTTTTAAAGGCTATTGGACTCTTAGGCCAGAGGAATCTGAGAAAAAGTACTGTAAAAGGAAAGAGCAGAAAAGAAAAACTTTGTGTGTGTGTGTGTAGCACTGTAACACATCCTAAAGATATCCCAAAGCGATTTACAACCAATGAATTGCTTTTTGAAGGACAATCACTTGTTATGTAGGCAAATGTGGCAGCCAGTTTACGCTCAGCAAGGTCCCACAAACAGCAAATGAATGAATAACTTGTTTCATGGTGGTAGGAATGTCGGCCAGGATACTGGGAGAATTCCCTGCTCTTTGTCGAATAGTGCCATGGGATCTTTTACATCCACTTGAGCATGCAGACACGGCCTGATTCCAGATTTACAAAAGTTTAATCTCGCTGCAAAGCAGAAACTGCTCGTGGTGCCGAAGCAGGCTAAGATTCAAGTGACTTATGTGTGAAGAGTTGGTGAAGCGATTTTCTGATTGTAGGCTTACAATGCAATTCCTGCTTGTTTGCTGTGTGGTATTAAAAAAGAGATACAGTACAGGCATTCATATAGTGTGTTATGCTGTTGAAATATCTAAAGTGCTTTATAAAGTGAATTGCTTTTGGAGTGTATTGACTGTTCTTGTGTAGGCAATCTCATAAAAGCTGTTATGACACTACTGATGAGGATTCTTGCTCAAAGATGCTGCTTTCACATTGAATGGTATGCAGTCAGAGACAAAGTAAAGTAGGTGAAGCCACAACTCTGGTGCCCAAGACCTGACTTTTCCTGGACCCTGAGAATGGGAGGTTGAAAACTTTCACCTCATTCTGATTGGCCTTTAATGGAGAGCAGTGGCATGCAGTTGCAGTAAATCAGCTCGGAGCTGCAAAGTCAACACTTGAGCAGCACTTTCTGAGCTCTTGTACCAGTATAAAAGTGCCATGAGATGTCTCTAGTCCTTGCTCATCTCTGTTGGTATGGATGGAGGCACGGCATTGGGGTGAATCCCTCTTTTAAAATTTGGACAAGGTTTATTGAAATACAAGTAATGTCACCTTATTCCAATATGCTTGGCTTACTCTTCATTTCTGTTAGTACCACATTTTAATTTATTTGAGTAAAACATTCTTCTGAATGTTGGGGACTTAACCTACATTGCTTGGGGCTGAGCGGGTGGGGTCAATATTGTCAAAGGACATAGTTCGAAGATGAATTTCCCTGGTCATTTTGATGAAGGAGTGGACAATGAAACAGTGCTTAATGACCCCTTATATTTCAGAACTGATTCCACGTGAAGCGGTTCTGCAATATGCTAGGGCTCCCAGTGTTGTTAAATCCACCCCATTTTGCAGGATGGATTCCACAGCACCGACAATATTGATTAATTCAAATGCAAATTAGATAGATTTCTTTCAGAAAATATTTTGGGGTGCTGTATAGAAGTAATTTCAGACATGCCATGTGTTAAGTGTAGCATGATTGGGCGGAACAGGTGATTTTGGACCTGTGGTTCCCAAAGCTACAACCACTGGGGGTTTTCCTCACATCATGTCTGGGTCTGTTGTAGTCTAATTAATATAGATTGATTGCTACGATTAGTCAATAACTCCATATCGTTGTATCAGGTGACTATCCGGATTTTTTGTCCATTGCTGTCATAGGAATATAGGTACTGTTGGAGAAATAGCTGCGAATGGTCACATGCACAATTGTTAAACATCGCAATTGTAATATTCACTCTGCAGCAACAGACCTTCACACTACCAGCTGGGGAAAACTGCACATCTGGCTGGGATTGGTAGACTGAACCATCACACACCAGTGACTGGGAATGGTGGCCAATCGCCACTGCGACAGCTATTCGCCCCTGTCACTATCTGCATGGTTGCCTCTGGAGAACCTTCTGAAAGCCACTTCCTAAAATTGTTGTTCACTGCTTCAGCAGCAGTAGTGCTGCCTCATTTATATTACAGCTCTGCAACCATTTTCAAAGTCTGTTGTTAGCTGGAGTGCTGTAATATAAAGGGACATGAGTAAACATGCAGGCATCAGTCACTTACTAAGTATGGAATCTTTTTAATTTGTTTTGTCCTGCAGCAATATGTCTTTGCCACACAATCTCAGCTTCATTGCCCTCTCCAATCGATTATATTCTAACATTAGAATGTTCGGTCCAAGTGAAAATAATCACTAACTTGGTAACTATTTATTTGCGTTTCACAAACAAGTACCCAGAATTATGTATTATCGGACAGTGAGTCATGGAAAGTGGCCATAGCTTCCTAACTGCTGGATCTTGAGCAATATTGATATTTCTGTGTCCCCCTAATCCGCTCTGGATGCACACTGTCTATCTCAGTCTATGAATATTTTAGGTGGTCTGCTTATCCCACTACATTCTGCAAAAAATGACGATATACTTCAACACCTACCTTGTACCAAATGAATAGTGCACACTGATCTTTTTTTATCAAGCTTTTCTCCATAGGATCTGGTTCCTTTGAGAGGAATAACAGCTTTCTACACCCTTAAAGTCCATGGTGAATTGAAGATTGATTAATTTATCATAATATGGGCCTTGGAGACTATCCAGAGAACTCCCTCCCCCAGCTGGTAATATCAGAAGTCTGCCTATGTCGGTATTCATGTGATTCTTTTGGTGGAAAATAATTACTCCTGCACCATTTACAAGGCACATTACATTCCAAATTTGGTTGAATATGGACTAAATCAGAATCGAAAGAGCTTTACGTAGATGCGGCATTGACTTATTGCTGTTGGAATTAACAGAGACAGGAGCCTGCGAATCATTATAATAGAAGTGGTGAATTGAATATATTTAAAATCAAAGCTTTTCTGCTTTGGCTAAGTATCTGTCCCCAGCATGAACTAATAAAATACCATACATCTTGTATGCTTCTCGAATACAGAATAAGATTGGGGGGTGGTGGGGAGGGGGGAGTGGTTGCAATGGGAGCATCTGCTTCTCAAAGTGTTCAGTGGATCAGAATATGCCTCATGAATTGTGAATTTAATGAGCTATTGAAATCGGAGCTCGGAGGGGGGCTTTGGTATTGGTAGTGAAAGCCCTATACACAAGATAGAAATTACCAGTAATGGAGAAGAAACTAGCACTGAAGGATAAATGTCAGATTCCCCTCGCTGTCCATTAGTCTTCCCCTTATGATGCCATCTCGCTGTGTCTGATTTTGCCACAGACTTTTGTCATCTAATACTGTCATTGTGATTTCATTCTAATAAGAAAATATGACTGTTCTCACATCACACTCTTCCTATATCTCACACTTTTTCCAGTATATACACAAGTGAGAACACAACAGGGAAAGGTATGTAAACATTGAAGTTGGTATACAGTGCAAATATTAAAAAGTTGTTATACCCACATTCCTTTTGTTGCTGTTCCTTGCCTTTGTTCTGTCTCTCCCTACTGATTTTCTACTTCATTCTCCCACCCTTATATTTCTTTTCTAATTCCATCTTTGTTTATCTGTTTTTCAACCTCCTTTTTTTGCTGCCTCCATCTGATGCTGTCAGCACAATTTCTTCTTAAAGAAGAATCCTTGTTTCATTCTCTGCAGGGTACTGTTTGGAGGAGGCATTCAGTCGGCACCATTTTGTATTCAGTCACTGGTATATTTTGACATGTTTTCTTTGACGCAATTTGAAACTACAACTGGATTTCCTAAAGCTCTAAAAATGGTGGATTTGGGGAATTAATTCCCATATCTGCACTGCAATTGAACATAATAAAATGTGGCAGTTCTTTTCTAAATGCAGAGTTAGGTTAAAATTGATCATAAAATCTGCATTGTACAAGAATTAATTTGCATTTGTCAGCCTTAGTACTCTGCCATCTAGTAAATTCACATGTGTAGAATATGGATAATTTGCAGCTCATTGTCACATTTTTCTCAAATCCCAGTCTTAGCCATTCCCTATCTGGGGAATCTGACAGTTATTGTTTTATTGCACCTATTGTCACTTTTTGTAACACAATTTTCATGTACTTATTTTTTTTATCGCAACTGAGTGTGCTGTCAGCTGCTTGTGAATACAGTCTAGAGCTACACAAAACTACAACAGCAACTATAACGCAAAGTGTCTGATGTTTTTCTTTTTAACTGAAAATGGTCCATCTCAAATGCCTGTTGAACACCTTTTACTGTGATATTGCAGTGAAACCCTTTTGTCCAGTAACAGGAATCCACTGTATTATTCTCTTTCTTGTATGCCCCTTAAGATTTACTCCCCATTTTCTCTCCGTTGGAAGGTCACACATCATAAAGCACCTGTAGCTAACCAAAGGACAATCACTCTAAGCCCTCTACAACTTTGGGATATTGCTGCTTGATCAAACAATGCAAATGAGCGAATCGCACATCCGTCTTTCTCTCCGCCACCTCTCCAGATGGCACACCTCCACTCTGTTTGGCATTTCATCTATAAGTCTGATTGAGAATTGGCTGTACACACTAATGGAAAAAGTAGATTTGACGTCGGGAGGCCCCAAGATTTGAATTCAAGACCTCTTGCATTTGGGAGACAAACACTCGGATGCTTGAATTACAAGGCACCCAATTCGTTATTTTGTCATATTTCTCCTTATCATTTTTTGCTTCCCACCCCCCCCCCCCCCCCCCCCCCCCCCCCCCTTCACCTTTACTGGATTTTGTAAATTTGGTATTTTACTGCTTTTATTAAATGTCTTCTTGATGAATGCCTGTAAATACTTAACACCAGGCTTCATTTTATCGATGATGTGTCTTGTCAGAAAAGTCTGAGGAGTTGTGTCTGAAATGGATATCATCCTTTCAGAGCACGCTGACTTCCTGAGCGAGCATAACATATCAATTTTACATGGTTACTAGGACTGTTTGGGTTAGGCGATTTAAACCCCTTGGTAGTGTTGCAACATCCCTGATGTGTTATTTGCAGCATTCCAAAGGGACTTCATGGGGTATCCATTCTGCTAAATCAAAGCACAACAAACTTTGCAAAAATACAGAAGGTGTCTGTTAACAAAACACTTGCATTGAGGGAATGCAGTTAAGAGAATAAATGTCAAAGCATAGAACAACGCACCTGTCACCCAAATCACGTCACTCCAGTCAGGCTTGGCGCGTGCTGCAGTGTGACTGAGGTGTTTGGATTTGTAAAATTTTTTGCCCTTTTCATTGCCTGCCAGCGTGTTCTGCAGCTCCCCAGTGAAAAACTTTAATGGACTACAGTCAGCGCCATTTGTTGCTTGGGTGAATTCAGCAGTACTTTAATAACCTTAGCATGAGACTGGAGGCAGGAGATGGGAGCAAGGGAAATCTAAAACTCAGGCACCTTATTGTAGATGTCAACCCAGTAAACACCATAATTTTCATGGGTCTCTTTTTATTTTGCTCTTTTTTGAAGTTCAACCTCTGTCAGCAGTCAACCTCCAAGTTGCTTATTTAATTTGCATTTTAGAAAACTACGGTTGATTTCTTTTGCCGTTTTATCTCTCTTGATCCAGTTTCATGGCTGTTTCTCCCTCCTCTCCTGGAGGCTGGGGTCTGAATCCGTGGCTACCCTCGACTGTCTTGCCCAAGTGACCACTCCACAGTAGAGGCCAGACAGTGAGTGTCAGCAGGTTATTCACATTTGGTGTTGGGGGTCAGGGCGGGGTGGGGGGCTGTGGTGCAGAGGTTGGTCAGAGGCTTTATCCTGCCTGTAATGAGCTGTTTTCCCAACCAGGTTTATAGTATTGACAGTATTAGCCAGTAGGGCAGCAAAGAATTGGAGCAGTGTCCTTCGTTTACATAGAATGAAGCAAGCTCTAATTTCTTCGACCAAGTGAATCAACAGTTTTATCACAAACATGAAACTAACTTTTCTTTTTACAAGGCCGTGGGTGGAGGGGGTGACACAAGTGCAGCTGTTGAAAAGCACATGGATAATGCCCAGTCTAACAGTGAATTATCATTCACAAAGTGCTTGTTAGTTACAGATTTATAAAGGACACTCACTCCATTCCTTAAATATTCAGATTATTTAGTGGCCTGCCAAAAGTGCTACATTTGAATCTAAAATTCTAAAACTTTACAGCTTTGTCAAAGCTAAAGAATTTTTGTTGACTTAGACGGTCAATATGTTAAATGTGTGATGTGCACGTCATTTTGTTTCCTTCAGTGAGTGTTCAGTCTAATGCAATCATGACAAAGTGAACACACAAAATGTGCTGTAGATGTTCTGTACTCTATAAATATTGCGTATTGCTTTATATCTTAAACATATCTGTAGACCTAGTTTTCTAAATTTATACCTAACTGCAGAGAGAAATCAAAGGTAAGAAAATTAAGTTTTTAGTTCCTACTTAAGTTGGACGTGCGCAAAGCTGGCAGGACTGGGTTTTTGATTATTTGGCTTCAGCAGCCTCAACATTTTGATGCCAGGGCCACAGCATTACGGATTAGACATAACGTAGGAACAGGAGGAGGCCATTCAGCCCCTCGAGCCTGTTCCGCCATTCAATGAGATCATGGCTGATCTGTGATCTAACTCCATATACCCGCCCTTGGCCCATATCCCTTAATACCTTTGGTTAACAAAAAGCAATCAATTTCCAATTTAAAATTAACAATTGATCGAGCATCAATTGCCATTTGCAAAAGTGAGTTCCAAACTTCTACCACCCTTTGTGTGTAGAAGTGTTTCCTAATTTCACTCCTGAAAGGTCTGGCTCTAATTTTTGGACTATGCCCCCTAGTCCTAGAATCCCCAACCAGCGGAAATAGTTTCTCTCCATCTACCCTATCTGTTTCCCTCAATATCCTGAAAACTTCGATTAGATCACCCCTTAACCTTCTAAATTCCAGGGAAAACAACCCTAGTTTGTGTAATCTCTCCTCATAACTTAACCCTTGAAGTCCGGGTATCATTCTGGTAAACCTACGCTGCACTCCCTCCAAGGCCAATATATCCTTCCTAAGGTCTGGTGCCCAGAACTGCTCTCAGTACTCCAGGTGTGGTCTAACCAGGGTTTTGTACAGCTGTAGCATAACTTCTACCTCCTTGTACTCTAGTCCTGTCGATACATAGGCCAGCATTCCATTAGCCATTTTGATTATTTTCTGTACCTGTTCTTGACATTTTAATGATCTATGTACCTGGACCCCCAAGTCTCTTTGGACATCCACTGTTTTTAGCTTTTCACCATTTAGAAAGTACCCTGTTCTATCCTTTTTAGGTCCAAAGTGGATGACCTCACATTTACTTACATTGAAATCCATTTGCCACAGTTTTGCCCATTCACTTAATGTATCAATATCCCTTTGTAATTTTATGCTTTCATCTACACTGCCTACAATGCCACCTATCTTTGTGTCATCGGCAAATTTGGATATATGACTTTCTATCCTGTGTACTATGACTAGAATGCTGATAATTAATACTCCTTATGCACCCTGTATGTGCTTCAAATTCTGTATTTGAACAACTATTTTTTTTCTAAAAAGGACAAGCCCAATTTGGTATGCCATGGAGTAGTTTGAATTGGATCAAATTTGGATGTTTGCAAATTAAGTTGAAATTTGGATCAGTTTTGTTTACATAGGATATACGGCACAGAAACAGGCCATTCGGCCCAACCAGTTCATGCTGGCGTTTATGCTCCACTCGAGCCTCCTCCCGTCTTTCCTCATCTAAATCTATCAGCGTAACCCTCTATTCCCTTCTCCCTCATATGCTTGTCCAGCCTCCCCTTAAATGCATCTATACTGTTCGCTTCAACCACTCCCTGTGGTAGCGAGTTCCACATTCTCACCACTCTCTGAGTAAAGAAGTTTCTCCTGAATTCCCTATTGGATTTCTTGGTGACTATCTTATATTGATGGCCTCTAGTTATGCTCTTTCCCACAAGTGGAAACTTTGGGCTGGATTTTCAATGACCCGTGGAGTCGGGTTTGGAGGGGGGGGGGGGTTAAAGTTGCAGATTCGGGGGTCCCGACCCCATCCCGCCTCCAACCCACCTCCATGCCAGTTTCTCTGGCGGCGGGTACCCGACCTGTGCTGAGACCCGACTCCCCGAGGCGGGAAGGGATTAGTGACAATTAACTGCCTGTTAACAGGTAGTTAACAGGCAGTTTTTTGCATAATCCCTATTTTAAAAAGAAAAGTGTGGGCTTCCCGACAGGTGGCAACCACGCCAAGTTATCGGGGCGGGCCGTGGGTCTGCAGGGGTTGGAGGGGTCGATATGTCCGGTGGGCAGGTGAGTGATGGGTGCATGTGTGCAGAGGTAAGTGTGTAAGGTAAGTGCTAAGTGTTGGAAAAGTTTTACTTACCTAAACTTCCTCCTGCAGGTGTCAGCCCTTCAGTTCTCGGGAGTTAGAAATCTCACCGGCACAGAAAGCAGGAAAGCCGTGGTTCTGTCAAAAACTGCAGCCTTCTGTTTTCTGTGCTGGAATGATTTCTAACTCAGCCTGAGAGGAAGGACTGAAGTTAGAAATCATATTGTGAGTGTTTGACAGCTTCACAGAGCTGTCAAACGCTGATATTTCATCTGTAAAAAGCTCTTGACAGATGAAATGTCAGTCTGTGACGTCACCTGTTGCCGGGTGGCCCTTAATTGGCCTGCTGAGCCCACTGGGCGGGCTCAACAAGGTCAATCAAGAGAAAATACAGTGGGTTGGCCACATCTCGATGGAGGCGGGTTCACAAGCCAGAATGTGTGATTCCCGACCCCAGATTCAAAATCCAGCCCATTCTCTCTGTATCCACTCTATTAAAACCTTTCATAATTTTAGAGACCTCTATTAGGTCATCCCTCAGCCTTTTTTCAAGAGAAAAGAGACCCAGCCTGTTCATCCTTCCCTGATATGTATACCCTCGTATTTCTGGTATCATCCTTGTAAATCTTCTCTGCACACTCTTCAGTACCTCTATATCCTATTTATAATATGGCGACCAGAACTGTACGCAGTACTCCAAGTGTGGTCTAACCAAGGTTCGATACAGGTTAAGCATAACTTCCCTACTTTTCAATTCTATCCCTCTAGAAATAAACCCGAGTGCTTGGTTTGCTTTTTTTATGGCCTTTGATTTGTGTATTTGTACTCCTAAATCCCTTTGTTCCTCTACCCCCCAGCTAGACTCGCACCCTCCAAGTGATAAGTGACCTCCCTATTCTTCCTACCAAAATGTAATACCTCACATTTATCCGTGTTGAACTTCATTTGCCAATTATATGCCCATTCTGCAAGTTTATTAATGTCCTCCTGTAATTTGTTGCAGTCCTCCTCAATATTGACTATTCTCCACCAATTTGGTATCATCCGCAAATTTAGAAATTGCGTTTTTAATTCCAAAGTCTAAATCGTTAATGTAAATTATGAACAGCAGTGGTCCCAGCACTGATCCTTGTGGAACACCACAACCCACCTTCTGCCACTGTGAATAGCTACCCTTTACTCCCACTCTCTGCTTTCTGTCTTGAAGTCAGCTAGCAATCCATTCTGCTACTTGTCCCGACTCCGCATTCTCTGACCTTATTCATTAGTCTATTTGGGGTACCTTAGAAGGCGTTTTGAAAATCTGGATAAATTACATCTACTACATTACCATTGTCTACTCTCTCTGTTACCTCTTCAAAAAATTCAATAAGGTTGGTCAAGCAAGATTTTCCCTTTTGAAATCCGTGCTGACTATTCATTATTATACTTTTTGTTTCTAGATGTTCTTCTATTCTCTCCTTTAGTAGGGATTCCATTATTTTTCCTACCACCGATGTTAAGCTGACTGGTCTATAATTCCCTGGACATGTTCTATCCCCCTTCTTAAATATAGGTATTACGTTAGCTGTCCACCAGTCCTCTGGCACTACACCTTTTTCTAACCAATTATTAAATATGTGTAGTAATGCCTCTGCTATTTCTTCCCTAGATTCTCTTAAAATGTGTGGATGCAATCCATCCGGACCAGGGGTTTTATCCTGAGTTTGATTAGTTTATTTAATACATCCCCTTTTTTTTGGGAAATTCATCCCAGTCCCTTTGTGATTACTGCAGCACTGAACTTAATGGAGCCTACTTTTCATACTTGCCCATACATGCAAGCAAACATATACAAGCCTATTTACTGCCACATACTACTCAGCGCTAAATCTGCTTCATACCGATTGTCACGACTGCCAACTGAACGTAAGTTGATATTTTCACTTTGATGAACACTTTGTGACGTTGCATAACTTCAGATTGCTTGGATCAGCATCACAAAGTCAAGTTAAGTTCTTTAAACTTAATTTACTGGCTATTTATTTTTTTAAATATATCATTAAGTGACTGTTGGGTAGAACACTCCCCTGACTCAGCCATTGTAATGTCAGGATTGCATAACCCTCTTGCCAGTTATGTGGTCACAGTGTCACTTGAGTGTTGTTTTTCCTCAATGTAGTCTCGGCCCCGTTTTCAGTTGTCTCTGTATTGTTGGGCTTGGTTCATTTCATCACTGTATAGTTCAAAAGCTGCTGTTGCCATAATTGGCTCTCCTACGCATTGTGGCAGAACCTATCACCTATCAAAATAATTTTGCCTTTCTTGCCGTTTTTTTCCCCTTGCCTTTTAATTATATGTAATAAAGCAGTAATCCAAAGTAGATCTTGCCAAACCTGAACATAACGTATAATTTTTTTAACTAACAATAACAGTTTTGAATTACAGATGTGGGAAATTAATATTGGAAGAATCTGTCAAAACGGAAAAAGTCAAGTCACACCTAACTTGTTTTTTTGTAAATTCTATTCATGTTAAATTATGGTAATTTGGCCCAAATAAGAGTTACAAGGTAGGCAGCTGTGCAGCAGGTACAATTATAGAACTGCTCTGTGTTTAAAGTACTGTAATTTAATAATGACACTTTTTTTACAGATTAAAAATTCAGCTGCAACTGTGTTAGGATTTCAAGTGAGGAAAAATTACAAACATTTATCAGATGAAAGCACAGGATCATTCAACATGACAGTTTTGAGTCCTCTTGGAAGCATCTTTTTCCCTTTCACCCTGTGGACAAATGCAGTAATAAAGCAGATTAGTTAAATCTGTGCTCTTTTTGTAAAGAATGTTAGGCTATTTGTGTGTTGCATAGCTATTAATCGATGGTTGAAGGTAAGGTTAATGGTGGCCGTATTGGGTGATTTAACACACTGCTTTTGAAAGGTAATTCTCGCGGGCAAAAATTCGGTCGCACCCCCTTTGGGGCGCTAACTTCGCCGGGGTGCTACTTTTAGCGCTCCCGAAAAAGTTAGCGCCCCCGCGCCCGAAATTCAATGGTAGCACCCCAAGAGGGAGGTGGGGCGCTACTGGATGCGCTCCCCCTCCCTCTTGGGGCAGTACCAGGGAATATAGTGGCGCTATGTGCCGCAGTGCCATGCACGGCAGCATGTCGCGCCGCGGAACTGCAGGCCTTCCTCCCCTTATTAAAAATCCCAACAATATTAATTGGCCTTCAATTGACCTCCGTACCAATTTGGACCACTTCCTCAAAAGGGAATACCTGACCAATGGCCTTAAAGGGACCGAACAGGTTGGCAGTTAAATGTTACAACCATGTTCCAAATCCCATGTTCTCCATGAGCAATTCCATAGGAGATCAGCTAGTCAGGTTCCTATGAACTCTATATAATTTTATTTGGCTGTATATTTATTATAACTGATCACTTTTTGCTTCAATTTTTGCAAACTATAAAATCCATTTTGTTGACGCTCTAGGTAAGATTTGGCGAGTATAACTCTCATCTCTACCATTGTTGCCTGACATTACCAGTAAATGGCTGAAATAAAGTTGAGAGCAATAAGCTGGTGCACCAAGTCTGGTGTAGCTCAATTCACAAGCGTGCATGTCCAATCAAGTCCCTCCCTGTTCTGTTTCTGTGCGAATGTCATGTTTATCAACATGAGGGATGGCAAAGCTGGAGAAAAGACCATTTTTCCCACTCTTGCATTCAGTGTCAGCATCAAGCACTCCCAGATCAAGTATGGCAAGGCTTAGAGGATAGCACCCTAACTGTTCGGTATCCTCATCTCAGAAGAGTACCCCATATTGTATCAGTGCGAGATTGCTTGTTTTCCCACCCCAGCTATCCCTGTAGCCTCTTTGAGTGACACTGTAATTTAATGCTAACTTATGGTTAGGGCAAATGATTTGTTGTGTTGACCAGTGTTCCCTGTAATTTTGTTTGGCGCTGCATGGGCCATTCAAAATATCGCGCATGTGCGGTCTTTCTCATTGAAAAGCCAGCTGCGCGAGGTCCCTGCTGCGCTGTGCGGCCGCGCAGCTTACATAAGAACATAAGAAATAGGAGCAGGAGTAGGCCAATCGGCCCTTCGAGCCTGCTCCGCCATTCAATAAGATCATGGCTGATCTGATCCTCACCTAAAATCTAAAGAACACAAGAAGTAGGAGCAGGACCCGGCCACTCAGCCCCTGGACCCGCTCCGCCACCCACAGGGCCTCGACCGATCCGAACTCAGCCTCATGTCCAATTTCCTGCCCGCTCCCCGTAACCCCTAATTCCCTTTACTTCTAGGAAACTGTCTATTTCTGTTTTAAATTTATTTAATGATGTAGCTTCCACAGCTTCCTGGGGCAGCAAATTCCACAGACCTACTACCCTCTGAGTGAAGAAGTTTCTCCTCATCTCAGTTTTGAAAGAGCAGCCCCTTATTCTAAGATTATGCCCCCTAGTTCTAGTTTCACCCATCCTTGGGAACATCCTTACCGCATCCACCCGATCAAGCCCCTTCACAATCTTATATGTTTCAATAAGATCGCCTCTCATTCTTCTGAACTCCAATGAGTAGAGTCCCAATCTACTGGGGGGGAGGTTTCAAGAGAGCAAAAAATAAAAATGACAACAGAGAGGGTCATAGACATAGGTAGCAGTAGGGGAATCACAAATCAGAGCGTGGCAGGAAGGGACAGAGTGTGTGGAGTAAAAGGTAAACTGGTAAAAAGTGAAAAAGCAGGAACTAAGTGCCACAAAGCATATTTGAAAGTTCTCTATCTGAATGCACGTAGCATTCGTAACAAAATAGACGAGTTAATGGCACAAATAACTACATATGGTTATGATATTGTGGCCATTACAGAAACATGGCTGCAGGGTGACAATGCCTGGGAATTAAACATACCAGGTTATTTAACGATCAGGAAGGACAGGCAGGAAGGAAGGGGAGGTGGGGTGGCTATGTTAATAAAGGAAGGAATCACTGTAATACAGAGTAATGATATTGGGTCAAAAAATCATGATAATGAAACAGTTTGGGTGGAGATAAGGAATAATAAGGGGAAAAAAACATTAGTGGGCGTAGTCTATAGGCCTCCGAACAGTTGCAACTCTATTGGACGGAGTATCAATCAGGAAATAGTTGAGGCATGTAATAAGGGAACATCTATAATTATGGGGGATTTTAACTATCATATTAATTGGACAAATCAAATGGGGCAGGGCTGCCTTGAGGATGAGTTCATTGAGTGTATTAGGGATGGGTTTCTTGAGCAGTATGTAACTGAACCGACCAGGGGGCAAGCAACCTTAGATCTGGTCCTGTGTAACGAGACAGGATTAATTAAAAATGTCCTAGTAAAGGATCCCCTTGGAATGAGTGACCATAACATGGTTGAATTCCATATTCAATTAGAGGGTGAGAAGGTTGGATCTCAAACAAGCGTGCTAAGCTTGAATAAAGGAGACTATGAAGGTATGCGAGCGGAATTGAGTAGAGTGGATTGGGAAAATAGATTAAAGGGTAAGACGACACATGATCAGTGGTGTACATTCAAGGAGTTATTTTACAACTTCCAAAAAAAATATATTCCACTGAAAAGAAAAGGGTGTAAAAGAAAGGACAGTCATCCGTGGCTAAGTAAAGAAATTAAGGATAGTATTCGACTAAAAACAAGGGCATATAAGGTAGCGAAATCTAGTGGGAGGACAGAGGATTGGGAAAACTTTAAAAGGCAGCAAAAAATAACAAAAAGATTGATTAAGAAAGGGAAGATAGATTATGAAAGTAAATTAGCAAAAAATATAAAAACAGATAGTAAGAGTTTTTATAGTTATATAAAAAGAAAAAGGGTGGCTAAA
This sequence comes from Squalus acanthias, assembly GCA_030390025.1. Lineage (NCBI taxonomy): Eukaryota > Metazoa > Chordata > Chondrichthyes > Squaliformes > Squalidae > Squalus > Squalus acanthias. The sequence continues at coordinate 94,568,330 of CM059437.1, read as the reverse complement.
GTAAATGTTGGTCCCTTAGAGGATGAGACCGGGAAATTAATGGTGGGAAATATGGAGATGGCAAAAACACTGAATGAATATTTTGTATCAGTCTTTACAGTAGAGGACACTAAGAATATCCCAACACTGGACAAACAGGGGGCTATAGGGGGAGAGGAGCTAAACACGATCAAAATCACTAAGGAAGTGGTACTCGGTAAAATAATGGGACTCAAGGCGGATAAATCACCTGGACCTGATGGCTTACATCCTAGAGTCTTGAAGGAAGTGGCGGTAGGGATTGTAGATGCATTGGTAATAATTTTTCAAAACTCCCTGGATTCCGCTAAGGTCCCGGCAGACTGGAAAACTGCTAATGTAACACCCTTATTTAAAAAGGGCAGTAGACAGAAGGCTGGTAACTATAGACCGGTTAGCCTAACATCTGTGGTAGGTAAAATTTTGGAGTCCATTATTAAGGAAACAGTAACAGGACATTTGGATAATCATAATTTAATAGGACAAAGTCAGCATGGTTTTACGAAGGGGAAGTCATGTTTGACAAATTTGCTGGAGTTCTTTGAGGAAGTAACATATAGAGTGGATAAAGGGGAACCAGTGGACGTAGTGTATTTAGACTTCCAAAAGGCATTTGACGAGGTGCCACACAAAAGATTATTGCTTAAGGTAAAAAATCACGGGATTGGGGGTAATATTCTGGCATGGATAGATGATTGGCTATCTAACAGAAAGCAAAGAGTTGGGATAAATGGTTCATTCTCAGACTGGCAATCAGTAACTAGTGGTGTTCCACAGGGGTCAGTGCTGGGTCCCCAACTCTTCACAATCTATATTAACGATTTGGAGGAAGGGACCAAGTGTAACATATCAAAATTTGCAGATGATACAAAGATGGGAGGGAAAGTAGTGAGTGAGGAGGACATAAAAAACCTGCAAGGGGACATAGACAGGCTAAGTAAGTGGGCAGAGATTTGGCAGATGGAATACAACACTGGAAAGTGTGAGGTGATGCACTTTGGCAGGAAAAATCCTAGAGCAATTTATTATCTTAATGGCAAGAAACTGGAGAGTACTGAAGTGCAAAGGGATCTGGGGGTCCTGGTGCACGAAACTCAAAAGGTTAGTATGCAGGTGCAGCAAGTGATTAAGAAGGCAAATGGAATGTTGGCTTTCATTGCTAGGGGGATAGAATATAAAAATAGGGAGGTATTGCTTCAGTTGTACAAGGTATTGGTGAGACCGCACCTGGAATACTGCATACAGTTTTGGTGTCCTTACTTAAGGAAAGACATCCTTGCTCTCGAGGCAGTGCAAAAAAGGTTCACTCGGTTAATCCCGGGGATGAGGGGGTGGTCATATGAGGAGAGGTTGGGTAGATTGGGACTCTACTCATTGGAGTTCAGAAGAATGAGAGGCGATCTTATTGAAACATATAAGATTGTGAAGGGGTTGGATCGGGTGGATGCGGGGAGGATGTTCCCGATGACGGGTGAGACGAGAACTAGGGGACATAGTCTTAGAATAAGGGGCTGCTCTTTCAAAACTGAGATGAGGAGGAACTACTTCACTCAGAGGGTGGTAGGTCCATGGAATATGCTGCCACAAAAAGCTGTAGAAGCTACAACATTAATTAAATTTAAAACAGAAATAGACAGTTTCCTAGAAGTAAAGGACATTAAGGGTTACGGGGAGCGGGCAGGAATTTGGACATGAGTCTAGGTTCGGATCGGTCATGGCCCTGTGGGTAGTGGAGCGGGCCCAGGGACTGTGTAGCCTGATTCTGCTCCTATTTCGTGTGTGCAATTCTGTTAGATGCAGGAGATGGTTCTGTGATAGATAGTAGATTGGCGGTTAGGATCAGATCAGCCATGATCTTATTGAATGGCGGAGCAGGCTCGAGGGGCCGATTGGCCTACTCCTGCTCCTATTTCTTATGTTCTTATGTTCTTATGTAACACTTTACACTCACCTTTCATACTTACCTCTCCACACTTGCACCCATCACTCATCTCCATAGCGGACTTTTCGACCCCTCTCACCTCCGCAGACCCACTGCTCGCCTCGCTGACCCTGGCGAGGTTCGCAGCCGTCGGGAAGCCCGCACTTGCAGGGGTAAAATGGGGATAAGCCTCAAAACTGCCTGTTCACTACCTGTAAACAGGGAGTTAATTGGCTCTAATCCCCTTCCCGCCTCGAGGAGACAGGTCCCTGCGCGACTTGGGGACCCACCTCCCGGGAAGATGGCACGGAGGCGCTCCCAGTTTCTGCCATTTTCCTGGCAGTCCCGCCTCCATACCCGCCTCCCCAAGGCTGGGAAAATTCCCCCCATTGTGTCACCTAGTCCTGCTATCCTGTTCTTGAAGAACTCTTTACACTGCTTGCCTGATCTGAAACTGTCTCCATAGGTTTATGATTTCCTCCTCTATTGAGAGCTGCTCTATTTTGCACTAGATCTTGAGTGGGACAGCTATTAGCTGTATCCATGCACTCTTGGAATTCTCTACCTAACGCCATTGTGGGAGCACCATCACCACAAGAACTGCAATGATTCAATGAGAAGGCCCACCACCACCTTCCCATGTCAACTAGGGAAAAGAGAAAAGACAAGTCCATGTTTCAGGTAAATGCTCTTCATCAGACTTGCCAAAGACTGCTTTAGAGTCTGAAATAAAAACAGAGAATGCTGGAAATACTCAGCAGGTCAGGCAGCATATGTGGAGAGAGTCTTAGAGTCTGCTGTGCAAAACTGGTTTCACGTTGTTGTGTATCCCAGGACAAAACAATTAATCTCCTTACTTCAACAGAATAGCGAATAGGAATACTAGCAGATTTTATTTTTCACCTTGCTAGCTATATGTTTGATTAAGATTAGCTAGTCTTTAGTGCAGACCAGAATCTAACCTGGGACCTTCTGGTCTGTATGGCTATGATCTAAATTAGGCTGTGCCATTGCCCTCTAACCCAACATAGGAGCTTAAGGTATAATTAATCCTTTACTCAGAAATGCAATCCTCAGCCATGTTTTCGACAGTAAGCTTTTGTCAAAGTGGTATCAGAGTATCACCTGGTTCATGTGAACAGAAAGAAAGGCTTGCATTTATAGGTGTAGACTTCGTAACATTTTCATATGGTTATGTACTTGATAGTGCAAACAAGGCGTAAGTGATTCAGACTGAGATTCAGATTACTTTTAAAGGTCAGTGTGAAGATGACACAGGATAACTTGAGTGCACTGACTGTTCCTCTCACTCCTCTTGAGTGTATGTTTTAATCCTGACAGAAGTTGTTGCACGTCATGCCTTTCTCACTTAAGAAAACATGTCCTTATTAGCCCTAAAAGGAGAAATCGGCCAGTGCCTCTGTGCAGGCATGCAGAGTTCATTTCAACTGTCTTCTCTGATTACACCGTTTCAATTCTCCCTTCTGACACATTTAGCTGCCCTGTTAGTTTGTAGGGTCTCTGGGGAATTTCACGGTTCTTATCTGTTGGCTTTTTTAGCCTTTTTCTAATCACTGAAACAACCTGCCTACTGGGCCTTTATCAACTGTCTGTCTAGCTGATGCAACAGGGATTTGTGGGTAGACATTTCTGGGTTGAATGTTGTTCTCTACTGAAAGTTTCCAACCAGCCTATTGACCTTTCACCCGAAGAAATGGTATCCATATTATAAAATAAACTACCTCGAGAGAGAGTAGTTTTCAAAAAGGGAATTCTGTACTTTTTTTAACTTTAAATTTTCTCATCTTTTCTCTGCTGTTGAAGACATTGATTCTTCCTGGGGTACAATTCAGTGTACGTTGAGAGCCCTCTAGAATATTGCCCAAGTGGCCATTTTTCATGCGAGAGCCTAGACGTTGAGCATCAGCAAGTTGTTCGATCGTTTGAGCATCGCAGCTGAGTCCGATGTTGTCTGCATTCAACATTTGCATATTTTCCAGCATGTTTCACAGGATGGCAGTCATTAATAGGAAACTCTGGCAGACTTTATTTTCTACTTCGCTGACCAGCTGATTGGTGCGTGCCATAATCGCTAGTTTAGTTGAATTTAGCAGACCCCGCGGTAAGGATCACAATCTAACCTGGGATCTTCTGCTCTGTATGGCTCCGATCTAAATCAGGCTGCGCCTTTACTCTCTAACCCATCAGAAGAGCTTAAAGTAGTCATTAATACTTTGCTCAGAAATGAAGATGTGAGTGTGCCAATTTACAGCTATGATGTGTGACTGTCAGCAATGAAACAGTTGTGTGAGGGCTTGGCACGGGTCAGCATTAAATGTGCAAGAGGTTTCCTGGCAACACTTTGTGGTATACATATAAAGAAAGAAAGACTTGCATTTCTATAGCGCCTTTCATGACCACCGAACGTCCCAAAGCGCTTTACAGCCAATTAAGTACTTTTTGAAATGTAATAACTGTTGTAAATGTAGTATTGTCATCCAGTCCCCCCAAACAGCCATATGTGAGCCATATATATGGTAAATTGAACCATGCTCTTACCTTGGCAGTTTCATTAAAGTATGCCATCTTCCATGTCTGTTCCCAGGTTTTGTGGCTCGTGCACGCAGTGTTGAGTCCGCCTGCTGCCATGTGACAGGCAGGTTGTCCTCTGGGGCATCATGCAACAACATTTCCACTTCAGCAGTCATCAAACGGGATCCAATCACTTCACTGCTCCATCACTGGCTCTCAGACTCTGGTTTCCTGCCACCACATTTATCATGCCAGCCACTGGATATTGTCAACCAGCCCCCCAAATAGCCATTAAAAATGCCTCACAAGTATCTAGAGCCTTTGTAGAAGGTTAACACAATTATTGCCCCCATCCCTTTAATTGTTCCCATCATCTTTGTCAGCGATTTCGTTCAGGGCAACTTCCCATTCCCCTCCCTTGATGAGCTCCCAGCATCAAGCCCAATATGACCTTGGAGCTCTCTTATAGATTATTGTAATTAGGCTGACCCAGAAGTTCCTGTAAGATCAGCACTGATCTACTTGGGTGGATGCAGATTCCACGTACTGACCCAAATATTGGCAGTACTTTGTTTTTACAGCCTATAATTACATTTGTTTAGAATCTAATTATTGAGTTGCCTCTTCCTTCCCTCCCCACGGTTACTCTGTCATCTAGGAGCAGATGGTAAGGAAGATACGTTGGTGTTGGAAACAAAACAGAGCTGTATGACCTCCACCCAACCCAAAAAATGCAAAACCCCATAAGGTACCAAGTGATGTAACAGACCAGGTCCTTTCTCCACTATACCAGAAGCAGCATGGCTAGAAGACCAAAATACTGCAGGATATGGTGGATATATCCAGTGAAGGATTAAAGGCGAAAAGCTACCTAGTTCAAAGCTAATGTTACCAAACCAGACTTAAAAGCAACAGAACTCTTTTGGCAGGTGTTGCAGTAATTGTGTTCAGTTGCTTTCCCTTTTACAATGCTGTGGAACATGTCGTTGGGAATTGAGCTAAATTAACCCCTCAATCCATCTGTCATTAGGCTGCTAGATGAAAGATTATGTGTTGAGTCTTGTAATTTATCTGCCAGGTGAGACTGTTCAATTTACTATGAAAATAACTATTACTGATAACCATTCATCCCTGGGGCCTGCAGCACAGATTAGAAGGTGTAATAGGCAGAATGGCTGTTTTAAAGCAGACTGCAAATGGTTGAGAAGTGATGGAAGAACGGCATGTATATTTTTCCGTTTAGTTTTCAAAGGCAAAGCGTTTATATTTTTAAGCGCAAGATCATTTTCACATTTCCGAAGACATAATGAGCAAAAATAAGAATTATATATCTGGGATGATGCTGGGAGCACTGCAGTTGATCTCGGGGTCCATAGATGAGGGAGGAAAGAATCAACCATGGTTCCTGCTATCCAGTGACCCTTGCTGGAAAGTGTGTTTGGGTAGACATCATTTTAAACAGGATAGCAATCGCATTAAAATGGCACACAAAGGCATTTAACATGAATGTGTACCAGGCACTCGCAGAGGTAATTAAACCCCCAGGCAAGGTCAGGTTCGGCTGTGTTGGCCCCAAACAGTTGAACAGCCTGTTATCATTCACTATCTAGGCTCTCAGAGATGGAAGTAGAGGTGCTGTAGGGCCACCACTGGTGGGAGTGTTTAATTATAGCGTGACATGTTGACCTGGGCAGTTACCATTCTAAATGTGGACATAATTTATATTGAAGATGTATAAAAATAAGAATATATGACTTTAAAATGGGAGCTGAATCACATCTATATGCCCTGCTCTGGCCTCTAACCCCACTTCACCTGAAGACTACTCTTGGTTTTTACTCCCAGTGTGCAACACCATAGGAGGTCAATTAGTAATGTACAGTATTAAAATTCTTGTCACTGAGATTGTCTGTAAGATCAAGATCTTAGAGATATTTCTCCACCTTAAACCTCGATGTGAATTGTACCATGGCTACCCCTAGCACCACCAAATTGTAAACTGTAATAATAATGATGGTTGAAAGTATGGTTATTTGGAAAAAAAATTTTTATTGTCGGGTGCCAAGTTTCCAGTCTAATCTCTCTATAGCGAGACACAGGGTTCAAACAGAGAATCCTTGTCACTGCACTCTGACCTGCTGGAATATATCACGTGCCTCACATGAGCTCTTCCTCTTTGGAACGCTGCAGTTCAGGCCATAAACAAACTTACTGAAACATTAAACGGGTAAATAAACGGTACATTGTACAAGCAGCATATTTACAGTAATTGCAAACATTACTGTTCTCCAGATGTAAAAGCAACAGAGGCTTCTTTTGCGCTAACCCTCAACAGAAAATTGTGCCTTGAAACGTGGTCGCTAATTCTTATATGGTTGAACTCTACCGTGGAGCTCTGTGATTACCTTTCTATCCCTGATGACCTCAGATTGACTGGTGAGCTGAGGTCAGGCAGCCAAATACAGATACCTCTGCCCCCATTTTCTTTGGGACGGCAGCTGTTGATGATTCTGCTATTCCCATTCACACCTCCTCTCGACCCATCTTTTGTTTCTTTACCTGTCCCCTTTTGCCTCGCACCATCACCCTTTTTGTCATTTAATCTCTCCTGCCTTCCATCCTATCACAGACCTTCCTTTTTGTTCTTTCCTCACCTCCCCTCCTTTCCCTGCCCCTGTACTTGCTTAAAACCTATTACATCTCTAACATTTTCCAGTTCTGATGAAAAGTCATCGACCTGAAACGTTAACTCTGTTTCTCTCTCCACAGATGCTGCCTGACCTGCTGAGTATTTCCAGCATTTTCTGTTTTTTATTAGCCAAATTCAAGTCCACTCTGGGAAACTCTTGGCTCTTTGTTTATATGGCTCAGTTACATGCTGCCTTTACCAACTGAGTCGGCAGGACCGTGCCGAGAGGCCAATTTTTCAGGAAAGCCTAATGTAATATTTATGATAGTTACGCCGTATTGTATTACAGAAATCATTATACAATTACAGTCCTATTTGAAAATAATTGTGGTGCTGCATGTTATTGTCAGATGTCCCTCTGCCACTGCTGTAAAATCTGTTCAGCAAAAGCCCAGCAACATTATTGACTTCGAATGAATATAACAGCACTCAATTCCCACTGAAATGAGCAGGAAACAAATACCACAGGCACAATTTGGAAAGGTTTCTGGCAGAGGACATTGCCACTTGTTATTTACCACCAGTTAATTTTTTTTGAGACATTGTTGTGATTCTTGCTTATAAACATTAACATTTTTTACGGTGCCATATGCCTTCTTGCTTCTATTTCCCGTGAGTCTTTTTATTTCCTTTCTCAACATGTTCAAACATAAATTCAGTAAAAGTTGTAAATGAACGTACACTTGCGATTAAATAATGTTGCTTGGTCGCTGCAACAGTCGATGTAGAAATGGTACCAGTAGCCTTGGCAGATTTATTTATTAAAAAATTGATATTTTTATCAGGCTAATGGACCCTGAGTCGATTCTCCTTGAACTGCCGTTTGAAGCAGTCGGGCTTGCTGTGTGAATTTTAATAAGTGTGGTATTCTCTGTTGTGGCCGCTTTCTTCACCAGAGCAGGGAGGTTGTGTTCAGGTTGCAAGGCTGTATCTTGCCGACAGACAGCCAGCCAATCTGTTCAAAATTTCCCTTCTGAGGTTACAATCCTGCTGTATGCTTAATCACGGCAGCCAGATGGGACGTGTATTAGGTTTCAAATCCCTGGAAAACATAATGGTTTTTGTTTTCATTTACAGTGGAAGTTATTACATTTTAATGCTACACCTTGGGGACTGGCTTGCATCAATGGACGTACTTGAATAATGGTAGCTAACTGTTAGCACATGCTGGGGAGAAATGAAATTAGCAACCATGACAAGTTGCTGCTTTGCATACTGGCTCCTTCAAGTGCAGTTACTGGTGATTTAAGTCTCGCGCTTTGGGGGATAATTTTAGTTCAGTATTAAAAGCATTTTCAGTCTGTTTGGTTTTTCATTAAGATGACACATCTGTTCAGAAGTTTAGTCAAGTGATGTTTGATTCCACTTTCATCAGCTAATTTTAATTATTCACACCATTGGTGCTGTATCACGGTTCATCAACTTAAAAAGCCCGTGACATTGCTTGTGGAACAATGATCTTCGAGCAGTGAATTAGTATAATTTACTTCCAAAGAAGGTACCCTGATGGCTGTTTCAGGTATCTAGATTTGCTGAGTTTGGCAGACACAGAGCAGGAGAAATGTAATATTGTGTTTGATGTTGGCCTCCCTCAGATCTTTTTTGAAAATTGTAAAACAAATCAAGTTAGTGAGAAGCAGTCCTGGAAGCCCATACTCTCCGTACATTAATATGAAAAAAGTGAATGTCTACCACAAGATTTTATTCACTTGTCAGAAATTCACAGGATGAATTTCATTTTCCACAATTTCTTGCTTCCCTTTCATCATCATGAAGGTGTTCTAATGTATTCGTGATTTCCTGTTATTTAATGTTTAATAGATTGTCGAAATAAAAGTCTACACAGCATATTACACAGAAAGTACCTTTGGATAACTTGGAGATGTACTTGCAAAATATGCAACATTTACAAAAATGGCAATTGTCACCTGGGTAAGTACAATAGGTATAGATAGGAAATAGCTTCGTATTTCTAGTAAACTGGGAATATTCTCAACCCTGACCGATATCTCATTTGTCTGTTGGCTGTAAAGTCCTACCTGAAATTAGGTTTAGTCTCAACCCAGTTCCTCGTGGGCATGGGGCCGCTGTAGAAGGTTGCTTCCCAACTTAGTACTACAGTAACAGGGAACATTTCCACAAAGGGAATACTTTTAATCTAAACTTGCATCATAAAAGAAGTTGTAAAAAAATGTCAGAGAGAACGCCTCCTCCCTGAGAGGTGAAATTATCTGTGACTATTCACTTGGTGTAGTAGAAGTGACATGGAGATCTGCCATATTTAGCCTTGTCAACTGTGGCTCAGTGGGTAGCACTCTCGCCTCTGAGTCAGAAGGTTGTGGGTTCAAGCTCCACTCCAGAGACTTGAGCACAAAAATCTAGGCTGACACTCCAGTGAAGTGCTGAGGAAGTGCTGCACTGTGTGTACGTCTTTCGGATGAGACGTTAAACCGAGGCCCCATCCGCGCTCTCAGGTGGACGTAAATATCCCATGGCACTATTTTGAAGAAGATTAGGAGAGGTATCCCTGGTGTCCTGGCCAATATTTATCCCTCAATATATCAAAAACAGATTATCACTTTGCTGTTTGTGGGAGCTTGCTGTGTGCAAATTGGTAGCAGCATTTCCTACACTGCAACAGTGACATTTACAAAAGGTAAATCATGCTTGACTAATCTACTGGAATTTTTTGAGGATGTAACTGGTAGAATAGATAAGGGAGAACCAGTGGATGTGGTGTATTTGGACTTTCAGAAGGCTTTCGATAAGGTCCCGCATAAGAGATTAGCGTGCAAAGTTAAAGCACATGGGATTTGGGGGTAAGGTACTGACTTGGATAGAGAACTGGTTGGCAGACAGGAAGCAAAGAGTTGGAATAAACGGGTCTTTTTCCAAGTGGCAGGCAGTGACTAGTGGGGTACCGCAGGGATCGGTGCTAGGACCCCAGCTATGCACAATATATATTAATGATCTAGACGAGGGAACTAGATGTAATATCTCCAAGTTTGCAGACGACACAAAGCTGGGTGAGCGTGTGTACTGTGAGGAGGATGGAGAGAAACTCCAGTATGATTTGGACAGGTTGGGTGAGTGGGCAGATGCAGTATAATGTGGATAAATGCGAAGTTATCCATTTTGGTGGCAAAAACAGGAAGACAGATTATTATCTGAACAGCAATAGATTGGGAAAAGGGGAAGTGCAACGAGACCTGGGTGTCTTTGTGCACCAGTCGCTGAAGGTAAGCATGCAGGTGCAGCAGGCGGTTAAGAAGGCAAATGGTATGTTGGCCTTCATAGCGAGAGGTTTCGAGTACAGGAGCAAAGATGTCTTGCTGCAGTTGTACAGGGCCTTGGTGAAACCACACCTTGAGTGTTGTGTGCAGTTTTGGTCGCCTTATCTGAGGAAGAATGTTCTTGCCATGGAGGGAGTGCAGCGAAGATTCACCAGACTGATACCTGGGATGGCAGGAATGACGTATGAAGAGAGATTGGGTCGATCAGGCTTATCGTCGCTCGAGTTTCGAAGAATGAGAGGGGATCTCATTGAAACTTATAAAATTCTAACAGGACTAGACAGACTAGATGCAGGAAGGATGTTCCCGATGGCGGGGGAGTCCAGAACCAGGGGTCACAGTCTAAGGATAAGGGGTAAGCCATTTAGGACTGAGCTGAGGAGGAATTTCTTCACCCAGAGAGTGGTGAACCTGTGGAATTCTCTACCACAGAAGGCAGTTGAGGCCAATTCATGAAATATATTCAAGAAGGAGTTAGATATATTTCTTAAGGCTAAAGGGATATGGGGAGAAAGCAGGGACAGGGTACTGAATTTGGATGATCAACCATGATCTCATTAAATGGCAGAACAGGCTCGAGGGGCCGAATGGCCTACTCCTGCTCCTATCTTCTATGTTTCTAAAAGTACTTAATTGGCTGTAAAGCACTTTGGGACGTCCAGTGGTCGTGAAAGGCGCTATATCAATGCAAGTCTTTCTTCCAAAAAATGTCTCCATCTCTCCTCTCGTTCATTTGTCAATTATCTTAAATCTGTGCCCTGCTGCCAGTGGCACAAGGGAGTTGTTGAGGCACGACGTCATGTGACAGATCCCACAATTTTCCAGACCATCATCGTGATTTTGTAGCGAACGCCAAAATTCTGGTTGCTGCATAGACGTCACGCGCGGAGGCCGCTGCTGGTTGGTGCACCACCTCCGACATGTTGTAGCATGCTGTTTCCTTCCAGCCAGTACTGTGCATGTGACCAGCCAATAAAATAATCGTGCCTCACAACAGTAGAGAAAGACACATGCTCAGCACCAAAGAGAGGTCACAACAGTGGAGAGACAGAGGCCCCCAGCAGTCCAGAAAGAGGCCTTAACAGTACGGATAAAAACCACCTTAAAATTACTGCTTCGAACTGCAGAATCAAAGTGTCTAACTAGTGAAAGTAAGTTATTATGTAACAAGTTCCTGTAATTATTAATATAAGCAGAAAAAAGGGCCAGCTATGCCCTCTGAGTGAGTGAACTGCAAATGCTTCATGATTTCTGACATTTCCCTCGAGACTGCCCCACAATTTTCGGCATTTCCTCTGCAACTGCCCCTCGATTTTTGGCTGGGTTACATCGCATGCCCTAACAATTAGGGAATTACAGTGAATGAGATCCAGGAATACTAAGTTTTAAAACAATTCAGCACACAAACAAAATGCATGCTGAGAGGAAAAGTTCTTGATTCTCAGATGGCGAAAGTTAATCACATGCATAATTATTAGCAGGTTTAAGTGTTAAACTTTGCTGGGAGCCTACAATCAAAGATGTGAAACAAGCACCTTAACACAACACCAAGCTATGCTAGGAGTCTGTAATAGTACGTTTACTCAAAGGACTTCACACTACATTTTATATGGGGAATGTGATTGTAACATTTAGATTTTATATTTTCCCTCCAGGTTAACAAGGCTTTGTTTTCATCTTTAATGAGCTTTACCATGAGAACTGAAAGTACTACAGTACTTCCTCCTGCACACTTGGCAGCCAGTTGTCAACGATGCTCCCACAGGAATTTGGGAGCTCATGACTTCATTTTGGAGTCTGGATTAAAGCATGTACAAATTAATAGCAGACAATTTTATGCCCTTTTATTTTTTTAAAAAATCTGACTGGAAAAAAAGTCAGGTGGCTATATGGGTAAATGAATTGCACAGTACAGTACTGAGCAGAAGGCACCATGTTTGATTAGCTATTCTGGGCCAGGGCAACAGTGGGAGACTACAGTTAACCTTAGTTCTAATTGCTACCTAGTGCTACAAAATGCACGTGGGTGAATATTGAGTGAGGACAGGTTTTGGCTTGGCTGTGATGGTGGGCTATTTGACTAGAAACCAACCCGTAGTCAAATCTTGTACACGAAGAACAGCGACTTGGGCAGACTACTGAAGGGTTGCTGGCCCTTGTGGAGCTGTACCTGTATGTCAGGAGAGCGAGGTGGAAAATTATGGGCCGGGATATCTTTAAAAGAATAACAGAGCTTCAGGTAAAAATGTTTTACTTATATACTTGCTTCAGTTTCCTCTGACCTGAAGCAAAGTAAAGTATTGTAGTCAGGATTTCCATCTCTGTATCACTCAGTGCACATTGATGCGAAGATGCCGGTGTTGGACTGGGGTGGACAAAAATGAGAAGTCGCACAACACCAGGTTATAGTCCAACAGTTTTATTTGAAATCACGAGCTTTCGGAGCGGCTGCTCGTTCGTCAGGTAAAGTGAGATAATACAATTGTATTCCCTTACTTTACCTGACGAAGGAGCAGCGCTCCGAAAGCTCGTGATTTCAAATAAAACTGTTGGACTATAACCTGGTGTTGTGCGACTTCTCATTTCACTCAGTGCAGTAACTTTAGAAGTAGTTGACAGATTTCAGCTACACTACGTATAATCATGTACTCAAGAGGTTGATGCTTCTAAATGAGTTTGATAGCAAGACCTGCTCTCATTTATTATGCAATGTTTTTCTCACAAATCTAATTGCTAACATAGCATGTTAAAATGATAATTTCCTATTTACTGACAGCCCTCTTGAAAATTGTAGCACAACATAATACGTCAAGATTACTTCTTTTTTCCCCCCAAGAGATATTTAAAAACGGTTGTAAACCTCAATGTCACAAGCCCCACATCTCAGGACTATTTACATTCTCCCAGTGGAATGTTGGCTAGGACAGAACATTGTATGCTTTGTATTATCAAATCCAAACTTATTCACAGACTCCAACCCTCCGTGCTAAAAATATCCAATCTCCATGCTAAAATTCTCAACCATTTTCGCACTAAAAATCCAGGGCTTTGTATAAAAAATTGAAATCCTTTGTGCTAAAAATTGAAGCCAACTCATGCAAAAAATACAGTGTCCATATGCAAAAATCCAAGCGCAGCTATGCAGTAAAAATCTTCAGGACTTTGTACATCATTTGCCTTTTTGCTCTTCCAGGCCTTTAATGGCTGGCCTCCCACCCTTCATCTCCTGTAAACTTCAACAGCTTCTGCTGCTCAAACCTGTCCCCCACAAGTCCTGCTCACTTAGCATTTCTATTCTTGCTGATTTACATTGGCTCCAAATCCCCACAGACCTTTTTTAAAAATTCTCATCCTTGTGTTCAAGTTCCTTCATGGTCTCACCTCTCCCTATCTCCGTAGCCTCTTTCAGCTCTACAACCGCCATAAACATTTTGGCCCGTAATTTGCGGTCAGCGACGGCGATCGCTGCTGACCTTGAAGAAAGCTGCCCACAAAGATATTGCAATCGCTGACGAAAACTTGAGCTTTCTCAACATTAAATTGATTGTAGCGCTGTCAGAAGGGAATCCCTAGCGTAGAGCAGCAGTGATGTCATCAAGCTGTCTAAGCAGCCAATCTCATTGAAGAATTCTCAGACAGCAAACCCGGAAATAAAAAGCACTGATTATCTGCACTTTTAAAACATTTTACGGAGAGCGAAATAAAGATTGGGATATACACATAGGATTAAGGTAGAAGCTGAAATAGCATAAACAAACTTAAAAATATATATATATATGTTTTAATATTTTAAAAATCTAGTAATTTTTATCTTAATGGAGAAATTTGACATTCCACAAATATAAAATTAATTTTTCAGAACCAGAACGGTTGTTCAGTCAATACACCGTAAAAACCCCAGTTACACCTATTCCAACAGGGCTTAACTTTTTATGGGGTGTTTTACAGCGGCATTAGATCAGAAAAGCTTAAGTTTTCATCAGTTCAGCTGATTTCACTGATTGCCCGGCTATGGGGAGAACCGCAGCGCAGCCTGTGGCGGAGCAGGGAATGACTGACCGCAACTTCGGGATTTCCGTGTTTAGCTGATAGTTTCACCATCATAAAATCCGGGCCTTTGTTTCTCCAACTCAGGTACTCTTGCGCATCCATCCTCCCTTTGCCCAACCATTGGCGGCCGTGCATTTAGCCAAGCTCTGGAATTCCATCGCTGAACCCCTCCATCTGCCTCTCCTCCTTTAGGACCCTCTATAAAAACTCAACTCTTTGACCAAGCTTTTGATCACCCTTTCTAATCACTTTATTTTGGCTCCACATCCATTGATTCTGCTTCTGTGAAGGACCTTGCATGAGTTTCTACGTTAAAGGTGCTTTTTAAATGCAAGTTGTTGCAACTAGGTCTGGCCAGCTCCCCTGCATCCTCTTCTACAACCTGACATAGTCCATCACCGTTTGCTCCCTGCTCGTCTTTCTGCTGTCCTGCAGCTCACAAGGTGGAAGCTCTTTCAACCTCTTCAAATGTCCTGGGCATGGAACACAATCCAATGCCCAATTAGGAAGTAGCTTTTCTAATTCTTGGGTCCTTTGGAGTTTGAAGCGCTCAGGAAAGTCTTTGTTGCGCACAAGAATGGAAACTGAAGAAAGGAACTCCAGGCCAGGTTGGCAAGAGCTCGCAGACTGGATTCAGCATATGGTACATGACCTGGGCACTGCCAGACTAGCAATTTTATAAATGCTTACTAATTTTATAGTAAAGACTTTTCAGAACCAATTTCCAGTGCAGTTCCTACCTGTTCCAGTTAAAGGGACCAGGATGACTTGACCTCTTTAATCCGATAAAGAAAATTATTTATCTTCCCATCTTTGTCTCTTCATCTTCCAAAGGTGGTGATTAATGCTGGGGTAGGGTTCTACTGGTGCCAGCAGGCCTCTGATAACTGGCACAAATGGCCTTTCTGCACCTATGAGCCTTCATAATGAGAAAAGAAAAAAGAAAGACTTGCATTTATATAGTGCCTTTCACGACGTCCCAAAGTGCTTTACAGCCAATGAAGTACTCTTGAAGTGTGTCACAGTTGTAATGTGGGAAACGCGGCAGCCAATTTGCGCACAGCAAGCTCCCACAAACAGCAATGTGGTAATGGCCAGATAATCTGTTTTAGTGATGTTGGTTGAGGGATAAATATTGGCCAGGACACGGGGATAGCTCCCCTACTCTTCTTCGAAATAGTGCCACAGGATCTTTTACGGCACCTCTGACAATGTAACACTCCCTCAGCACTGCACTGGAGTGTCAGCCTAGATTTTTGTGCTCAAGTCTCTGGAGTGGGACTTGAACCAACAACCTTCTGACTCAGAGGCGAGAGTGCTACCCACTGAGCCGCAGCTGAGACAGTATTGGTAGATGATTCAATTGTGGGGGCCGTCACAGCCTGGATGTGCCTGACCTCATCCCACATCAGCACTCTCGCACCTTTCCATTCTGCATTAGCACACTGGCTAGTGCTTTTAGTACTTTACTCTTATTTAACAATGCTCATTTCATAACTATACACATCAGTAATGAAGCTTTTAGACAGTGAAGCACATTTAATGCCCCAAAATCTCTAACACAAACTAGTTTATTAGGAACTGCAGGAGCTACAACCAAAAAGGCCTGAAGTACGTTTTTAAAAATGTTAAAACCAGCTTAATAATCAGCAGTAACATCACAAAATGTGAAATAAACCAGATCAGAGACTCTTCAGCCTCCAGCATATTTGCTGTGTCGTGGATTTAATAAAAATAATTTGTTTCAGGTGAGAATAATGTTTCATTTATTTTCTTGTGGCTTCTTATTTTGCAGTCTCTGTGGAATAATATTGAGGTATTCAGGAAATGTAATTGCTGCGAGGTTTTGCACGTAGTCTGCAGAATGCAACCATTTCAACGCTTAAAATAAACACCTTTGAGGTGTTTCACACTCGCTTCTCATTGTCAGATTCTTTGAATAAACCTGTTTGTTCTCACTCGCATGTAGGTGAGAAATCTCGCACCTGATAAAACTACAGCGAGGTTGCTGGCTCTAACCCAGAGATAAAATCTGACTTCACTTCTGAGTAAAAACATTAAAGTAACAGGATATCTTTCCTGATCAAGTGAGAACGCTGTTTACTAAGTGCACAATTAAATCTACAGTGCTGTAAAGTGAGGTCGATTCTGCGACTGAACCGCATTGCTATCCCCATCAGGCGACTGTGGACAGCATGCTTCTCAAAGGCCCAATACATTTCTCTAATTTTATTTTGTAATTTTCATAATTCCTCCTTTAGAGTACAAACAAAGAAACTGGAAATCTGAAATAAAAACCCAATGTGCTAGAAATGTATATCGGGTCCGTCAGCATCTGTAAAGGAAAAGAAGACAGGTTAATGTTTCAGGCGTGGGCCTTTCTTCAGAACTGGACCACACCTGAAATCTTAACCTATGTATGTCTTGTTACAGATACTGATGGTGTGTTCTGGTGAAGGGCCCACACCTGAAATATTAAGCTGCCTTGTTTTATTCACATTACAGACTCTGGTGGACCTGCTGTGTATTTTCTGTTATTCCAAACTTGGAATTCACTTTTGCAACTTTTATATGAAAGACCAGAAATCGGTATTCTGAAAGCTTAATGAGTTCTCTCAGTGCTCAGCCACTTTAACAAAAAGACATTTATACCTAGTTTCCCTTGCATAACCGCATCTGTGTGAGATCGTGTCTTTACCTCTGGGAGCACATACACTGCCTAGTTTATGCTATGGAAGCACATCATAGTATAAATGTGGTATTAAATGCAAGATTTCAAACTATTCCTTCTGGTTATTATGACATTGGCTGTCAATTGAATATTAAATATCAGTTGCATTGCAAAAACTAAGAATAATCTTTTCTTTCTACAATAAATAATTTGTGTGACTGAGCATGTAAAAGAACAATACACTTATTATGGGCATTATTTGAATCTTCAGTCTTTGAAGGATTTATTTCATACCAGTGATCATGGATCATCCCTGTAGGATTCAATATTTATGCATCGAGATGACATGGACATTTAACACATGAGTAACACTGAGAGAATAATTAGTGTCCAGGACTGAACGGTTGGGGGAAGACAGAAGATAAAACTGGACAGAAACAAAAAATAAAATGACGTATAGATTCTACCCCACCACCCAATTTTCTCCCCTCCTCCTGAAAGCACTGGTACATGCTTGGTACCATTCCACAATAGCCGGCAGCCTTCCAGTATCTTGGGCAACAAGCCGTTCTTGATGTCTCAACCTGGACAGTGAGTGTTAGCAGGTTATTCACCCTGGGGAAGGGGTAGATTGGCAAGATAGCATAGCCGAATCCCGTTTTCATCTGACATGCATAAATATGTGCTTTCCAGCAGCAGTCACCAGCAGTGAGAATCCTGGCAGATATGTTTTTTCTCTCTTCTGGTCCAGGAGTGTTGAAGCCAATTAAAGTATCTCCACTGCTCCCCAGCTGAAATTGGGTAACTTGACCTCGGCCAAAGATTCAACTAGGATGCTGCTGCTCTGCATGGCTCAAAATACCACAATATCCAATGCATTTCCAAAGTGAGCCATTTGGATTTTACTTAAATCATTTGGTAATTTTGATCTTTCTGAAGTAGATTTACAAAGCTCTTCCAGCCCTACAACCCACCGAGATCTCGGTGGTCCTCCAATTCTGGCCTCTTGCGCATCCCCAATTTTAATCGCTCCGCCAGCCTTCAGCTGCCTGGGCCCTAAGCTCTGGAATTCCCTCCCTAAACCTCTCCTCCTCTCTACCTCTCTCTCCTCCTTAAGACGCTCCCTAAAACCTACCTCTTTGACCAAGCTTTAGGTCACCTGTCGTAATATCTGCTTATGTGGCTCGGTGTCAAATCCTTTTTGATAACGCTCCTGTGAAGCGCCTCAAGATGTTTTGCTACATTAAAGGCGCTATATAAATGCAAGCTGTTGTTGTCAGTTATCAATATCTTCCACTGGCTGCAATTAGTTGAGGTATGGATCAAACATCATCTAATTGAATGGTGAAATAGGCTCAAGGGGCTGAATGGCCTACTCCTGTTCCTGTGAAACTGTTACTCCAACTATGGTGAAAATACACAGTATTATGACTCTCTTGCTTGAGAATTGGCCTGTTCTCAAGTGGGGCTGAAGGCATGAGATTGATTTTGAACAAGATTTGCTGAGTTCAGCTGACAATCCAGTGTCACAGCGTGCAAATTTAGAATGACTGGATGTGCCACTCGGGAACAATGCAGACTTGGTTGGATTCATATCTTCTCCCATTTCCCCCCGCCCCCTCCCTGGGAACTCAGCAGGCTTAAATTTCCAGCTTGTCCGTCCCCTGCTCCCTGGGAACAAGACAGACGCACAGTCACATTTCCCCCTCCCCTTTCCTGAGAACATGGCAGGTTTGATCTCCGCTGCTCTCTCATCCTTTCGTGTGTAACTTTTTTTAATGACTTATGTGTGGCACTATGAAGAGCATGGAGCTTAAATTGTCCAAGAGTATAAATTGATAAACAATTGTACATTCTAGAACTGTTTTTAAAAGCCATCCAACAATGACAGAATAGAATGTTGCAATAGGTAATTGCATGCTCAAACTGTTCTTTCACTCATGAGAAAGATCTTCATAGTTCGTTTGTCCCTGTGGTGCTCTTGAATTATGAGTCTTTCACATTTATGAAAGAACAGCAAGAACACACTGTCACCCATTGCGATAGCTTAGATTTGTTTTGCCTTGGTTTTATCCATCCAAAGAGAGGTATGTGACAGTGTCTTATTGCCGAGCCAAACTTCTGTCATATTTTATGGGCAAGTGAATTAAAAGGACCAGGCAACCAGATTACGGTTTTAATATAGGGCTTTGTACTTCTTGGTCTAGTTTGTCTTATTCCAATCTCCCTTCCTCTGTCTCTTAAAAGAAATTGTGCTAATTATAAAATTGTCAAATCCTCGAAGGTCTCGCAATGACCTCTGAAGGTTAGAAATGAGGAATTTCTTACAGCTTTAATGGAAACTGTAAGAAGTCTAACCTTGTGTTTTCATAAGGGTTGCATTGTTGCTGTAAACCCTTGAAGATTCATCTTGTTAGATTTGTAGTTGATCACTCATTTCTGACGAGTTGAAAGGGACAAAATGCTGTCTTTTCCCAGGGGTATAATTGGCATGCTGTAAATTCAGTAAGAAGTAATTTAGGCATTTTTTCCACTGATAGAAAAGATGAAACCATGCCAGTAATGAAATTTCAGAATTTACAGTATTTTCATCAAGTGGTAAAACTAAAAGTGTAAATGAAGTGTGAACATTTTGCTTTCAATTTATTGCAGAGCTAGCACTAATTTTCAGCCTGTAATCTCCCTCAAATGTTAAGTCATTATCCGATTGCTTATTATAGAGGGAAATCATTTGTGTGTTTAGTTTAATAAACAAATGTATTGCAGCATATTCAATCTTATTTACAAATGAAGCTTTTCTTTTATTTTTCATTTGATTTCCTTCTGTTTGTCTCCCTCCTGTGTCAACACTATCTCATCCTTTGAAGGGAGCTCAGCTCGGGTGGAGGGAAAAGAAAGCAACATTGTGGCAAAAATGAAGCATTCTGTTCTAAGATTTAGCTTGGTATTGGCTTCTTTAATTCTGTCATGGTAAATAAGGGATTTTAAAAAACTTTCACTCTGAGAAATCATGCCCCAGCTTGTCAATATAATTGTTGCATCAATGAACTGGTTGGTCACCAGACAGTTTGTTTGAGGCAGAAGCAAGCCACTCAATTCAAATACAAACATGCTGTGTGATTTGTTCAGATATGTGTCTGAATGACATTTTTTCTTCAAATTAATGGACAGTTAATTAAATTCACAAAGTTCCAGGTATTCTTTTGAAAGTAATAATCAACCTGCACTTTTCAAATCAATGAGTTGGATCTGGAGCCTTCGAAGGGAGACTGACTGGAACCTCTGAAGGAAATTAGATTTGTAGTTGATCGCTCATTTCTGACGAGTTCCATTGTTGGCGTGGAAAGAATTGCAGAAATGTTGTGTAAAAAAGTAATTGTGACATAGTTTTACCACAGAGTTACAATTATTTTCCTATTATATGCAGAGTTAGCAAAGTTTAACAAACGTTACAAAATATTGGCCCGTATTTTCTGATCGGAGGCTTCCTGCGTGCGGAGGCCACCGATCTGGAAAAAATCTACGCCCTTACCCGAGGGCTCCAGAGGTCCGGCCATTTCCACGACGAAATGCGCAGGGCCCAGGTATCCCAGGGGCGCATGCGGTTCACAAGCATCCCTGGGATCACGTGGGCCATGGGGAGCCAATGGGAGAAGGGAATCCCCCTTCAAACTTTTGACAGCTTAGACCTGTTAAAAGTATGAATGGGGAACACTGAAAAAACACATCAAAAGATTAAATAATTTTTTTTTTAAATCAAGTTTTAAAATTAGTTAAAATTACATTAAATATATTTTAAATAATTTAATTTTTTGAGAAAAATTAAAGTTTTTTACAGGGCTAAAAATAAACTTTTTAAAAAAAATTAAAAATGAGTGGGGGGAAAAAAAATATTTTTTAAACTCTTATGCTGGTAAAAGCAGGTCGGCGTAAGATTTTTAAGGGATTTTAGCGGGCGGAGGTTCTCTCCACCCGCAGAGGCCCTTCTCCAGGGCAGGCGGAGGATCTGTCAAGAGGATTGACAGATCGGAAGTGCTGGTTTTCAGCATATGCGCTTCACATGCCTGGAACCAGCACTTGCGAGGTCCCTACGAGTGTGTACACAGCTCATACACACCCGTAGGGATCGGAAAATACGGGCCTATGTTTTGTTATTGCTACAAATTTTCTTAATTTATTAAATAGTAATAGAATATGTGGCAGTTAAAGCCTCAAACAGGGGCTAGCATTATTCTGACACTTTCCAAAGACAGAGACACTTGGATAGAACCAATAGCTGAGATATCTTTTAAAAGTTCTCTGTTTATTTACAAGCTGATATTTTACCTAAATTGCAAACTAGTGAAAGCTCATTTGAGGATGTTTGGAGATGGGTTCCCCTATAACAGTAGTGAAACACAAGCCGAAAAAGGTAAAAGAACCCAAAAACATTAGAAATGTGTCCCACAGACTTCTCCGTGTTCTGAATCAAATTACTGAAGAATGATCTGATCAATTAAAAGGAGCTGTACTTGGATGGGGCAAAGTCAACCTGTCAATCACTCACGTGTCAGAACAATGGAATGGGAGGAGCCTCGTGTAGAGTATAAACACCAGCACAGACTAGTTGGGCCGAACGACCTGTTTCTGTGCTGTATATTTATTCTATGTAACATTTTACTGCACTGTGGCAACTCCAGGTGCTGACCCAGCCAAGAGCTGGCGAGACATAACCAGTTAGGTTTCTTGGGGTGTGAACCATCAGTTATGGAGCTCCCCAATGGTCAGGAAGTATATCTAGTAAGTATCTGTTATACAGACCAGGATGGCTGTAGTTCCATCCTCAGTCTATGCTGAATTAGCTGATCTAACCTGGGGCAACATTAGGTACTTTACAAGTGGTCATAGTGACCTTGGATTAGGGAGGGGTAAATTGGCCTGGGTTCCTACTCTTAGCTATCCACCAATCCTTGTGGAATTATGAATGTGCGGATATCCGATGAAGGCAGGATTATACTCTAATGTGGTGCCCCCATGGTGAAATAGCCTGCTAACACTCGGTCGTAAAGATGAGGTAGACTATTTATCCCATCTAGCTCTTCTTTACACAGAAACCTAAAATAATCCTCCTTCTCCCCACCTCCCCCACCACCCAGCCCCCCTCCCAATCACAGCATGAAACTGCCTCTTGATAAATCAGGTTTTTTGCCTCCATTACCATATCCAGAAGACCATTTGATGTATTACCCGCTCTGTGTGAATAAGTGCTTCCTGAAATCAATCCTAAAGGTGTCTTTTACTAGTTTTTTCTTATGTACCCTTGTCTTGAAGTTTGACTGGAAACACTGCTGAGGATGAAACTTTCCAATTTTACTTAGCATTTATATGACTCTATTAAGTCCACTCTCTCAACCACCTTTAGGACGGAAGAGTCCCAAGTTTTTCTAGCCTTCCCTCATAACTCTGTTCTGACAACAGGGATCAGCATTATGGCTCTTTTCTACAGCATTTGCAGGGCTTAGATGTTTCGATGTGCTTCAGTAACCAGAATTTAATACAGTTTTCAAGGTGCTGTGACCTCACCAGAGCATTGTACAACTCCAGCAAAGATTTAAACTCTACTGATGTACCAATATAGGTCAGCATTCTGTTTGCTTTAATTGCTGCTCCACCATGAACATTAAAATGGACTGCAAAAGCTTCTATAAATATGTAAAAAGAAAGAGGTTAGTAAAAACAAACGTAGGTCCCCTGCAGTCGGAAACAGGGGAAGTCGTAATGGGGAACAAGGAAATGGCAGATCAATTGAACAAGTACTTTGGTTCGGTGTTTACTGTGGAGGACACACACAACCTGCCGGAAATAAAAGGGGTCAGAGGATCTGGTAAGAGGGAGGAGCTGAGGGAAATCCTTATTAGTCGGGAAAAGATATTGGGGAAATTGATGGGACTGAAGGCTGAAAAATCCCCGGGGCCTGATGGTCTGCATCCCAGAGTACTTAAGGAGGTGGCCTTGGAAATAGTGGATGCATTGACGATCATTTTCCAACATTCCTTAGACTCTGGATCAGTTCCGATGGAGTGGAGGGTGGCCAATGTAACCCCTCTTTTTAAAAAAGGAGGGAGGGAGAAAGCAGGGAATTATAGACCGGTCAGCCTGACATCGGTCGTGGGTAAAATGATGGAAGCAATTATTAAAGATGTCATAACAGACCATTTGGAAAGTGGCGACATGATAGGTCCAAGTCAGCATGGATTTGTGAAAGGGAAATCATGCTTGACAAATCTTCTGGAATTTTTTGAGGATGTTTCCAATAGGGTGGACAGGGGGGAACCAGTAGATGTGGTGTATTTGGACTTTCAGAAGGCCTTCGACAAGGTCCCACACAAGAGATTGGTGAGCAAAGTTAAAGCACATGGGATTGGGGGTAATGTGTTGACGTGGATTGAGAACTGGTTGGCACACAGGAAACAAAGAGTAGGAGTAAATGGGTACTTTTCAGAATGGCAGGCAGTGACCAGCGGGGTACCGCAGGGTTCGGTGCTGGGACCCCAGCTGTTTACATTATATATTAATGATTTGGACGAAGGGATTAAATGTAATATCTCCAAATTTGCGGATGACACTAAATTGGGAGGCAGTGTGAACAATGAGGAGGATGCTAGGAGGCTACAGAGTGACTTGGACAGGTTGGGTGAATGGGCAAATGTATGGCAGATGAAGTACAATGTGGATAAATGTGAGGTTATCCACTTTGGTGGTAAAAATAGAGAGGCAGACTATTACCTGAATGGTGGCAGATTAGGGAAAGGGGACGTGCAACGAGACCTGGGCGTCATGGTACATCAGTCACTGAAGGTGGGAATGCAAGTGCAGCAGGCAGTTAAGAAAGCAAACGGAATGATGGCCTTCATAGCAAGGGGATTTGAGTACAGGAGTAGGGAGGTGATGCTGCAGTTGTACAGGGCCTTGGTGAGGCCACACCTGGAGTATTGTGCGCAGTTTTGGTCTCCTAACTTAAGGAAGGACATTCTTGCTATTGAGGGAGTGCAGCGAAGGTTCACTAGATTGATTCCTGGGATGGCCGGACTGACATATCAAGAAAGATTGGGTCAACTGAACTTGTATCCTCTGGAGTTCAGAAGAATGAGGGGGGATCTTATAGAGACATTTAAAATCCTGACTGGTTTAGACAAATTAGATGCAGGCAGAATGTTCCCAATGGTAGGGAAAACTAGAACCAGGGGTCACAGTCTAAGGATTAAGGGGAAGCCATTTAGGACTGAGCTGAGGAGGAACTTCTTCACCCAGAGAGTGGTGAATCTATGGAATTCTCTTCCACAGAAGGTTGTTGAGGCCAGTTCGCTAAATATATTCAAAAGGGAGTTAGATATAACACTCACAACTAAGGGGATCAAGGGGTATGGCGAGAAAGCAGGAATGGGGTACTGAGGTAGCATGTTCAGCCATGAACGCATTGAATGGCGGTGCAGGCTCGAAGGACCGAATGGTCTACTCCTGTACCTATTTTCTATGTTTCTATGATTTGACATAGTCAATGAAGAATCTACTATTGGTCCCAGATTTCCTTCAGCCTCTTCCATAGATCGCTGAACACCATTCACTAAATAATTTTCCCATTTATTTTCTTCCAACTTTGCACTTACCTGTATTAAACATCATCTACCACAGCTTTGCCCACTTGAAAATATTGTCTGGGTCCTTTTTGTATTCCTTGGCTATTTCATCAGACGCTACTGCCTCCCAACCCCCACCTAACTTAGTATCTTCTGCAAATGTGACCAATTTCTGAATCCAAGTAATTTATTTAGATCAGAAACAGTAAGGGCCCCAGCACCAATCCTATCGGCACTACACTTACTACATCTTCCCAACCTGACATCACGCTCCTAAATGGTACCAGTGCTCTTCTTTCAGCCAATTCCTTATCCAACTCCAAGTTTACCTAGGGTACCCTTAACTTTGTGTAGGAGCTTTTGATATGCAACTTTATTAAAAGGCTTTCTGGAAATCTCGGCATAGTATATCCTGGGACATTCCAAGAATTGGAGTGTCCCTTCCTGGAAAAACTCGAGGAGGTTCATCAAACAGCAGATGCCTCTTGTGCCGTATTTTGGCTGCCACTTAAGGTATATATAGATACTATTCAACTTGGTGGTTCTTCACTTTCATTATTTGCCAGTTTTTGGAGTAAGACTAATAGACTTGTAATTATTCAGGTTTATTTTATTGCCTTTCTTGAAAATAAGTTGGCTTGTTTCCAATTTATTTGGTCCTCCCCTGTATTCATCAGCTCCCTGGTGATGTCTGTCAGCGCTTTGTACATTTTATCCTTAACTCTCACTTAGCACCTTTCAGTGTTTATCATCGTCCTTGGGGATTTGTTAGTTTTCAACCCTTTTAATCTGTCTGGATACCCTTTTGGTGCCCAGCCACACAGATCCGGAATGTCCAGGTCCATCTTGCAGGAGCTGTGGGTTTAAGAGGTGGTTTACAATGCTATGCAAAGATCTGCAAATTATTTTAATTCAGTGCAGTACTGAGGGTGTGCTGCACTGTCGGAGGTGCCGTCTTTTGGATGAGACGTTAAACCGAGATCCCTTTAATGTCTGCTCTCTCAGGTGGACGTAAAAGATCCCATGGCACTATTTTGAAGAAGAGCAGGGGAGTCCTCCCCGCTGTCCTGGCCAATATTTATCCCTCAATCAACATCACAAAAACAGATTATCTGGTCATTATTACATTGCTGTTGGTGGAACCTTACTGTGTGCAATTTGGCTGCCGCGTTTCCTGCACTACAACAGTGACTACACTTCAAAAGTACTTCATTGGCTGTAAAGTGCTTTGGGACGTCCAGTGGTTGTGAAAGGTGCTATATAAATGCAAGTCTTTTTTCTTTGTATACTGAGTAATCTAGATGACGGACTAAGGCCCATAGCGCAGCACACCACCAAGGGCTCAAAGAATAGCTTGAGTGGGGTATCCAGTCAAACCTTAACTTTTATGGGCTCTGTCCTGATTGGCTGGTTTAGAGATACTGCTCAAAGTGGTCAGGAGTTTCCTGAATAACATTATCAATATTTCATGTATGGTAGCATAGTGATTATGTTACTGACCAGTAATCCAGAGCCCTAGACTAATGATCTGGAGACATGGGTTCAAATCCCACCACGGCAGCTGGAGAATTTAAATTCAGTTAATTAAATAAATCTGGAATAAAAAGCTAGTATCAGTAATGGTGACCATGAAACTACCGGATTGTCGTAAAAAACCATCTGGTTCACTAATGTCCTTTTAGGGAAAGAAATCTGCTGCCCTTACCTGGTCTGGCCTTTTTGTGACTCCAGACCTGCAGCAATGTGGTTGACTCTGAACTGCCCTCTGAAATGGTGGCTCACCACCACCTTCTCAAGGACAAGTAGGGATGGGCAATAAATGCTGGCCTTGCCAGCGACACCCACATCCCATGAACAAATAAAAAAAAGTGTGCCAGTATTACAAGCATTAGCTGAGCACTATCTCCTGATATAAAAGTCAGCAATCGGGGGGGGAAACTGTTCGCAATGTCACTATGTAAATTTAAGTTCAAATCTGTTATCATACATGCACTGATTTTTTTTATGCCACTGAGTTTGCCTATTTAACTTTAGCAGCACTGGCGGTTTGGGAAGATCTTGCAGTGCTGCCCCCTAATGGTGGATAAACTAACAAACACAAAGAAAATACAAAGAGTGTACATTCCCCTGATTGCTGTAACAGGAGGATATTCTGAGCTAAAGCCGGAAATGGAGTAGACAGCAGTGCTGCTGGAACAGGTAGTGTCCGGTTTCCTGAGCATCATTTTGTCAGCGATTCCTCTACTGGTGTGGTGTGCAGTGGATTAAATCAGGCGAAATGGAGCAATCTTTTCATTCCTCCGCGTCACTTTAAGTCAACCAGTGTAAACAGCATCAAAAGAGTGGTGCTACTCGAATTCATCTTGTAACTGTTAACAAAAGGTTTGCACCTAATAATAAAGGACGGTGTAGGCTTTTCTCCAATCCATCAGCTTTGGAACATAATCTGACAGCTTTGGGCACATATAATTAAGAAATGGATAATAAACGCATTTGAACACTATGGTCTACTCAGACGTGTTAATCATCTTGTTTGCACAGCTCAGATAAATATAGGTTAAGAATCCTTTTTATGACAGTTGTTTCCATTGCATTATCGGACAACAAATGAAGCCACACCAGGGAGTCTTATTTTTTTTCCCCACTATGATTTCAATGGGGCACTGTGCATCCCAGGCGCCTCTGGATCCTCAATTGCAACTTGTGAGCACAAAATGATAGGTTGCATTGACACTTGCAAGATGGCAGCTGGAGCCCTTGGGCGCATTCTGCACCCTAATGGCTATTGTGTATTCTCTACATATTGTAAAACAACCATTAGATCAGCGTTGTTAAAATTAATGGTGCTGTGATTATTTAATTGCTTGACAAGTAAATGATTGTGTAAGTAGTGGAGTGCTTGAATAAAAGAATAATTAAAGTTATCTTAATTCTTGCCACATTTGCAGAACAGTGTGTATTAGCTCGAGAGCATTGAATTACATGACTGGACTTAATTCACTGCTTTAAAGCTACTGTGGACTATGCCAATGGTGATACAATACCTGCAAGGCTTGAAGCTTAACTTTTCAAATGGTGACATTATCCAGAATATTACAACTACAGCAACATTTGTATATGCATTTGTATAGTGCCTTTAATGTAGAAAAACATTCCGAGGTGCTTTACAGAGGCGTAAGTTAAAATAAAAGCTGAGCCAAAGAAGGAATAATTAGAAGGGGTGACCAAAATCTTGGTCCAAGTGGTAAGTGTTAAGGAGGAGAAGAGGCTTAGGAGGTAATTTCAGAGCATAGAGCCTAGCCAGCTGAAGGTACAGCTGGCAATGATGGGCAAAAGGAGGGGGAGGGTGCACAAGAGTCCAGAATCAGAGGAATGGAGAGTTTGGAGGATATGGAGGGTATTGTAGAGCTGGAAGAGGTTACAGAGGTGCAAAAGGGCGAGGCCATTGAGGATTCAAATACATGGACAAGTATTTTAAAGTTGGGAGACCGGATAGATCAGCGAGGATGGGTGTAATGGGTGAACAGGACTTGATGTGGGATAGGGTATGAGCATCAGATTTTTGGATGAGCTGAAGTTCATGGAGGATGGAGAATGGGAGACTAGCCAGGAGAGCATTAGAATAATTGAATCTGGAGGTGACAAAAGCGTGAGTGAGGATTTCGGCAGCAGATGGGCTGAGGTGAGCGATGTTATGGAGGTTAGAAGTATGCTGTCTTTGTGGTGGAGAGAATATGGGATCAGAAGCCCAGTTCAGGATTGAACAGAAGTCTGAGGTTGCAGGCAACCTGGTTCAGACTAAGACAGTGGCTTGGGAGAGGGATGGAGTTGGTGGCGAGGGTTTGGAGTTTGTGCTGAGCATTCTGATTTTGGGTCTTCCGAAACAGTATGTTGTACCTGAACATGAGAGGTTCAGTGTGTGAAGAGGCTGCGCTTCAGCAGGCAGTAGTCACTGACCTGTGGCCACTGCTGCTGTGCAGCTTGGCGAGATATCTTGCTGCCGCTCAGTGGGAGGGGGACTTCACTCCTCCTGCCGACCACCTCCACTAGGGCCTCCAGTTTCACTATCCAAACAGCGTGGGTCCCTTGAAGCATCTGTCCTACCATCTCCTGAGGTGCCTTGCAGCTAAAGTGCACTACCCCTTTAAGAGCTGCCTTTAAATATCGTCAGGAATGCTGGATATTGAAGCCCCCAATTAGGCAAGCTGCCAATGAACACCGGGACTAGTGCTGGCGGCCCCCCCCCCCCCCCCCATTTCATGATAATGAGGGCCCCATACCAATTTTGCTAACTCGTTCCGCCCACATGATTTGGCGAACTCTGCCAGTTGCAGTGCTGATCTGGGCCCAGAAACGGGGCGCACACGAATTTCTACCCCCTTGAGTTCACACATGCAGAATGGCCACTTGGCTGAGATGTTGGGTTTTCAGTGCCTGTGGAACTGTAACCCAGCAAGAGTCACAGCAGTGAGGAGAGGTGGGGATGCTGTATATTTTATCCAGCAATGAGATGCGCTAAATGCCTCTTCTCGGTGATCATTTCTCACTTGTGAAGATTTTTTCTCACTACTTACTGTGGGGCAGAACACATCCACCTTTTATGCAGTGTGTGGTCTGGAAGCTGTTGAAATATTCATATTTCCACACACATGAAGTCATAATTACTCATCTGAGGACTGGGACTAGTTTCACACTGGTCCCTCAGTCCCTGAAACTACATTCCCACCAGCCTGTCATAGGAGCTGTGATGCATGAGTATGGGCTTACATTGTTTTTTGTTAAATAACTCTTCTGTTCATTGCTAACTCAGATTATATTTAGGGCTAAAATTGCCAACTGAATTTAACATTAGTCCTCATTGAAGACATTTTTTTCTCCCCTGTCTCACCTTACCCTTTCTAACCTGATGGCAGCGACTCTCTGTAATGCTCAGTTGGTGGGCTGTTTGCCAAGGGGGAGCCACTACAACTGAAACCAACTTTGTCCTCACCTGATACCAACACACGCACATTCCAGTGCAGGTGGGTTGATCAGACAAGTGGGTGGGGGTGGGTCTGACAATTGTTTCTCTTCTCCCTAGCCCAAGGACAGCAATGCCATCTTTTTGTTTCCCTCGCTCTTTCCTGGCTAATGCTGCTAAGATAATTTTGGAATTCTTTGTCTGGATGGCTTTGTGCCATTGAGTGTTTGGGGAGGGGAGTCTCGAGTATTTTAAAGATGGGAACTTTGGGAAGAGGTGCTCCTCTTCACCCATTGCAATGAATTCAAAAATTCTCAAAGTAAACTAGGTTGTAACATTTTAAACATATCTGAACAATATAATAACGATGAACATTTTTGCAAGAGAACTGGCCACAGCACAGTCATATAGTTCACCTTTTGTATCTGGTACCATCCTTCACTTATGTGTTGAGAGTGATCACTTACCACAAGAAGAAATGAAGAAGTGTTCATTTTCCTGACCGTTAAGCCACAGTGTTGATTACTCATACTGAGTGCCTTAGGGGATTTCTGGGGGCATTTTGAATTTGTTTTTTATGCTGGTAGATAAATAGTTAAATGCAATTCCCAGCTAACAGTTTGATTTGAGTTTTAGTGGTAAGTTCACCACTTGTGGTTACTGTCTAACACTTTCATGTTGTGTCTGCATAGAATGTAAGATTTATTTTTAATAAATTGACCCTTGTACACCAGTCACCGAAAGCAAACATGCAGGTGCAGCAAGCAGTTAGGAAGGCAAATGGTATGTTGGCCTTCATTGCAAGAAGATTTGAGTACAGGAGCAAGGATGTCTTACTACAGTTATACAGGGCCTTGGTGAGACCACACCTGGAGTACTGTGTGCGGTTTTGGTCTCCTTACCCAAGAAAGGATATACTTGCCATAGAGGGAGTGCAGTGAAGGTTCACCAGACTGATTCCTGGGATGGCAGGACTGTCGTATGAGAAGAGATTGGGTCGACTAGGCCTGTATTCACTAGAGTTTAGAAGAATGAGAGGGGATCTCATTGAAACGTATAAAATTCTGACAGGGCTAGACAGATTGGATGCAGGGAGGATGTTTCCCCTGGCTTGGGGTGTCTAGAACGAGGGGTCACAGTCTCAGGATGCGGGGTAGGACATTTAGGACTGAGATGAGGAGAAATTCCTTCACTCAGAGGGTGGTGAACCTGTGGAAATCTCTACCACAGAAGGCTGTGGAAGCCAAGTCACTGAATATATTTAAGAAGGAGATAGATAGATTTCTAGACACAAAAGACATCAAGGGGTTTGGGAGAGAGCAGGAATATGGTATTGAGATAGAGGATCAGCCATGATCATATTGAATGGCGGAGCAGGCTCGAAGGGCCGACTGGCCGACTCCTGCTCCTATTTTTCTATGTTTCTATGACCCAAACTAGCTGAACCATTGAACAAAGGACTTTTTAAAGACCTTCGAGACTGCATAAATATATTCATTATTAAAAGCAATCCAGGGTGGCGCAGCACATTGGTGTAGTTTGCACTAGTGATTCCTCACCGTAAGATCCTGATCTCAACTGCATTACTGAGGAGGCACTGAGTGGAAACCAGGTGTTTCACACAGAAAGAGAAACAGTATTGGAGGACCAGCGACTTAACATCCCGCTCGCACATTCTAGCAGTCAGTTGTATCAAGCCTTTAGCAAAGGCCTTGGGATAGGGTGTGTTGTTGAGAACTTGAGGGGAAAAGAAAATAGCACTTAAAAAACAATTACTCTCGTTCACACTCTCCAAAAGCTCGTGTATATGATCAGTCATGTGGTTTTCAAAGCCATCTCGATAATGCTGTGTGGTCAGGCAATGAAGAGTGCTGTAGTGTGCTCCATGGTGGAACCTCTGACAAGTTTTCCCTGAACTGGTCAGTCAGGAATTTTATTAACATGAGGTTCTGCATTCTGTGAGGTCCATATCCAAACCTTAGTCAAGGCTGAGAATTGAATTCAGGCCTCCCAGTACATGACAAACGTGCTGCTGCTTTGCCCCTTCACATATTTGTGTTGTTGTATGCGCAAGATTGATGTAATTCAGTTAAAAGTTCAGTGAGGATGCCTTGCAGCAATAACATTGCACATGGAGAGTCTGAACTGGCTTTCTCCATGACAAATCTTAAGTTGTGTTTATTAGTAAAGAAATAAAAATCACTGGATTTCTTCTTTTGCAAGTTTAGCTACACTTTTGCTGTAAATTGAATAAGGTCTAAGCTTGCTTTGGGTATATTGGCTCAGTGGTATCACTTTCGCGCCTGAGTCAGAAGGTTGTGGGTTCAACCCTCCTCCAGGATTAGGATTTGAGCACATAACCTGGGCCGACACTGGGGAAGTGTTGCATTGTCTCGCAACCAACAACACCACAAACAGATAAAATGATCATGGCTGTTTGTGGGACCTTTCTATGAGCAAATTGGGTGGTGTATTTGCCTACATAACAATAACTGCACTTTTAAAATAGTTCCTGGAGTGTAACAAGCTTTGCAATTTTCTGAGATGCCATATAACTGCAGGTATGTTTGTTTTTTGCATACAGACATGGATATAGCATGCTTTATTTTGGATTTGAGCTCAATAATTGTACAGGCCTCAATTAAATGTTAAAATCTTCTTGGTGAAAGTGTTCCATGATGACTAATATAGCTCATTTTGATCAGAGATTGAGTTCTGTGGGATTTCATTACTGATTTCAAATGTCAGATATTAACCAAATGACTATGTACATGTTTGATGTTGATTCTATCTCTTGGTAGCTATCTGCATTCAGTCAAACTGTTCTGACTCACCTCATTTGCAAACCTCAACATTTCTGTAAAAGACGTTACTCACAGCTTGAGTTTTATCTCTATATAATATGCAATTACTAATTATTTTGATTTTGATTGTTCTTTACACTAATGTTGGGCCTGCTCCCTTATATATGCTTAAAATAATACTTGGGGGCAATTACACTTATTACACTGGGTGCAGATTCAGTAACTATAGAGATGGCAACATACATCAGACTGCTAGTTGTGGCTCTTTGTTGTATAACATTGATGTTATGAAGTTATGTTATTAGTGTCTGAATGTCTTGGTACTATAGAACAGCGGACAGAACTGGGATTCTGTAGTGTAGTGAGTTAGATACTAGCATTTCACCTCTGAGGCCTGGATTCAAATCCAGTCAAGACTGAGGCAACGAAAGCTATTTGCTGGTCAATTCCTAGTGGGCATGGGGCCCCAGAATTAGCGCTAAATTTCCATCTCAAAGACCATAAGCTGGCTACAATGGCAAAGTTGTCACATAGGTGCCATAAGGTGGGGTTGAAATTGAGGCTAATCCACAAAAAAGAAAGACTTGCATTTATATAGCGCCTTTCATGACCTCAGGACGTCCCAATGCGCTTTACAGCCAACGAAGTACTTTTTGATGTGAGTCACTGTTGTAATGTAGCTTTACTTGCCTCACCATTCTACACCTGACCTGGGAGTGTTGCTGCTGACAATGGGTAACTGAAGTGGGAAAACAGTGACACATCCCTCACTCTGAAAACAAAATTAAAGAAATTTAGAAGAAAAGTAACCATATAAAGGTTGCACATAAGCTACCTTTTAGACATTTATCTTAAATAGTTTGCCATGGAGTGACCCTATGGCTCAGCAGATAGTGGGAAACAGGTGAGAATCGAGTTTGAACCCTGGTCTGTATTTAGTTAACTGATTCCAACAGGGCCAGCAGTAACGGCGCTACAAAGGGCCTTTGCATTTCTGGACTAGGCAAGAGGAAAATCAGCAATTCTTCCTCATTACTTTCTAGCAGCAGCTGGAAGGGCAGGTGTGTGGACATTTGAGCAAAAACAGAATGAAGCCTTATCTGGGATTTACTATAAATGCAGGCTCTGGCACTTGCACTGAATCCAGCTTCCTAAGCCCAGGATGTTTCTTGGGTCACCAATTCTGCTACCCAGATAAAGGAGCCCCATTTAGTTGTGTGGATGATGGTCTCTCAGAATCCGATCTAAGCAAGTGGCAGTATAACAGCAACTTGAGTGGAGAAGATGTTGTTTTGATTTACAAGAGGTGTCTAGACTATGCCAACTACTGTTCAACAGTGTTTTTAGGTGGCCCAGTAGCTGTAACACTTGAATACTGGACTTTCACTTCCATTGAGGCATTAGATATCAAATCACAGTACTGGCTAACGTTCATACACAAGCTGTCCCCAAAGGGCACATTTGGTGGTATCGTATTGAGGAGGAAGGGAAACCTGGTACAAGAAAGATTGCTTCTTGTACACTCAAGTGCACTTTCTGTCACATTAGTCAAGCAATATCATTGATCAAAATCTCTCTGGACTGCAGTAACCAGGTGAGGGAGAATCGGGTTCCAGATTAAGAAGGAGCAATAAAAAGAGAAATTCCAAAAGTAGTGTGTCTTTGTTTAAAATTAAATTAAAATAAATAAGTTGAAAACAGGCCTCAGTAAACCTCTACCTGGATTGATATCCAGTGACTCTTGCTGGAATGTATGTATGTGTAGACTTTGAGAATGGGACTGTGATGCCCCCACCCCCTCCCCCATGCTCAAATAACCTACAAGCAGTTCACAATTGGCTAGTTGGACACAATACCAGAGAATAACCAGCAAAAGTTGGAGTTGTACCCCAACATTGAGCAGCAAGGCTTCAGGAGAAAAAGGGGGAGCAAGGGGAGAAAATTGACTCAATAAAGAAGCTATCAGGCAGTGTTGAATTCTGATGAATTCAGGTTATAATGGTAATGTAGTGGTTATGGGGCAAGACTAGTAATCAAAAGATTGTGAACTCAATAAATATGGTCATTTCTGAGCTGGCACTAGAACAAAATGGCCATGAAAGCTACTGGATTGTCGTAAACACACAGGGAAGGGAATCTGCCACTCTGTTTGTTTGGTCTGGCTGACATTTGACTCTAGCCTCGCACTATGTGGTTGACTCTGAATGACCTCTAAAGTGGCCAAGCAAGTCACTCAAGTTACAAAAAAAACAATTGCTGTAGAAGACCTACCACCACCTTCTCAGGGCAACAAGGGATGGGTAATAAATGTCGGCGTTGTCCACATCCCCAGATCAAATAAAAAATGATCTGATGGTGTTGAAGCAATAAGTGTGTCACGTGCTAACTGAGTTCAGCACTGGCTAATCTAATACCAGAGCCATTTACTGCCAATGATACCTCCTTATAAAATGGAGGTTATTAACCTCCTGCTATATTTTAGGAGTGAAGTTCAATAATAATGGAACAGCATGTCAAGTTTAAAATTAAACTCTATTGATAGTGTTGGTGATGTTACAATGGGGGTTGTGCAGTTCGATTGAGCGTTGGTCAATCAGTGGTTAATTGTCAGTTGCCATTGATCCATTCTCAGGTTCTGTGTTGTGATTGGGCTGCCTTGTGATATAAACGTTAGTGAAGCTGATGAAATAGCTCAAATGGTGCAATGTCTGTGGAAGGATCTCTGATCGCACTGTTACTTCTGCATATAGTGTGATGACTCGTGTTGATCAGAAGAGAGATTTCCATTTTCGTGTCATTTTCTATCTTCATTTTAACATAAATGGTTCATTGGATACTGAACGGACAGAATGCTCGTAGAGAATGGTTAGGTTCTTTAAAAGGTAGCTTTTTTGTGTTTAGTAAATCTTCAGCTGATAGGTGGGACATTTACAGTGATGATTAAAGGAGTCGCATTTGAGGTTTATAATATGTCTAGCTTTTGAATAACTTCTGCATTTAGTAATTTATTTACATAAACAAGTGTGTCTTTCCAAAATTGGATTTTTTTTCCCCATGGGAATTAAGCTAAAGTATTTCTGAAATCGGTAATAAGAGTGGCTCTCTGCGTTCTGTAAGTTTAAAAAAAAAGCAAATTAACCTCAATTTGATTGGAAAACTGTTGATTAACAGACTCTACGGTTCTCTCTGAGAGCATCATGTTCATTGGAAACATAAAGGGGAGATAATTGTTTTGTCTGAGGGCAGCTCCTTTCCTTTGTTTGCACCAATGGCTACATTGCATTAAGATAAGCAGAACTTGTTTAAAACAATATTTTCATTTTTCCAGTAAGCCACAAAAAGTGGTCCCGATATATTGGTTCTCCCAGCTATAACGAGGAAGCACTCAAAAGAACTCTTAGCCAATTCAAGAAGCGTTTGCAATAAAGTTTTGTATTTCTAAGTTAATCATTTGGGCTGCAGCGATCTGTGCATGGCAATCAGAGCTGCAAAATATTGGAATGATGCAGTGGTACTTCAGTTGTCAAATGATCGGCTAATAGCAGTTGCAATTCTCGTTGTTTACTTCGCTGTAAGGGCAACATAAACATCAGGCAATTGATCACATCAATTCAGGTTTGAAGTTTTTCAAGGGATCTGTCTTGAAGAGGAGAATTGAGGTGGCACTCAGTCCAATATGCCCCCCTCATTTCAGCTGAGAAACTGACCAACAAGTGCTGCTTTTAGTAGTAGTGGAGAGAGGTTGGGTGATGAAGTGGGTAAGCACACTTCTTCTGTCATCACTGGACCAAGTTTTTGAATCCAGCCCAAACTGACTGCATAAGAATCACCCTCTCTGCTGACTGCACAGGTCCAACATGAATTGAGTTTGAGCAGGTTCTCAACCTGGTTCTTAGTGGTTGTATGCAGAATGAAACTGGCCGCAATTTGGCATAAAGTCAGCAGTCTCCCCAGAAGACAACTCGAGAAAAAATCACAGTAGTGAGGTTGAGATAACAAGTGTGTTACTAAATAATATTTGCATTTATATAATCACCCTAACATGACAGAACTTCATAAAGCACTTCACGTCACACAATGAATTACATTTTTGAAGCACGGTGACTGATACGTAGGCAAACATGATAGCACCGGCAACATCCCACCAACAGGAATGAAGTGAATTATCAGTTAATCTGGATTTTGTGTTGCTAATACTGGTTTTGAGAGAAGTGTGGCCCAAGACACCAGGATAACTTTGTGGTCTTTGAATAATGCCATAGGATCTTGAATATTCACCACTGGAATAGGCAGATAATAGTTGAAGTTTGACATCTCCCCTGAAGAATGACACCTTTGACAATTCAGTACGGCACTGGAGTGTAGTCTGGATTATGTACTCAAACCATGATCTGGATCTTGAACCTTCTGACCCAGAGGCTAGACTTTTATTAATTGAGTCAGACTAGCTAGTTACCATGGCAAAGTATCTTTCTTCTCCTCTTGCTCATGTCATACAAGGTTTGGGAACCCTTGATGTTGTCACTGAATGACAAAATCTGGGCCTAGAAATTACTATTGGCTTTATTTGTGTTTCACCGTGGCTCAGTGGTAGCACTGGGTTCAATGGAAGTTGTGGGTTCAAACACCACTCCAGGACTTGAACACATAATCTAGGCTAACACTTCAGTGCAGTCAGATAAGATGTAAATCTGAGGCCTCATCTGCCTGTTCAGGTGGATGTTAAAGATTCCATGGCACTATTTGAAGAGCAGGGCAGTTCTCCTGATGTCCTGGTGCATTTGCATTTGCCCACATAATAACAGTGACTGCACTGCTATGGGATATTTTGGGAAAAGTGCGATATGAATTCAGTTCTTTCTTTTATTTTCTATGACATATATTTCATTTTAAATGGTACCAGGGATGAGGAAATTTAGCTATGTGGAGAGACTAGAGATGCTTGTATTCTTATTAGAGCAGAGATGGTTAAGGGGAGATTTAATAGAGGGGTTCAAAATTATGAGGAGTTTTGATGGAGCAGATGGGGAGAAATTGTTTCCACTGGCACGAGGGTCGGTAACCACTGGACACAGATTTAAAATAATTGCCAAAAAAATCTAGGGAAATTAGGAGAAATTATTTTACGCTGTTAGTTGTTATGATCTGGAATGCACTGCCTGAAAGCAGATTCAGTAGTAACTTTCAAAAGGGAATTGGATAAATACTTGAAAAGGAAAGATTTGCAGGGCTATGGGGAAAGAGCAAGGGAGTTGGTTACGGTGGATTGGATAGCTCTTTCAAAGAGCCGGCACAGACATGATGGGCCAAATGGCTTCCTTCTGTGCTGTATGATTCTATGAACACTCCTTTAAAATAGAAGGCAGAGAACTGTCCTAAAACAAATTGAGCATTTATCTGCTCGTATCGCCAACAGTAACTTCTAGGCTCAAAAGTGTTCCCTTCCCCAGCATTAATATCCCTCATTGTAATATGCACAAAAATTCACTGCAAAAAATTTAGTTAGAAACAAATATGAGGTTCAGTTGCATGAAAAAAAAGCAAAAAAAAAACCCCAGATAATTGTTTTGCAACATTTGCTGAGGCGCCAAATGGTTTCTGTTTGAAGCTTAAAGCGCGTAAAGTCCAAAAATGCTGAGAATGAAATGCAAAAAAATTAATCTGAAAACCCTATCAATAATTCATCCTAGTATTTTACAGAATTTATGCTGCAGTTGTTTCAGATTTCCAATGGCTTCTTCACCCTCCTCTTGCACAAAAATGCCTTTAAAAATGAATGGTAGAAAGACCTTTCAGTATTGTAAAGATACATTTCTTGAGAGGTTTCTCCATGTGTGCAGTCAACCACGATATTTCCTTTGAAATAATGGTGCAGGTGAGTGCATGATTCTCCGTCACACTTCTGCTTGCCTGATAGATACAGATTTATTAATATGTGCAGTGTTGGACTGCTGATAGCAGTGTAATTTATCGCTAAGTATCATTTTGACATGATAGTTTTGTAACAAATACATAATGCATATTGTTCCATTTCCCCCCACCTCCGCCAGTTTAAAATTAATGGAGTTAGACTCCCTCAATTCAGTGTAATCTCATGTCCGATGACTGTGCCGACTCTCCCCGCATACCAATAAGACTTCACTGACTCCTTCAGTTAGTGTCACCTTGAAACGGAATGATTTCAGCCAGCTTCCCATTTGTTTTGTGCTGTCAAATTAGGCAAGCCCTCACTTCTTCATGAGGAGCAATTCTTTATTCATGAGCCTGATTTCATAAAAATGGCTCACATGAGAGAGAGAGAGAGAGAGATGGTAGAGCTCAACCTTGCTACTGCTTACAGTCTAGGACGACGGGCTAAAATAAAGAGGCTTTTAACAGGAAACAGGAAATGGCTGCTTAATGCAAATATATTTGATGCTTCGTAGTCTATTTACCATGTAATTTTTAATATCTGAGCATGTTCACATTCAACCAAGGACAGTACGGTTGTACAAAATCTATTTGTAACTATAATGTTGATAGTCGAGCAGCATAGCTGTCAAGATGCTCACTCCCCAGCACTGTGCTCGACTTTAATCAGCTTCCAGTCCAGTGGGGGAAGGGGAGTAAACATGGCTGGTTGTGCCCATTTAATGGAGGTATTCTGTCCTTGGACATTTTCTCCAGCTGCTCAATTGATACAAATGATGTTTGCTTAACAGAGATAATATCACAAATAAAATGATTTTTATCCCTTCAACTCTATCGTTTTAGCTCAAATTACCGTGAGTAATTTTGGACCCACCTGCATGTACTATTTATTTATCATGTGTGACTCACTCCAGCTTTTTCTTTCCTCCCTCTTTTGCATTTCTTACTCTTGCTCAATGATTCTCACTTCCAGATCTAAATTGCACTTAGCATTCCTCCAAGTGGATGGCTATATGAACATGAATTATTCGCTATTTAAATTTAACTAACAGCCTGAATAAGAGAATTGCATGGCCCCGAATAGGTTTCAGTCCAAACTCCCAGGGCAGCGCACCTCAGTCAGATGATTTTGGTGTGTTGGAATGCTGGATGGAACTTTGCATGGCAGTCTGAGTTAACATCAGGGAGAGTAGGCAAACCAATACAGACCAACTGGTCAAAGTTTTTTAAAAAAATCACATCTCCTGTTTGACCACTTGTTAATGATTGTGGTGGAATTACAGCCCTAGGCCGTTCCATAGATGAAGAATGACGTGTGATGGCGAGCTGTTTTGTTAATAGATAAAGAAATAAGGAAATAACTTGTAATTATATAGTGCCTTTCATGTCCTCAGGATGTCCCAAAGAACTTCACATTTAACAAATTACTTTTGATGTGTGGGCACCCATGGCAGCCAATTTGCACACAACAAGATCCCACAAACAGCACTTAGATGCATGACCAGCTCATTTGTTTTTGCTGGGGTTGGATGTGGGGTGAACGTTGACCTGGACACTGACCGAACTCCCCTGGTTTTCTTTAGTACTCGCGGATCTTTTTCATCCACCTGAACAGGCAGACGGGACCTCAGTTTAAAGTCTCGTGCAAAAGTGGCAATGCAGCGCTCCCTCAGCACTGCACTGAAGTGTTAGCCTGGATTATGTTGTGCTCAGATCCTGGAGTGGGGCTTGAACCCACAACCTTCTGATTCAGAGTCGAGAGTGTTACAGCTGAGCCAAGCTGGCACTGAAAAATAGAAAATGTAACATGTTACCTTTAATTTTGTACATGACAATCTTGCCATTTAGAGGAAGCTACTGGTACAAGCTATGTTTGTAAGAGTCTGTTCTGTTTTTGGTACAGTCTGGGAAGTAGCATTGGAGATGATGGTTTTGTCCATTTAATTTTGAATTTCCTCTGTTACTGTCCTAAACTTGACTTTGGCATTATTAAAAGGTAGGAACAAGAAAAATCCATTCATCCCATCTACCTCATCGTGTCATTCAGGTCCATGCGTAGGAACCACTCACACTGTCCTCTCCATCCTGCCTCAGTACCAAATTCGTGTGTTTCTATTTCCTGCTGAAAAAGAAACCTTTTTCCTATCTCTCTTCTGCTTTAACCATGTAATATGCATAAAGTAATACATTTAATGCAAAGTAGTTAC
The DNA here is from genome assembly GCA_030390025.1 of Squalus acanthias. Classification (NCBI taxonomy): domain Eukaryota; kingdom Metazoa; phylum Chordata; class Chondrichthyes; order Squaliformes; family Squalidae; genus Squalus; species Squalus acanthias. Next base: position 94,527,659 of record CM059437.1, on the reverse strand, counting down.
TCAAATTATGTTTACCTAGGTGTTTGTTAGCTTATAATTATATTCCCTGTTGAGTACAAAGGAATTCTCCATATCTATCCCACTGATTCCTTCATACACGACTGAAAACTTGGGGACCATGTTCTTCCCTTCCCTTGCCTCTTTTCCCAAATAGATTTTGTTTCCTTAATCTCATGATGAAGAGCTTCCATGCATCAAAACTCTTCTTTTTAAATTGATATATTATCAAATCATAATGCATCATAGTTTAAAAAAAACCTCCTTAAATCCTCATGATCTAATCTCAAGACCTTGTAAAAGCTACTGCCAAGTTGCCAAGACTTCTCTAAAATAATTACGTAAACAATCATTGTAGTGTATTTGTCTTCAGTATCGCAGTTTTCATTTCTACTACATGTTCTAGAATTATATCTATGACAATTTTTATGTATAATTATGCTTCCAGATGACACATTGAGAGATTCAGTGTTGTTCTCTTCTCTGTTTGTAATCAGATGTAATTTGTTTAAAAGAAAAAAAAGTCACTTGAGTAATATTTCCTTCAGCATTGTTGCACATTTAAAGCAGTTTCACACATCAGGTATTATATACAGCTATTAGAGAACTGTGACTGCATCATTTTTTCATTTAAATGCTCAAACGCTGAAATGAATAATGCGAAAGATTGTAATAAATGTCGCAGAGTGTGGTTTACAAGGAATTTGGGATGATATAATTTAAGCCATGTAGAAGATAACTGAATTTCAAAGAGGATTGTAACTATAAAGTTTGACCACCTGTCATTTGAAATAAGTAAATGTCTATCTATACGTACCCTCTGAGTATAACCTAGTCTTTTGAGCCATATCCAAAGAAAACTAGGTTTGTAATTCACATTTCAGACCTACTGTGCATGTGTGGTGTATGATATGGTAACTGCCTTTTATTTTCTTGGTTTCTCCAATGGTGTAACAAGTTTGTCCAGTGAGTAGCTGAGCCTCGTCCCATGAGCCCCAGTCACCTCCTCACAAATAGCCTATTATAGCCATGTGCATTTTGACAGTGTTGTAAGCTATTGAACTGGCGGCCAACACAACTAAGCTAATCTTGTCTGACTTAATGTCCACAAGTGCTCACTGTACAAAACGTGTCAGCTGTTGAGAAACCAAGAGCAAAAAATCCTTTTCTCTACCATGTGTACAATCGGACTGAAACCCAGTCTGTGCTGAGTTAGCAGATCTCAGCTGGGTGCTGAAATTGGCCTTCATGCCTCTGGATTAGGGAGGGGAAAATTGCCTAGGGTTCTCATGCCTAATAGCTCTGCAGCAATTTGTGCCACACCTCTGTGGACATTGTGTGTTGGCCCACTGTCAAGTTGCACACAAATATCATGGCCATTTGGGCCTGAGGGTGTCCAATGTTCATGAAACCATACTCCAAAATGAAAGAATGCCCAGGTGCGAAATTGAGGGAGGAGAAAGGGAAAGTTGTCAGCAAAAGCTTCCAAATGGGAGTGCCCCACTGCAAATAAATTGTGCTTTTTTTCCAGGCATTCCTGTCAAGCCAGCAGCATAGAATAAATGTGAGGAAATCAGTAATCACAGATCCATTTGGGTGCTGTTCCCAAAGAGGTCTCTGATTACCGTGCTCTCGTTTGTGGAGGGGCACATGATCCAAGGTGACTTAAAAGGAGAAAATAATACCAAAATGGAGTGTGTGGGGTGGAGGTGGCAGGGACTTTGCAGGCCTCCGCTGGGTTGCATGAGGGGATCCCTTCCCATACCAGTTGAGGAAGCCTCCCAGCACAACCAGTATTGACTATTCCGTTGCTTCAATTAAAAATTCAATGTGCACGTCAAGTACTGTTCAAATAAAACTGTAAAAATCCACTGAAAGTCAGCTGCATCTTTCATCTGGAAAAAGTATGGGATCAAAAGTTCCTGGCAAGTTTCTGTGATCCTGAATTAGACAACAAGTTTTGTTAAGAGTTATCCCTTTCTGTAACATTTTGGCCCAAAGCCCCAACAGTATTAGTTTTTTTTAGCCCAACTTGAGAAGACTGTGACTTAAGGCATGTTGTACAGTCTTCAATGTTTCTCCGATTGTTAAGAGGCAGAAGATGTGCACATTTTAAGAACAGGAAATTCAAAAGTGTTGTCATTTGTTAATTGGATTTGCTATGTTACATTATATATTGGCCTTTGTCCCTAGACAAGAGAGGGAACAGTTTGGGGGTGGAAATCATCCAGGGAACTGCACTCTTGATTGCAATCCTAGTACAAAGTCCACATGTGTGGATATTAGATGTAAACAAGATCAGGCTTTGTTATGATGCAGTTTGTGGTCAAATAGCAACTCTTGTGAATCTGCCTATGATTTTTCTCTCCTTCCCAATGATGAACTTCCTGACCGCCACATAAAGATCCAGCTGAGATCAATAACTTACCATGTGAAGAATGCCTTAGATCCTCACTCCAGTCACTGCATTGTTGCAGCACACTTAAATCACAACACTTCCCGAATCTAATGCACCTCTTTTGTCGCTAATTTTCTTCCCTCAAGTCGCTGTTTGTCCCTCACCCCCAAGCCAGTAGATTGCCCAAGTGATCATTCTAAATGTGTGAACTTGGGTAGTGAGTAAAAGCAGGCTACTTGGACCATGGAGAGCATTGTTGCTGAGCCCCATTTTCTCTCCTTGTCCAACACGCACATGCACTTTCCAGCAGGGGCGCTGGATCGTGATCAGGAATGGGATGATTTTCTTCTTCTCTAGCCCTGGAACGCTAAGGCCACCCCAGCTGCTCTCTTTGCTGAGATCAGGCTATTCGGCACAAACCTGAGATCTTCTGGTCCAGAGGCCACAGCAGGTGCTGCGTTTGCCCATTAGGTTGTAGAAGGAGCCTTCGTAAATGCTTTACCATATGTTTAATCGTTTGGAACAGCCCTGTTGGTTATGCTTCATGAAGAAAAGGATTATTTCTGATCATCTGCTCCTTTTGCCTCTGTTGTATAAATAGAATTGTACCCTTGAAATAGTTAAAGGCTTATTTTCTTTATGGTGGATGTAGACAAGTGGTTTCAATTGTTTGATCTTAACAAAAGGAAGTGATTTCTTGTGAAACTTTGAGATGTTCTGAGGCTATGAACTGGGCCTCAGCTCAGTCACTGTTTCCTATTCGGAAGCTGTAGTCTAAGATTGGGGTGGCAAGGAGGGGGGTGTAAGAGAATGCTGACCTGGTGCAGGCGCCAGGGTAGTTATGTTGTTCAGTTGATTAGTACATGTTGGGCTATATCATTTGGATCATCTCAGGAAGTCATCTGTCAAACATGACATCAGTCAAATGAGAAGATAGGAAGTTGATTGTGTTTTATTAACAAAAGCTCATTTTGTCACCAGTTACAAAGCAATGTGGATACTGAAACAGTATTACATATGAAAACACTGATTTCTTGGCAGCAATTTGTTATGTTTCGTTTTTTTTTGTTTGAATGGATGCTTCCAGATAACATGGAATTTGTTCTGCGACCATTTCCTCCTAAATTGTTTTGCACTTAATAAAAGTGTGCTATTTTTCTGGCTTTCAACGGTGTTTTTAGTGTAGGTCGAAAGGACTTGCCACCTCCACCCCCCCCCCCAATCTGTATCTATGTTTGACATTTGTCCTATCTAATAATAACAGTGATATTTCACCTTCACTGATATAATTTGGTGAAGTTTTAGATTGTTGACACCAAAAAGCTGAGTTTGAATTTCACTGAATTCTGAAATTGGAAGTGAAAATTTAGTTCTTAGCAAGGCTGGAGTGGCAATCCATTACCTTCGCAAATTTACTACATGCTGTGTTTTGAGGATGAGAAATGCAGGGGGAAGGTTGGAAGGATATTTTAGTTACCTTATGTTATTCATGTAAATTTTCATTTTAGTCACGCAATTGTACACGTTAAAATGGAGAATGTATTCACTGTTATTTATCAGCGTTGTATTTAAGCAAGTTAGTATTTTTTCTAGTTTGAAACGCCCTTACCCAAAGGTGCTTATTAATTTCTCAAGTACAGATACATAAGCGCAAATATCCCTGTGGTACCTTGCCAAAGTGCCATTCTTTGTGTGAGCCTGGACAGTGAGTGCCAGCAGGTTATTCAGCTGCAAGGGGCATCACAGTTAGCCCAGTCCTATCTTCAGCTACAAGTCCACACATATTCCCTTCCAGCAGCAGAGAACCTTGGTTACTGTTTATCCCCAATCCCAAAAAGGAATATTGAGATCCAACTGTTGGGCTACCACCACTGGCCCAACTGAGATTAGCTAACTCAGAATAAACCAGGTATCAAATCTGGAATCATCTTAGTCTGTACAATAACTCAGTACTACATCACATGGTGCCTGGGCTAGTATAGGAGAGGAAATCAGCAATGGTTCCCTGTCCCTATCCAGTGGTCCTTACTGGAACCTACACGTGTGTTGATGTTGGGTAAAAGTAGAAATGGGCTTGGCTGTGAAAACCACTGTAGTTGCATAGCCCGCTGGCAGTTAAAGTCTTGACTCTCACATGAAGATTGGCTGCTTGGGCATGATGCATTCTTATCCATCGTTTGGATGGGAAACTAAAACCAGGTTCTGTCTGCCTGTGGACAAAAAAATCTCAAGGCTCTATTCAAAGAAGTGCAAGGATTTCTCCCATTGTCTTAGCCAACATCCCTCCCTCAACCAGCATCACCAAAAACAGTTTATCTAGTCGTTCATTTTTCCATTTGTGGGATCTTGCTGTGAAAATACTGGTTGCCACATGTCCATACATGACAACAATCACTGCACTTCAAAATTGACTCACTAATTGTTAAGTCCTTTGCGATATGCTGAGGACGTGGTAAGATGCTATATGCCCACAGGCATGAATGGCTTCCTGTGCTGTATCTTTCTATGAAGGCAAATTTGTTTATTTTTATTGGAGTTTGGAACTGTGCCCCAGAGAGTGAGTCAGCGCCTTCAGGTGGGCAGGGAGAAGAAAATTTGAGGGAAATATTATGGCTATCAAAACCGTTCCATCTCAAATACTGTGTTATCAAATGTAGAAGCTAATCCTACCAAACTGAGCATTTATCTTGTTTTCAAGAATTGCCCTTCAAAACTGTTAGCCATTTATAGTAATTTTGTCACTATAAGTAAGTTAATTGACACTAAAATTTGGTGGCTTTATCTGACTGTCCATGTGGCTATCTGAGAAGGTTCCGTTCATTCAGAAATGATTGAGTTAGCACTGTATGAAAATCTGTTTTGATACACTGGCTTTTATACTTGGAACAATTGCTGCAAATTGTTCTCGGACAAGAGAGAGTTACTTTGGAAACACAGTGTCCATCAGGTTAGTTCTTCCTCCTGTATCTAGCCTTAATTCTCAGCTGTTGCTCAGTGGATGGCACTCTTGCCTCTGAGTCAGAAGGTCGTGGGTTCTGAATGCACGTAGCATTCGAAACAAAACAGATGAACTGATAGCGCAAATAGAAATAAATAAATATGATCTGATAGCCATTACAGAAACATGGCTGCAGGATGACATAGATTGGGATCTGAATATTGAAGGGTACATGACATTTAGGAAGGGCAGAAAGGTGGAGGGGTGGCTCTGTTAATTAATGATAGTATTAGCACAATAGAGAGGGATGACCTAAGTTCAGGAAACCAGGATGTAGAAGCGGTTTGGAAGAGATAAGAAATAATAAAGGCAAGAAGTCACTTGTGGGAGTGGTGTACAGGCCCCCTAACAGTAACCACGTGGTAGGATGGAGTATAAAGGAAGAAATAATGGGAGCTTGTCAGAAGGGTACGGCAATAATCATGGGGGATTTTAATCTGCATACAGACTGGAAAAATCAGATGGGCAAAGGTAGCATAGATGAAGAGTTCATGGAATGTTTTCAGGATAGTTTCTTACAACAGCACGTTCTGGAGCCAACCAGAGAGCAGGCTATACTAGACCTGGTATTGTGCAACGAGATAGAATTAATTAATAACCTCATAGTGAAGGCGCCCCTAGGTAGCAGCAATCATAATATGATTGAATTTTACATTTAGTTTGAGAGAGAGAAGAGTGGGTCCAAGACAAGTATTTTAAACTTAAATAAGGGCAATTATGAGGGCATGAAAGCAGAGCTAGTTAAAGTGAACTGGCAAATTAGGTTAAGGGATAGGTCAATAGAGTTGCAGTGGCAGACATTTAAGGGGATATTTCAAAATATACAGAATATATGCATTCCAACAAGAAAGAAAAATTCCAAGGGGAGGACCCACCATCCATGGTTAACTAAGTATTGGTCTCCTTATTTAAGGAAGGATGTAAATGTGTTGGAAGCAGTTCAGAGAAGGTTTACTGGACTAATACCTGGAATGGGCGGGTTGTCTTATGAGGAAAGGTTGGACAGGCTAGGCTTGTATCTGCTGGAGTTTAGAAGAGTAAGAGGTGACCTGATTGAAACATATAAGATCCTGAGGAGTCTGGCAAGGGTGGATGTGGAGAGGATGTTTCCTCTTGTGGGAGAATCTAGAACTAGGGGTCACTGTTTAAAAATAAGGGGTCGCCCATTTAAGACAGAGATGAGGAGAAATTTTTTCTTACAGAAGGTCGTGAGTCTTTGGATCTCTCTTCCTCAGAGAGTGGTGGAAGCAGAGTCTTTGAATATTTTTAAGGCAGAGGTAGATAGATTCTTAGTAAGCAAGGGGGTGAAAAGTTATCGGGGGTAGGCGGGACTGTTGAGTAATCGGATCAGCCATGATCTTATTGAATGGTGGAGCAGGCTCGAAGGGCCGAGTAGCCTACTCCTGCTCCTAATTCGTATGTTCGTACGTATGTTCAAGTCCCACTCCAGAGACTTGAGCACAAAAATCTAGACTGACACTCCAGTGCAGTACTGAGGGAGTGCTGCACTGTCCGAGGTGCCGTCTTTCGAATGAGACGTTAAACCGAGGCCCCGTCTGCTCTCTCGGGTAAAAGATTCCACAGCACAATTTCGAAGAAGAGCAAGGGAGTTATCCCGGTGTCCTGGCCAATATTTATCCCTCAATCAACATCACTAAAAACAGATTATCTGGTCATTATCACATTGCTGTTTGTGGGAGCTTGCTGTGCGCAAATTGGCTGCCGCGTTTCCTACATTACAACAGTGACTACACTTCAAAAAGTACTTCATTGGCTGTAAAGTGCTTTGGGACGCCCTGAGGTCATGAAAGGCACTATATAAATGCAAGTCTTTCTTTTAGAGACTAGGATAACCACGGATGAACTGCTCAGTATAATTTAAAACATATGTGTGTTGAAGTAGTGTTGTTAATGAGCACATAAGAGACATAGGTGCTTATAGGCATGAATGAAATCCGGTTTTGTTTTTCAACAGTATTTTATGTTGTCCACCTCTCCCCCTCCCATCCCCCACCTCCTATGCCTGCTCATGTAAATTATAGCTTTGGGAGAGATACAAACTACAATTTCTTTCTTCTGTCAGAATGAAACCCTAAACAGAAGTGTGTCACCACTGTATTTGTCAGCCTGATCCGCCTCTCGAAAGAACAGCTGGAAGCCTGTTCCTAGCACATTCATTACAGTGCCACTGTAATTAAGAGGTTTTCTTAAATTATAGCTTTGCTTTCCTTTCAGATGTTCTTTAACAAGGCGGTCTACAAAGGTGTTAGTGTATAGTATTCATCATTGTCAGGCAGGGCTAATTACAGGCCCATAAATCACAGGAGTGACCTGCTAGGCCTCTATTACCAGAAGCTGTGAAAATAACTTTGTTTTGTGGGTGGGGGGTTTAGGAGACTCTGAGTTCAAGGTAAAATGTAGTGAAGTTAACAGCTTGACGACACTGTATTTTTTGTCCTGTACGGGAGCTGGAATATTTTACACTATTAAGACTTGAAATATTAATGTTCATTAATGGTGTCATTCAGCCATTTTAAATGATTATACTTTTAAGTCTCTCTTGGGTGAGCAGGAGAATTTTTAATGAAATGTTCTTCTTTGCCTGACCTGCTGTAATACTACAGGAATGCCATTTTTATTAGGCAGGTTTATGACGTTCATTACTCCACTACTTGAGCTACTTCATGGTCACTATAAATTTGAACTACAGATGAAAATAAAAAAGCATAGCTTTCCCAGGGCAAGCTAGCTCTGCCTTTGACCTTTAGGTTGTCACAGAAGGATTAACAGTAAAGTGGTGCGAGGTGGCCCAGGATAAAGGATGAACGTGGTAAAGCAAGAGATTTGCAATTCCAGTGAGCACTACCTTTCACCTTGACTTGTTACCTGCTAACTTTGCCTGCCAGAAAAGGACATTAACTCCAGTTCGGTGACAGCTGCTCTCTCAGAGGTAGTCATTAGCTCAAATGGCCTAACTCAGCAGCAAGCCACTGTCTACCCCAGACAGTGTGCTGTTTTTGTGTGGGAGAGCACGCACACACACCAGTGACTATTTGAGTGATGTAAAGGAACAGTTATTTAAATGAACGAAATTAAATTCTTTATTAGATCGTTCGACAAAGGCTTCATGAATTCAAATGGCAATTTTGAGGAATTTTATGCAAATTCAAATATAAACCTCAGATATTTGTGCAATTCAGTAATTTATTAAGCAAATAATGAATGTAGCTAAACTTCCATTTGTTGAAATATATTCTAGTTCGAATATGAACTTTTAAAATTACATTTCTAATGAAAAAATATTTTTTGAACATATCACACCTTTTAAAGACCGCTTGATGTTGCATTCAATAAATCATAGGGTTTGTTTAGCAATGTAAAAGGAGTTTGTTAAGTAATAAACAACAACAACTTGCATTTATATTATCAGACAAAAATGGGCTCAAGTCAAAGAAGGAAATATTAGGAGTTCTGACCAAAAGCTTGGTCAAAGAGTTGGGTTTTAAGGAGGACAACAAAGGAGGGGTGGAGGGGTGAAGGAATTAGAGAGTGCGGGGCCGAGGAAGCTGAAGACATCACTGCCAATGGTGGATGCACAATAGGCTCAAGTCAGAGGAACGAAGGTTCACATCGTACTGCATGCCTTCATCTGTCTAGGCTCTAAGTTCTGGAATTCCCTTTCCACCTCTCTCCTCCTTTAAGATGCACCTTAACACCTACCTCATTGACCAAGCTTTTGGTCACCTGTCCTAATGTCTCCTTCTTTGGCTTGGTGTCAATTTTTTGTCTGATTACCCTCCAGTGAGGCGCTTTGGGACGTTTTACTAGGTTAAAGGCGCTATATAAATACACGTTGTTGTAAACAATGTTCCCACATGCGCGGATTTTCTATTTAAAAGCTGGTTTACCGGCTGTGCGGGACCTGCAGAGCGCTGCGCAGCCGCACAGCTTAAAGGGAACATTGGTTGTAAATGTATATAAACATTCAGAAATATCGTAATAAGGATCCATGTGTAGCACGAGGGTGATGCTGCGCACTATAGTAGCAAATTACAGCACCCCACACTGGGAGGATGCAACTCCAATCTCCCCCTCTACTCCATTCTCTTCCTGAATCATGCACTGTAGCACTCCCAAGCCACTCTCACTTTCAGGAAATCAGGCAAAGAGGTGGTCTGAGAGCAGACTGCTCAGCTGCAGTGGTGTGTGTGGCTGGATCTATACAGGAATGTGAGCGTGCATGGCTTTCAATGGAGTGCAAATACTTTGAGGAGAGGAAAAGCACAGACAATAAGGATCTGATTAATTTAATTATGGAATCTGACATTACATTTAGGAATTGACAAAACCAAAGTTTAGTTCACAGGGTTCATGAATTGAATTGAAGTTGGCAGCAGGAATATTGTATGGGGTATTTTCGCACTGCATTATTGTGAAGTTCCAGGCAGAGTGACAGCTCCGGATGGCTCACAAAACTGCTTTTATATTGCTGTAATGCCGTCAACACCTGACTTGTCTGTCTCACACGGCACGCAGCTACACAAAGTAAAGATTCGTTGAAGGCCACCTGGGTCTTCCTGGCCAGTTTGGCCTTCGTGAATCTGGCAGCCACGGTTATGCAAGACCCAGGAGTTGGGAGCAAGAGGCACCAGCGCAGCATTACGCGCAATAAAGAAACACCTTAAGACTGATGTACAGTGCTGCTGTTTTTGAATTACAGCAAATAATTTGACGACTTCCCTTCTAACCCTGGCTTATCTTCTTGCAGTATATATTCTTGCCTTTTCCCTCTCCCACATCTCCCTTCCAGACATTGGGGGTAATTTTAACTTTGATGTAAAATGAGTGATATCAGATGTGCAGCCCACTGTACACCCTGCTCAATTTTCCTTTCCAATCCGATATCGCCCATTTTAGACCCTTTGTTTCTTAGCTAAGAGGACAGTCGAGGAATCTGCTCTCGGCCTCTGTCAGTGCCCATCTTTTTTTTTGTTCTTTTCCTTTTCTTGTAGACAAGTGACTGCCTACCCTAGAAATAAAAATGATCTTAAAACCAGTTAGATGTTAAGTGTTGCTGTTGTTATTAGCCCTAGATCCTACTTATTGCAGTTAGCTGTCAGTCAAGTGTCAACAAATGCTGGAGCTGGCCGATGACAGTTACTTCAAAGTCTAATGAAAACAGCTAGAATGGCTTTTATCTGTCCGCTTTAGCTGAAAATTGCATGTAATGGCCAAACTTGAATAGTTAGACATCACCCATCAACAGCTGTTAGGAGTTATGTACAATGACCGTAATGTTGCAAAAGCCAGTTAGACAACATATAATGTTATTTGCACAACAGACACCAGCAAAAAAAAAAGCCTCAGGATGAACATAACAGTCACACTCACCTGGAGATTGGAACTGGAGTGTTGAAAAGTGGGTGAAAGCATTTGGAAAGCTGGATGAAAGACTTAAATTTCTAACTGTATTGGGGTCTTACATTAATTCTGTTGTGCTGGACCTTGACTAAGACACACAATTTAAAATTTCAGCCCAGATGGGCAGCTTCACAGATCATGATCAGAATAGAGGGAGGGGTAAACTGGCTTTTGATTGAAGTCCCTTTCCACACCCCTCAAGGTCACTTTTGGATGGCTTTACTCAAGAGTTAATGTTGAACATAAGAAATAGGAGCAGGAGTAGGCCATTCAGCCCTTCGTGCCTGCTCCACCATTCAGTAAGATCATGGCTGATCATCTACCTCAACTCCACCTTCCCGCTTTATCCCGTATCCCTTGATTCCTTTCGTATCTCTTGATTCCTTTCGTATCTAAAATGATAGAGTCCGTAGAGATCCCCCGAACTGGGAAAGTGTTGAACTAGTGTTTGATCCAGGTAGTGTGGCTCAAAACACGCCTTAAAAAATACTATAACATGGATTTATTTCGGTCAAAAATTTCTCATGCCAACCTGATCTCAGCCCTTGCAGGGCAACACAAAATATTGGCTTTAGTGCTGTTCGAGTGCCACTGGCTCCTGTTTTTTTTTAAACTGGGTCCTCCCAGCCACTGGCCTTAGCAAATCCAGCAAGTTGCAAGATCTGCATGTCAGCGCAGGCAAGCAGCATGCCAGTAAATTAATACAAAGGTAGCTACCTTCAGTCAAGCTTGTAGTAGCTCTCATCCAAATTGTCTAAATTCAAATCCAGACAGCTTTTTATGTGAAAGTTTCTATCTGGATATAATTCGCCAACCCCCTCCTACCTAATTATCTTTTATTTTCAACACCTATAAAAGTCCAATTTTCAGAGCAAATTAAGAAAAAAATCAGTGTCAAAGCAAATATAAAGGGCCAGATATTCCACGTGCGAATTCCAATGCCAATAGTAAGCTCCCTGACTGTGCCGTGTTGGAGTGAGGCCTCTGAGATGCATCTTAGTCTCTGTACTTTGCAGTTCATGGTGCTTTTCCTGAGTGCATTCAACCCCAGCTTCATTTGATTGCTGAATTAGGTGTTTTGACAAATGTACCATTATGAAAATTGTAATCAAATTACCAAGTAACAACTGCAGGCTGACAGGAAACCCAAAGCAACATTGATAGCTGATGTGAATGGTGGTGTGATGAGCATTTGCAGGTGTGCACCCTTCATTTGCATACCTAGCACTCATTTCAACTTGGATTTGCACACAGGGTTTCACTTTTAACGAATAATTTTCAAAATACACATTTGGGCAGCCTTCCTCTTCTATTAGTTACGCAGATACTCCTAAATGACCTTTTTAACAGCGTTTTTGTTGCATTTACTGTATGGGATTAATCTTGAGGTGAAAGATGCATGATACTTAATGATGACCATAACACAGAGGGTGAGCAACTTTAATGCTTTTAAATCTGAAATTCTTTTGAACTGTAAGGCTCATCCCAAACCGCCAGTGGGGTGCCAGTTTGTTGGATGCCAAGTCATGTACCAGTTGCTTCTTGGAAGTTCTGCCTGATTTCAAAAAGTTTAACAAACATGGATCCTGCTTTCACCATAAGTCAGTTCAGCATTTACTCAGGGTTTTAAACCATGGAATCAGGCTGGGTTGAAAGGTACTTGAAAACCTCAGACTCATAATTCGAGTGCATCTAAACTTGAGTGTGGAACAGTCAGCCTGGAAGAATCTGCATTGGTGCTATTTTTTAGTAAACAAACCAGGAGTGCTTAAGGTGTGTTAATGTCAATTCCGTCCTCTAACCTTCTAGCCAGTTCTTTCATGATTATCTGGCAAAAAGATAGCTAAGCTACCCCAGAAGACGCAGAGTGTGATTACCAATCAAGATCGGATTTGAGTTTGCCTCTTTGTCAGGGGTCCAATGCTGGAAGGATGGAAGGAACCGAGACTTAACCTGCAAGGGAATAGTATCGGCAATAAAGTGAGGTGGATTCTTGCCTTTTCCTGCCCATCTCTTCACAGTGTGTAACTCCAAAGTGAAAATGCGCCTTTTAGAGTATTTGACTGGAACCTGAAATTTTAATAAGCTTATTCTCCTCCTTCTCCTCCCCCACCCCATTTTGTAAAATGGAGACTTGCAGCTGAACCGCATTCTCACTTTAGAGAGGGAATAGGAATATTAGTAGCTGTGATTCTGTTGTAATGTGATGGAAAGACATTTTTTCAATTCTACCAAACAAGGCTTTATTTTATTTTTTCTCAAATTTTTCACTTGACTTCTGCTGAAGAGAAGGGCCTGTGAGCACCAGTCATCTTCCAGCATCTTGCCCAAGTGGCAATACTTCACGTTTGAGCCTAAATCAAAATAGTGTTGACAGACTGTTGTACCATGAGAGGCATTACAGCCAAGCCCAATCTTGCCCTCAACCAACATGTACACAAGCACATTTTCCAGCAGGAGTCACTGGACAGCAATTTGAAGCGACAAATCTGGTTGTTTTTCTCCCCCTAACCCAGACGAAGAGGCCAATTGTAAGTGCTTCTACAGCCACTCTGGCTGAGATCAGCTCATTCAGCACAGACCAGAAGCTGTTACAAACAAACAGCAAAATACTGCAGATGCTGGAAATCTGAGAACAAAAACAGAAAAAACTGGAAATACTCAGCAGGTCAGGCAGCATCTGTGGAGAAACAGATGCCAGTCAGTCGACGTTTCAGGTCTTCCTGAGTCCTGAGGAAGGGTCTTAAGATCTGAAACGTCGACTTACTGACTTCTGTTTCTCTGCAGATGCTTCCTGAGTATTTCCAGCTTTTTCTGTTCATGTTGGCTGAGGTTGATCATCTGATCAGTACATGCTGCTTTTACCAACTGAGCCATTGGGGAAACTGAAGGTTTTATTTTCGTTGGAAGAAAATTGGATTTCACAATTTTGCCTAGGACAATATTAACGCTCAGTTACTAATACAATAAACTACCAGATCAGCATCTATTTTTGCCAAAAAGTACTGAATCATTGGTCACCATTCAATTTATCTGGAGTCAAGCCAACTGCGGGTGAAGGGAGTTTTGATTTAGCAACTGAATCACTCTGGATTCATTCTGCAGTAAATGATGACGGGTGAAACCAAGGCGAATCTGAAGAGAGGGAGTGGCCATTTCAATCGAGACTACACTAATTTGATCTTTTATATAAAAACAAAGATAGTCTTTTGGTCTTCCTCTTCAAATGCCAAGTTAGTTATAGGTTTAAAAGCAAACATGTTATTACTTATGATGGAAGGAACCGAGACTTAACAACCTGCAAGGGAATAGTATTGGCAATAAAGTGAGGTGGATTCTTGCCTTTTCCTGCCCGTCTCTTCACAGTGTGTAACTCTAAAGTGAAAATGTGCCTTTTAGAGTATTTGACTGGAGGCTGAAAGTTCCCACTGAAAGAAGTCTTTAGAGGTTTTAGTATGGTTCCAGCTGTTTAGCAAAGCTATTTATTTAGCTTGTAAATCGTCCAGCCAAAAATATACCACACAATGATGGGGAACCACAAACTCATTGCTGTATCATTAAAAAAAAACAACATACTTCTGTGATTTTGTGATGGGGAAAAAACGTTTAATTCTTTGTTGTCCTGATCACTCACTGCATTTTCCAGATTTATCCTTGCATAGAGATGCAACTGTCACATGGTACAAATCATTAGGAACAAAAGAAGTCCTGTAAGGAGCAAAAGCCGAAGTATAACAGAGGGTAGTACAGTATCATGCCGCCCCTTTGAATCATCCCAGAATCATTCTGGGGAATGGGAATGTTTTGGCAAGCTCCCCTCCAGACAGGTGATTAAAACCAGACCAAATGGGCACCGAATGTGTACTCTGTCAGAACAAAAAAAACTAATTGGATTCACATTGAGGGAAGATACTTAAAATACTGCAGTAACAAGAAAAATCTGCTCCACTAAATTACAGACGTCAGTGTGGATGTTTTATTATTAAAAAGAATAAGTTGGTCCCAATTATTTAAAACAAAACTGCGTTTAGTTAGTTTTATGGAAACCATTTTTTTTAAGTGTAACAATGTTCAAAAAAATTAAGTTTAATGCTATCCAGTAATTTAATGTGCAATTGAGCAATATCTATTCTAATATTGCTTACAATTGCTTCCTATAACCAGTCCTTGAAGTTGACAATTTTATAGCACTCACAATTAAAATTTACAAGCCAAGATTTGGGGGGAGAGAGTAAAGTTTTATGGGCTTCTGGAAATCCAGGTATTGGAGACAATTGGGTGAGTCGGTGAGGTGGGTGGGACAGATTGGCTGCAGACTTTCTGATGGTGAATATCCGCACTGCTCTGTTCTTGGGCAAGTGGAAGGGTACCATGTGATTTAAGTAGGGAAGCCTAGATAATCTGGGGGGGGGGGGGGGGGGGGGGAGATTTTCGTCTTCATTGCCTGTACGGTAATCTGGCAGATTGGATCAATGGAATGAAAATCAGCCGGATTCTATAACGGGTGGGTGATCCACTCCGCCACATTACCACCCCAGGCGCTGAAGCCGAAAATCTATCCCCTGGTGTCTGCTCCCTCGTAATCAGAAGGATCTGTGCTGGTTGTGGGTCAGGATGACATTTGTCACTTCTCTCTCCCACCCCCCCCACCCCCCCCCCCCCCCCCGCCAACTCCAAAGCCCCCTTTGTGCTCCAGCTGAGATCTTGTCAGCTTAATGCTTAAACTGATTTCAGTTTTATTTTTTTTCCACACCAGTGTGTGTGTTGCCCAATTCTCCCTCCTCCTCTCCTGAAGTCACTGACTCGTGCTGCGGTATGGATCTACAGGTGCCAGCTACCCTTTGGTACTTGACCCAACTTTTGTCATGTATCAGCAGTCTATTCGACCACTTCAGGCATCATGACTGAGCCACTCCTGTCTTTGCCCAACGTCCCCACACACGCAATTTCTAAGGGGGAACCCCTGGCTGATTTCCCCCACCCCCCCACACACCTTCCTAGCTGAGACAAATTATAGCAACCTCATCTTACAATCACCCCTACTCAGATCAGCTCGCACAGCATAGACCATGGCTCAAACCTGGGACCTTTCTGGTCTGTGTGGCTCAGTTGCACACAGGCAGCTATATACCAACCTAACCATCAGGAGCATGTGTTGAATGCATGTTATATAAAGGTTTTTACAGGGTTTTCTTAGTTTATTCAAGGTATGATGCTAATTAGTGATGTTTGTAATGAACCCTCAAGCATTTTTGGAAGCGCTTTTTGCAAGATCCAGAAAATAATCAAAGCCAAAGTGAGAAAGGTTCCAATTTAGCACAATTCATTCCGATCCGTCAAATCTAGCTGAGGTCAGGTTGTAGGTTCAATTCGATGCTGATTCTTTGGGCAATTTTTTAAGTTACTTTGCAAGTTATTATGAAAATGAAGTCCAGCAAGCGTAAGAGACCACCTGATGGATGATCTTATTGTATAATACGCCACAGTAAACTTTGCACACTGGCTTACAAGATCATTTAACCTCCTGATTGTGCTTCTGTAATATTGTTTCAGTTTGCTAATGAACTGATGAAATAATTCCATGGAAATTTATTCAGGGATTATGGATGCTGATCATTAGTTCTTCTGTAGCCAGAATTTGGTATGAGCATTAGTAACTGGGCAAGACATCTCTACTGAGGAAGTCTGGATGTAGGAAGGTAATGTTGCATTATTGTTTAATGTGACACAGAAGTATTCCCACAGACTAAATTTCCCCAACACCTCGTGGAAAAGTTCATAATGTGAAAATGTAAGTCTAATTGGAACTGCAACATTATAAAATGGAATAAAAGTTTGTTGCCTTTCTAACTTAATTGAAAATGTTACCAAAATAAAATAGTAGATACTTCTTCAGAATCTAGTTGTGCTGCCCAGCAAAGACTAATTCCTGGTTCATTCCTGCATTCCAAGAATGTTTTAATAGTGCAAATCCACCTGTTACAGAAGTGTATTTGAAATTCAACCTGCACTGCACGCATTTTGGTGAGCTAGTTTACAAATAGCTGTAGTAACAGGTTCAGCACTTGAACTAAGACGTCTGCTCTTCAAACCTGTATGTTCAAGCACAGGAGCTGTGATTGCTCTATACTCAGAGGGTTAATCCTTTGAGGTCTGCAGTAGCAATTCTGCCTGAAAATGAAAAATATCCTTTATATAATCTCGTTATATCTCACCAGTGACAGTGAGTTACAGCATTTCTTTCATGAATGTGAAAGACCCATAACTCATGAATGCTGCAGGGGCAAGAGAGTTATGGTGGTCTTTTGCACGTAAAGGAATGACTGGAAGTCCCTGTCGCTACTAAGGTGTTTAGTGGGTGCAAGGTTTTAGTTAGAAACTTGAGCTGATTTTGTTAATGAATTCTGGAGCACCATTCGCAGATCCATTTATGTTATTTTTCACATCTGAAATATTGTTCTTGTGGACTCATGAAAGCTTGCATTTTCCACTTGCTGCTGCTGGCGATCTCCAGGAGCATATACTGGGGCAACTGTTTGCCCCAGCCCGTGGTTTTCAGGCCATTAATTTTAATTGCCCAAAAAACCACGGGCTGGTGGGTGCACAATTTCCCGATGTTCATTCTGGGAGTGATGAAGTGCAAAATCCCAGTCGGGCTATCCATCACACCCAAAGTGCAGTTTTCCTTTCACAACTTTATTTGGAGATTATTGAGAACTGTGGGTTGGTCCTTTTTTAAATTTCTGTAGTTCTGTTTTATTTCACATCAAAAATCCATCATTGACTTTGGCAAATGTTACAATAAAAACTGCACTTTGTAATAGTAAAGGAGATTGGTGATTGAGAGGAGTTGAAGAGAGCTAACCTATATTTTTATATTTTAAATGGAGAACTGTACTTTCAAGCAAAAAAAAAAGTACAGGTAACAGTGGAGTATATAAAAAAGCTCATTGTACCCAGCTGTACAAAAAATAGAATACAGTACTTGGTTAAATATTTATACTTAACAAACTACATGGCGTTTATCCTATATTCTTGTGCCATATTCATAGCAATTTAATTATAATGAATAAGCCATGCTGCAGGTTCTGCAGGAAATCTAGTTTGGTTCATTTATATAATTTCCATAATAATACAGCTGTTGTACACATGAAAGGTTCTTGACATTATAGGTAACTGCTAATTATGCATGATTCTGCAATAGTTTATTGCAGCTCAGGGACTAAGCTGGACACTCACTAATTGCTAATATGACTTTATGTGGAGAGATGCATGTTCTTTTGGCTAATAATCTAGAGAATAGGTATCCTATCACCATATTTAATGGGTTGGCTGATGAATTTCAGAGCTGGCTAATAAATTTTGTGATGGGTTAATATTTATGGATAGTAATGAGAAAAAAAATCTGGCTTTCTCTCTCTAACCCCCTTACAATCCATCAGACATCCAACAAGCAAGTTTTGGTAGAGTATCGTTGTGTATAGAAATTAATACTGTAGATTAAAATAGTATAATTTTTATTTATTCTCAGGATGTGGACAACAATGGTCACATTTGATGAGAAGATAGTGGTGGGGTAATTCTGTCTGTAGTGATTGTTTTAAGCTTGTTGGGCCACTTCAGAGGACATTAAGAGTCAATCATATTATGGATTTGTAGTGAAGTCATTTGGATTTTTTACGACAATTTTAATCATTTTTCCTGGTGCTAGCTCATAATTACCAAATTTATTGAATTCAGTTTCATAACTTGCCGTGGTGGGATTTGAGCTCCTGACCTCTGAGTGCTAGTCTGTTATCGTAACCACTACACTACTGTGCCTGGGCCTTTTTTCTTTCCAGCCCAGTATCATAGTCGATGTTTCAAAATAGCATTACACAAATTTATAATTTGTTTCTGCTAATTATGTACTGTGGCAAGTTTTGAAGTATTTTTGTGTGGGGGCGCTGCCTTTCACGTTAGACCACAAGTCGAGATCCGCATAATTTGATCATTCATTCGTTCAGTACTGAAAGACTTTTTGACATTTCAAGCTACACCTATTTAAATGTAATAATGGGCCATGTTTTCCGATCGGAGGCTTCCCGCGTGCAGAGGCCTCCGATCTGGAAAAATCTACGAACTTACCTGAGGGCTCCCGAGGCGCCTATACTTCCGCTCCTGGGCCTCTCCAAACTCCAAGTGTGCAGGGCCCACGTATCCCAGGGGCGCAGGCAGTTCGCAAGCGTCCCTGGGTTCACGTGGGCCATGGGGAGCCAATCAAAGAAGGGAATCTCCCTTCATACACTTGACAGATAGACCTGTCAAATATATAAATGGAGATCACCCCAAAAACATAGTAAAACTTTAAATAAATTTTTTTAAAACCATCACCTTTTTAAAATTAGTTGAAATTACAATAAATTAAATATTTTAAACAAAAATTTAATTTTTTGAAAAAATAATTAAAGTTTTTTACAGAGCTAAAAATAAACTTACCTATTTTAAAGTATTTTCAAATGATAAATGAGTGGGGAAAAAAAAATATTTTTACTTTTTTCAAAACTCATCCTGGTAAAAGCAGGCCTTACGCCTGCTTTTACCAGGTGTAAGAATTCTAAGGGTTTTCTGCGGACGGAGGGTCTCCAGAAAGCGGAACTCTCTGCCCGCGGAGGCCCTTCTCCAGGGCAGGTGAAGAGGATTCTTGACAGATCGGAAATGCCGGTTTTCAGCGCATGCCTGAAACCGGCTTTTCCGATGTCCCTACGGGTGCGTACACAGCACGTACACACCCGTAGGGATCGGAATATCCGGCCCAATATGTGCAAAATTCAGTTTTCTGTCTCCCATGATGGCTTGGTGGATAACTGGACCAATGGTGTGTTACTGAGCCATACCTACAGGAATGTTCTAGGATCCATTCCTGGTCTGTGCTGACTAAGTTGATCTCAGCTAGGGCAAGAGTTGGCCGCTACAGTTGGGCTCGAGAGGCAAAACCCAGGCCAGGGTTCCAACTCCTGGTTGCTCTCCAGTGAACCTGGCCAGAAGTGGATGTGTGTGGACGCAGGGCTAGGACATGGTCAAGTTTAGTTGTGAGGGACCCTTTGGTTGATTAACCCATTGACATTCACTGCAGCTTGCACATGATAAATGGCCACTTGGGTGAGGTAGCAGCTGATCCCCGTGAACAAGGATAAGATCAGACTGTAATGCCACCCTACCCTATCCTACCCCCATGATCAGATAACCTGCCAACGTTCGCCCAGATGAAGAATGGCCACTTAGGCAAGGTAGTAGAGGACAACCATTGCAAGTTGTACAGTAGCATGACTGAGTGCTTCTGGAGGAGGGCGGTCCTTGCACTTGTTGCAACAAAGAAACTCTCTGTTGCCTGCCCTGATGATTATGGCTTTGCTGTTTTCCCTCCTTCCGCCCTCCGCCTATATTCAATCCATGATCTTTGTAATGGGAGCAACCATACCTTTTTTTTTACTCAGACTTTGTATTTCTCTGCAATTTCATTGACAGGATTGGCAAGAAAATTTTGTCACTGGAGTATTTGAACAATTGTAACTTACATGACTCAGGTTGGAGTACATGATGAGAAATGACCTTTTCAATATGACTGTAGATTTGAAAAGATCTTATAATTTGATTTCCAGGAGAACATTTCTCACAGTATTATTGAAAACTCAATAAATTTGATCTCCCAAGGCTGATACCCACAATCCCCTTGGGCTAGAGGCAGATACGATGGCAATGCAAGACCTTATTTTAGCAGAGTTTTTAATTGGTATGTGGTCTACATCCCAGATTGAATATTGAGAGCACAAATGAAGGTTAACACCTTACTAGTACTGGTTATCATCATTTGGAAATGAGTATCCAACTACAGTACCTGCTGCTCTCATAGTAATCTTGAGTATTTATGCAAATTGTACTATTTTAATTTTGCAATAAGGATACTGAAAACGTTTAGAAGTACTGTTATAAGAAATGTGCAGTGTTGAAGGTATTGAAAAAGCATAATTAAGAGTAGATTAAAATTCTTTAAGAATGTAAATTGAAGGTGATGTTAAGCATGTTATCCTCAGCCTGCACTGTGTGGTACAGCATTTATCTCACTTCAAATAGCAACCATAATATCTGTAAGATACTCTGAGAAAGAGAAATAGTTCACAAGTATCACTATATTTCACCTTTCACCCTTTCCCTTTGAATAGAATAATAAGTTGTCTCCACATTAAATAAGTGCGTTGCACATAAGCCAACCTGAATGTAACCAATTCACCATATCATGAATGGCGTTCAGTGAAGTACTATGTAATTCCATGGAAAGGGAAGTTTATAATATTTAAATTGGTTTCATTTGCCTAATTTGTAAAGTTAAATATGTACCCACTGGGTTTTAAACTGTCATAGTTCAAAAGTTCTGGATGAATTTCTGTCTTTTTTAAAATGCAGCTTTTT
Organism: Squalus acanthias; assembly: GCA_030390025.1. NCBI lineage: Eukaryota > Metazoa > Chordata > Chondrichthyes > Squaliformes > Squalidae > Squalus > Squalus acanthias. The sequence goes on along the minus strand of CM059437.1, from coordinate 94,506,396 downwards.
CTCCAGCGCCTGAAGATTTTATTAGTTGTAGGATTTCAACTAATCTCTAGACCTGTGAGGTTTTGAAGGAAATTTTTATCTTTAACAACTTACTGTCAGCCATTTGGAGCTAGAAGCCTTCAGATGTGAAATCATTAACACTACTGTAGGCGTTTATCTACATAATGCATTCTGACATTTTTGTCTTCATGCAAGACACTGTGCATAATGGTACGTGCAAATGCTGTCATATCTTTATATAAACGCTGAACGACTTCCCTTCTCCTCATTCCCTATACGCTTAATCTTCTATTTGGGAGGGTGAGCAGTGACGCACATTCTTCTTCAGGTTTCCACATCTGTTGTGCTCTGGATGAACCTACAAGAGCTGCATCGCCAAGAAGTGCGATTAATAATGGTTTAGTTTTTCCCATATTACTCGGCCTGCGCAATGATTTAATTGAGAACTATTAAAGTTTCAGTGGTAGATGATTAGATTTGTACCCAGAGGGTGTAAGGTTAGAACCCAGCAATCAACATCATTTAAACTCAACTTCCCTTCATGAGTCTGTTTTTGGCCAGGCCATTCAGTGGGAGCAGAGTAGAGTAGCGTATCTGTGTGTGGATGAAAACAAGCAGGACCAGTCCCATCCCATAGACTGACACTTTCGGTTGACTCAGAATTCAGCCACATTAACAGCTCTGTTTAAATTCCACTCGGACCTAATACATTGTAATTTGGAGTAGGAAGTCTGCAGCTCAGCCCGTCCCTCCTTCCTGGCTAAAAGGGGAACCATGGCAACAATAAGGACTTAATGGAGAGAGGAGGTCCTGGTAAAGAAAAATCCTTACAGAGAGCATGATTGAGAGATGAAAGACTGACCGCTGCTGGGATTTGAGATTCTAACTGTAAAATGTATAGTGAGTGCACCGCTTTCTCAACAAATGAGTTGTATTAGGTTTTATAATACCGATTAAGCCCACATTCTGTAGTCTGACTCCTAACCAGCTACATCCAGTTCAGCGTTAGTTAGCAGTAAAAGAAAAAGCATCTGACTCACTTATCTGCTGATGCTGGTGACTCTGGGTTCATTTAAGTCCGTTCGTCCTAATGAATGGGGGAAAATGGAAAATGATAATCACAAGACAGCTACCAGAGGCTGTTTGACGAACCTTAAGAAACCTTACACTAAAACCTTTGTATATATTTCCTCACTTGTATAAATGAGACAGTGTTGTAAAGAATCAGCCTTCCAATATCAAAAGAACTTGAAGTTCATATCCTGAAGGTTGTTCAGTTTATAATAATCCATGTGATCAGGGGATCCAATTACAATTTTAAAACGCTTAAGCCTTCAAACATAAAGGGATAAAAAAGTAAGTTTCCTTTCCCAAAATGGATGAAATAAACCCCTTTTGTATTTTTTCCACATCAGCCACTTCTGTATCTGTGTACTGTACTTGTGTGGTTTCATCTGCAATATTTAAGAGTAATTATAAGGAACTTCTTTCCTATTCTCTTGCTCCCGCAAATAATTATGTCTGGAATGCAATAGTTTAAAGTAAAGGAAGAAAAAAAAATCAGGTCAATTAACACGTCTCGGTTATGGAAAAACAAAATGAATAATTGAGTACAACTGAATTTGATTGCTTTGGCCTGATTGAATCTGATCTGGTTTTGAAAACTGCACTGTAGTGGCTGCCATAGTGGATTTTGTATCACGAGACTTGCGCTATATGTGCATCAGGCTTGACGTGTACTGTACGCTAATCAACATCACATGTTCCTTTTTAATGGTGGTTCCAATTAACTGTGGGTTAGGCAGATTTCAGATGTTCAGCTGGAGGTTTTCTGTGATGTGGGATTTCTGTATAATCATTACCAAAAAAATCTTAGTGAAACATTTGAGCTGAGTGAAAGTTATGCTATGTGGATCTGATTTTTAATATAAATTTTTGGTACATTACTCAGTGTCGTCTAGATTACTCATGTGTTGCACCCTTGGCAATGTGGTCAGACTAGTTAATTTCATTAACCCTCTGTCTCTAGTTTACTTTCTTACCTTGGTGGACCAAACCAGCTGGACTAGTGTAAAACCATCGAACGAAGGCTCCTGTGTAACCTCGTTGACGTTACAAAAATGGCATTGGATTCAAATGTGAATTCACATGAATGCAACATCTGTTTTCTATAGTAAATGAAAACAAACGCCACATCAGTAAATTGGCCCGAGCTTACCCCCCTGCCCTGTATCTGACATCAAACCAATCGGAGCTCATTTGAGAAAATGGCTGTCGTATACCCAAATTAATAAAATACACTCCCATAGTCAGCTAGGCATTCTCTGCAACTGTCTTTCCCCCTGTGTACAAAGTGGACAGATGCCTTTGCTCTTAAACTAAACTAGCGGATTCCTGACCAAATCTCCTGGCCGTGTCTCTGCTTGACCTAGCCAAGCAGCACCAAGATAAGTATCACAGATGGGTTGAAGTTGCACTTACTGCTGGGGTAAAAAGAACCCAGGAGAGAGAGAGAGGAGGAAAAAAGTTTATTTTAATGGCTGCCCTTCACCACCGAAGGCACTAAATCATGTTGAGGAACAGTTCGGGTGCACCCTCAGTTACCTCAACAAAGTGGCTAATCTTTCATGACTGAACCTAGAGCAAGTGCCAGTGGGCTATTTTCTCAGGACAGTAACCCAGCAACGCTGCAGGAACGGCAATATACATTCAAGTCAGGATGGTGTGATTTGGATGGGAACTTGGAGGTGTTGTTGCCATGACATTGTTGCTTTTGTATTTCTCGGTGGTGGAGGTCACAGGGGTAGGAAGTGCTGTTGAAATAACCTTGGTGATATGCTGCAGTGCATCTTGTGAACCAAACATACTACAGCCATTATGTGCCAGTGATTTGGGGGTGGGGGGTGGATATTGAGTCCATTGGCAGGGGTGCAGATCAAGCTCTAACTGGATGGTGTCAAGCTTCTTGAGTGTTGTGGCTGCACCCATCCAGACAAGTGATGAGTATTCCATTGCATTTCTCACCTGAGCCTTGTGAAGAGACATTGAGGGAGTCAGGAGGTGAGCCACTTGAAGTAGAATACCCAGCCTTTGTCCTGTTCTATATGCCATGCTGTTAATGTGGCTAATCCAGTTAAGTGTCTAGTCAGTGAGGACCCAAAAGTTGTTGATGGTGGGGGACTCTGTGATGGTGGTACCATTTAGAGTCAGGAGAAGATGGCTGGATATGCTCTTGTTGGCGATGGTCATTATCTGGCACTTCTGTGGCACAGATGTTAGTTGCCACCTGTCGGCACAAGTCTGGATGTTGCCCATGTCCCACTGTAGGCTGGCATGGGCTGCTTCTTTATCAGAGGAATTGTGAATGGAGATGAACACTGTAGAATCATCAGCAAGCACTCCCACTCCTGACTGGGTATACTTCCCTGAGGAATTTCTGTAGCGATGTCCTGGGGCCGCAATGAATGGCCTCCCAACACCCACAACCATCTTTCTTTGTGTCAAGTATGACTTCAGCCACTGGAGGGTTTTCCCTTTGACCCTCATTGACCTCAGTTTTGGCAGGGCTTCTTGGTGTCATACTCATTCGAAGGTTGCCTTGATATTGAAGGCAGCTCTCGCCTCTCCTCTAGCATTGAGCTTTTGTGTCCATGTCTGGAGGTGGTAATGAGCTCTGAAGCCGCATGGTTCTGGCACTAAACCATGATCTAATTGAATGGCAAAACAGACTAGAGGGGCTGAATGGCCTACTCCTGTTTCTATGAACCCAAATTGAGTATTGGTGAGCAGGTGTCTGCTGGCACTATTGATCACTCCTTCCATCTTTTTCCCTCCAGTCTGTGGAACAGTTCTCCCAACTTGGGCACCAGTCCCCACATGTTAGTGTGGCGAACTTTGCAGGGTCAACTGGGTGAGATTGCCTAAGTTCTGTCCTGATGCAATGGCTGTCATTGCTGTTAGATCCGTATGAGTTCATTCCCCCTTATTTGTGAACCTTTTAGCGATTGTTTTCAACTGAGTGATTTGCTAGGTCACTTCAGGGGCATTAAGAGTTAAGCTCGTAATGTGGGACAAGAGTCATGAGTATAGTCAATATTGGCCACTGCAGTTACAACTGAGCTATCATAGCTGAAGATTGCATGTAGCGCTACATTGTCTCAGAAAATTGAAAAATAGCAGTAGCGTAAGATCATGGTACCATTAAGCAGATGTATATAAACTTGATATCCAGTATGCAAATATTTGATTTTTTCATGCAAACCAATCTGTGTATTTCCATATGATTCCCAGTAATAATACTTCCTCTATTGATTCAATTCTTATTCAAACAAAACCTGAAAAAACATGCAGCAACATTCCACAAAAAGCAACAATAAATGTGCCTGACTGGTCTGATAATCACGAGGTCTGAAGCCATTAGCTGAGAGCTCTTGTGCAAGTAGTTGCAAGTTTCCACCATACAGTTTATCTTTACGCAAAGCTTCTGCTAACTCAACAATGCGTGAGAGTTTGAAGCCACTGACTGAAATTCTCTGGAGCCCCACCTGTTCCAGAGGGGGAAGTAGGGGGTCCTTCTGATGGTGAGGATATAGGGTTGGAAGCTCATATCGTGGTCAAATAGAGGCTGCTAACATTCTGGTTGAACCTAAGACAGTGGCTGGGGAGGCGGATGAAGTTGATGGCAAAGGTATGGAGTTTGTGGCCAGACGAAAGACGATGGCTTCGGTCTTCCCATTGTTTAGCTGGAGAAAATTGCGGCTTATCCAAGACTGGATGTTAGACAAGCAATCTGACCGCACAGAGACAATGGAGGGGTAGAAAGATGGAACTAGATGTCAATGCATACATCTGGAAACTGACTTTGTGTCTGCAGATGATGTCGTCAAGGGGTAACATATAGATGAGAAAGAGGAGGGGGCCAAGGATGGATCTTTGGGGACTCTGGAGATGACCGTGCAGGGATGAGAAAAGTAGCCATTGGTAGAGATATTATGATTGGATAGGTAAGAATGGAATCGAGCAAGAGCAGTCCCACCGAGATGGACAAGAGGCATTGGAGGAGTATGGTGTGATTGACTATGTCAGTGCCTGCAGAGAAGTGCATAAAAAGCTGGTAAATCAGATGCTGTGTTCAGTGCAAAGTGAATAAGCTCTCTTTCCATTTGAAGTCTTCAACCAAATACCCTTGTTTCTTAATCAAACTTTTCACGATATTGCGTATCATCTTGCTTTAAATTTTTCTTTTGGGGTGTTTTCTCCTCTGCTGCTAATTGTTTAATCAGAGTAATTTATAATTTCCATTTGATGCATTTAAATCAGTTGGGTAATAGTTGTCCCAGTAGCTCAACAGGTGGGTCAGCCATGCATACAAGGAATATCCCATATCTGGTGCTCTCAGCTGAGGCAGTAGTGAGGTTTTTCAATTGGCCTCAACCTTTCTGAGCAAGGGTTTCCAATCCATACTACTATCCAATGCCTCTAGCTGGAAATACATGTTTGTGGCTGTCCGGTGAGGACACACTGAATCCAGCTGTGCCCCATTATCAATAAGCCTGCCAGCATTCACTACCTAAGCTCTTGTTGGGCATGGTACTTGATGGCCATCAGTGCTCGTATGAAAACCAAAAACAAAACTCTGGCATGAGTGGATACATTTAGAAGAGTAAAGGGAAAGAAATAATGAAGGAGTGAAAAAGATCTCGGTAAAATTGTGTCACTGAGGTTTGTAGTGTCAATGGGCTCAGTATATCCACTATTCTTCAAAGGAAAGAGATATCTTGGTAACTGAGGAACTCCAAATATTTAACTATTGGGTGCCTAGGTGACCTGCCTTAGAACCAGCAGGGAAACCAGCCCAGAAGAAAACAAATGTCATGAAGCCTAAACTTCACTACATTACTTAAGCTGACCTTTAAATGGGCACCATAACTAACCTGTTGATTGGGAAAGTTGTAATTTATAGCTTTGATTAAAGTAGCAGATCTCCTGTGGTTTTGCTAATGGGTCGTCTGGAGCACATTTGTGATGTTTAACTGTTAAGATGGACCTGCGTTCAACCTGGCTGCTTCCTTTCAGACCACTGCTCAGGTAGTCCCTGTGGGAAGCAGTCTTACGTTCAGTTACTGGTCACTGGGGAGAAGTCAGGTTATCAAAAGCCAGCAAGAAATTTACTGTCCTTTCTTTTGGCACTCCAAAGTATGAGAGACGACGCTCGATACAAATAGTTTTGTATATAGATAGGTATCCCAGAGCTTTGAAGCACTGGGCGCCTGTGTGTCGAGCCAGAAGAAACCAACTCAGGAAGCATGATCAGCATGAGAAGAACATGTAGTACGGCCAGGAATGAAGCTTTGACCCTGACAGAAGTATCAAAGCCCTTATTTGTCCTGATCAAAAAGTAAATATTTAATGGTAATGTTTCTCTCCAGAAAACATTGCTAGTTGCTGTAGCATGGCTTCATGGGCGCCGACAACGCTCAGATACCTCTCCCAAGTGGCCATTCTTTATAAGCCAAGACCGTTTGCGCAGGCATGCTATTTAACTGCATGGAACATCACAGCCACATGGATCCTGACACATGCATGTTACAGCAGGAATCCAATCAGAAATGGGAACAATGCCTGATTTCCTCCCCTGCCCCTCCCAAAGCTCAGATTGTAACTCTCCAACTGCTATTTCAGCTGAAATCAGCGAATTCAGCACACACTGGGGATTGGATGTTGTATCTTTTGGCCTGTATGGCTTTGCACCAGTAATAATTCAGACATTTAAAAAATATATAATTTTTTGACCAAGTACTAGCATTCAAAAAAGACGCCAGCCAGCCAACACAAGGCCACTAAATTGAAGAAGTTAGATTGCCCAATATAAGGTGCAGATATGATGAAACACAGCGGTCAGATGTTGTGGGAGGAACTTCCGTGTGGAAGAAAATTTATGCAAAATGGAGTTGGACTAAAAAAGCTAATGAATATATAAATGTGCACTTTCCCTCAAGCAGAAGTATTGTTGTGACTGCTTGTGGAATGAGTTTACTGTAAACCGTTCTGTACAGTACAGCAGAAGTTTTATAAAACTAGGAGTATCATATTACAGGAGATCTTTTGGGTTAAAACCCATAAATATTTTGTTAACAAATGACTGGTTCTTGCCTACAGTCCTTCAGTGAAGTTGCTGGCATTATCACCCAGTGTATGCAGACATCTAATGCTTCAATAGTAAAACAAACTATCTCTTCAATGAAGTGATAATTTGTATAGATCAGCTGACATGTAAATATTTGTTTTGATATTGTAAGCAGGACATCAAGGAAGTAAGTTTAAGCCAATAGTTTGCTTGTAAGCCCTTCTAGCTTTGTTTTCATTAGTGGTTGCAGTGCAACACCTACTGATTTTCAGGATGAGCCAGTTAGTTGTTATCATGTTTTCGTTTTCAGTAGAACGCCCACTTGATAAGATCACAGTGGGCTCTAATTGAAAAGCATTAATCAGCCTACGAAATTCCAGGGAATTATAAACATGTCAAATGCGCTATAAATATTTGCATATTGATAAAATATGAATTCTTTGTGTGCAAATGTTTTTTTTTTGTGAATTGGCTTTCCAATGCACATCTTGTGTGTATGACGAACTAAATGATAAAAGCTGCCAATCTGTGATCATTATTAAGGTTTCATTAAAAATTCTCTAAGATAGGCCCATTTGCCAGCTTTTGAGGAAAAAAAATCAGGATTGCAATGATCATTGCTACTTTTATTCAGAGTACACCCATACCCTTCCCCATTACATAATGAAAAACAGCATACTTACAGAAAGCATTACCAGTTGCAAGTTTGTACACAATGCTAAGCCACCTCGTGATGTCACTGGGGGTCTGTCCTTTTCCAACCATGAATAATTTGATTAGAAAAATCGAGGACTCCTACTTCAGACTAGCCTGAAAGCAGCTCAGCTCATGAGATCGTATGTAAATAAATGTGGTAAGGAGGCACACAGATAACACCAGTTTGGAGGAGGTTTTAATACCTGAAACAGTAACCGATTTGTGCTGTCTCTATAGATTCTGCCTTGAGTGCTGAGTATCTCCAGCGTTTTGTTTTTGATGCAGATACCACCCTTTGTGATCATAATTAAACGAGCACCACTGTAAAAACACCTTTGGATACAGTTCAGCTTGCATTGATGAAGCTAACTCAGTTAGTCTCTAATTTAACACTGTGCAAGGCCCATGATCATGGTTTCCAAAGCACAGGTAGTGGTGAGACCCTCAATGATCAACTGCTATTCTTAGCAGATGTGTTGGACTGCCAGTCTTGGTGAGTCCTTGCAGTTTTACATTTGGCCTGCAGCCGCATGTACAAGGCCTGTAATCCAGAACCCAACCACACTGTCATCGACCTTGCACAATGTAAAAGCAACTAGTGAGACTGGAAAAGGCTAACTCACCCTCCAGTTTTCTCTTCACTTTTGCCTTTAACCTTGGTCAACCTGTTGCTAATGGATAAAATAGTTATAATCATGATATGCATCTTGCCAGCATTCTGAAAAACAAATGGTTACTGAGAGAAACAAAAGTAAAGTAAGTCAAAGAAATGAGGAAATACAGGTGGACTGTTGAGGAGTTAAAATAGAAAACTGAGGAAAGGGTTTTGTCGGCTCAAAAAAGATGTGAAGGGTTTAAAGGTTCATTCAGTGAAAAGGTATTTCCACATTCTGAGGTACTAATGAGATTTATTGCAGCGTTATATACTCTAGTGCCAGACATAAAAATGTTTTTTGTAAAGATATGTTTGTTTATCTTTCGGATGAGACGTTAAACCGAGGCCCCATCTACCTTCTCAGATGGATGTAAAAACATTGCATGGCACTACTCAAAGAAGAGCTGGAAAATTCTCCCAGTTTATCCCTCAACTAACACTACCAAAAAACAATTTATTTACTGGTCACTTATATCAAGGCTGTTTGTAAGACCTTCGGAAAATCTCCTGGTGTTCTGACCAACGTTTATCCCTCAACCAACACACCAAAAACAGATGACCAAGTCATTTATATCAGGGATGTTTATAGGACCTTGCTGTGTGCACCTTTGGCTGCTGCATTTCCCTTCATTACAACTATGCTTCAGAAGTATTAGCTATGAAGCGCTATGGGACATCTTGAGGACGTGAAAGACACTGTATGAATGCTAGTTTGTTAATGTATTCAGGTTAGCTGTGACTAGATTGGGTCCTTTACCAAGAAATATTTAGTGTCAAGCCGACTGTATTTAGACTTGCGTTAAGCTCAGCTGGAGCAGAAGCCAGAGCATTACAATTGAACTCCACATCGCTGGGCTAGGGAGGAGGAAACATCAGACGGCATGCCTGCTCCTGATCATGATTCAGTGGACCTGCTGGAAAGTGCAAGTGTGTAGATGCCTGGTAACGATTGGGCTCTGCTGCGATACCATGAGTCGATCAAGCTGCCGACATTCACTGTCTCAGCTCATACGTAAAGAAGCGTAACTTTGAGCAGGGTACCGGAGGGGCATCTGCCACTGTGGAACTGTAGCCCAGCAAGTACCTTCAAGGATCTAGAGAGGGGAGAATATTGGAAAAAGAATACACTGCCTTGTGCTTTCAAACCAAAGTTTAAAGCAAAGATGAAGATAAAACTAAAGCGCGAGCCAGCCTTCAGGTATGGAGAAAGGGGAGAAAATTGGAAAGAATAGACTACATTGTGCTTTCAGTAAAATATAGGGCAAGTGTTGTGTTCAGGAAACCCATGATGTAGATTACCATATCAAATACTTACCTAAGCAAGTTTAATTTAAAATACTGGTTCAATTCAATTTGTATCCTTCTTACAGTTTGTTACCCTTTCCCTCTCAGGGTGCTGACGAGTGATAGGGTACATTATGTACAATGTGGCAGGAGATCAATAGAGTGTCAGATTAGGCTCATTTAGATCCATTTCAATTCTAATTGACTTTCTTTAAAACCAAATCTTAAACACCCCCTCATTCCCTAGCTATTTTACAAGTCATTTTTTAATTCCCCCCACCTCTATTTCTTGATTTGAGAAGGTGAACAAGCCTTTGCCTCGGCTGTCTCTTAACTCATAGCACTGTCATCGACAGTGCTATGAAGCGGCACTTACTCACCAATAACCTGCTCACTGATGCCCAGTTTGGGTTCCGCCAAGACCACTCGGCTCCCGACCTCATTACAGCCTTGGTCCAAACATGGACAAAGGAGCTGAATTCCAGAGGTGAGGTGAGAGTGACTGCCCTTGACTTCAAGGCAGCATTTGACCGAGTCTAGCATCAAGGAGCCCTAGTAAAACTGAAGTCAATGGGAATCGGGGGTAAAACGCTCCACTGGTTGGAGTCATACCTAGCACAAAGAAAGATGGTTGTGGTGGTTGAAGGTCAATCATCGCAGCCCCAGGGCATCGCTATAGGTGTTCCTCAGGGCAGTGTCCTAGGCCCAACCATCTGCAACTGCTTCATCAATGACCTTCCCTCCAACATAAGGTCAGAAATGGGGATGTTCGATGATGACTGCACAATGTTCAGCGCCATTCGCAACTCCACAGATAATGAAGCAGTCCATGCCCGCATGCAACAAGACCTGGACGACGTTCAGGCTTGGGCTGATAAGTGGCAGGTAACATTTGCGCCACAGAAGTGCCAGGCAATGACTATCTCCAACAAGCGATAGTCTAACCACCTCCCCTTGACATTCAATGGCATTACCATCGCCGAATCCCCCACTATCAACATCCTGGGGGTCACCATTAACCAGAAACTGAACTGGACCAGCCACATAAATACTGCGGCAACAAGAGCAGGTCAGAGGCTAGGTATTTTGCGGCAAGTGTCTCACCTCCTGACTCCCCAAAGCCTTTCCACCATCTACAAGGCACAAGTAAGGAGTGTGATGGAATACTCTCCACTTGCCTGGATGAGTGCAGCTCCAACAACACTCAAGAAGCTCGACACCATACAGGACAAAGCAGCCCGCTTGATTGGCACCCCATCCACCACCTTAAACATTCACTCCCTCCACCACCGGCGTACCGTGGCTGCAGTGTGTACCATCTACAAGATGCACTGCAGCAACTCGTCAAGGCTTCTTCGGCAGCACCTCCCAAACCCGCGACCTCTTCCACCTAGAAGGACAAGGGCAGCAGGTGCATGGGAACACCACCACTTCCAAGTTCCCCTGCAAGTCACACACCATCCTGACTTAGAAGTATATCGCCGATCCTTCATCGTCGCTGGGTCAAAATCCTGGAACTCTCTATCTAACAGCACTGTGGGAGTACCATCACCACACGGACTGCAGCGGTTGAAGAAGGCGGCTCACCACCACCTTCTCAAGGGCAACTAGGGATGGTCAATAAATGCTGGCATTGCCAGCGACGCCCTGATCCCATAAACGAATTAAAGAAAAAAAAAACAGGGCAACAACAGAGCAGGTTGGTTGCTCCTCATGTTTTCCATCCTCTTCCATTTCTCTCCACCACATACTTTCCCACATTGATTGTCTTAATGGCAAAGCTCATCCTTTGGGGAATCGGACTATAGGGAGAAATTGCATTTTATTATTCCATGGCAGTGTGTCAGTGCCCAAATGCAGCATTGGACTGCCCAAGTAAATCTAGCTTTTACTAAACTACTTTCAAACTGAATGGGACGAAAGAAAGGAAGGAAGGTCAGAGTTTTCACACTATTCTAATGAGAAAGTTACAAAATTATGAGGGGCATAGATAAGGTAGATAGAAAGGAACTTTTCCCCTTAGTAGAGGGGTCAATAACCAGGGGGCATAGTTTCAAGGTAAGGGGCAGGAGGTTTAGAGGGGATTTGAGGAAAAACTTTTTCACCCAGAGGGTGGTTTGAATCTGGAACTCACTGCCTGAAAGGGTGGTAGAGGCAGGAACCCTCAACATTCAAGAAGCATTTAGATGAGCACTTGAAACACCATAACATACAAGGCTATGGACCAAGTGCTGGAAAATGGGATTAGAATAGACAGGGCTTGATGGCCGGTGCGGACACGATGGGCCGAAGGGCCTCTTTCTGTGCTGTATAACTCTATGACTAATCCACATTGTCCAGACAATGCATTATGATAAGGGACATCCGTTAATTTGAAACAGACTAGAATTTATAGCTGAATTATTATTAGAACTTACAAAATTAGCAATGACATCATCATAGCAGTAGACTAGTGTTGATAAGTCTGGACTTCTGATTCCTCTCCGTAAGTAGCGTGTGGAACAGTAGCAATATATCAATGTCTGCTACCAGTTATATATACTTGTGTTACTGTGTAAATTCCCAACAGCTCTAAAACTTTGAATAAGCTCCACTTCATATTTGAAGTAGGAACCATAGCCCAATCAATTCGTGCATGATAATGGTGTGACAAAATAATTGATGTGGCAGGGTATGTTCCAGGCAGATATACGGTCCATGTGAGAAATTGTAGTGTCCCCACCACTACAGTTCCCAAGATATGCTATCTCCATGCAGACCAAGGTGTGACCGATTGAAGCTCTGTCTTTCTAATAAAACATATTCTATTTTTAATATTTATTTCTGCAATTTTGGTAGCTGGTCACCCGGTGGCCATTTTAATTTGTATGACTAATTGACATATATTTTATTTATCTTAAGTGTTGGTCATTTGAAAGAGCAGAGGAGTCAACTCTGTCTAGGTAGATGTCTTAACAAGAGCTAGTTGCCATGGCCACGTAAAAGACAGAAATGCTTAATATTAATGACCTAGCTGCAAGAGAAGGCATGGCTAATCACTTGGAATTGGCAGCCTAAGGGAAGGGTGGAGAATCTAACCTTGCAGTGTGTGAGAGTTGCTTTGTCTCATGGGTGTAAATATTGTGAGGTCGCACAACACCAGGTTATAGTCCAACAGTTTTATTTGAAATCACAAGCTTTCGCGCTGAGGAAGGAGCGATAACTCCGAAAGCTTGTGATTTCAAATAAAACTGTTGGACTATAACCTGGTGTTGTGCGACCTCTCAATTTTGTCCACCCCAGTCCAACACCGGCATCTCCGCATCATGGTAAATATTGTAGCAGGAAATCCTGTCAGGGTGACTGAAAGAAAGAATTTGGATTTATATAGTGCCTTTCACATCCTCAGGACATCCCAAAGCACTTTACAGCCAATGAAATACATTTGAAGTGTAGTCACTGTAGTAATGTAGTAAATGCGGCAGCCAATTGACGCACAGCAAGGTCCCACAAACAGCAATGAGATAATTACCAGATAATCTGTTTCAGTGATGCTGGTTGAGAAATAAATATAGGCTAGGACACCGTCTCTCCCCTGCTCTTCTTCGAAATAGTGCCATGGTATCTTGTACATCCACCTGAGGGGGCAGACGGTTTAACGTCTCATCCGAAAGACAGCACCTCCGAGAGTGCAGCACTCCCTCAGTACTGCACTGGAGTGTCAGCCTAGATTATTGTGCTCAAGTATTTTGTTAACTCTCTGTCAATGCTATACAGAGGCCATTGAATTTCTCCCCACCCCCAAACCTGTGTGTGGTCTGCACCTCCCTCTGACATGACTGAGATCAGAAACTCACCTCTTGGAAAATTCTGCCTTCTGCCTTTTACCATTGCCTTCAATACAACTTTTGTAGTTGTTGCACAAAAAAGTATGTTTCTGATTTGGAAACCGACAGATAAATTTGGTACTGAAAAGGTTAAATGATTGTTTTAAAAACCATGTGGCTGTCATATTAGCCAAAACAGGAAGTGTGATGAGGTTTTTCAGTTACTTATTTCAGTTAAGTGAGATACAGTAATTGGACTGGAAGATGTCAATCTCAATGCACATTCATGTCTAGAATCTCAACCACATTGAAAGGCCAATCAGATGTTATCGCATATATTTCCTAAAGGAATAGTAAAAACAGCAAAAAACAATGACAGTAAGTGACAGTGATGTAACTTAAAAGAAGAAAACAGTTCAATTCCAATTAGACAACAGTAAAGATTTTTTTTTACAAAATAGATATCACTGCAGCTTTTCATCTGTCAACAGCGTAACTTATTTTCAACAGTTGTCTTTGGAATGAAAAATAATTAGCTCAGTTTTCAAGGTTATTTATTGTACCAAGTTATTGAAAGAGATTCCCTCTCTCCTCTTCCGCAACCACTAAATCTATCCTGCTGCCTGGGAGGATTGAAAATTCTCCATTGTCTCTGTCTATGCCATTCCTCAGTTGACTCACAAGGAGGTGTGCTTGACTGGTGGGTCATATTTTGACCGTTTTTCCAGCCTCCTGCAGCTAAGCATTGCACAGCTTCCTTTTTGGAAGTATGACCATCGGTTGAGACTGGAATGTGAAGCTGGACCTCCCCACGTTGTAGATATTGAGCAGTTTGGAAAATCCCCTGATGAACAAATGGCAGTTGAGGTGCTACCAGACTTCTGCCAGGTACACGAGGACCTACATGAGAAGTCTCAGCCCCTTACCCTCAGATTTTCCTTAACCTGCATTCAGCTATGCATCACAGAATAGTACAGCACAGAAGGAGGCCATTTGGCCCATCGAGTCTGCGCCAAGCTCTTTCGAAGAGTAATCCAGTGAGTCCCGCTCTTTCCCCATATTCCTGCAAATTTTTTCTCCTTCAAGTATTTATCCAATTCCCTTTTGAAGGCTACTATTGAATCTGTATCCAGCACCCCATCAGGCAGTGTATTCCAAATTCTAACCACTCATTGCGTTAAAAAAGTTTTTCCTCATGTCGCCTCTGGTTCTTTTGCCAGTCACCTTAAATCTGTGCCCCTCTGGTTACCGACTCTTCAGTCATTGGAAACCCAGGAGAAAGCAGATTTCTGTCCAGGACCCAACACCACAGCAAAGTAAAGCTAAGAAACCAGCAGTGCACTGAAGTATAGTCCTGAAGCGCCACAGGTAACCTCAATAGGTAGCGGGATGGACACTGAAGAATGGAGCAGGTTATCTTAAACTTAAAGCAACTGTGTGACAGAGCAGAACCATGGCAGCCAAAGCACACACTGTAGACCAACATTTAGACTGGGGGAGAGGAGAAAATGGACATAGCTAGAATGATACTTTTGTTATGCTTCAATTCATAAGCCATTCTTATGTTATTTG
Source organism: Squalus acanthias (assembly GCA_030390025.1). NCBI lineage: Eukaryota > Metazoa > Chordata > Chondrichthyes > Squaliformes > Squalidae > Squalus > Squalus acanthias. The sequence goes on along the minus strand of CM059437.1, from coordinate 94,491,257 downwards.
ACCAGATCATAGCTGCATGATTAAAGGACTACCCATAATTAAGGCCCCGAGAATTCTATGGTACATCAACATTAATTTTTGTGGCATGAATATAGATTCAGCAAGATCGGTTCCTGGGTTTTGGATATTTCAATGTAGTAATTTAAATACTTCTTTAATACACTTACATTTTAAACCATCTTACAACAACTTGGCTTTATACAATACCTTTAATGTAGAAAAACATTCCAAGACGCTTCACAGAGGTGTAAGGAAAGATACCGAGCTAGAAGAGATGACCAAATGTAATGCTGAGACTACGTTCAACACATGAGATAAGATTTGTAAATACTACCATCTTTAATATTTAAAAATAGGCTGAGCAGAGCATCAGGTGCTCACAGGCTGAATGCCCAGCTTCTACAAAACCAGCTGATTGAAGAGCTGAGATGAATGGGGTTAGATGATTGAGTGGGCTGCCTAGCAATTGAAGTGTGCAAGGAGTCAAATGGTTCAAGGGAAAGCAAACTCCAACGGTACCCTCCTCCTGACGAAATGCTTAGAACATGGCCTTGTCATAACTAACACCTTGTTCCGGCAGAGAGACAAGTACAAGGCTTCATGGCAGCACCCTCGCTCCAAGCACTGGCATCTGCTGAACTACGTCATCGTCCAAGCGAGGGACCGCAAGGACGTCCGCATCACACGCGCCATGACAGGAGCTGACGACTGCTGGACAGACCACCGCCTAATCTGCTCTGTCCTCTTCATCAATGTAACCCCAAAACAGCGGCGGCAACAGCAACAATGCCGCAGGAAAATCAACGCTGGAGCACTCAAAGACCCCGCTAAGAAAGCCCTATTCAACCTGTGCCTCACAAACAACCTGACGACTCCCAGTGATGCAGAGACACAGAGTGTCCACAGCACCTGGTCTGCACTCAAGGCCTCCATAATCAGCACCTGTGAAGAGACGCTCGGTCACTTGACCAGGAAACGCCAAGACTGGTTCGACGAGAACGACCAGGAGATCCAGGAGCTAATAAGCCGCAAGCGCAAGGCATTCCTGATCTGGAAAAAGCAACACAACTCGAGAGCAAGAAAGCAGCTCTGCAGACGTCTGAAGGCTGAGGTCCAACAAAAAACTCGCGACCAAAAGAACAGGTGGTGGGTGGAGAAAGCGCAGGAGATCCAGCAGCTAGCCGACAACCACGACGTGCGTGGATTCTTTAGCGCAGTCAAGACCGCCTATGGCCCAAGCACCCAAGGTCCTACCCAAATGCGGGCCAAGAACGGAGAGGTACTCATCAAGGACAGGGAGGCAGTCAGTGCCCGCTGGAAGGAGCACTTAGAAGATCTCCTTAACCGAGACTCTGTCTTCGACGCGAGTGTCCTCAACTCCATCCCGCAGCATGCTACCCGCCACCATCTCAGCACAACCCCATGAGGTTGAAAAGGCCATCTGACAACTGAAGAACAACAAGGCCTCAGGAGCAGATGGAATCCCTGCCGAGGCGCTAAAGCATGGCGGAGAAGCACTACTGGCGCGAATTCATAAACTAATTTCTCTTATCTGGAAGGAGGAGAGCATGCCAGGGGATCTCAGAGATGCCGTAATTGTGACCATCTTCAAGAAAGGTGACAAGTCCGATTGCGGTAATTACAGAGGAGCTTCCCTGCTGTCTGCCACAGGGAAAGTCATCGCAAGAATCCTCCTCAATCGCCTTCTCCCAGTGGCTGAAGAGCTCCTCCCAGAGTCGCAATGCGGATTCCGCCCACTAAGGGGCACAATGGACATGATCTTCACCTCACGCCAATTACAAGAGAAATGCAGGGAACAGCACCAACCGCTGTACATAGCCTTCTTTGACCTCACAAAGGCCTTTAACACTGTCAATCGTGAGGGATTATGGAGTGTCCTCCTCAAATTCGGCTGCCCTCAAAAGTTTGTCACCATCCTCCGCCTGCTTCACGACGACATGCAAGCCGTGATCCTGACCAACGGTTCCACCACAGACCCAATTCCTGTACGGACTGGGGTCAAGCAAGGCTGTGTCATCGCACCAACGCTCTTCTCGATCTTCCTTGCGGCAATGCTCCATCTCACCCTCAGTAAGCTCCCCGCTGGAGTGGAGCTAATTTACAGAACAAACGGGAAACTGTTCAACCTCTGTCGCCTCCAGTCCAGGTCCAAGGTCGTCCCTTCCTCTGTCGTCAAATTACAGTATGCAGACGACGCTTGCGTCTGCGCACACTCGGAGGTCGAACTCCAAACCATCGTTAACACCTTCACCGAAGCGTACGAGAGCATGGGCCTTACACTAAACATCCGTAAGACAAAGGGCCTCTACCAACCTGCCCCCGCCACACAGTACTGCCCCCCGATTATCATAATCCATGACCAGGCCTTGGACAACCGTGGACCACTTTCCATACCTCGGGAGCCTACTGTCAACAAGGGCAGACGTCGATGACAAAGTCCAACACCGCTTTCAGTGTGCCAGTGCAGCCTTCGGTCGCCTGAGGAAGAGAGTGTTTGAAGACCAGGACCTCAAACCCGGCACCAAGCTCATGGTCTACAGAGCAGCAGTAATACCTGCCCTCCTGTATGCCTCAGAGACATGGACCATGTACAGCAGGCACCTCAAAGCACTGGAGATGTACCACCAACGCTGCCTCCGCAAGATCCTGCAAATCCATTGGCAGGATAGGCGCACCAACGTCAGTGTTCTCGCTCAGGCCAACATCCCCAGCATCGAAGCTTTGACCACGCTCGCTCAGCTCCGATGGATGGGTCACATCGTCCGCATGCCCGATACGAGACTCCCAAAACAAGCGCTCTACTCGGAGCTCCGACACGGCAAGAGAGCCCCAGGTGGGCAGAGGAAACGCTTCAAGGACACCCTCAAAGCCTCCTTGAAAAAGTGCAACATCCCCACCGACACCTGGGAATCCCTGGCTCAAGACCGTACAAAGTGAAGGAGAAGCATCCGGGAAGGCGCCGAATACCTCACGTCTCATCGCCGGGAGCAAGCGGAAGCCAAGCGCAAACAGCGGAAGGAGCGCACGTCAACCCAAGCACCCCACCCACCTGCCCCTTCAACCACCGTCTGCCCCACCTGTGACAGAGACTGTAGGTCCCACATTGGACTCATCAGTCACCTGAGAACTCATTTTTAATGTGGAAGCAAGTCATCTTCGGTTCCGAGGGACTGCCTAAGAAGAAAAAGAAGAGGTTCAAGGTGTGAAATGCATGGGGAGTAACAAACTGCAAATCAGTGGCAATTAGAAGACTGGTGACAACTGATGCCATTCGGGTTTGGCACACCACATACTCTTTTCCCTACAACCATAAGGGGGAAAACTGTTTGTGGACTTATGAATGCCCAGGAATAAATTCTGATGTCGTTGAATCACACAATACTAGGGCCTTGTCCATAATTTACCACCATCTATCTATGTGTATAATTAATATTATTCCTAAATTCTTCAAAGCAGGGAAAGTAACATGATGGTTGTGATAGGTCTCTATTCACTCTGTGACAACAGGTTGCTTGGGATCTTAGAGAAGCGTACACAAAATATTTCCAGTTTTCAAGTTGTTGAAAGCCATGGAGAACTGATGATTTTAAATGGCCATGTGGCATTGTAATGTCAATTGGGAAGGTCCCTGTAGACTTCCCATATCAGTCAAGAGAAATGACTTAATTTGCATAGAGAAAATGTTAAGTTCTACAACCTGGCCTGTCCTTATTTAAGACATCACTCGATCTTCATTAACAGATTGCACTCCACACCATGAAAGGGCAGTAAGGTTTGTCCTTGGGACTCGTTCCACTAACACACAATTCAACCCCAACTGCTTGCCTTTGTGAAAATGGTCACTGCAGTCACTTCTGAATCCCTGTTGAAATATATGCCACACACTTCCATACACAAGACGAGCGGATGATAGTGTGTGGTAATAACGTATCATTGCAATCTGAGGTCCCCAATATGTGGTATTGTAAACGGGAATAGAGTAGGCCTGCAGTCGAGTGGAGTAACTCCCCTTGTGTAAATGCTGTTTAAAGGATGTGGGATAGAGAATCATCGTTGTGGTCACTTTGGCATGTACATTCATTAAGAATCGTCAGTTGCTCAATCACAAAAGTGCAAATTCCCTTTGGGTACTTGGTCAGTTTGGTTTTTCTATATTAAGATGTGCAGAATCTACAACTGGTTTGAAATCAAAAGTGGTTTCATGGTTAAGATATGACTCATTCTGTGGAACTATGTCAGCAATTTAGTTGCAAAATCTTTAATCTTACAGACACACGGCAGCTGCTATAAATAATAATGTCTGCATTTTGGGATTGACTGTAAAGCTTTTTACTTTGTTGTGGAAACAATGAAAAACACCTCGAGCAGAGCTGGCCTTCTCTAAAAGTTCCCTCAGTTCCCCAAGAAGTCATCAGCATGGTATTTTAAAAGTCTGAAGGCATGTCTGTCAAACTCTAACCCCTTTTGTAAGATGATGTTGGTACATCCTGAAAATATTGATAGTCTTGTTTATGCTTAGACTAGAAGCTATTCCTGATCAATCAGAGCTGAAGTGAACCATTTCAATTCCTTCGATGTCCAGGTTTGTATAATTGAAGGCAACCTTCCTTCAGTCAAGATTGTTTAACTATTGTAGACTCATAAAGCCCTTTTTGTCTACCTTTGCCAGCAAGTGAAAATTACCTAACGCCACTGTCAAGCAAATGGTGCCGCAAGAGGAACTTCGAATGTACTTACTCAAGTGTGTGAAAATAGGAGTAAACCAGGGTGTTGACTGGAAGAACAGCTTTGCTTCTGTTTAGACTACCTGGATTATTGCTTACAGCTGCCATAATCCTATCAAAATAACTCGGGGTATATATTTTTTGGGTGCAGGATATGACTGAGTTTTTATGGAAGGCTGTCAAATTTCAATTTCTCTGCTGTTAACTATTCAACCCTGTGGAAGCGGAGACCTGCATGCAAGAGTGCTGCTGGACCAGGCGATTGCATGAATTACACACAAAACACTTCACTTCAGTTACTTTGTTGGCTCAATGGATTAAATGCACTACCGACTATCTTCCTGTGACACACAGACCCTGAAGGTCCAAGCTGGTCCTTGTTCTGTACTATTAGCTGATCTCCGCTGTATCAGCGACAAATTAAACTAGAATTTGACTCGCTCATTCTCCTGTCCTCTCTTTCCCGCCCCCCAGCTTGGAAAGAAAAAGATATTTGCCAGGGTTCCTACTATTAATTGTAGTCCACAAACCTATGCTAAAAAGTGTGTTAGGTGAGGGTGGCAGTTATCCTTGGCCAAACCTTCTCATATTTGCTGCCTAGGTGATGTGCTCGCTGGCTGCTTGTGCCCCAGCACAAGTCTCCACTTTTGTGGGTGAAGCGGGGGGAGACAATCTGTGAAATAAGTTTTTAAATTTTCATCTCTGTACTTCTCATTCAAGGAGCTATGTGGGGGAGTAGCATATATTTTGCAAGTCAAAGGGACCACAAATACTCAACTCTTTGGTTAACTTGACTTTACTCCCTTTCAATTTTCTCTCCTTCTGTGACTGGTGACAGTGACTCATGATGGGGGGTGGCAGCACGGTTCCACTAGCATCAGCAACCCTCCATTACCATTCTTAAGAGGCCATTCTTCCTGTGTGAGGCTAGACAATGAGTGTCTGCAAAGTAATTGTCTTGAAGGAAGGGGGAGGGCATCTCTGCAAAGCTTAACCCTGCTCCCGTCCAGCATCCACACAGCTGCACACTTCAGTAAGAGTCACTGAATAGAGATCATGAGCAGGATCCCAGGCTGTTTTTTTTTATCTGCCTCTCTAACGTCAAACCAAACCATTTCTATCAGCCTACTGCCACTACTGCTTAGATCAGCTGAGACCTTCTTGGGCTGTGTGGTTATTTTTATAGGAAGTCGTTTACCATTTCATTCTCACACTTGTGATGCCAGGTTGGGCATTGTTCTAAGTAGCTCCATTGTAAGTAGCCAATTTAATATTCATCAAAATATTAAGATTTCACTAAGACGTTTTATTCTTGTAGAAAATAGGCTCCCACCGCTGCTGAAACCCTACCCGTGCCTTCCATCACCTCGAGGATCGATTGCTCAAATACTTTCCTTGCTGGTCTCTTTCCTTCCACCCTTCACAAACCTCATCCGATACGGAATTCTGCAGTCCAAGTCCTCTCCAGCACATCCTCTATCCTTGCCAATCTCCACTGCTTCCCAATAAGGATTCCCAATTGACTCAACTTAATTTACTGTGTGTTAACGTATCCACTACAGTCCCAGTAGTCTGTCGCCACTCTTTAGTGCCTAATATAAGCACAGGAAAATCAAGTCTGAAAACATCTAGAAGACTTCAATTAGCCAAATGATTTTAATTGTTGTAAAGGAAAAATGCTTTTGGTCTTTAAAGCTGTTTTTGTTCTCCCCAAGTATAATAGTAATGTGCTGCAAATTGTTTCATGTTACCAGTGTACTATGAATTGAAAGGCTGTTTGCTATTCACAAGAATGTGAATAGGAGCACTCCAGTTATAAATATAAACATTACTAGCAATCATTAATTTCACTTGGTTTTGCAACATAGACAGTCTGGAGTCAATACACAAAAAACAGATGCCACAACTAGCCACAAGAATACTTTAAAAGGAGCTTCACTCAGCGACTCCAAGTCTATTGAAAATCCAGTAGATCACTGATTTCTATTATTATCTACAGCAAAAGCTGTTTTTTTTTTTCTCTCAACTTTAACAGGACTACTAATTTTGTAGCTCACTGAAGGATTTGAATATATGAGTTTCAACCAGTGTCAGAAGTAGCCCGGTGCCACAGGGAAGTGAGTTATTCCTTCTCAAGAGCAGAGAAATGAATTGTCTGGCTTGGTCCCATCAGGATCATGCTTCCTTTTGGCTAGTCGCAGAGCAGCATTGAGGATGACCCTCAGATCTCGTTGGCCCAAACCAATCACACGCTTACAGTTGATGGAAGATGTGGGCTGGTGAATGGCTTGGTAGGGTAATGGGAAATGGAAATAAGGGAGAAAACTCTCTTAATTTCTGTGGCAGCATCTACAGCTTTCACAGAAATGTAATGCGTGGAGTCCTTTTACCAGCACTTTCACAGTAGTCTCTTGTTATTATGCTGCACTTTTAGCCACTTTACCAGTCTCTGTAATTCAATGCCGTTTTAGTTGTTTCCTAGATTGAGGCATTCGTGCAGTAGAAATGCTACATATATTAAAGTTATTTGAGGTCATCACAGTTTGAAGTGAATCAGATTTATTTTACCAAAGAATCTGGTTACGCTTCCTTTTGCAGTAATTAAAAAATAAGCTGCTATCGGTTTTTGCCATGAGAATATCAACGGCACTTTTTTTATTCGTTGACGGGATGTGGGCGTCACTGGCAAAGCCAGCATTTATTGCCCATCTCTAATTGCCCTCGAGAAGGTGGTGGTGAGCCGCCTCCTGGAACCATCATATGATGGAACCAGAGTTGTTGTCACACATTCAATATTGAAAGTTTATTTTTTATTGAGGCAGACAGGCCTAAATGATTTTAACATTGGCTTCGGATATCTCTAGCTAGAGAATCCTTTGTCTGTGCCAGTTGGTACCTAATACATAAAACTGGTCAGATACATTCACGGATTCAATGAAATTTCTTGTTGCTGCCATGGCCTACAGTCAAACTCATTTGATCATAGTTTGCTAGGTGGCTTTTCTAAAATAAAATCTAATATATGGCAGTTCACAGTCTGGAGGAAGTAGATAAATTCATTATTTCTAATAGCTGACTCTTTGGGATATACTTAAGAGGAAGATCGTTAATTCCTTAACATTAACACCTGTGCCATGAAAGATTTATTTTGACATAAAGCCATTGGCCTAACTGCTCAAACTTTGTTTGATGTAATTGACAGCTGCACTATTTGCAGTGGGCTGAAGATTCACATCACCTTTGTATATCAGCTCATTCAGAAGTCTTATTTCATACAAAAGTCTTGTACATTATCAGAGTGTAAGAAATACAGACTAAAGAGGAGACTTTAACCATGTGAATTTTCTTTTCTTAAGTATTTGTACCATCTGCTTCTGTGTATTATCATGGTTGTAAATAAACTGTCTAAGTTGTTTTAACCTGGCTCAGTTGGTAGCGCACTCGCCTCTGAGTCAGAAGGTTGTGGGTTCAAGTCCCACTCCAGAGACTTGAACACAAAAATCGAGGCTGACACTCCAGTGCAGTGCTGAGGGAATGCTGCACCGTCTCAGAGGTGCCGTCTTTCAGATGAGACGTTAAACCGAGGCCCCGTCTGCTCTCTCAAGTGGACGTAAAAGATCCCATGGCACTATTTCGAAGAAGAGCAGGGGAGTTCTCCCTGGTGTCCTGGCCAATATTTATCCCTCAACCAACATCACTAAAACAGATTATCTGGTCATTATCACACTGCTGTTTGTGGGACCTTGCTGTGCGCAAATTGGCTGCCGCGTTTCCCACATTACAACAGTGACTCCACTTCAAAAAGTACTTCATTGGCTGTAAAGCTCTTTGAGACGTCCGGTGGTCGTGAAAGGCGCTATAGAAATGCAAGTCTTTCTTTTTTTCATTGGAGAATTGGTCGTCTTATGGAAGCTGCCTTCCTGCATGGAACATGAGTTGGGAGGAAGTGCAAATCATAACAGCACATACCAAGCAGCAATGATGCTCACTGCTAGTGCTATCAAACCCTTGTTTAATAACAACAACAACAACAACAACAACTTGTATTTATATAGTGCCTTTAACGTAATAAAACGTCCCAAGGCGCTTCACAGGAGTATTATAAGACAACAAAAATTTGACACCGAGCCACATAAGGAGAAATTAGGGCAGGTGACCAAAAGCTTGGTCAAAGAGGTAGGTTTTAAGGAGCGTCTTAAAGGAGGAAAGAGGTGGAGAGGTTTAGGCAGGGAATTCCAGAGCTTCGGTCCTAGGCAACGGAAGGCACGGCCACCAATGGTGGAGCGATTATAATCAGGGATGCTCAAGAGGGCAGAATTAGAGGAGCGCAGATATCTCTGGGGGTTATGGGGCTGAAGGAGATTACAGAGATAGGGAGGGGCGAGGCCATGGAGAGATTTGAAAACAAGGATGAGAATTTTGAAATCGAGGTGCTGTTTAACCGGGAACCAATGTAGGTCAGCGAGCACAGGGGTGATGGGCGAACGGAACTTGGTGCGAGTTAGGACACGGGCAGCCGAGTTTTGGATGACCTCAAGTTTACATAGGGTAGAATGTGGGAGGCCAGCCAGGGGTGCGTTGGAATAGTCAAGTCTAGAGGTAACAAAGGCATGGATGAGGGTTTCAGCAGCGGATGAGCTGAGGCAAGGGCGGAGACGGGCGATGTTATGGAGGTGGAAATAGGCGGTCTTTGTTATGCTGCGGATATGTGGTCGGAAGCTTATTTCAGAGTCAAATATGACACCAAGGTTGCGAACAGTGTGGTTCAACCTCAGACAGATGTTAGGAAGAGGGATGGAGTCAGTGGCTAGGGAACGGAGTTTGTGGCGGGGACCGAAAACAGTGGCTTAGGTCTTCCCAATATTTAATTGGAGAAAATTTCTGCTCATCCAGAACTGTATGTCGGACAAGCAGTCTGACAATTTAGAGACCGTGGAGGGGTTGAGAGAAGAGGTAGTGAGGTAGAGCTGGGTGTCGTCAGCGTACATGTGGAAACTGATGCTGTGTTTACGGATGACGTCGCCAAGGGGCAACATGTAGATGAGAAATAGGAGGGGGCCAAGGATAGATCCTTGGGGGACACCAGAGGTAACGATGCGGGAGCGGGAAGAGAAGCCATTGCAGGTGATTCTCTGGCTACGCTTAGAGAAAGAAGAATGGAACCAGGTGAGTGCAGTCCCACCCAGCTGGACGACGGTGGAGAGGCGTTGGAGAAGGATGGAGTGGTCAACCGTGTCAAAGGCTGCAGACAAGTCAAGAAGAATGAGGAGGGATAGTTTACCTTTGTCACAGTCACAAAGGATGTCATTCGTGACTTTGATGAGAGCCGTTTTGGTACTGTGGCAAGGGCGGAAACCTGATTGGAGCGATTCAAACATGGAATTGCGGGAAAGATGGACACAGATTTGGGAGGCGACAACACATTCAAGGACTTTGGAGAGGAAAGGGAGGTTGGAGATGGGGCAGTAGTTTGAAAGGACGGAGGGATCAAGGGTTGATTTTTTGAGGAGAGGGGTGATGACGGCAGATTTGAGGGAGAGGGGGACAGTACCTGAGGAAAGAGAACCGTTAACAATGTCAGCTAACATGGGAGCCAGAAAAGGAAGTTGGGTGGTCAGCAATTTGGTGGGAAAAGGGTTGAGGGAGTAGGAGGTGGATCTCGTGGACAAGATGAGCACGGAGAGGTCATGAGGGGAGATCGGAGAGAAACTGGAGAAAGATGTGAATTCAGGGCTAGGGCAGGGGGGAACCTTAGAGGAAGCTTGGCCCAGTGGGCTAGGGGAAGGAAGGGAAGTGGCAGAGGCAGCTGAACAGATGGTCTCAATCTTAGAGACAAAGATGTCCATGAGCTCCTCACATTTGTTATCGGAGGTGAGGGTGGAGGAGACAGGGGAGAGGGGTTTAAGAAGACGGCTAGCAGTAGAGAATAGGAGCCGGGGTTTATCTTTGCATTCCAGAATGATTCTGGAATAGTGAGCAATTTTGGCAGACAAGAGCAGGACCCGATAATGAAATAACCTCATCCTTCGGGCTGGATTTTGCCAGGCCTGGGGAGGCGGGTTTGGAGGCGGGACAGTTGGCAAAATGGCAGAATCTGGAGGCGGGTGCCCAACCTGCCCCCAACCCACCTCCGTGCCATCTTGCCAGAAGGTGGGTAGCCGTCCCACGCTGGGTCCTGTCTCTTTGGAGGCGGGAAGGGATTACAGCCACTTAACTGCCAGTTAACAGGTAATTAACAGGCAGATAAGAGGATTATCCACAGCTTCACAGAGCTGTCAAACGAAGGCAATTCATCTGTCATAGAAACATAGAAACATAGAATCTAGGAGCAGGAGTAGGCCATTCGGCCCGTCGAGCCTGCTCCGCCATTCAATACGATCATGGCTGATCATCCAAATCCAGTACCCTGTCCCTGCCCTCCCACACAGAATCCCCATCGAGCCTGCACTGACACATATCCCACCCTATCCCCGTAACCCCACGTATTTAATTCCCCCTAACATCTCCCATCCTATCCCTGTAACCCCACATATTTAATCCCCCCCTAACACTAAGGGTCAATTTATCATAGCCAAATCAACCTAACCCACACATTTTTGGACTGTGGGAGGAAACCGGAGCACCCGGAGGAAACCCACGCAGACACGGGGAGAATGTGCAAACTCCACACAGACAGTCACCCGAGGTCAGATTCGAACCCGGGTCTCTGGCGCTGTGAGGCACCAGTGCTAACCACTATGCCACCGTGTTGCCCATTTTTGACAGATGAAACGTCATACGTTGACGTTCTCTGTAACTGGCTTTCCTTTAATTGGCTGGGCGGGCTTAACAAGGTCAATCAAGGGAAAATGGCATGGGTTGGCCAGAAGTTGATGGAGGCGGGACTGAAACCCGACAAATGGGAGTCCCGCCTCCAAAAGCTCCCCATTGGCAAAATCCAGCCCTTGGAGTGGGAAGAGTATAGAAAAAAATAATGATTTTAACTTTGGTCCCTCAGTTGCCTCAAATGAGCATAACTTTTCAGTTTATAGCAATGGGAAGGAAGAAAAAGTCTTCTTGGTGTATCATCACTGGTCTCTTGCTTGTAATTTTGTTTCCTGAAAGTCATTCAGCTTTGTATAATAACATGTGATATCTCCTGGAGCCTGTCACAATTGGGAATCTCTGGCTGCTTTTCAGCAAAGCACTCTAATCCAGTTGTATACAGGAAACTCTTTGGTATCCAGCACTGACGGGACCGGTGTGGTGCCGGTTGATTAAAAATTCCAGATGACGGCGAGGGTTATCTACCGAGGCTATTTTTAACAAACAAAAATTAAAAAATCAAGAAATGTGCAGTATACAGTAATTGGGTACTCACCTACAGAATGTTGTGTTAAATGGATGGTGGAAGATGCTTGATTAAGTACAGTACTGCCAGTTGAGGGTAATCCATAATTCTTTAATTACTTAACAGTAAAACAAAACTTATAAATGACTATACAGTACTGTAGTTGACTGTACACTTATTTCAAGTCAGCTGGTTCATCAGGAATATCCATGCCAGCTGGGTCATCAGGATCATGCACTTCAACAGATTCTTCAGGCACTTCCGCTGCTTCAACTCTTTTGGAAGCTTTCTTAAACATGTCCCAGATGCCTGCTTGCTTAGTGGACTCATGCCTTTTCTGTAGAAAGGTGGAATGCAGAATATGGAGGTGCATAACTTCTTGGGCAGAGTAGCAAGGCTGCCTTTCAGCAAATTGGAGGATTGAAGCAAATCCTTCTGCAGCTTTAGCCCAAGCAATCTTCTTCTCTTCAGAAATCTCATCCTCTTCACTTTCCATCTCATTTTCCTTTTCTTTCTTTGGATTCAAAACATTCTCAATTATTTCATCATCACTTAGCATATGCACAACACCAACTTCTCTATCTGCATCAACCCACTGCTCGATATCACTTTCACTGAGGTGACGTAGATGGCCTACATTTTTCACCATGCCAGCCATTTCCATTATTGTACTCTTCTTGAGACGAAGATTGAACCCATGAAATTCCTCCTCTGAAGAAGAACCTTCAGCAAACATTACAGAAGGCCACAATTTGCGCCAGGCTTGCCTCAGAGTGTGACCTTTCACCAAGTTCCAGGATGGCATCTTTAAGATTGTATTCCTTCTGAAATGCGTGAATATTGTCATCTTGGTTTATCAGTTTACGTAGGAAGTCTTTCTTGTAATGACACTTCAGATTTTGGATAACGCCCTGGTCCATGGGTTGTATGAGAGATGTTACATTTGGTGGCAAATAAATGGTGAAAATATTTCCCGAAACCAACTCGGATTCATGCGGATGGGCTCTACAATTATCAAGCAATAAAATGCATTTGCTATCTTCAGGTTTCCCTATTTTACGGAAATGTTCCCTCACAGATGGAACAAAAATATGATGGAACCAATACGAAAAGATTTCCTTATCCATCCAAGCATTTTTTTGAGCTTTGTACTCAACAGGTAAGTGCCTCACATTTTTAAATGCACGGGGATTTTTATACTTCCCAATAACAAGAAGTTTAACCCGGTGTGATCCAGCAGCGTTAGCACGGTTACACGATCTTTATTTTTCTTGTAACCTGAAGCATTAGCCTCACTAGCCCCAGCAAGCGTTGATTCTGGCAAAAACCTCCAAAATAAGCCAGTTTCATCGGCATTATATATCTGTGCTGGTGACAAATCATGTTGCTGCACAATCCGATTGAAATAATCGCAGTATTCTTCTGCGGTGTCGTGATCAGCTGATTTCTTCTCCCTGGAAATATCGAGTCGTCGTATCCTGTGCCGTAACTTGAAGCACATTAGCCATCCCTCGGAGAAAGCACACTTGTCAGTGAGCTCCATCCTTACGTAGAAATCCTTCGCTTTCTCGATTAGCATGGGTCCGGAAAGTGGAACACCCTCTGAACGCTTAAGAGAAAACCACTCATAAAGCACGGTATCCAGCTCTTCAAGCTTAGGCTTACGAAGCGTACGCCATTTCTCTACACTCTTAGATGTCTCCGAGCTTGAATAAAACTTGAGCAGCTTATCCTTCTGCGATTTGATGTCGTAGATTGTTGACGAACCGATTTTGAATTCATTCATAATGTTGATACGCTTCTCTCCCCTTTCTAGTCGTTGGCATATCTCAATTTTCTGTTTTAAAGTTAACACCACTCTCTTCCTTTTGCTTGGACCGACTTTTGGGAATTCCATAATGCAAGATGGGGGAGATAATTCACGATAAAGATGGAGAGACACACAGAAAAATGGTGGATCGGAAGAGACTACTAGCAGCGCGGGAGACGCACAGTAAAATGGCGGATCAGAAGAGACTACCGGCAGCGCGGGAGACACACAGTAAAATGGCGGATCAGAAGAGACTACCGGCAGCGCGGGAGAATCAGACTCCTGTTATTGCGGTGTTCGGACTTCCGACAGCGCCAGGAAGCCGAGTAGTGGCAGTTTGGAGAACTACCCCCACTGACTAACTCGGCATTCGCAGGAGACTCGGACTCGGCAACATTGCCGGTTATTGAGGAGTTGTTTTCGGAGTATGAATTTTGCCGGTTAATGGAGAATTCCGGATATTTAGGTGCCGTTTAAACGAGAGTTTCCTGTATAATGATGTATCTAAACCCTTCCTGGAAAGTTCTATCAGATCAGTTGCGCTCTTGTATTTTTCTTGACTCCAGAGTGTTTGTTCACTTCTTAAAAATATTGGTGAATTAGACGAGTGCCACCATTTCTAACAGGTGTACTTTGTTATCCTGGTAGCAGAATGCAGCAAAAGGCCTGTTGTTAGAACTGAGCATGCTGTGGGTAAAGGATATTAGTGACAGATAATATTCTGCAGGGCCTTTACTGGTGCAGATAGGACCATAATCAGATTTAATGCACAATGCTTATCTGATTGTTTCAGGCACTGGCTTCTCATCTGACAAATCAGATGATCTGTAGGTGGCAGCTTCCTGTCTTAATTGGGACCTCTGAACAGGAAGGGTTGACAACAGAGTTCATTGTGCTGATCTTGTCTTCTCATGAATTTTCATGGCTCCACTAGAAATATGCCTCACAATAAAAAAAAAGGCTTGTTACTTCTGTCCTTTGGAATGCTTTATTAATTAGCATACGTGTCGCAACAGATCTGTCTTTTTCTCTTCAGTCTTAATTGGTTTGTTGATTTTTTTAGTGAGAATTTCTTTCAAAGCAGTACTCTACGAAATTGGGTCAATTAGGCGTGCTGGCTGTTAGGTGATACTGTGGATACACTGAGGCTGTACATGAATGATGCTGAACAATGGTGGAGTCTTGTAGCTTTCAAACTAGGGTCACTAATTCTGTGACTTGTGTAGCAATTGATAAATTATAATATAAAGTATATTTACAGACTGGGGTTGCAGACTTATACCAATAAGCTAAATTTACAAAATGGCTATGATGGATAAAAGAGAATCTTTTAGTGGCTGAGGTCGTGTCTCGTGTTCATTCTTTAATTGGCCAGAAGATCTTCATTTTTTTTCTCCCAGCTTTTTTTACTTGTGGTCATTGGGGACGCTGCTCTCTTGACAGACAAGTGGCAGACTCTTCCATAACCTCACGTGCCAGTGTTGTTCCATTCTCATCTATCAGCTTGAAATGTAGACTGGCAAGACAGACAGAAAATTGTCAGTTTTCTCCTGAGGTATGATATTTCTGCCTCAGCAAACACTGCACTCTGGAGTCTGGATAATGAATGAAATTGATGCCCCTGTAGCTAGGATTGGGAGCCTCCATCAAAGTAGCATGAAATTAGCATTGTGTTCAAGCACTGACTGGCTGTTTATGAGCGCAAGTATTTTGTAAACTTTTGAAACATTTTTGAAACATTTTCTGACTTAATTAACTTTGACAAGAAAATCTTGGGTAGCTGAGATCTCTATTTCTATAAATGGGACTGTGTAAAATTAACCTTTGTGAGGGGCCTGAACTCAGCACAAGGCAAGAGTGGCCTCCTTCTGAGCTACAAATTTCTATTCCTAAAAGAGTGTAAATTTTCACTCAAATGTTTTTGGGTATGTGGTGAAGAATATAGTCAAACTGCTGGTGGTATAATGGTGCAATGCATAGAAATTCAATATATCTATGGGAAAGTTATGAAGTCCGTGCTCCTCAAAGCTTTGACATTTTAACAGCGCTCAAAGAAATGTTTTACACATGTTATGAATAACTTCAAGTGTACTATCTTGTTCCTGCGATATATGTTGAATCTTTTGACACATCTATTTTTTAAGTAAATTTGGAAGATGATGGTCCTCAAGGAAACTTGGTCTCTTTAATATCACCTGCAGTTACTGGTACAGAAGGAGGGAAAACTTTTTTTTTTAAAGTAGCTGAGCTATATGCACAGAATTCCCCTCTCCCTTTTACATTTTGTTTGTTTAAATTTCTGATTTTTCTCGCACACACAACTGTGTTGCTAACCAGTGACCCAGTCCGCTACAAATAAGAGGGCAGAATAGTCTGGGTCGCAGAGCTTTCTACCTACTGACAGTGCTGCTTCATAATTGGTTAGCAACGAGCAAGGTTCAGTGGTGCAGATTGACCTGTGTCAGCTTAGCCACCTCCACCCCTACCCCCTCTGAAATGGTGCAGTGTTCCACCCAGCAGCTTGGCTGAGAGCGGATGGAACTCAACCAACCGAGTTGAGCTAGTTGGAGTGACAAGTATCCCTGGGACTCTTAACTCATGACCTTCTGGTTGAGAGTCAAGAAATCTTACTGCTCATGTTACTCAGTTATTAATATTTTTAAATGTGTCGAGCTTCTAGTGTTTGCACTCAGTCTGGCTTCGCTTGTCTGGTTTTAACAAGTCCTTCATAGACCCCAATGATTGTAACAATTTAGAGAACTGTGGAACATAAGGAAGTGAGTCAAATTAATCAAGAAAATAGTGGAGCATAAAATATTTTTCTAAGTTAATAATATAATTTGTTGATTTCACAAATTCAGTATGGTCCAGGAGGTTGATTTGGAGTGCTGCTTCCTTCAGTCCCTTGAGATGTGATGACACAAGAGGTTAAAGCACTGCTGTGGCAGATGAAGGTGTTTTCTCCCTGCAGCGTGACTCGCACTAAAAGTGAGCTGTTGGTTGCACTGACAAAACTTTCCCATCACTTTTTTCTCGCTTCATTATCACTACTGTCAAATGGTGGGTGGTGTGCTTTAGTCAGCAGAGATGTTTCGAAGGTCATTTCACTAGACACATTCAAAATCTGACAGATGTAGCTTTTCTTCTGAGTAATTGCCTTTTTCCGTTTTAGGATGGCTGCACAATTAAGCAATAATTTAGTGGAAGAATTTAGCAATAATGTATTCACTTACGTTCCTGTTTCAACTTGCTACCATTTAATAACAGCACCAACAGCTTTAAAACTACAGACACTTAGATATTTAAGATTCTGATCTTTTCTCGAGCAAAAAAGAGAAATGAAATTGGATGATATCCCCTTTGAGTACCAAAATATTCTTGAATATTACAGCGCACAAGCATATTTCAACCACAAGAATAATATTCTGCATAATGTGCTGAATTGCATAAAATAAAACAAAAAATAGTATCTCCTCTATATTAAATTTACTGGTGTCAACCTTGGTTCAGTGGTAGCACTCTGACCTTGGAGACCAGAAGGTCATGGGTTCAAGCCCCACTGCAGAAAATTGAGCACATAATCTAGGCTGACACTTAAGGGCAGTACTGAGGGAGTGCTACACTGTTGAATGAAATGCTAAACCGATGCACCATGTGCTTTCTCAGGTGATACTGAGGCATGCAGAAGTCCGATATCTAGTATCTGTTGTTGGCTTTTCTCAGCCAGGCCAAGAGATGCTACAATTGGCCTAAGCCCCTTTTGCTTCGGAGGGCAGAAAATCAGGCAGGGCTCCATGCCGAGTAACCCCTGCTGGCAAGTGTGCATTTGTGGGCATCAGGCGATAAGAGCACCTGCCTTAGCTGTGGAACCACAAAATTGAATAGCCTGTCAACAATTTTAATCTTGGCTCTTGTGTGAAGAATGGCCACTTGGATGAGGTACTGAAGGAAGAGCAGCATGCATGGGACTATATTTCAGCCCTGAAGAGAAAAGAAAGTTGTGTCTTACTTTTGTGGTCTGTGTCTCGTCTGTGACAAAATGAGAAGCAAAGAATGCATTAGCCAGTATTCAAATTTGACAGAAACATTTCAAAAGGAAAAAGCTGCTGCTCTTTTAAACTCTGGATTTGATCTGTTATGGAGGGTGCAGTGCCATTTTGAATTTTAATCCAGAAAGTGTAGTAGTTCAGGAATACATTTACATATCCTAACCAGATATTATTGACAAACTCATTTGGGTTCGACCAGATTGAAATGAAGAGTGCACCTGCTCCATCTTGAATTTCAACAAAGTGAAGCTGGGTTCTGGAACTTGCAATTGCTTTGTTTACATTGCTGCATAAAGTGCACATCATGGTTTGAAGAAAGGCTCAGTAAGTTGGCAATATACTGTATTGCATAATGTCAAAACAACAAACCAAGAAGGTATGTTTTCTTATCTGTTATTCATTTCCTCTTGTCTTCTGGTTCAACATGAAAAGCCTCTTCACCATGCAGCTCAGTATTTGCCTGTCACTTGATATCACTTGCTCAGTTACTAATATAAAATTTGTTCTCTGGGTGTGAGCAAAGTTGGCGAGGCCATATTGCCCACTCCTTGTTGCACAGTGAAGATGTTGATGGTCTTATTCTTGCTTCATAGCAATTGTTTTTACAACTGAGTGATTTGCTCGGCTACTTCAGAGGTTATTAAGAGTAAAACATGTGGGGGAGGCAGATTTTTTTTCCCCCTGAAGGAAGTTATTGTCGGGAGGCTTACAATCTGTTAAGTTTAGTCAGTGTGAAAGGGACAGGATGGGGATTAAATCATTTGGTGACTGTTTTAGTTTACTTTCAAAAGTTGTGTTGTTTGTGTCCCGCCCCCACAGAACCAGGAGAGGAGGAGGGAAGAAAAAATTGGTCAAAAAAAATAAAACAAGGCAAAAGCCTTACTTAATCAGGCAGAATTATAATTGGGATTTCTGCCCATATATGAATGTAAAATTTCAAAATGATTTGAATTAATCAGACTTAGCACAAAGGCTCAAGTGATTTATATCTCTGCTTCTTATCATGCCAGATTCAATTATGTCATTTGTTTGTGTTTTCACATTAGCGATTTAGAATGGTTTCAGAGTTTGGAAGCAAATTTAGTGTGGAGAGCCACTGATAAGACACAGACAGCGTACTTATTGGTTCTCAGCTCTCCCACGATGAAGGCACCTTGTCTGCAGCTGCCCATTTTGAACCTCTGGTATAATGCAGTGCCTCAAGGTTGGTGGTACTGGATGCCAAGAAGTTTATATAACAAATTATAAACATGCATAAACACCATTCTTCAGTGTGGCTTTATTCTTAATAGAGTGTGCTTTCCACAATGAAATTCTTTCTGAATTCCCCATCTTTTATTGTAGAATTCATTATTGCAGCTTGTGTAACATTTATGCTTGCTGCACAATTTAACCCCTCCTACAGTATAATGATGACACTTTTCATGAGGTGGATAAGCTAACACATGTCTATTTGCTGTTTTTTAGTCAGCTGACTGTCTGACAAGCTTAGAAACCCATCACCACATTTAAGAGTCATCAATCCAAGCTACTGACAAACTTACACAGGGACAGCTTCCCACTGCTTGCTCAGTCAGGACATAACATAAGAAGTAGGAGCAGGAGTCGGCCATTTGGCCTATCCCACCCATGTGGAGCTGAGTGACAGGTGACAATGACGGGTCTACTTCTCTTGGTATTAAAGTGAGTCAGGCTGACTGGTCAATCAACAACAGCATTTGGAGTACTGCAGACCTGCTTGGCTGAGGTATGGGATTACAGACGCTGTCACAAGTGGATTGGACTTGATTCTGGACTTCCATTGCCAAGCTTTTCATCTTGGAACCAGCTCGACCCCAAAAAGTCAGTAATTAGACAGCTGACGAGCGCAGGTTTGAGGCTTCCTATGCATACAATAAGGAGCTCCTCATGTATGGCATGGTGAGCAATGCAACTCACCATAAAATGTGATTGGGCATTGCCAGATTCTCCTGACATTAGCAAGGGCACAGCATTACCCCATCAAACGGTAGTACCACTAGGTGAAGTTGCAGAGCTTCAGCTGCATCTGCTTTCCTCTCTCGAACCCAACCATCAAAGGGAGCAAACCATGGACATAGGAGCTTGTGTTCGTACAAGTGGCTTCCAAGTAACACCTTGCAGTAGCTGTCATCTCTTTTCTCAAAAGCTATAGAATGGACATCTGCCTTGAAATGGTGGAATGACATGCTAGACAGCTTGGCACCTGCTAGGCATTTGGTTCTAGATGACCAAGTCCAGTATCCTATTATTGGATTTACTCAACACCACCTGTTCAATTTGGCAAAGAGGTTGTGATGGTGATGCCCCTCCTAGAGTACTCCAGGACAAATCATTGTAGGCTGGAGTACTCCCCGCAACTGTGTCCCCATTTTGCTGCCAATCCAATTCACAGCTGGATCTCACACATGGGCTTGAAAAGGCCGTTCAGCTGCACAGCTCGGAATTCTGAACTATAAAAGAGAAACTGTTAGGGCACATGTCAACATGCTTAAGCTACATTGATGCTTCGATCCATTAAAGAAAGATGAGGAAGACTAAAGTGCCCTTCACTCACGATCAGCGTGATCCCAAAGAACTGCCCAGGCTAAAGTTGGCATCCACCTGCACCCTGTGATACTGATATGACTGCATTTGGGACAGATGTCCCTTGTATCTTTCAGTTACTACCTTTGTGATTCCTTCTTGAGCTGTGCAAAGCCATAATACTGCACTTGGGGCCACTTGCTGGTTAATCCATTATTCAGGATTGTCAGCAGTGTTTAAGATGGTGAATAGGGTGTACCAGATTCCCAGGTGAGTCTGCTAACAATACAGTATCATCTGTGGGGAAAAAACAACACTGAATGCTTATAAGGGACCTCGACAGGCAGATGGGTGCTGCAAGTAAGTTAGCACGCTGTGTGCAGAACTTTCAACTTTGGGGACGTAAAACTGGTAGTATTGGATCAGCTGGCTATTATTCACCCTACCCGACTTCCCTTGGGCGGCTGGTGCGATACTGCCAGGTTTACGCTGTTGCCAAAGTTGCAAGTACTTTACAACCTACTTTAGGATCTGAGGTTTAACTAAAATTATGTATGCATGCATAAAATACAGGCTGGTACTTTACATTTATAAATAAACTAGACGAGTACATGAGAGAAAAAGAAATAGAAAGATATGCTGAAAGGCTGAGATGGGGTAGATAGAATAGGAGGAGACTCGTGTGGAGTATAAACACCAGCACAGACTAGTTGGGCCGCATAGCCTGTTTCTGTGCTGTATATTCTATGTAATTCTAACCTGTGTACCTCCAAGATAAGGGTTCAAACCAGCCATGCTGATGGGAAGAAAGCATCAATAGTAACTCTCAATAGGGAATTGGATATATACTTGAAAGTGAAAAATTGCAGAGCAATGGGAAAAGAGCAGGGGAGTGAGACTAATTGGATAGCTCTTTCAAAGAGCTGGCACAGGCACAATGGGCCGAATGGCCTCCTGTGCTGTATGATTCGATGACTATGTGATCATCCTCTGCTGCCTGGGAGGT
The DNA here is from genome assembly GCA_030390025.1 of Squalus acanthias. Taxonomy (NCBI): domain Eukaryota; kingdom Metazoa; phylum Chordata; class Chondrichthyes; order Squaliformes; family Squalidae; genus Squalus; species Squalus acanthias. Next base: position 94,469,773 of record CM059437.1, on the reverse strand, counting down.
TCATAGAAGAAATTAATTTGAACAGTATCAATGCAGTTTGTGGTGAGCCAAGAGCTTAAAGTGCTGGAGATTTGGCATGCCTTGGCAAAATTTGAAATGTTATTAACTTTACAATGTGTTTGGAAAATGATAAGAAAAATACACACTGGTGTCATACAGTTGATCTTCTGAAGTTGTGGTTATCGTGCACAGTTGGGACAGGATAGAGAGAACTGTATTGTACATCTGATGGTGCAGGCCCTGGGCTGGAGTGATTGGTGCTGACATTAGTTGCACAAAGTGTAAAGATGCTCCATTCTCCAGTACTAAAATTTCCTACCTCATTTTGCTGAAATAAGCTCTTATTAACCCCAGTAGTCTTAGTCCACAGAATTATTTTTTCCAGACATAATTCAAAGACACTTGTATAAGGCATTAGCCGTTTAGATGCAATAATGAAAATACATTTCCATAACAGAATTCTGTCAATTTAGTTTTCCTACTGAGACTGTAACCTCACTCTTGAGATCGATCAAATAGATAGGGTCAAATGATGGTGCTTTCAGGGTGAGGCAGATGTGCATCAACAGCAGTTTATGTAAGGACAGCTCTCCTTCAGATCTGATGCGAGAGTGCTTAATGCTGTATCTGAGAGTAGGAAATGTAAAACTATTCTGTTTTCCTGACATTGTTTTCGCTCTTGACAATCATATGGGACAATTGTTTTTTTAAATGGTGCATCTTTTCACACTTTTCCCTCCTTTTATCTGTCTCACAAAGAGGGTTAAATATTGCTGCCACAGCCTATATATATGTACGCTCACTTTCCATGACCCAGTAGCTTGATGTAACGAGATGTCTCATAAAGCCACATGAAACATAATATTGTGCTACAGCAGTAGTGTCGCTAACCCTGCTGGACTTTTTTGGCTGTGGAGTCATCTCTGTGGATGTGGTATCAGCAACATGCTGTTTTACATATTGAAAGCTTCAATTAAAAAGCAACAGCTAAAAGAGGTGACATTTTTATCACTTAAATAGTATAATTTATTTTTGAAAACAGAGATCCAACACCCAGGGGGTGGTGGGGGAGTCGGTGGAGGGGGGCGGGGGGGGTTGAAATCAGTGATTCCCACCGAAGCTTGCTCTTCAAACTCGCTGATGTTAAAAAAAAAAAAAATCCTAATTGTGAAAAAAAATCCTAATGCATCAGTTCTTGATTGAGTCTTTCATATTTAACATATCTTAAGTGTACCTGGCATTTTAAAACGTAAATGGCTTTTACTTGCACTTCCTGCCAGATCATATTTTGGCATGTATTCTGTTGGCTACATTCTCAAATGGAAAGGCCTGCCAGGCAGGCGTCTATAGGAGACAAGAAAAAGATCTATAAAACTGCTTGTTACTAGCATTGAGCAACAAAGGAACCTCAACTACTTTAAGAGGTTATTAGTAAGTTCTCTAAGGACTCACTTCTGCAAAGCCTTGTCTGTCTGTGGATGCCTACAATTAATAATAATAACTCTACTATCTCTGTTACATAAATTCAAGCTAGATTGCTATGGATCTAAAGTAATGTTTAAAAATATGACTTAAGGAATAGTTCAACTAAAATGTAATAATCTCTACCACAGGTATACATCTGGACCTATATAATATCACTGCTGACATGGATGCTTTATTATACCATCACCTTAGAAACATGGAGTGATCACTTAGGGACAGCAGCTGCAGAAGGGAATAAGTATTGTGGCACTAGCTTACTGACGGCCACACCAGCAAGAGGCTGAGGTCCAGGAATTTCTGTCTGGTGGATTGGAGCAGCTAAGCAATTTCAGTCAGGACTCTAGGTGCTCATGCACAAGCTGTGCTGATAGCGCAAAGGCATAGTGTTCATTGTCTGGCTGTAGAGTCATTTCCAGTTGAATCAAACTCCACTGTTCAAGGGGTAAAAAATCAATGCAATTTGGATTGAACGCAATTGCAAATGAGGAACTCAGAATCCTGGAGTGAGTCTATAACTTGATTAAAATTTAGTTCTGTTGACCCATTAAATTTAAATGAGCAGGTTAGCTTGATTTGAAGACCCACGTTCTTCACTCTGTTGATCATTATAGAATCTAATGTGCCATTTTGGGATATTATGACATGTGTTCTGTCCACACCTTTGGGACATGTTTGGCTTAAAATTGGATACCCTAGAATTTCACTAGATCAGTGATATTTTAGTTCAAATAATGGGCAGTTCAGATTCTGCTGATTAATGTCAGATCATAATTAATGGGAATTTAAGCTTTTGATTTGATTCAGCAGTGTAGGTCTGGGATTTTCTCTTATGCTCAGGTGAGAAAGACATGCCACCAGTTTCTGGCTGAGAACATTTATTTTGCAGCAGGCAGTTTAATTCATTCCACAGAGCAGCAGTCAAACCTACATACATAGAAGGTGCAGATCTCCAATTTCAAGCAAGTAACCTTCAACTTCCCTTATGGATACTGCTTGTGCTGTTGTTATTTTGGGAAGGAGTCTATGTTTCAATATAATGTAGACGTTTCATATTTTAAATGTACTGTGTATTGACAATTTATATCAGAGTTTATGATGTGAGAATGCTATGAAGCCACTAATTTTATTTCAGGATGTTATGAAGCCAGTGCTCAGTCTGCTTGCAGCCAGTATGGCTGTCTAAAGATAAAGAGACAGCTTAATGGATTCATAGTGTAGCTGAAATTTATCTAGGATCATTTATTTAAATAATATAAAAGCAGACTTGGCTTAGGTCAGCTTGTGTCTTTGGTTATATGGGTAGACAATGCTGTATGGAATGTTCTGCCTGGTAAAATGCTGCTGTGCTCTCCACTTACATGTGTTCACCTAGTCATCATGCAAATGCTTGCTTAAAACATTGTCAGTGCATATTTTGGTGTCCTATAGAGTGGTTTAAAACTCATCGAAGTGATGTTCTGGAATACATCTTTTGATTTAAAAGCTGTTTTTTATGCAATATCCAAGCAGGCTTGGGATTTTTATTTTGGTACCCCTTTACGCTTTGCAAAAGAATATGACCTTTCAAATATGTTTCTTCTAGTAAGGAGGAGGAATAATTAGCTGCATCCTTCCATCGTCTGTCTCTAGTTACACATTGCGTACTCTACCTATTTGTACGGGCAAGGCACTTAAGGATGCTGCCCCTTTAAATCTTCATGTGTTCCTACAGCATCCTCTCCACTCAGCTGTCTATCTAGCATTGTTCCAGCTCATGAAAAATTCCTTAGTTCCATCAATAGGTTTTTCTTTAAAGTTGATGAGAGTTACCACTTGCAAAAGCTCAGGGATGCTGTGGCCAACAGTAATTCTCCGATCACCACTCTAGTCAAGATCAGCTCCGTCAGTACAGACCACAGACCTTGAAGCTGAACCTTTGCTTGTGAGACTGAAAAGGAAGGTGAAGATACCAATGTCCAATTTGCTGTGTAGTTAGGCATCCCAATTCCTAAGATTAGAGTGATTGGAATAGAGTCCATTATGGATCATACAGACTTACCAATTCAACGTACACCTGCTGGCTTCCAGATGCTTTTCATGTGGTCCGTCAAAAAAGGCAGCTTCAGAGAACTTGATGCAGGTAGTGTCAACGATATCAGGTCCTAATTGGATGCTGTCTAACTCCTGCTCCTCCAGGCCCCATAAACATTACCCAGCCCATTTTTGGAGCAGCCTTCAGCGCTCTTTTAAGGAATGGGCCTAGCGTGCTCAGCACACAAACCACCCATTTGTACATCAAAATGGCAGTAGGGGTCCTACAACCGCATAAGACCCCAATTTGCATATTTAAACAGCCTCCCGAATGTTTTGCGTGGGAGTGGTTTGTGTCCAATTAAAAGCCTGTCTGAATTGACTCGGGCGAGCTTGGGTGTCCAAGGGCTTTCCAAGGTGCCCAACCAATTTTTTCTCTTCCGGTTGCCCAGTTATCAGGCGAGCAATGGACAAGTGGCAATATAAAATTGCCCCCAATAGGTCAACGTTTGCTTGGTGGATCGGCAATGTATACAGTCCAGAGACTGGGAAAAGTAGACATTCATTATCTTGACTGGCTGACCCTTTAACATATGCTTGAGAAAAATATTATCAATGTCTTAATATTAACAACTATGGCACTAAAGGTGATCTTTGGCAAAAAGTCATTAGGAACAAAGAGTGGTTGTTTTCAACAGAAAAAGTACAGCATCAGGATAGATGCACAGTTGGTTGGCAGAAGCCAAATGGTATTAGACCAAGCTGCTTGGAACACCTTGATCTGAATCATGTTCCCCTAGAGCATATTTCCCTCCAGTAAAATAAGAGAGATTTTTACTCTCATATTTGTGATTTCACACTGTTTGCTGCACCAAGTGCTTAAATTATTGACAGCTACAAATTTTGAATAAATTTGAACTTCGATTAGAGACGGCTAAAGGCTAAGGTCCAGAATGGGAGGAGTGTTGTACTGCATTGGAATGCCCCAACGTTCAAAAGTGAAGAAAGGAATATGGATGACAGCTTATAGATTTGAGGCTCTTGTTGGATCTCTGCTGCCCCATTTTCTCTTGCCTTTGAGGTCTGTATAGTCTTGGTTAATTTGATATTACTTGATATGATTGGATGACGAGAGGTACTCGTCTCTACTTTATCTTATCCTCTCCCAAGATAGTGTTTTTTGCTACCATATAATGATTCATGTAGCAAACCAGCTAATTAGTAAAACTTGCTTAATAAGACGTTGAACTTTAAATGGCAGTCAAAGACTGGTTTATAACGCTGGGAATCCAGTGATCTGTTGCCTGACCGATCAGGCAGCATTGCCCAATTTTTGTGATGTGTTGCAGAAATTTAAGGGTTAAGTTCAGCAAAAAAAAAAATCAGATTTTTATTAAATACGACTCTTAGATGGGTATATAGCAGTTTTACTGCTGTAATAACTGCCTAGTGTGGCAAGAAGTGCATTTCCGTATAATGCTTCCAGCTTTGTCATTGAAGACATCATAGTCATGAATTCGAAAGTGGAATCGAAGGCAATATAATTTGATTACCTATATTAATCAAGTGCAGTTAAACATTTAAAAACCAGTAATGTATGTGCCTGACTGATGCCAGATAGCCAAGTCTGTAGTTCAGAAGATTTATTTTCAGAAATATAATTCATTTAAGATGAGAGGACCATAATTGCAAGTGCTGTGTGGAATTTCAATGCAAGCTCTGGAATAATAGGCACCATATCTAGGCTGCACACAACTAGCCCAAGGTCTGCTTAATGAAAAGGAAATGAATGACACAATGTGTGATATTGGAGTGAGTATAAAATAAAAGAACTTGACAGTTATAATGAAGAGGGACAAAACAAGCTTCTGTCTTGTCAGGGCTTCATTTTTAATGTAAATTTTAAAATGCGACAGCAGGCATTCTGCTTTAGATTGGGTACAGCTTTAATTAACAATGAGCAGTCTTCAGATTCCTCAGAATTGTGTACAGTGAATGGGTGCAATTCGTTATCACGTCGTCTTGTGATATTTGCATCTTAGCAAGCACAGATTCAGAAATAAAGTCCATTAAGGAGCTTATACTATTTGTACAAGCTTTTCAGAAGTATTACTCACTTCTCTAACCCTCTGAGTAATAAATTTTCATTACAGCTTTCAAAATGTGTGTGCTGTGTGTAAATCATTTTTTGTGAATTTCTAATGTTGGGTAGCTGGGGGAGGACTTCCAAGGATTGTGGGGAAAGAAAAGCATGCTCACTGCCTCTCATTGCGCTCGTGGCTTTATTCACCGATTTCTAAAGATCTTAAAATCATTCAGAATAATATACTACATGACAAATCTTTATTTTTAGAATAAATATAAAATATATATACTTAGATTTTTATTTTTTGAGAGAAGGGAAATTGCTGCCTCAGCCATCAAAGGGTGACTGTAGAATAGCCTAGTGCATAATTCAGATTCACTCCAAATCGTACACTTCACTTTCCATTTTCACATTGGTATGATTCTGTTCCCAAGGAAGAGACACAATCTGAATTGAAACTGGATCCCATAACAAAACTCATCAGCTGCTAAGGTGGGATTCATAGCAACCAGTGATTAAAGTGATCTGTTGGGTGTTTCCAGTTCTTAAATTACATAAATCAAGTGTCTACTGCATTGTATTTACCCACGAGGAGTATAATGTCAATCAAGGCTCCAAGTGGAGAAATCTCTTGACATCAGACTGCAACTGCTGTAAAGCCAATTTAGGACAGGTGCAGCGGTTGTACTCCAGGTAAAGCCAATCGGGAAGCTATCAAATGGTGCACAGATTGCAAGAATTCAACCCAGTACCACTCACATCCTGAAACTGACTCGGGAATACAGCCAGTTAATCTGTGATATGAGAGGTGCCAATAAATATGGGATTCAGGTAGTAGATGGTGTTAGAAAGTCAAAGGAAGGGTGTGTTACATCTGGTGAAAGTTTTAGTTTGGTTTAAAAAATCTTGAGATGCAGAGTGACAGAATAAAATAGGCGGTGAGGTAGTGGATAGGGACGAAAGGTACAGTGAGACAGAAATGGGAGCTGAAAGGTTAAACTTCGAGATGAGGAAAAAAGAAAATGAAAAGCAGGACAGACTAAGATCGTAAAGAACAGAAAGGTGGACATGGGCGAGGTACAGTTGACCAAGGTGAAAAGGAAGAGAGAATGGAAAGAAAGATGGAATAGGGAAATAGTGGAGGAGAGAGTATTGTGTAATAAGATGGATAGAGGGAGAAATATGGTATAAAAGGTGTGGGACAGAGAAATGGCAAGAGTTGTGGTTGGAAGAGAAATGGGAATGGAAAGAGAAAGAAAGCAGTCTGAAATGTAATTGTCAAAGTTAGAGTAGCACACTCAAAGATTATGCAGCACTCGGCAGAATGCTCCTCAACAGGTTCCGCTTAAAACGTAACTGCACATGGTGTAATTATTGTGTTATTGGTTGCCACATTAGGATGGCTCTCCTGATGCCTCAGCTGGTCAAGACAATGTGTAACTGAGACATAGAGACAAGAAGGTCCAGGTTTGTGCTGAATTTGTTGATCTCACCTGAGGTGGCAACATAAACACTAAAATTGACCTCAGCATCTTTGGGCTGTGGTGGTGCAAATCAGTTAAGTTTCCCGCTCCTGATTTGCTATGCATTGACCCCTGCCAGGATGCACGTGTGTGGAGCTCAGGTGAGGATAGGATTGAGCTCAGCTGTGATGTTCCCCACAGTGAGAAAGCCTCCCAGCACTCACCGTGTTGGCTCACACATGAAGATTGGCCATTTGAGCAAAGTACCGGAGGGAGGGAGGGAGGCGTGTCCGTGAAATCATGCTGCAGTAGAAGTTAGTTTCTTCCAGAGAAGATAAAGGGATAAAAAATTAACAAAAATAAAAATCCAATGTGTTGAACCTCTAAATGAAAGGCATGAAAAAATAATTAAAATGTTTTTTTAGTTAGCTTCCAAAGACACAGAAATTGTGAGCTGGTGCCTTTGTTGGAAATTTTAAATAAAACGTATAATGGCTGAAGCTGTGCTTATTTAAAAAAAAATAACTCCTCTCTAAAGATAGAAATCTTGTTATTCTGTTCCCTCCCACCACATGACAGGAAATAGAAAGTAAAAGAAATCTGAAGGGATCTCGGTGAATTATAGCAGTTGTGTTTCTGATGGCCTCTTGGGCTTAAGTGACATTTTCTGTGAGGCTGGCAGGCAACAGCATTCTGTGGAAGGGGGCAGTCTCACTTAGAAGCAATTGCCTTAGATCATCTTAGCAAGATAACAGCATTGGTGACCTGGGTTAGCCGTTTGTTTTACGAGGTCAGTCAGGAGCAGAATTGCAAACAAATTTAGACTGTGGCTCGATAATGCCAACTTTGTTAGGTTGTCCACATGTGGTCGGCATTACAAATCTGAGAACGAAGAAGAATAGGGCCCATTCATGGGAGGCACTAAAGAAGCCCCACAGGGTGTCTGCTGATGGTGGGCCCATCTGGGCTGGCAGACCATACAGAGACTGGTGACCTTAAGTGTTGCATAGGAAGTGCTCTGAGTCGGTTTTCATGACCATCTGCTTAAATTCACGTGGCTATTTGCTCCCTTGATGAATTCTTTTATAAAACTTGGTGCATTGGGCCTCAGTAGTGGTTAGCCCCTGAGTTACGGATTCCGTGTTTCTCTCACTCCCTCTCTCTTCATGATGTTGCCTACATTATTTATTTGGATTTAGGCTATAAGCTGTGAGCGTAGTCCCAAAGCTTTTATCTTGGAATCAAATAGGTTGTTTTATTCTCCCCTTCTTTGCAATTCTGATAGATCTGCTCTGTACTCTCGCAGGAGTTCCTTTCATGTTGTGCTGCAGACAATTAGTTGTCTTATGTCTTCTTTATATATTCATGAGAGCTATAAAAACAAAGTTCTTGATGTGATACAAGGCTAAAGCTGAGTCCAAGCTTGGTATAAACTGCCCTCATGGTACAAATATTCATTTATATGCCTACAGATGACAGCTTTTTATGATCACTTAACAAAATGTCCCTTAACTGTCATACCACGACAGGGGGTCCCTTCTGACTGATGTGCTAGGGGACCGTAGGACGCATCATTGCCCCCTCAAAATTAGTTCTAATGCCTTTGGCTATATTCGGTTGCCATAACTAATATACTCTTCTTGCTGCTTGCACATACATATAAAGCACAAAGAAACTCGCCATCTACATCTGTAGTGCTGGTAAACCCCCAGAGAGTAGAAAACAGAGTGCTGCCCTGAGGCTCAATCTGTTTCTTGCATTGCTATCTCAGCATTGGCTGTCTGCTGGCCAGGCCTTAGGGAAGCCACTGCACGTTTCATCAAACTGTCTAAGACCCAGTGAAGCTGAGACAACCCTCTATTTTCGCCTGGGGCAAGTTCAAGTCAACATTCTATTTCCTTCCATTCTTGGCAAATGTCTGTGTGTCTGAAAAGGAAACAGAATTCTGAAAACTCCCTCCCCTTGATAGGTTACCACATGTGCTTGCCTCTATCAGTGTTAAGACTTGTGGGACTTTATAAAGGACACTGCTGAAATCTCAGCTATAAATCAGTTGCACTTTGTGGTAGCCTAATATTTTGGCACTTTTGTCCTCCACGTGTTCCAAGTCCCATTAGCAGGTTTTTCTGTCTGCATCTGTGATGCAGAGAACTCCCCTTGCTAGATCCCATTAACTAGAATGCTTGGTAAATAATCTCCTCTTCCCCTCCCACCCTAAATCAGTCCCATTAGTGAGTTTTTCAGTCTGATCGGGTCACGAATACACTCTCATGTCCTTTCCTGGGGTTGCTTCCTGCTGAACCCATCATGGGAGGAAACTGTTGCCACAACACATAATTAGAGTCTATTTTGCTAGCATTCCTTAAAGAATTAAAAGGCAATTGGCACAACTAAGTGAATAATCCCCTACTAGCCTCTATGTAGACAGTACTGCAATGAGCATAATGGTCTGTTTACAGTTTTGTGTTAGAGCAGGTGTTAACAGTGGGAGGAAAGTCCAGGTAATAGAGCCCTTTATCTTTCAACAAGCCCCATAGCTGTCAACAGTTGCCATTCTTTAGATTTCTTCAACTTCTTATTTTGACGCGAGCCTTTGTCCAGCTGACAAGGGCTGTGTGGGAGGTGAAGGCCGGCCTCTTTCTTCAGCGTTAACATTCCTTTGGCAGTGCTGGAGCAGAAATTAGTCGTCTGACTTGCACCAGTTTTGACAGTACCAGTTTTGTTCACTCCTTTTGAATACCTCAAGAAAGATTCTCAAGAGACTTCTGTGAACTCTTGGGGTCAGTTTGAAGTCTCTCCCATTACTTAATTATACATTTGGACTATTGCACAACAGAACTGCAGTTTCGATCTTCCTTCTTTTACTTCCTTGATTCAAGGTCCTTTCTTTGCCTCTTCAATAGAAAAGAAAAAAGACGGTTAACAATGTTTCGACAGAAGCTGAATTGTCCTATTAAATTCTAGTTTTCAAACATTTTTTCATCTGGCTAAACGTCTTTCATTACAGATGTCTCTTTGTGTTCTCTGTTTGTCAGTAATCTAAAGCTAACCACACAAGTTCCTGTTTCATTTATCAAGCCAAAAGAGGTTGCTCTCTTGATTTTTTTTTTTTGCATACATATCTACACAAGTTAAGTCAGCATGGAAACACCCCTGACGTATGATGGTTGGGTAGCCTTACCCATGAAACTCTTCTTCTGAGTAAAGTTTTTTGCATGTCCTGAAGTGTTGATTTATTCCAGGGAAATTAATTTTCCTCCTTGAGACATAATTCACTGCAGTGAAAATAAAAATGATAATGGCACTCCTGTGTGCATTCATGGAGTCACACTGACACCACCGTTGGAAGTTTTTTGAAACCAGAGCTAGTGTTCTCAGAATATCACATCAATAGCGTTACTTTGAGGCTTACTGAATTTCTGAACATTTATAGCCCCAGCGAGTTGTGATCTTTGTCACCAATTAAATGAAAAGCAGATTACACTTGCATGTGTTTCTTGCTTTTATGATTGTACTTGGACTAGATTTTCGTTAATTTGAAGTAAGTTTTTGGAGGACAATCGCGTTGATTTATTCAATGGGGTTGGAGGTCAGCAGCATTTACCCTAATGCAGACCTCAAAACATTGTGAAGTCCAGCCATGAGGGGCGGAGGAAGGACAGCTGCGTGGCGACATCAAATCATAGCTCTGACACACTCTGTTGCTCAGTTGCCTGGATACACATTGGTACGGTTCAAAGGCAGAATCTGATCTTACTCTCGGGCTGCATTTATGCTATAGCAGTACTGCTAATATATTGAAAATAATTGTAATTTGCACTAGTAAGTTCACATTTGTGAGAATCTGATAACTCCATTCCATAGTGAATTTGGAAGTGGAAGCCATGCCAATAGAATATTGCATGTTTCTGAACATGGTTAAGTGGTCACAGCCTTGGTCAAGATGTTATAGGTTGCTGCTGTTCTTGGCAAAGATGAACAGCGTAACTTAACTAAAATATCCCATTACAATAATGTGCTTTGACCCGAGCACCTTTGCTAACCATTAATGGTGATGTAAATTAAAATTTTATATGTATCCCATTTAGTTCAGTGTAAGATTTCCTGTACTTCTAAAATCTTCGTGCATGCAATCTGTACTCTCTCTACTCTTGTTAATTATAGAATCTAAATAAGCTTCTGCAAACTCCAATAATTTTGGTAAAGAATTTTCATGTTGGAGGTTACCGAAGTCAGATATTATTGCAGGTGATGAGTGTATGTTGTGTTGATCTATTGGACTTTGCTATGGAAAGCTGGTAGGAAATTTATCATGTTAAATTAAACTCTTGGGTCTTTGCAGCATCCATAAGATACCCATTACTGTTACTTAATGGGTGTTACAGCCAAGAACTGAACAAACATACATCAATTATGACATTGTCCATTTTACTGAAAAAACACAGGAAAAATAGACAATAACATCTGGACTAATGAACTGTCTTCCCATTAAAATTAATTGTTCTTACTACAAATTACCCTCTGTATAAGCCTGTCCTTGGGAAGCATACAAGTATGCTTCAGCAAAGCCAATGTTAGAGGTGTTTCACCTTCCCACCTCTAGTTATCTCCCCTCCTCTCCTAGACACAAAAGGCATCAAGGGGTATGGAGAGAGAGTGGGAATATGGTATTGAGATAGAGGATCAGCCATGATCATATTGAATGGCGGAGCAGGCTCGAAGGGCCGAATGGCCTATTCCTGCTCCTATTTTTCTATGTTTCTATGAAATGACTAGTTGGGATATGGTCTGTCCTCCTGTACCTCGCCCAGGTAGCCATTCTTCTTGTGCTAAAGTCAGCAGGCTATTCGACAATGGGAAGTGACCCTGACCCTGTCCTCACCCAATATTAGGGGTGGTAAAATTGGCCTCAGTAACCCTGAGTTAGTAAGGGGAAAATCCAGCCAAATTTCCGGCTTCTGTTGCATATTGTGCGACTCCTGCTGGAAAGTGTGAAAATGTGAAAGTCAGGTGAGGTCTGGATCGGGCTGGGCAGTGACGTGCTCTGTGGTTGCATGGCCTGTTGATACTCACTGACTAGCCTTGCTCATGAGGAATGGATGAGGTACTGGAGGGGCCGGCAGCACTCATGGAACTGCACCACAGTAACATTCAACACCTTGTGGAGGGGAGCAGAGAAAAATTAGAGGGGGGAAAAACCTAATTTATTATGTGGGTTTGTGCCACTGAAAAGACTAGGAATAGTTAGTTAGTAAATGATCCCCTAATATCCAAATTGTACAGAAATATTTTGAATCTGTATGTCATTTCTGCCTTTCTTAGTGGCTGCTTTACTCAGTATTGTTCGGAAGGTAATACACACTGGAGTATTTGTGCAGTTTCTCTGCTGTGAAAGTAAGGTCACTTGGATTCCATAAGAGCTCCACAGTTTCTTTTCACCATTTTCACATGCCCAGCACCAACCGATGGGAATTGAAGCCTTTTCATATTGCATTGGCCCATGCATCACATATATGCACCGCTACATTATTAACAGCGCATTGCTTACAAGGCTCTGTGGGATGCTTCCTCCATCTTGAATCTATTTGTAATGCTTACATTGACCTGACATGTCCTGTACGTTGTGCTACAAGGTGAAAACTGTTTGAATAAATCCAAGTTATATATTCAGACACGATTACTTCAAGCAGGCTAGTAACAAGAGGTAGTAACCGATGATGATGTATATAATTTTATACTGAGGAGAATTTTTGAGACAATAAAATAATCTAAGTCATCAAGGGTTATCTCTTTTTTCTAACCCCCACCCCATCCCCCAAATTTGCTCCCCTCCACTTTGACCTGGCGTAGTTATTTATTTTAATTTGTTTTCATAATGCTGATCACAATGATGTATGATATTGATAAGTCTCAGACAGGCATTTAAATTATTGCTTTATTGCAAAGAATAACATTCTGTGTCTGAAAGAGAGAAAAAGGTTTACTTTGTTCTTTACATTTGTCCACATAACACACAGCAAGTGCTCACTGCAATGAATCCAGTCTGGTCATTTTTGCATCTTTGAAAGTATTGGAGTATTTGTGAAAAGTTATCTTGACAGTTTAAGAAAGCATATCAATGGATGCTGTGCGTTAGTTCAGTGACACCAGGGACATTTTTACATCATTGTATTTTATTTAAATATTCCTTTTTTTTTTACTGGTCCAGTAACCCTCGAGAGGCTTGATATCTTCAGCAGTACAACAATAGACTTTCGTCAAGAGTCACACATTCAGATTATTGGTTCAACTGACTGAATTCTCCTGTGTTTGTTGGAAGGTAGTAATAGTGTTCCACCTCAGTGAGGGGTCAGAGCTGATGAGATCAGTCTTGCTGTGGCTCAGTGGGCAGCACTCTCGCCTCCGAGTCAGAAGGTTGTGGGTTCAAGTCCCACTCCGGAGACTTGAGCACAAAATCTAGGTTGGCACTCCAGTGCAGTATTGAGGGAGCGCTGCACTGTCTTTCAGATGAGACGTTAAACCGAAGCCCTGTCTGTCCCATCAGGTAGATGTAAAAGATCCCATTATTTGAAGAAGAGCAAATAAGGAGCCAATATTTATTCCTCGACCAACATCACTAAAACACATTATCTGGTCAATTATCACATTGCTCTTTGTGGGAACTTGCTATGCGCAAATTGTCTGCCGCATTTTCTACATTATAACACTAACTACACTTCGAAGGTACTTGGTTGTAAAGCACTTTGGGACATCCTGAGATCATGACAGGCTCTATGTAAATGCAAGTTCTTTCTTTTGCCCAACCTTCTGTAGACCAGTCCTGCAGAAATATTGGCATTTTTTGGACAAAACTCTTGGGCGGCTCTGAATGTAGGAGAATATGTGGGGCTGATGTCAGGACATACAACATGGAGAAGAACATAAATAAGTTGCCCAAATAAGTGTTAGATGAAGTGGGTTCTGATTACAGTCCTGTTCTCCCCCTCTCTATATCTTAGTTTTAGTAATTTTACAATGTTTTTACAGCACAGAAACAGGCCATTCGGCCCAACAGGTTCACACGAGGCTCCTCCCACCCTTCTTCATCTCACCCCATCAACATTTCCTTCTATTCCTTTCTCCCTCGTGTGTTTATCTAGATTCCCCTTAATGCTTCCTGGCTAGTCGCCTCAACTACTCCTGTGGTAACGAGTTCCACATTCTAGCCACTCTCTGGGTAAAGAAGTTTCTCCTGAAATCCATATTGGATTTATTAGTGACTATTAGCTATATATTTATGGCCCCTAGTCATAATTGAACATGACGAATGATTGCAGATCAGTCCATTTGTCAGAAATATGGGCCGTAAACGTCACTGAACTTTCGCTATAATGACCGTGAGGTTGGCTCCATCCCAATACAGTTCCTAATTCCTGCTCTGCGTTACTGTGCATCTCACAGCACCTGAGTGAATTCAGGAACCCTCTACAAAAAGCTGGACAGTGGGGAGGGGACACCCTGTCCCAGGGAGCTGGCAACAAAATGGAGCCTCCTCTGAGTGGGCATCTCCACACCAGCACCCTCTCCTGGCCAAGGGGCAGCAAATGCCACAGAGCAAGCAGGTTTTGGAAACTACCGACACACAACACCTCGAGGGGAGGAGGGGGCTGTGGGCTGCTATCTTTCCGGGGGAAGAATCATATGAACGCCACTTCCTTCGGGGGCAGAGGAAGAACCACCCCTCAGCTTCAATCACCATGACCCTAATCTACTCTCTCCAAATCTCCTGTCCCAGTCTCTCTCCACCCCTGCTCGGACCCCTCCATCTGCTTTCTCCCTTTCTGCTCCTCCCCGCTCGGACCCTCGTTTCCCCCTGCCCCGGCCAGGAGTTTGAATGTGCTACCATCGCGCCCCACCTGAAGGTGAAACTGGTGCTGTAAGAAGCTGCTTTTTATTTTAAATGATGGAATAGTACAGCAAATCATTGCATTGTTTCTTGGCAATGTCAGTTCTGTTGGTTACTCAACTGCTTGAGCAACAGAAATCTGATAATGCGTGGGCTTCATTGGTACTTCCACCGAATCGGAATAAGCTACAAGTGTGCATCATGCAGAGGATTTGTTTGCAGACTTTTCCCCAACATTTTCCTTGGAATTGGAAGGGAATCCCATGCAGAAGCCTCTGGCTGTCCTCCCACTGATCCCAAGCGAAGTAAATGTTCACGTAATAGCTACACAGAATACCAGAGGTTCTAAAAGTATTTTATTTTGACAAATTGCATGAAAATATTTGAGCTTCAATTTTTAAGAGTTACTGGTTGTAACAAGCAGCAGCAGAAGCATTTTAAGCTGGAAAAAAGATGGCTAAGATGTTACAATGAAAACAAAGTTCTGGAATTCTAAACTCATTGGCAAGTTTGTGCTGTGAGCTCCACTTCAGGCAATAAATTTAAAAATGTAACTGCATTTTGGTGCTTCACCTAACATTACCAGTTGAAAACCCTGGTAGCACTTACACACAAAAATCCAAAATTGTAATCAAGTTTCTCTCCTCCTCCTCCTCCCCCCCTAAATAATTATTTTAATTTATAAATAATTTATTCCATGGAGACTGCAGATTAAGAAATATTTTTTAGTTCTGAATGTTTCTCTAACTCCATTTTTTATAACCTTCATCTTCAGAAATATGCAGAATGTAATGTTGTGGCTCTTACGACAGTATATTTTTCTAAACTGAGTATAGGAGATTAAGGGGTGATCTAATTGGGGTGTTTAAGATAATTAAAGCAGTTGATAGGGTAGATCGAGAGAAACTATTTCCGCTGATGGTGGCATCCAGAACAAGGGGGCATAACTTTACAATTAGAGCTAGGCCGTTCAGGGGTGATGTCAGGAAGCACTTCTTCACACAAAGGGTAGTGGAAAGCTGAAACTCTCTCCCCAAAACGTTGTTGAGGCTAGTCACATTTCAAAACCGAGATTGATAGATTTTTGATAGACAATGTATTAAATGTTATGGAACCAAGGTGGGTAGATGGAATTAAGCCATGATCTAATTGAATGGCGGAACAGGTTCGAAGGGCTGAATAGCCTCCTCCTGTTCCTAAGTAAACATGCACCCTCAAGCCTATCTACTGACGGTTAAATTCAAGCCCTGAAGAAACCAGAAGTAAAATCAGAGTCATAAGTGAGCAGTTGCCTTGGTGCAACCCATATACTTCTAGTATATAAACTATAGCTATCAGTAGAATAGTGTGAAAATGTGATGAAATTGTTTCCTAAAGGCTCAAAAAGCTCTTATTTGTGAGCTTTCTTTAGCATCTGGCATTTCCTAAGACCAAACCTTCTGCAGTTAAGTTAAAATTTATTTTACTAATTCTCCAACAGATGTCCTTCTTAGTGAGAAGAATTCAGTACTAAGGAGTTCATGCAGTACATGTGTTGGGATTGCCCAACTTCATCACTGAGCCATGCATTGATTATAAATAACATTTATAATAACAGTATATACTGCCCTCCCAGTGGGCTGCACTTCTAGACCTTTCAGTTCAAGGCAGGTGTTAAAAATATTACTGACTGAGAGGGCAGTATGTTCTCTCAAAATGCTCCAGTGCTCCACACCACCAAATGCCAATTTCAGGTGTTGTAATGATGAAAATGAGCGTGGGAACACTGGTGGCCATATTTATCTTGCTGTGTAGGAAATTAAAAGATAAAATACCTTCTGTGTGTATATTCAAATTTAATTTTTGGCTGTAGGAGAAAAACAGATGCTGGAGAAGGTACACAAATATATTTGTGAGCCTGGAGTATTCCTTTAGGGAAATTGTACAAAACAATCTTTGGATTTAGAAGAATGTGGTCACCAGCTGCAAATATTCCTCTTTCCACTTCTGATTGAAAGAAAACCTAAATACATTATACATGGATATGACCTTCCACTCAATGTCACTAATTGTATGGTTATGCTGCATTACAGACATCAAATCAGACCTGCAAACTACTGAAATACGAGCTCTGAATCAGTGTTGGTGTAAACAAGAGCAGGTCAGAGGCTAGGTATTCTGCGGCAAGTGTCTCACCTCCTGACTCCCCAAAGCCTTTCCACCATCTACAAGGCACAAGTCAGGAGTGTGATGGAATACTCTCCTCATGCCTGGATGAGTGCAGCTCCAACAACACTCAAGAAGCTTGACACCATCCAGGACAAAGCAATCTGCTTGATTGGCACCCCATCCACCACCTTAAACATTCACTCCCTCCACCACCAGCGCACCATGGCTGCAGTGTGCACCATCTACAAGATGCACTTCAGCAACTCGCCAAGGCTTCTTCGATTGTACCTCCCAAACCCACGACCTCTCACCAGGAAGGACAAGGGCAGCAGGTGCCTGGGAACACCATCACTTCCAAGTTCCCCTCCAAGTCGTACACTATCCTGACTGGGAAATATATCGCCGTTCCTTCATTGTCGCTGGGTCAAAATCCTGGAACTCCCTCCTGAACAACACTATGGGCGCACCTTCACCACAAGGACTACA
Organism: Squalus acanthias; assembly: GCA_030390025.1. Taxonomy (NCBI): domain Eukaryota; kingdom Metazoa; phylum Chordata; class Chondrichthyes; order Squaliformes; family Squalidae; genus Squalus; species Squalus acanthias. Next base: position 94,452,210 of record CM059437.1, on the reverse strand, counting down.
GCGGTTCAAGAAGGCGGCTCACAACCACCTTCTCGAGGGGAATTAGGGATGGGCAATAAATGTTGGCCTTGCCAGTGACATCCACATCCCATGAATTAATTTTTTTTTAAAATCCCCACCTCCAGATTAATTTCTTGCAGGTAACAATTTGAACATGTGCCACTTTAACCTGGTAGCAATCTCAAATGCAAGCAAACACATCAGGCATGGGGTAATAAAAGGTATTACTGTAGTTGTGGTGCTGTCCTACAGAGCATCTAACATGACTGGAGCAGCTGTATTCAAACTGCATGTGGCAATACAAGAGACTGAGCAAGGATTATGGCCTCTGATTGATGTCTGAACCATGACATTACTCTACCTACACTAAACCTGTCAGTATGACTTAGCAATTTCCACTTGTGCAGTCCACTTATGCAAAGTCAAAAATGGCTAGTCTGATTAACAATTGCCATTCACTATGTTTGGAGTGTCCGTGGTCCTCATCCTCAGAAGAACTGAAGAGCTCCTGTTATTTTAACCAGCCTGGCACAAGTAAGGGTGGTTAATTCATTTTGCAGCAAGCAGTTAGCCATGTTGGCTTCCTTTGAAACTCACAGCAGCACTGTAGATGTGCAGGTTTTGTACGAGCTGTAATGTGCATCAAGCATTGCCTGCGCGTGCACAGTTGTGCTGAGAATTTTGGAACATCTTGCAGCCAAGCTTGTGGGGCCGGGGCCGGTGCCAGTATAATTTGGCTGCATAACTATTATATTGTCCAACAGCCTTGGGGGAGGAGTTGGGGGGCGGGGGGGTGGGGGGGCTGGTGGGGGAGGTCAGATAGTATTGGTAAATAGAAGATGAATCCAACGTTTATCGATACTAGGTGACTGGCTTGACTCGAGATGCTTCTGCAGAGCTGACACAAATTACTCATTGCCAAACAGCCACCTTAGATGAGTTAAATGGTGGAGGTGGTACATCATAGTTAATTGAGATTTGCTACAGTGTGACTTTTGTGCCTCATTTATGTGTAAATTTGGTGCAGAATGGTAATATAGCAAGTGAGTAGAGGATTGGAACCAGTCAAAACCTCTACCGAATAAAAACTTTGCATTCTTTCACCTAGAATTTTGTTTTGACAATCTACTCTGGAATTTTCTTCTGAAATGCCAATCCTCCTACACATCAGACATCATGATGCAATTTGACTATTATCTGTGTGATGTGTTACTGGCTTGACTCCGAAAAGCTTGGTTTCACTGCCAGACCACATGTTACTGTACAGCCTACCAGGTGACAGAGAGCAGCCTAAGAGATAGTTGGTTATTCTCATGTTCCCATTGTGTATGTTAAAAGTTCTGTTTTATTTTTCAAGATAGTTTGTTTTATTAGGTATTCCTTATTGTGTACTAAATTAACTGGCCTCAATTGGGACGGTGATGGGGGGAACACAGTTAGCCTAGTGTCCCCATCTAGGCAGGGGAATAATCAGTCAGGGTTCCCCCTCCTGACTGTTATTCAGTGAAATCTACCGGAAGGTGTCCCTGTAGACATCGGGATTAGGCTCATCAGGCTATGACATCGCCACAGTTGAAAAGCTTGCCAACAGACGCTGTCTTGGCTTCACACATGAAGAACAGTGAGGGGGCTGCCCATAGAACTGTACCCCAGTACAAAGAAATTAGGAGCTAGAAAATGTAATTTAGCCTGCTTTGTCACTCTGGCCCTGTTTCAGAACCCAATCTGACATTTTTGTAAAGAAAACCATTCCATCCCCTAAACCAATTTCTGAATTCTTTTGCTGCATCAGAAATTGACCAAATTTTCAGCAATTCATTCAATAGTTTTGAAATGTGCTTTTAGACTAATTTATCTTTTTTTCTTTTTCTAACAGTGTGACAGTGAGAGTGACATCGAAGATAAGGTAAGACCAATTGCCTTTTTGACTAAGTAGTTGGTTCTTATATACAGCAGCACCCCTGGCTTTCTTAATGGCATACAACTTGTGGAAGGCAGCATAATGTTAGAAAATTGCTATAATTTTCATTGTGGGAAGTATTTCACGTTGCGTATGGATAAAGTGGCCTTGTGTCAGTATAAAAGGTCCACTGCAGTACTGTGGGTGGACTGAGAAAAGTAGCTTAAATCTGTTGAGAACCAAGTTTTTTTTTTACAGAATTATAACTGGAACTCCAATTAAGGCAACAGTAATTTTAACATTTATATAGCCATGGTATTAAATTTGATTCTTGACAAAAACGTGTTGTCCTTAGTCATCTCCAGCAACTTGTAAACCAACTATTAATCTAGAAAATTAGGGACTCTTTCATTTGGTGTGACTATCACTTGAAGAAAAATTTGTTTTTGTAGTATGCCTTTAATGGAAGCAACAGATTAAAAAACACAGTTGAGCAGCGTTATTGTATAACAGAGTTTTTGGGACGGGGTGCTTTTTTTTGATAAAAATCTATGGCACAGCTGTACTAATTGAATTTTATAATGTTACACAAAAATGACATTTGTGAATGCACCCTGAAGCCTTTAGTAATTTGTTCTGCATTTTCTTATGTCACATATGTACAGCTTGCTTGCATGAAAGAGACCCATTTCATCTTTTTCTTCCCGTGAATTGTTGCTTTCCAATTAAAATGCAATTGTTCTAATTGCCACTGCTTTGGAGGCACTGTGTCCTCTAAATGATAAGGTTTAGCCATTAGATAGACCGAGCAACTCTGCGTATTCAGGTAGTAAGAGAATTTCAGGTGCAACGTGACTCTTGTCTATGAAAGCACTAAGCGAAAAGCTGTGTGCAGATGGATTTTAATTAGCATAGCAGGATTCAGCTTGAAGTGGGCTGAGTACTTTAATGGTCTTACACAGCTGCAAGCCTCAATGATTGGAGTTCTTTACTGCTGTGAGACTCCACTTTGTTCTGTAATAAAAACTACAAAAAAATTATATTTGATGGTACTGCCTTAATATCTTTGGTCTTGAGGAGTTGGTATCGCTTTAGGAGGTCCTAAAAAACTATGTTGTTACAAATATCTCTACATAACATTTCTAAGCACATTAACAAAGTTCCTGGTGCTTCCAATAAATGAAAGTTGAAATTGCTCTTATTCATTGTACCAGCTTGTGAACCTTTCCTGAATATTCATATTTTCAAAAAGGGTATTGTCTAGTTCAGAAAGTTGAAAATGTATAATGACCTTGCTGATGAGGCAAAAACAAGCCAGTCCACCATTGTTAAATGCATTCCTGGCAAATGCTTCTTAGGTTCGAAATGAAATTGGATTTTTGTAGAGCAAAATTTTAATAGTTTTTTTTAAACAAAACATGGTGGTGTTGAGTTTTTCCAGCACGGAGAAAAGAAATCCCAGCATATCAGAAGTGGTTCTCTGAGAGATGTTTTCAGATCCTCATAATACTAGTCTCACTTATAATGGGAGAGGCCCAATGGCAGCAGACTCCTAATGTGAATGGAGCAGCACAGATGCGCCCCGAGGCCACACACGCGACCAATGTTAGGTGGTTTACGACCACACGTTTTGACAATACCACCTCTGCCTTCAAAATAAATGCCACCATCAAAGGCAGCTGAAAACATGTCTTGTCAGTCAGCTGAGGAGCTGAAGTGTGCCTGCGTACCTTTGTATAGATGACTAAGTGGCTTTGTTACCACTGGCCTATGCAGACCTATCCTGTCATTAGGAACAGTACTGGCATTTATAAAATAGTTATCAACTGTGATTTTGAAACAACCTTGCGTGTCCACAGTGGTTTAAAGTCGAAATGTTTCTGTAGCATAAACAGACGCGTTTTTACCGCAGCAGAACATGGGAACAGTCATTGGAGAGCGGCTTCAGGAAGTCGTTCTCCAATAGAAATAGGCCATTGGAGAAACCAGTGTCCGATCAAAGTCCTGTTTTTGAAAAGTTAATATTAAAAATCATTGTTTTCACACCTGCTTGGTTTGAAGGAATACTATACAATTTCAGTAGCTTGTCATTGCTTGCACTTCTTATTCTTCCTTTGAGTGTTGTCTTGAAGTAAGGTGGCCATGTGCATGATTCTATTTCAACATTGCCTGTCATGTTGTTGCTGTTGCCAATCTCATATTTTGTATCCTGCCATCTTTTCCTTGGTCTTCCTCATAGTCTTTGATCTTTTGTTTCTCCTAGCATGATTGTCTTGCTCAGGTGGTGTCCTCTTCTGGCAATAATGTCCAAAGTATTGGAATTTCTTTTCTTTATCTTGGTGGGCATCATTTTCATGTTTCTAAGCCTTTCAATTATCCATTCATTATTAGAACGATGTAACTAATGATCTTTCTGTATCCCCACATCTTAAAGATGTGCAACTTTTCTCTGTCCCTCTTTTTCGGTGTCCATGCTCTCCATCCATAGAGACTTGCTGTATATAGAGTTTTTTTTATATATTCTTGGGATGTGAGCCACTCTGGCAAGGCCACATTTATTGCCTAACCCTAGTTGCCCTGAGGCCATTAAGAGTAAACCACACAGTTTGCGACTAGCATCACATGTAGGCCAGACCAGGTAGGTGTGGCAGGTTTCCTCCCCTGAAGGACATTAGTGAACCAGTTGGGTTTTTACGATAATCCGGCAGCTTCTGTGGTTATTTTGTCTGGCGCCAGCCCACAAATTACCAGATTTACTGAATTCGATTTCCCAACTTGCCATGGCAAGATTTTATCTCACCACTACTAGATTACTACTCCAGTATTATACAAAAGCAAAATACCGCGGATTCTGGAAATCTGAAATAAAAACAGAAAGTGCTGGAAATACTCAGCAGGTCAGGCAACATCTGTAGAGAGAGAAGCAGAGTTAACGTTTCAGGTTGATGACCCTTCGTCAGAACCGTCATCGACCTGAAACGTTAACTCTGTTTCTCTCTCTACAGATGCTGCCTGGCCTGCTGAGTATTTCCAGCATTTTCTGTTTTTACTCCAGTATTATAAGCTAGGCTGCCTTATCCATACTAGCCATCTCCTTGTTGTGCTAGATTTACTTAGATCTTCCAAATCTTTTTGAACCTAGCGTCACCATGAGCTCTCCCAGCCAGATACAGAGCAAAAATCCCACCACTCCGTGTGCAACAACCCCAGTCTTAGAAGAGCACCCCCTACTTGTATCACTGTGACTTTTTTTTTCATTTTCCACAACAACCATCCTTAGGCCTATCTGAGTAACATTGTCAATTAGTACCAAATGAAGGACAGTTTTGTGCTGGAGGTTCATGCTCATTAAGAAATGGATTGAGTCTACCCAAACTCAGGTTACTTACATCCAGCAGACAGGACATACTTAGCATTTCAACCAAACCATTTTAAACCAAAATAACTTTGATTTCCGAACATAAAGCACTGTCCCATTACAAGCTGGCTGTCTCCAAACTTCCATTTTGAAACTGAGCAAAGAAAGAGCACCATCCGCTTTGAACCGAACTATTCCTTTGTGAATCTATTTTAAAATCATGTGAAATAAATAAAGACAGAGATTTCTGGTTCTGTCATTCTTATCTGGGAGTTGTATAAGGTTAAGATAATCCTATTGTGGTTTTCAATTTTAATTGGTAGGTGCATTCCAAGACACGATTCAACTTGCTGGCAATGTTTATTACTTGAGTGCATGAGCAATAATCGTACTTACATTTTTCTCCTCCTTTTATTGATCAATACCTATCTATTGTGCATGTTTTCTATGTGCCAGTATGTATTACTGAATATCTCACCACATTAAGTGCCGCTTAGTTAATTAATTTGCCCAAATATTTAATGCATCTGTATTTTTTTAGTGTGATTTATCTCTTCAGTAGTGATCACCTAACATAATGAGGGGAGTTCATTGTTCCTTATCGTTCGTGAACAGTGATGTATCCGGAATAGATTCCTGCAGAATGTCACTAGTCATTTCTCTTAGCAGTTTATCATCACCACCTACTTTCTATTACCAAACCAGTTTTCAATCTAGTTGGTTAATTTGCCATTAAAATCCATACTTTAGAAATCTCAAATATGGCACCTATCAAAATCCAAATAGATGGCTATTTAAATCATTTTGAAAAATTCAGTAGACGCCCAAGACACCTGTTGCTTCTAAAATTATGCCAGTTGTTCTTGATGGCCTGTGTGCTCTACAGACAAACCTCGATAGTGCCCTGCAAATGTCTACTACCAGTGCTGAATCCGTTAGTTATAATTCCCTAACTGGTATCTTGCTACGTTTTTTGCAAATAATATTTGAGCAGTTCTGATCCTCTAGTGCAATCTTTGAATTTGAATTCCTAGAATGCTAGTCCGATGCTGGTTTTCCCACACATTTCCTTAAGTATTCATATTGCTTTGTGACACTGACCTCTACATTTATTACAGATTCCTGAGCAAAGTTGAGGCCAAGTATTTCTCCTGAGTGGTTTTATCTTGTGGTCCAACTGAGAACTTAGCTTGTATGTGGCGGGTAGATTTGAGTGACAGGCTGGCCTGAGATTTTGAACCTTCAACTCTCTGGGAAACCAACTCCCTATCAGCTAAGCAACTATGTCACCCCCAGTGGTATTTAGTTTTCTCTCATAAGGGTGGGATTAATAATGGTCCTGTTGGCAGGTGAGCATGTCAACATAACATCATTCCATGCGCAACTGACATCTAGCAGATTAGATTTGCCCCTGGGTTGTACTGGTGAAAATTCAATATGAACAACATTGATTGGCTTTCAAAGTGTGGTATTTGAGGTCAGCTGTTGAATCTATGCGATGTTCATCGTCGAGTGTTGCTTCTCATAATATAGAACAGAAACACTGGCTGGCAATCCATTTGTGTGTAACATCTAACATTGTTTTGGAATTTGGATCACTGGAGGGATTTAATTGTTGAGTGACTTGGCAACATTTAAAACAGTATTTGTTAAAAAATACTGTTAAAGAACAGTTAAAAAATGACAATCAAAATTCTTTTCACAGATGATTACTTTATTAAATCTGCAAGCCTGTTTTTATAACTGACATCAGTTGTTCTCACATGGGGTAGCTTATGGATCATTGTTTTTATGTTATCCCACCCTTCCATTCTTTGTTTCCTTCCCCCTACCATTTTTTTCCATCTTCCACTCTTCTGTATCTTTTTCTCACTCTGTGTCTGTTTCACGCTTTCATTGTTATCTCTAATACTTCTAATCTTCGGGGTACTTTGGGAGTCATATCTACACAGAATTCTACATTTTAAGATTCACTGCCACTGTCAATTTAATGTTTATTTCCATTTTTGGGAAATGTTACAGAATGCTACTATGTGATACAGAATTTGTCACATAATTTATTTTGTTTTGGAATAAATATGACACTTCAAACTTTGTGTCTCTTTGTGGGCCATGTGCTTGGCTAGTATTGAAGGTTATAAATGTTTTAAAGTTTCTGTAATTCTGTTCTGCTATTCATGGAGTCTTGAGATTTGTTTCAGTGACACATTTTACAGTTGGTGAAAATTGGGCCAACTTTCAGTGCTAGTCTTCTTAAAGTCACTGTATCACTTAACAAAGTTAGCAATGCAGAGCCTACCAATGTGAATCTGAGTCCAAAGTCAGCGAAGGCAGTCAGGATGAAGCAGAACTCGGGGGTTGCTGGACTGGGAAAATGTGAGGAGAGGTCAGGTTGGGCTGGAGTGGTGGGGAAGAGTGCAAAGCAGATGAGCCACTAGGTCTCAAACCAAAGGGTCTTGGGACTGGCTAGATCTGGGTGTGAGCAGGGTATTAGACACTGAGTAATGTCTGCAGAAGGAGGCAAGTAAGGGAACGTGGAGCAGTCAGATCAGCAGCAGAAGGGCGGAATGGCCAGCATCAGTGTTCCCCATATTTTTTTCTGGGCATGCACGTTTTTTTCAGTTTAAGAGCCGGCTGACTGGCTGCGCGGAACCTCTGGAGCGCGGCGCAGCCACACAGCTTAAAGGGAACATTGACCAGCATGCACATGTCTTTGATCTGATGTGCACGTGCTCTTAACTTCCTGCCTGGGGAGGGCTAGCCATTGGAATACGAGGTTTCTACGGGGACTGTGGAAGGATGTGAGGTCGTGGCTGTTGATTTTAAATGGGGGCAGACATTGGAGCAATCAGAAGGAGGAATTTGTGACTTGCGGATAAAGGGATTTCATGTGACGAGTAACAGATTAACAGATATTTTGTTTGTTACCAATATCACATAGCACAATTCCGACCTAAAGAATTTTGTCATAAAAATAGATATGGTCTAGGGGACATTGCCTGCTGCACACCAATTTTAATAGTTTCAGCTCTTACCAACACAAGCCTGATGAACCTTTGCTGTGTTTTTAGGGGGAAAAAGCTAATGCTTCTGATAGAAATAAAAATGTACCTTGGAAAACAATTATTTATCATTATTTATTGCCCTCATAAATGGGATTGAAAAAAGTCATTTGTGCGTTCAGGGTAGTTATGGGATAGAGAATCCTGATAAAGATTTAAGCAGAGAATGTGTCGAGGCAGACTTGCTCTTATTAGCAGCACCCCTGTTATAAACAGAATTACAAGAATAAGCTTCGGAAAAGCAAGTGTGTGATGGTATCATGGAAGGTACTGGCTTGAGGGGAGCATTCAGCAGTGGAGCTGGATTAGCATGTATAGTTGATGCTGAAGCACTGAAGGGTTACTGCTGTGGCTTGACTGAAGGCAAGAGTATTGAAGCACCGCTGAGTAGTGGGGCATGGGTTTGTGCCTGCAAGTGCCCCACATTGATTCTTGACTGCAGTTGACATTTGCTTTGGGGAGACTGGGAGGAAAGAGAAGAAATTAACTTGAGAAATATCCTCACAAAGAGCCATCTGTTTTCATAATTCAGGTTGCTTATGTTGTCCAGTTGAACAGCTTCTCTAACTCATTGTTTACTGATTATTTGCTTTGAAAAGGATTGTTTTCGATCTTCCTAATTTTAGTGTTGTATTATTGAACTGGCGATGTTTCTTATAAAAAAAATGTTATGTACTTTATATTTTATAAACATTTTCATACGACAGTTTTAGGAAATCATTCTCATTGGATTGCATTGCAGAAAGAGTATTTGAAACTGTTAAATGGAAGCTAAATACTCTGGGGATTAATTGTAGCAGTTCACTGTGTTTATTACATGCTGTCAGAGTTCCTGTCCATTGGATCACTGCGGATCAATATCAGTGCTATGCCTGGTTCTCCCAGCACTGTAAATTCCTGGTGTACTGAGTTAGAATGATGATTTTCGAGTTTTAACTTTACACTCCAAATGTCTGCATAAAGATTTTGCACTGCTGGTATGAGTGACTACCACTCTTAAGTTTAAATATAGTTTAAAAGCCAGAGGCTTTCCAGCCAGCCTTGCCTCTCATCTTTTTGAAGGTGTGATTCCACAAGCACCCACCGCTAACTAGCACCTCATCTAACTGGCCATTTTTCATGTGTGCGATTTAGTTGTGGGGGAATTACAGATGAGCCTAATCATGTCTTCACTTGGTTTCCAAACTGGATGGTGATCAGAAAGGGAGCAGTGGTTTTCCTTCTCCATGCTCTCCATTTGGGGATGCTGCTGTTAACTGTGGCATCTGCACAGTTGCCCCCAGTTGAGAACAGCCACCTTAGCACAGACGTTGAACCTGGGAGGCTGGGATCATCCTGGTCTGTTTCGATCAGTGCAGCACCATATGGCACTTTTACCACTGAGACAAGAGGGAAGCTGAAGATTGAGATTTACAACATCTCCTTAAAAAAATAAGCGCTCACGGTTTTCTCCTCATGCAAATTGTGCTGGGTCACACACCCCTTAGACCTGAGGGGGCAGTTACCTATTCTCAGGCTTGCACCAATGTTGCCATTAGGAACAACCAAGTGACAACATGTTGTGGTACTGTATCACCCTATTACACTTTTATTTTGATACAGTGCATTTTTATTTTGATAGTGTTTGGTAGTCCCTGATGACTTGGTGCGTAAATGCATTTGTTTAGTGCTTACAGACCACTACAAGCCTGGTTTCAAATCGGTCTCTGTGTCTGAATTTGGAAAGGGAAACATCAGCTAGGGCTCCTGCCCTGATCGTTATCCAGTGGAAGTACTCGCGTAGTGTTAGGCGAGGACTGGATTGACTTTGACCACATTGAACCCCATGGGTCAATAGACAACTAGTACTGGCTATTCAGTCTCACACATAAGAAGATGGTCACTTGGATGAGATCCAAGTGAGTTTGCACTGCTTGTACAATTGTAACCCAGCATAATTCACCACTTTCAGGAGAGAACAGGTAGAAGGAGAAAAAAATGATTTGTATACATCAGTGATCAGGATGTGGGGTCAAATACTAATGGAAAACTCAAAGGTTTGTGTCCATTGGGATTATTGCCATGGCTTTGTTTGTTCTCAGTATCTTACTTCATATCAAAATGATCTCGGGTGTGGTTAAAGCTCCTCACATTGCACGCTTTCTTCCCGAATACATTGTCAAAATCCACAATTCTTTGTTGTATGTTCAAACTACTAAAATGACTTCCTATTTTGTAAAGATCATTTTTTTTTTATGCCTCGCTCCACCACACATCATTCTCTTTTGGGAAGGTAGAAACAGTTCAAGCCGTACATCTGTCCATGTGATATCCAAGATCAGGTGATGGGAGGTTTGATTAAAGCAAAATAACCTCAGCAATTTCAAGTTTTCTCCAGTGAGATGGAATACTTTGCGTCTATGCAGGTCTGTATCCTGCAACCTGGCCAAGAGCCATCAAACTTCGGCCAAGTGAGGCAGGCAGGATCTGTTTTAATGGTACCTGACAGTATCTGCTTTCAGAGCAATTTAAATCTTAAGAGTGTAAGCAATTAACTATCATTTTGAATCATTATTACATCTTCATTAATCTAAGGTTTATGTAGTCTTAACGTTTAGTATGGAAATAACACACTAGAGAATTGGTTTATTCACTTAAAGTGACACAGTGGGGAAAATGGACAGCATTTAAAGGCATAAATTAATGTTACGTTTTACCGTAATGCTTTCAGTTAAGTAATTAAAGAAAATATTAATCCTTTATTGAGTATTTGGCAACTTAAATAGAGTACTTTGATGAAAATCATTTATAAAGTATGTACCTATATTTAAGATGAATAGCTGGATTTATATCCTTTCTTATAAAATTATGGCCATAGTTTTTATGATTTTAATACCTTCAGGAGAGGGGGAAGAAAATTGGATGGGGAGAGGAACAAGTTTTAAACAAAAATTGCAAGTGAGTGGATATCTGGCAAACTGACTCGGATACCACCGTATAAAACAGTCCTAGATTTTTGTCTTTGAAAAGGCAAGCCTTGAGAATGGAATTATTAAGTGAATGTAAATTGAACACCGTAGTAAGGTGGTAATTAGAGGAGAACAGCTTTTGCAGGTTTGCCAATCCAGTGATAAGCTTACTTGGTGCTGTCAATTAATCCATTATGGGGAAAAAACCTTACTGTTCAGCATGATCACTCCTTAACTGGATCAAGCAGAGGTCTCCCGATGGTCTGGTTAATTGCCAACTATTCACGTTTTGAGCAAACAGACAACTATTTTTCCTCCTCGTTCATGCCAATCGCATGACGTCTACTAAAGTAGCTTTTTCCTGCCTCCTGCTGACACTTGCAGATAGAACAGTTTCTAGTGCTCAGGGAATTGCGAGTAGCACTGGCCACCATTGTTACTCCATTTTAAAATGACAAACATTGACTGGCAGCCAGCGTACTCCAATCCCATGACACGGAGGCGAAGACAGCAGTTTGACCCGGTTCATGGATGTGCGCCACTGATGTACTGACTGTCCTGTCTCTAATTGTGTCCCAGTGCCTGGTTTACTCGGTCTTTCCCCAGAGGCTCCGATAGTTCGTCACCCAATGGCCTCTACCCACCCCGTTCTTTCCTCCACCTCATTCTCCATTGATCAGCAGCACACATCCACAATCTGGGCCAAACGGCCACTCCCTCTTCACAGGATTGGAGCATTCCAACTGCTAGTCAATGATTATCCTTTTAAAATGGAGGACAATTGCCCCACAATTCCCACGCGCCTGAAACCACTCTATCCACAAGAGTCAGAGCCAGAAAAGCTATCTCGGAAGACACAACATGAGCTGAGTGAAGGGAGGAGCAAAAACGCTGGTCATCTGCTCAAAAAGTAGATGGCTTGCAACTGTGCACTTTTTGAACTTCAGTTTTTTCCCCCCATAATACAACTGATGCAATATTAATATCGCTTCAGCTTAAGTCATGACACGTTCACATCTCACTGCACTCCCACTGTAAATACATCTTTTCATATGTGAGGCCACAAGCAATGTTCCCTTTAAGCTGTGCAGCCACGTAGCGCTCTGCAACTCCCATGCAGCCGGCTCACCAGCTTTTAAATAGGAAAAACCGCACATGCGCGATATTTTGAATGGGCCGCGCACCCAAAAATAAATTAGAGGGAACATTGGCCACAAGGTTTCAGTTTTCAGAGAAAAATAAACTGAATTACAGAATTTGATCCCAAAATACTAATAAAAATCTGGAAATCCAATGTAATATAAATGATTTTAACTTATTCAGTTGTCTTAAAGCTGTGGCCTTAATCATGAGCTTTTATTTAGGGCTGTTTTTAGTCGTATGCTATATTTTGAGTTTTCACTATTTTGGAGGCTTACTCGGCTTTTCTGAGTTTTGTAGGTTGGCGTGTCTGGGTAAAAGCACCACCCCTTCAAACCAGAAGGTTCCAGGTTCAATTCCTGTTTACTTCCATTTTAACTGAGCTAGGGCATTAGTTGAGGCATTAAAATTGGCCTCCACTCCTGATTGATACTTAGTTGTCTTGGTGTGAATGTTGGCCGAGGACATGATACCAACATATTGTCTAGGCTCACAAATGAATGGCAAATTCTCCAAAAAGGTTCATTTTAAAAAAACAAGTGGGAAAAATTAGGAAGAAAAGATATGGATTTACACAAATTTAGTAATCATATATAAACAACTACAGAATATAAATAGCAATTTAAATTCTTTGCCTTGGTTACCATGTTGAAGTCTGTTGATTATTCATATACTCACCAGTCCTTTGAATTATAGTTAAGCAGTTATGGCAGACTCGTGTGTGAAGCATAAAGATTTCTGAAATTACCCATTATATTGGATCTGCAAGAAGCTGTAATCAAGAATTTTAAAAATTGATTAATTTACCCTAATTATCCAGTAAAGTGGTCCCTAAAAATTTCTGACACGCAATAATTTTAGTCGGAGAAAACAGGCCTAATCTCGTTTTTGAAGCATTATAAGGTAATTAAATAGCTGCTGTATTCCCTAATATGTATAGAATTTATTGTTAAAACAGTATTCAATCATTGTGTGCCAGGGATATCTGAAACAAACAAAAACATCAGTTCTTGCACTGTTTACAGACCCCTGCCCTTTAAGAGAATATAGCATCTGCATAAATTGAGAATGATGTATAATGTGAAATGACCCAAATTGTGGAGTTCAGTGAAATTCACAGGAGTTGCCTATTCCAGTAGGAATTGCTTCATATTTCTAAATGAACAGCCTAACACTAGTGTATCCTTAGGGATATGGAGATTTACAGCACAGTGACCTAGTTTACCAGAATCCTGGACTTACTGATGGAAAAAAAATATAAAATGCTGTCTGAAAGATCAAAAAGTGCTTTCTTCTTTGCAACCACAAAAACTTAAAAGACTGTCAGATTTCACTGTAGTTTTGACGTCTATAGCAAGGCATCATCTGGCAAGCAGTCGGCAGATTTGCTGTCTAAATGCTTGATAACTGACATTGATGCATCCAAAGACAGTCATGCTGTGGGCAGAGGAGAGGTTAGGCCAGTGACGGATTCTAATCCTTTCCTCCCCCGACACCCCCCTCCCCCAAATAAGGAAACCCAGCATTCTAGGCCTTTGTTTCAGAGTAATCATGGCACTACGAGCAGCCAATCTCAGAAACAACAACTTGCTTTTCTATAGCACTCCTTACGTGCAGGAACATGTCTCAAAGTTCTTTACATTATGGAGGAGAGAACAGTGGACGCCAAGCCCGAGCAGAAAAAGTGAAACGACGCGACAGTCAGGGTGAGGAGCCGAAGACATTGTTGAAGAGTTTTTAGAATTTTCAAAGCATGGAGGGAGATAGCAAGGCAGGGAGAATAATAATACAAAAGCAAAATACTGCAGATGCTGGAAATCTGAAATAAAAACAGAAAATGCTGGAAATACTCAGCAGGTCAGGCAGCATCTGTGGGGAGAGAAACAGAGTTAACATTTCAGGTCGATGACCCTTCGTCAGAACTGGGCAGAGGAGAGGTTAGGCCAGTGACGGATTCTAATCCTTTCCTCCCCCCACACCCCCCTCCCCCAAATAAAGAAGCCCAGCATTCTAGGCCTTTGTTTCAGAGTAATCTTGGCACTACTAGCAGCCAATCTCAGAAACCCTGACTGTCGCCGCTTTTCACTTTTTCTCCTCCTGCTTGGCGTCCACTGTTCTCTCCTCCATAATGTAAAGAGAGAATGATAACTTGCACTTATACAGTACCCATCTGCAAGAAGATGTCCCAGAGTGTTTCCGATAAGGAGGAAAAGGACATGGTGAGCACCGAGGATGGGGGTGGGGCAATGGAGAGGCTAGGATGGGAACCTAAAGCACAGTCAAAGAGATGAGCTTTTTGGGAGTTTTTTGAAAGCAGGGGTGGAGGTGGAAAGGTGGAGGAATTCCAGAATACAGCAGTATCATGACTGAATGAAAGGCCACCACTGGTGGAGCTGGACAAAGAGAAGCCTAGTGTTAGAGGAGCAGAGGGTTAGAGAAGTATAGGAACATAGGGCTAGAGGACATCACACAGGTCGGGTGAGAAACTTGAGGAGTTGACTGCTTTGGAATTTGGATTTATTTTTAATTTTAACTCCTTTCCCAACTCCTCAATCAAATATTTTCTCTTTCTGAAAGATTTGATGCCTCTCATTTTGCATTTGCTTGCCTTTTCTATTTTCTTTCTTTCTTGTGAATTGTGACCAAGGTGAGAGAATGAAACACATTCCATTTCAGGCACCTAGTGGCAGTATCAAACACTCCCAGGTCAGGTTATAACACTGGTTCAGTGCACCATCATGTGTCTCAGCAGCAAACTCAGAAGAGCCCCTTTCACTGTAGCAGTTTAACTTTCCTATTTCCCACACTAGCCATCCCAAAGCCTCCCTGAGTCAGATTGCAGATTTAGGGCCAAATGAGCCACAAGCCCACTCGGAACTGGATTGTGACCGCCTCAAACTCATTTTACATTGGATCCATATTGTCAGCAAACAGAGGAGTTATAAAACTACCCTTCTGGGCTGGATGTGAAGGCAGTTCTCCGAAGCAAAAGGCCACTGCACCTTTTCCTTGGTCTACCTTTAAATATCCTGGTAGTCCGCTAGGCCTCCCTGTTTGGAATTGCAGTTCTGCAGGGGCTTTTAAAACAATAACTGAGCCTTCCTTCTTCAGTTCATGCAACTTTTCAGTTGTGGAAATTCATGAGCGCCTTTATACTTGAGTGACTACTGCAGTTCTGAGCAGTGACAGAACATAACAGGGAAAACCACCCATGGCACCCGTTTCTTCACTCGCTCATTATTTTTCCCAAAGAGAACCATGAATATCCAATATCTGAGGCCAATTTATCAATTTTCCAAGAAAGAAAAGTTTAAATAAGGCTGGGAGAAAAAAGATGTTGGCTGATGTTGCTTTCCAGGTATAACACATGCTGAAATAATTGTGAATAGGAAAATTATGTAGCAATACATTGAAGGTAGATCACAGTTATATGAGTCCAGATGGTTTGTAGTTATGACAGTTAGTACCCAGAACCTCTCTACAGCAGCTAAGAATAGGAAGTCAACACGTGGATGGGCGTAAACCCACATTTCACCAATCTGCAACACTGCTAACTGGGCATCAGCGCAGCACCAACACGCTACCCAGAAAGTGCCATTGTTAACATGGCAATGCAGTAACACTTAGACATGAAATTGATGATTGACAGGTTGTTTATTGTCAAGTCTTCTATTTGAGCTCTACTCACCCATAATCATTAAACGCAAGTGGTATAGTCGCTACTGAAAGATACCAATAGAAAACATGAAACTTTAAAATAAAATAACATTTTCTCTGTTGCATTTGGTCCTTTTTAATATGACATACGCAAATCAAGCAGAAGTAGGAATGTGCAATGAAATGCTGTGTTTGATATTCTCAAAGCACAAACAATGAGACCTATAGATAATAAAAGCCACAAATCTGCCCTGCATCACCAAACTGTCCCTAATTCAGCTAATTGGAAATTTCAATTAGAGGCCACAAATGCAAAGAATGCCAGGTTGGGGCAGAGTCGGGGAGCTCTACTCTGCATGTAGCTGTGCTATACATAAGAACATAAGAATTAGGAGCAGGAGTAGGCCGTACTGCCCCTCGAGCCTGCTCCGCCATTAAATAAGATCAGGGCTGATCTTCAACCTCAACTCCACTTTCCCGCCCAATCCCCATATCCCTTGATTCCCCTACCTTACCTGGGAGTGCTTTTGCTGACACTGGGTATTGAAATAGAAAGTACTCCCATTCCCCAGCACTAATATCCCTCTCCTTGATGAGCACAAAAAAAGTGAAATGAAACACTGACCAGCAAAAAAACCAACGCTACAGATCTGTATTAATTTGCACATTAATGTGTAGATATTGAAGCAGCTATAGCTCAAAGGTTCAGCATTTTCAGGAAGCAAATCCTTTTGACAGACACGACTGAATGAATGAATGGTCTGCAGCATAACTGTAAAGCTGGTGGCAGATAGGTTCCCTTCTTGGCCTGGTATAGTTCTGAGCCAGACAGGCTGGGAAAGTCCATGTAGAGTTAGCTAATCTCAAATGGGGCACGGTTGGCATCTGGATGCTCAAGTAGGAAAGGGAAATATCTAACTGGTCTCAATACATTGACTCCAGTTGGAAAATGCACATTGTGGACATGGAGTGAGGTTTGGCTGCCATACACTGCATGGCTGATTAGTCTATCAACACTCACTATCAGGACTCACACATGAAGAATGACATCTTGGATCAAGCACGCCTGCAGAACTGTACTTCAGCAAGAGTTTAGTGCCAGCAGAAGGGGTAGACAAAAATTGTGAACAGAGGCAAGAATAGCAGAAAACTGAGTGATTCAGTCTTGATTTTACAATAAGCTTTAATTTCATCAGCAGGAAACTTGAAGAAAGGTTCAACTGTAAGGTCTGTTTTTAATTGTGTTTAGAATAAAATTGTGGCAAATTTGTCCATTGCCAGCTTTCATGTTACTGAACATGCTGTGATACGAACAATGAGGAATGCAGTTGTAGCAGTGTTTTATCAGTTCATTTTATGTGTATTCTTTAGTCTAACCAGCGGAATCTGTTCCTAGCTACCTCCGAACACATGTTCATAGGCTGAAAAATTGCATAACTCTGCACATCAAACTGGTGTGGTCTAGAATCTGGGTTTTGTACGAATATTTTCAAATTAGCATGGAATCGTAGCTGAGTTCCTTGGCAGCAGACTTAATTTGTGGTTGACTGTTCTTGACAGATTATTGGGAAACTAAGCCCAGGTCCCATCTCAAATAATAAACAGCTTACCCGCTGACACATTGACAGACTTAATGGTTTTATACAAAAATGGACAGACTTAATGTTTCTACACAAGTGATCATCTGTCCTGATATCCTTAATGAAATTAGATTAAGTGCACCTGGGAAAATGCTGAGAAGGCACAATACCTTCCGCCTCCTTTAATTTAAAACCAATTTGCAGAAATATTCTCTGAAGCGGGATGCTGAATGAGAGCAAATCCATTTGGACTAGTGCTGATAATTTTAATTCTGTCCCTCAGCAACGTAGAAATAACAACAGAGGACTGTGATTGAGAATTTAATATGTCGACATCACTTTTAATGTTATTGTGTCTAAGGGCACATTTTGCTTGAATCAAAGGAAGAAATTTTGGTTCCCCTACAGTTTGCTGATGTGTTTCATTGCCAAAATAATATAACTTATCCTATTAGTGAATGACTCAAGCTGTGAGTGTCTGCAATACTGAAATGACATAAATGTGTTTATGGGACTAATAAAGTTATAAGTAATGAAGTTCCATTACAAGTGATAGTTGCAATGTAATTGAGCATTTAAGACAGCATTACGTCATATAATGAGATGAGCAAGCATGTGCATGCAACGTAGGATTCCCAATAGCATCGTGATTATAAAGCCCGTGTGTGGAAGAGGGACATCCTGCATGAAGTGGTCACTGCGTGGCTAACTGAAATTGGCTGCTGAATCTCACTGTGGACTAGAGTGCGAGCAATAATAACCTTTTCATAAATAATGCAGTGCATTAAACGTCTTCTTGGTCATCTGCTTGGCGCATGTTAATAGTGTATTTTATTGACAGGATATTGCATGGTGTTAATTATAATGGTATAAATGCACTCTTAAAAGATAATGGTTTTGAAGAAGTCTATCCCCCTCTTTGCTCTTCCTTCCCCCCCAAAAAAACTGTTTTTTAAATCTGATTATTTAACTCTGAAGTGATTAAGTGCAAGTATGGTTAAAGCGCTAATTATTATATATTAACCCTCCCCAACTTTAACATGCGAATTGCTGTCACAAAAAAAATAGAAGCACCCCTATAGAGATTGCCAGGAAGGAAGAAGGCCACCAATGGAACATTCAATCTATTATTATTATTATTATTATTATTATTATTACTATTATATTTGCCCCAAAATACCTGCCTTGGTTGTGCCCCCATCCCCCAGACTGCACTTGAAATGATTTGCAAGTAACTGCAGAGATGGCCCTAGACTGCCACGTTGCGACTGTATAACTAGTTGGATAGAGCGGTACACAAGTTGGATTCGAGGAGGAACTCTGCCCAGTTTTCTTTTCCCCCATCCTATCTCTTTGCTGCTCCTGACAACCAAATGAGATTGGCAACTTTCTCTCTGGACTTGCCTATGTTTGTCTGTGTGCACGTGCGTGCACGCACATCTGTGTCAGTACACATCCCCCAAGTCTGACTTACAGCTAAGTCTCTTCGCCAGCGGCACAAATCAACAATACTTTGTAACACAGTTGTTCAGAAAATTCCAAATTAATGTAATAGATCATTTTGTATTTGCAATACAATTAAGAAATGCTTGAGTATCAGTCAGACATTCTTAAAACTGGTGTGAATGGATGGTTCTTTTTTCATATATCGTAGCATAGACATGGGACTGAGTCTTCCCCTTTAACTGGGTGAGCAGCGTGGGTTTGCTGGTTATCTTGTATGTCAGAGGACCCAAAATTGGGAAAAATCTCACTTCTAAAATGCATAGTTTAGGCCAATTCAGACTGATGTAAACAAGGCTAACCTCAGGTCTTGGTTCATGCCACTGTCAGTATAACTTATCATTGGAATTATGATTGAATCAGTTCCCCTACTTCCCATTACTGCTGCTGAATCTACTTATTGCGCCACCACATCCTTTCCTCTTAGTGTGTATTCCAACATCCTGTTTTGCCTACTTGTCCACTGTCGGAACCATTCATATGAATTAAAAAAAAATTAAAACCTTTTCCAAATCCCTCCATAGCCTCGTCCCTCCCTATCTCGGTAATCTCCTCCAGCCCTACAATCCTCAAAATCTCTGCGCTCCTCCATTTCTGGCCTCTCGCGCATCCCTGATTATAATCGCTCCACCAGTGGCGGCCGTGCCTTCAGCTGCCAGGCCCTAAGCTCTGGAATTCCCTCCCCAACCTCTCTACCTCTCTCTCCTCCTTTAAGACGCTCCTTAAAATCTACCTCTTTCTCTGCCATAATATCTCCTTATGTGGCTCGGTGCCAAATTTTGTTGTATAACGCTCCTATGAAGCACCTTGGGATGTTTTGCTATGTTATCGGCGCTATATAAATGCAAGTTGTTGTTCTGTTGACGGCAGCTTTGAATGTTAAACTAGGATTCAAACACTGGTCCATCTGGCCCGGAGGCCAGCGCCCATATCTGCCAAGGTTAAAGACTGCTGAAGTTATTTTTGTTGCTAAATAAAGTCTCCATGTTTATGATAAATCCAAAGTTTCTGCCCTTTAGATAAGACTGTTCTGAAACATTCTTAAGTGTATTTTTAGATGCTTAAAGCTATCCTTATGCCATGAATTTCACTGTTTCGGTCTTTGTTGCGCTATGGGAATTCTTGCCTCTTAAACTCTGCAGTCAGTCACCAAGATTGACGAGAAATATTCTATTTTGCAGCAACCATACCTTTTGAAAATTCTTGCTCTTAAAATTTTGAGATTATCAAGAATAAATATTGCACGATAATCCTTTCATCATCTCTGCAGGGGGTGTATGTTTCAAAAGTGAAAGTTATTTATGAATATTCAGGACAGCAACCTTTCCAATTTTTGCAGTGTTTCCACAGTGCAAATTGAACATGTGTTTGCAGAGAGAGCTTTGATGACATTAAGCACTATAAGTACATTGATTTTATTGCAGGCTTACTCGACTGCATTACAGATACTGAAGGTGTCTGACTGTTAAAACATTCAGTCAGTACGTCAGCATGTAAGAGAATTGTTGGTATCAAGCCTTCTACTTACTGTAGATTTTAAGGTCAGATCTGCATTGGATTATTGACTTTATACAGTGATATTGTTTGCAGTTTCCCATTCCATTGACGTCATTTTCAGTTTCAAACTTGAAGGTGCAGGGTGGCAGGTAACAGTCCTCTACAAAGTCTTCTGAGTTATAGTTAGGGGATCCAACATTTTTCAAGTACGCAATATTTGAGAGCCCTATGCCAGTAATTCAAAGAAAGAAAGAATGACTTGCATTTATATAGCGCCTTTCACCACCACCGGACATCCCAAAGCACTTTACAGCAATGAAGTACTTTTGAAGTGTAGTCACTGTTGTAATGTTTGCGCACAGTAAGCTCCAACAGCAATGTGATAATGACCAGATAATCTGTTTTAGTGATGTTGATTGAGGGATAAATATTGGCCAGGACACCGGGGAGAACTCCCCACCACTTCAAAATAGTGTCATGTAACCTTTTACATCGACCTGAGGGAACAGACGGGGCCTCGGTTTAACGTCTCATCCAAAAGACTGCACCTCCGACAGTGCAGCACTCCCTCAGCACTACACTGGAGTGTCAGCCTAGATTTTTGTGCTCAAATCTCTAGAGTGGGACTTGAACCCATAACCTTCTGACTCAGAAGCAAGAGTGCTACCCACTGAGCCACAGCTGACACTTGACAATTCACAGCCAAATTGTTTGTACATCTTAAAAACAGAAAATGCTGGAAATACTCAGCAGGTCAGGCAGCCTCTGTGGAGAGAGAAACAGAGTTAACGTTTCAGGTTGATGACCTTTCGTCGTTTTGTTTGCACATCTTGTTTGTTCGTGCTTTCCAAGCTCCCTCCTTGAATGTGATCAGACATGTGTTCTAACAGATGATGCACCCTGAAGCTGGGGCTCACTAAATATTACTCTTTTGTGATGACCAAATGGTAGGGCAAGCATGGAATATATTTCAGTTTATGGTGTTTTTAATGGCATTTAAAGACCCAAATACCCATAAGAATAAATTGATTGCTCTGTGCCACAGACCAGCGATGGTGGAAGGTTAGAGTTTCGCGCTGATTTGTTGCCAATCTGTAAAGTATTAAATGGGAGGATGCAATACACAGGCTGCAAAGTCTGTCAGCAGGAGGAAGAGAAAAGCATACTTGCACAGGTGACATTCGTGGCAGCCTGCCCACCTGGCTACTGGTGCCAGTCTAGGTAGGTGAAGAAAGGAATAAAAGATTTTCTAAAACTTGCCAAACTATGTGCATCAAAATTATTTTAAAGAAGAATCTTTTCTCCATAACTCTAAGATATCTATAAATGCAAGAAAGAAAAGGTAAAATTGAGAGAGTATAATTGTCCATGTGGAAGTCTACCATTTAATGTAATTTTTTCAGGAAGCATCATCGGTTGGCAGAGCACAAAATTATTAGCATGAGTTGAGAATATCCCTGGTCTATCTTAGACATTCGTAGAAATGATTTTAAAGCAGTAATCGTTGAAGTTTACGGCATAGAAGGAGGTCATTCGGTCCATTGTGTCTATGCCAGAATCTCATGGAGTGATTCGGGAGCATCACAAACTGCAAGAATGATGCTATAGGTGTTGCTGTCCTCGCTCAAGTCCCTGGATGAGATTACTGCTTTTCAGTCACTCTTCTGTATCAATCAGCTTTATCGTATACTTTAGGCTTGGGAACTTTGTGTGTCATTGTTGCAAGTTTTTTGTGCTGGGTGTCATGCAGACCTTGAAAGACATGAGGTTTCTTGTAAGCTGACATTGAATAATATCTTACTGGAAAATTAGTGATTGTGACTTGTTATGCTCATTTGTTGAGAATGCTACTAAATGTTATGCCAAAATAGTGTTTTTCTGGTCAGTTGGTTAACTCTGATTTTAAACTTTAATAACAAATTGTGCACATTCAACTTGTCTCCCTGCCCCCCACATCATTACACTTGAACATTTAACATTTGAAATGATAACACACACGATCAGGCTGGACCCCCGCCACAGTCAGATGGTTATTGAAGGTCATTGTCCAGGAGCTCACCTCAACGCTGCCCACTTGGGTGAGGCACTGGAAGACACCTGACACCTTTCGGAACTGCACCTTAATAAGGAGTCAGCACCTTGAGGAGAGGAGAAAAGTTGACACAAAAAATAGAATAAAAAGTTGGGTGTCAGTTGTAACCGTAACTATTTCTATTGCACACATCCCTCACAAATGTCTTATTAAATGGATTCAAAATAGTTTAATTACATCCAACAGCAGCAAGAGAATATTAGAAGACAGTAAATATCTTGCATTTTCCAGGGCAGTATCTAAAATACAGTGTATTTTTGCATTAAACAAAAGTTTGAGTCAGGGCGCTAGTATAGTTAATCAGAATTAATGATAAGCTAAGTTTCTAATAATATATCTTCTTTAAAATTGCTGCATAATTTGAATAATTGAGTGCAGAGTTTTAACTTTTTTCTAAAGAAAAATGTAAAATGCTTCCATTTAATAGAGCAAGAGTACAGGAAAAGATTAATAGGCTATACTGTTCAGAAAATGTAATTCCTCATATGAGAAACAGGCTGACAAATCATTCCATTACACTACATTTTAATGATCACTTATTTTAATTAGTTTGGTAGTCATAGCAAATTGGAGTCACTATGTTGATAATTTGTCCTGATGTATAAAAGTCAAAATAAAGGTTCCAGATGAAGGTACTATATCTTATTGTTTTATCAAATATTGCAACATTTCTTAACTTCTCTATAGAGTTCCTCGTGCAGGAAAACTTCTCATTTACATGAAGGGGCAAAATAAACAGTAGACACTGAGCAGGAGGGGAAAGGAAAAATGCATAGGGTTACGGTGGAGGACCAAAGGCACAATCAAAGAGAAGGGTTTTGGTGGCAGGAATGGGGACGGCAAGGCAGAGAGGTAACTAGGCAGGGAATTCCAGAGAACAGGACAATAGTGGGTCAGCAAGCAACCAGCATTAATGGAATGGGAGATGAGAAGTGAGGGAGGAACGGAGAATGTGGGGACGCAAGATTGGGGGAGATCACCAAATTACGATGGGGCAAGTCCATGGATAGATTTGAAGGTGAAGACGAGAATTTTGAAGTCAACTTTATTCGGAATGAGCTTGGGGAGGACGGAAGTGATGGGTGTGTAGGATTTTGAGTGATTTGGATGTGTTCAAGTTGTGCAAGGAGCCCATCGAGGCAACTGATAGAAAAATTGAGCCACAAGGTGAGGGAGAGGTAGGGCCGGAGGCAGGGAATGTTGCGGAGGTGGAAGAAAGTCGTCTCGATAGCAAAGCAGATGTGGTGGAGGACGCTGATCTCTAGATCAAGCAGGATGCTAAGGTAATACACCTCGCATTCAGCCCTTCATAGCAGCTAGGGAGGTTGCTGGAATCAAGGCCAGAGAAATGTGGAGCCAAAGATTGGCTCCTCCAGGTCTTGATGTCAAATAGGCAACTACAGAGTGTAGCCACAGGCTTTAGATTAATACAGGAAGCAGAGAGATAGAGCTAAGTATCGTCAGCATACATGCAAACATACCTTTTTCCAACAGCATTGTAACAAATTATAGATTTCCACGTAGATATTAAAAGAAAAATTAAATAATGGAAATCTGAAATAAAAACAGAAAATGATGGAACTATGAGAAGATAAGTTAATATTTTGAGTTAAGACCTTTTGTCAAAATTCAACAGGTATCCAGTGCTGTTTTGGCACCAGATTACAGGTGCGAGATAGATCTCTATCAGTCTTAGCTTAAAGTATTGAGAAAGCCAGTAAATTAATTTAATGTATTTAATTAGCCACTTTTTTGCATTCACTAACTATAATTATATTCAATCCTGGAAGTCTTGCAGTAGTTTGTAAGAGAGTAAAGATTAAAAAGCTAAATTGGTTCTAGGCTTTATTGCCAAAGGCAGAGAGACTGGTTTCATCACCATGGTTAGCTAGTACATTATGACTTAGTCAAGGTTCTTCCATTGAAATAAACTTGAACTGAAGCTTTCCAATTTTTGATTACCCTGAAATTGTCAAAATACTTCACTTCCTTCAGTCTTTGATTTTAAATTGAGGTCAACTATCTGAACACAGCCAATCCGTTACGTTGCCTTTCTCATTTGCTAACTGTATTAAAATTATCCGAATAATATGTGGATATGCTGTTTGTGGCCAATTTAAAATCCTAATGTCAGTATTGATCTCACTTTCATTTACTGGTATATTGCAGTATTTCACACCTTGCAGTTTAGAATGAATAACTCATACTAAGATTTTACCGAATGTCTTGTGGAAATTAGTTATCATTGTGAAACAAATTACTAATTGTTCTATTGAAATATATGACTAATTTATCCTATACTCTACATGAAAATGCAGATTTTTAATAGTTCGGATTCGTAGTAAAGGCGTAGGCTGACATTTTATTACAGATGGGAACTGACTTAAGCTTGGAAAGTCCATAAAGCATTGTTATTGGATTGCATCCATTGTAAAATGAACAGGAAAGTCTTGTGTAGTAACTAATGTGCTCTGCCATTCAAATAGAGAATAAATGATGACTGGGAGAGTGTTACAAGGCAGTAATATACTCAAGGGATTCGGCATATACCCTTAGAGCAATTTCCAAGTCGTGTCCAAACTCATAGTGCGTTAGAGCCTTGAACATCTTCCAAAGCAGTGTTTTTTTAAATAAGTTCCATACTTCTTATCGATTTGGAGCTGTCCCTTTGGAGTTGTATCTTCCACTATTGCTGCCATTATGAGCACAGAATTTTTCTGCTGCCATTGTATAACAGGACGTGAAGGGAGCATTTTAAAGCATAATGATGCCAAACTGGAGTTACAGTGAGTTGGGTGAGAGTTTCTGCCCTTCACTGCTGAAGGCACTAAATAACACTTTTGTACAGGTCCCTGGACTCCAGCAGCTTTCTGGTATCTCACTTCACTCAAGTGACCATTCTTCAAGGCAAGTGCAAACAACTGCAGAGTGCTTCACAGCTGAGTCCAATCCAGTTCACACAAGCACAAAGGCATTTCTGGGCTACTGCCACCCTAGCGGAGATCCATTAACCAAGCATGCACTGAGGATCCAACTGCAACCTTTCTGGTCTGTTTGGGTCACTACCACACTCGGAGGTAGAATTACAAACTGAGTGTTGAATAGAGAAATAATCTGTACTACGGAGGTGTAGCACTCCTGTGTGTGTTTTCTGTATTCGTGAAGGCTTTGGAGAGGGTACAGAAGAGATTTACTAGAATGGTTCCAGGGATGAGGGAATACAGTTACGTGGATAGCCTAGAGAAGCTGGGGTTGTTCTCCTTGGAGCAGAGAAGACCAAGAGGAAATTTTATAGAGGTGTTTAAAATCATGAAGGATTTAGATAGAGTAAATAGAGAAACTGTTTCCAATGGCTGAAGGGTCGATAACAAGAGGGCACAGATTTAAGGTGATTGGCAAAAGAACCAGAGGCGACATGAGGAAAGACCTTTTAATGCAAGGAATGATTAGGATTTTGAATGCACTACCTGAAAGGGTGGTGGACACAGATTCAATAGTAGCCTTCAAAAGGGAATTGGATAAATACTTGAAGGAGAAAAAATTGCAGAGATATGGGGAAAGAGCGGGGGAGTGGGACCAACTGGATTGCTCTTCAAAAGAGCCGGCACAGACTCGATGGGCTGAATGGCCTCCTTCTGTGCTGTACTATTCCATATCTTAATGTAACCAGCTTACCCAGGAAGCTATGTGAACAAAAGCTTTTGAACTAGGTGGCTTGTAAGTGCAGGCTTGATAAGCCCAATGGCTGTTTCTGTCCTGTGACATTCTGTGATTGCTAGGTTTCCTTGATACAAGTTTCTGTGTTCGCTCTTTCAATTGATTCAGTTTTTCAGGATATACCTAGAGCAGTCTAAATATCCGTTTACGTACACTGCTGCTTCTGGTGTAAGCTGCTATCTGTATGTTGAAAAATACTTGTTGAAAATGTTCTCCTCTTGAGCCATAACACGTGCGTTTGATGATGGCCCCCTGATATCTTGGCCCAAAAAAACCACATTCTTCATGAGTGGGTTAGAATGGTGAGTGTGATGGGTTGTGTGGCTGTGGGGACAGGGGGTGGGAAGTATCCAGCAGGAGTGGTACTTCTGGCTGATGATCCCCCCCCCCGCCCCCTGCCAGCAGCACCCCATAAATTAACTCCGCAAAGATCAGGATTAAATTTGGCTCCTCATGGCTCAATAGCACACTATGTAATATATGTATTCTTTGATCCAATGGGGGAAGCTGTTCTACACTATTTGATCAAATGTGATCTGGGTGTTTTGAAAGGCAGACACTGCTAGGTGAAATTAGTTTCTTAATCTACAATTTAAATTTTTTTTAAATTTCCACTGAAGGACAAAAGAGAGACATTCATTCAGAAATACTTACTGTAATCCTACAAAAATATTGAATGGCCTACTAAAGATGTTTGTATATTTATTGAAAGGATAGAAGTAGAGTTTAGATCAGCTCGATCTAAATTAACGTACACAAACCAAAATAATGTGTGCCTTCATAGACTGCATTGTTGGCAGGCAGTGCTTAAACTTACTTATTAATTCCAAATCAACAAAAATAATTAGCTTGCAGCAAGGGACAGGATTTGGTGCCTCTAATAGGTGGTGAAACATGGTGTGCCCGTGCACTGGAATAGTCTGTTCCGTCTCTATGAAGCACCTTAGATGTTTACATTAATATGCTGTTTGTTGTTGTAACAACATAGGTTTCAGTCGACGATTGCTCATGCGGTGAGTTCCTGCTCTTGGCTGTGCTGCCATAAAGGGCAGCAATTGGTTGCAAGACACTTGCCCCACAATGAAGGAAAATTGAAGTATGTGTCACACGCCACCGACCAGACAATAACAACTTACATTTCTATAGTGCCTTTAATGTAGATAAATGTCCCAAGGCACTTCACAGAGGCATGGTAAAGAACGGGCGTCAAGTGTAAAAGCGAGAGATTATGACGGATGGCCAACAGCTTGGACAAACAGGTGGATTTTAAGAAAGGCCTTGAAGGAGGTGGAGAGGCAGAGGATTTGGGAGGGAATTTAAAAGAATCGGATTTAAGGCATGGCGGCCAATGGTGGGGCAAAGGGAGTGGGGGAATAAACAAGAGGATGGAGTCAGAGAAATGAAGTGTTCGGGAGGAGTTGTACGGCGGGAGGAAGTTAAAGAAAGAGAGAGAGAGGGACAAGGGATTTAAAGACAAGAACAAAATGTTTTAACACTGCTCGAGCGTTATAGGTAGAGGCCCAACCTCTGGGCAAAAGGAAAGATGCACAATGCAGGGATAACTAAAACAACATTAAACATTTTAAAATGCCTTAATTTGCCTCTTCAACATGAGTGGTTTCAACTGAGAGTTCAGATGAAGGTGCACATCACAACCTCACTGGAAAATTCAAGAGTGATGTCTTTTAATTTGTTCTAGTTATAACCCTATCTTTACCTTTCCTGGTGTATTAATTTAATTTGAACAAAACACTGGCACAATAAACTGTTACTACAGTGGTTATCTTATGAATGTGTGATCGAGTAAGTATAAATTACACTATGTGCCGTCATCTGAAATGGATACTAGTTGGAATTGATCGGAATTAGCAGCTCCATCTTGTAAGAATTGCTCAAAGTGTTTCCACTAAGAGCAGCAGGCCTTTAAATGGTAGGGTGTGGACTTCAGTTCACATTGCTTGCAGATGTGCATTGTAAAAGTAGTTTTTTTTTATTGCTGGCTGTTAATATCCTTAGTTCTGTATAAACATAATGCTGAAGTGCTTTTATTCAACAAACATGACCCAGCAGTAATTAGTTTCAGGTTTGCAGTACTGTAAATGGAAACCAGACATTGCTCAAATTGTAGTGTATGGTCTCCTGCTACAATCAAGGCAAGGTAAACAACATTAAGCATTTGGCTGCTCTTGACTGGGCCAACACGAGGCTGAAGTCATGGTTTTGTACGGAGGGCAGCTCTTGTCATCTGCATCATAGGAATCTTATGCGCAGAACGTTGTTGTTCGGCTTTTTTTAAAAAAAGCCTTTCTGTGATGTGGAGATGCTGTGGGAAGGAAGGAACAATCAGCATGTCTGGGGACTGCCAAACAACTTGCTCAGCTGGTTTGAATTAACTTAAAATAGAATACATGTGCTTTTCACGCAGCTGAAATCCTTTGATGTTTGAAAGATGTGCTGTACCAAGAGAAATGAGCTTGAAAGCTGGACACTGCAGGTGTGTTATCACTTTGATGGGGACTTGTTAGTCAGCATCGTGCTTTCTGCACTGGGGAGGGAAGTAACATGTGGATTAGACAGTTGGAGCAGTGATTACTGCTAATGGCAAAGAAACTGCCATGCACTGAAGGGAGCAAATATGGCGCTAACTGCTGTTAATGTTAGCAAAAGCCTTAGAAGCTCTAGTTGCTCCCCAGTGGTTCACTTTACAGCGTACAAAGTCCATTTAATCCATAAAGCTTGATAGAGTGTGCATGGTCCCTAGTTTCATCACAGGAGTGTCAGAAAATTCATTGCACATCTGCACTGGAAAAGAAAGGTGTAAGCGGCCAAGAACCATTTCATAAAAGCTAAAGACAAAAATGCACAGATGGCAGGAGCTGCTGCAGCTGTGGTTGGTATTTAACTACTATTTTATTGGTAAAATATGGGGGGTGAAAAACTGTGTGGGATTCATTAGGCAAGCCTGCTGTGGTTCTGATCAGCACGCCAATCTGCATGGCGTGGCTCAGATCCAGACATAGTGCTATAAATTTTAAACAGCATCTTAAATCAAAGCCCCAGGCCTGTCGCGCGCACTCCTTTCTTTATGCCCTTCTTTTTAAATCTTGATTGTTCCAGAAGAATATGAAACGGCAGAGAAGTATGTTATGTCATAAAAGTGCAATCCATTACCCCAGAGTTTCTCCATCTGCTTCCATGGGCGTACTGGGAGCCTTTGTGATTATGAAGGAATTCTCTTAGGCCATTACCAGGAAGAGGAAAAAGGCTTACTGTAGACAGCTTAATGGACTAATTTGTAACTGGAAGGGGGAAAAATGAGTTGTTGGCTGTGGTTTAATTTGACAGAGAGTGGCAGCACAAATGCTAAATGTGATGAGTGAGCAGACATGCTCATTTGTGCAGTGCACTTTACAGGGCCTCCTAGTATTCTCCTGAGCATCGTCACAATTATGTTTCTTCCTCGCAGTCTGCAAGGAATGGAAAATGCACGGTAAAACAAGGCTCAGAGGACTGTTAAAAAGAATGGGGCTGACAGAAGTGGCTACATCCTCTCTAACTTATTCATGTGGGCCTTGAGAAATACAAATTGCAATCAGTGCTTTGCGCTTGGTAATGTTTCTTTTGATGATCATGTTTTTTAATGAACAAGCCTGTTAGTGATTTTGCACGATGACCCCAGAAGAACTGTGGCTCACTTTGGAGCTTTGCGCTCCGATGAAGTACCTGATAAAGCGCCATCAAGGCAAATAGAATGGCACATTAATGTTATCACCACCTATTTAAAAGCGTACTGCAGTAATTGCTCAGTTTTGCCACCAGTTGTTTGCCATAAAGTGCAATAATGTGAGTGCTGATTATGTGCTTATAAAGACATACTAATACCATGATGGATTCATTTAAACTAATAGATTTTTTTTACCTCTCTTTCTCTCCCCTCCCCTCCCCCCCCCCCCCCCCCCCCCCCCCCCAAGCATGTCACCTTGGGTTCAGGGGGAGACTGTGTGAATGGAAACTTGCTTAAAGTTGTTACACGCCGAGCTGGCATCCCAGCAAGTTTCTCTTATTCTGGGGAAGAGGAAAAAACACCTTGCTGGCTCAGAGGCACACTGGGTTCGGTTGTCGAGACAGCAAGGCTCCTATTCACTCCTTTTCCCTCCTTGGCTTTCAGCTGGCTTCATCTGTTCCAAGGCCCCAAGGGCTTTAACAAGCACTAGATTGTTAGTGACAATCAGACACTTTAACACTTAAGGTAGAAGGTTTGATTTAATCGCTGAGCTGTCATTTATTATTTGTCTGCTGTGTTCCACAGGGGCGACTGCTGATCAAATGCCTACTCCCAGGAGCACAGTTTTTTTTTGTTATGTCTAAATCCTCAATACAAATTGCTGAGCTCCCTGTGGTCCCATTGGGACCCATTACTGCCTGTGGGGCATTAAAGATCATTAATAGTGCTGTCAGCAAGGTAGCCAGTTGGTTATCTTCTCATAAATAGGAAATTAATACATTGACTTCATTAATAATACCGTGTGTAGCTATTTTGTTCCCTGGTGAGCAGACAATGTATGGGTCTGTGTTTGTGGGTAATGTGATAAGACATAACTCTAAATTAGCATCAAATGTCTTGATTCAGGAGCAAGGACTCAATTACTCAGGAGATTTTTATTTCCAAACCTTCATTTGCATTGTTTGATAGTAGAAAGGCACCAATTTGCCGCATTGTTAGTGCTTTATTAATTTGGCTATCCAGTTTCGGCTGCAGTTGGCATTCAGGCAAAGAGGAAAAATGCCTCTGGTTCAGCAGAGGGTCAGTGCTCTCGTTGCTCACAGGAAAGGTGATGTTCCTTAATTAGGGTAAAGGATATCATTATTTTATGCGTTGTTTCGTTTTGTTAGCTGATAAGAGGAAAAGCTATTCATTACGCTTTTCGCTGTTATTCTGAAGGTCATACCTGTTGGCGGGAGCCTTTTAGAATGCAGAAGTAAACTGTCTCAGGGGCCCTTTAAAAGAAAGCTTACCTTTCACAAGTGCTTCTGTTCTTCTGCAGTGTGTTAATAAAATGTAACGTTCAAAAATGTCCACCTGGATGCAGAACATAATCCTGTCTGCCAAAATCATATCCAGTTTAGTGTTCGCTTTGTTGTGGTTGCACAAAAAATTTGCATTTGATTTCCTTAAATGCGATAACAGAAGAGTTATTAAAATCCAAGTCATTCCGTCTGATTATTGGTCGTGTTAATTAGAAAGGGCTGTTGGACTGCTACAGTACTTCTCATTTAGTTGATCCTTTTTGGAGCTTTACCAGGCAGCAGAAAGATCAATATGAATGCTGAACATTCAGTGTGAATAAACCAGGTGCCAAACTATGCTGAGATTTTGTATGTAGTCTAAGCCATTTTTACATTGCAGTGTAAGAACTGTGTGGAAGTTACATTGCGATGCAACATATGGCACCTCCTGTTACAGAAGCCACCATGTTTTTGTACTTGAAGGAGGAAGATTCAAGGTAAGTGTTGGTAAGGCATAAATTATGTGAAATGTATACAGTGGGAGAAATATCTTTTACTGATGTGCTGAATTACAGATTTACCATTCAAATTATAATGTTTATAAACATACATGTGATGTACGTAGCAGCTGTGCCATACGAGCAGCATGATGCCATGAATATTTCCATGGTCATAACTATTGTTTGGGCTTGGACTACTTTACTACTCATCTAACAAGTGTCAGCCGTGGCTCAGTGGGCAGCACTCTCGCCTCTGAATCAGAAGGTTGTGGGTTCAAGTCCCACTCCAGAGACTTGAACACAAAAATCTAGGCTGACACTCCAGTGCAATGCTGAGGGAGTTCTGTACTGTCGGAGGTGCCGCCTTTCAGATGAGACGTTAAACCGAGGCCCCATCTGCTCTCTCAGGTGGACGTAACAGACCCCATGGCACTATATTGAAGAAGAGCAGGAAAGTTATCCCTGGTGTCCTGGGGCCAATATTTATCTCACTCAACATCACTAAAACAGATGATCTGGTCATTATCACATTGCTGTTTGTATGTGCCGCGTTCCCTACATTACAACAATGACTACACTTCAAAAGTACTTAATTGGCTTTAAAGTGCTTTGGGACGTCCTGAGGTCGTGAAAGGCGCTATATAAATGCAAGTCTTTTTTCTTTATTAAACCAAGCCCCTGTCTGCCTGTTCATGTGGACTTTAAAAGTTCCCACAGCGCTATGACTCCAGCCATGGAGAGTTTTACCTTTGACCCTCATTGACCTAATTTTCCTTGATGCCTTACTGGGTTGAAAATCAAAGGCAGCTACTCTTGCCCCTCCTTTGGCATTCAGTTCTTGTCCTTGGCTGGATCAAGGCTGTGATGAGTTCGAGAGCTGAGTGGTGCTGGAGGATACCCAAACTGAGCATTGGTGAACAGGTTATTGGTGAGTATGCGTTGCTTAATGGCGCTATTGATGACTCCTTCCATCTGCTGATGATTGGGAAGATGCTGATGGTGCAGTAATTGGCCAGGTTAGATTTATCCTTTTTTTTTGTGAATAGAACATACATGAACAATCTTCCACATTGTTGGTTAGATGACATCGTCATAGGTGTACTAAAACTGTTTGGCTTGTGGGGCAGCTAGCTCTGGTGCACAGGTCTTCAGCATTACAGCTGGAATGTTGTCAAGGCCCATAGTCTTTGCTGTGTGCATTGCACTCAGTCGCTCCTTACTGTCATCTGTGATCTTATGGACCTTGGGAGAAACCTAAGTAGGATCATCCACTCAGCACTTTTGGCTGCAGGCAATTGCAAACACTTCAGCCTTCTCTCTTGCACGCGCATGCTGGGCTCACAATGCTTGAGGATGGGGATATTTACAGAGCCTCCTCCTGTTAGTTGCCTGGTTGTCCATCACCATTCTCGACTGAATATGGTAGGACTACAGAGCTTTGATCTGTTGGTTGTGGGCCCACTTATTTCTGTCTATAGCTTGCTGCTTTTGGTATTTAGCATGCAAGTAATCCTGTGTAGTAGCTTCACTAGGTTGGTACAACAATAACAAAAAACCCTGCATTTATATAGCGCCTTTGACGTAGTAAAATGTCTTGAGGCACTTTGCAGGAGTGGTATCAAACAAAATTTGACACCGAGCCAAATCAGATTTTAGAACAGAGATAGGTTTTAAGGAGGAAAGATAGGTAGAGAGGCGGAGAGGTTTAGTGAGGGAATTCCAGAGCTTAGGGCCTAGGCAGCTGAAGGCACGGCCGCCAGTGGTGAAGCAATTAAAATCGGAGATGCGCAAGAGACCAGAATTTGAGGAACGTAGAGATCTCGGAGTGTTATAGGACTGGAGGAGGTATCTTATTCTGAGAAATGCCTGGTGCTGTTCCTGGCTGGCCCTTCTACAATCCTTATAGAACCAGGGTTGGTCCCCCAGTTTGATGGTAATCACAGAGTGAGAAATATGTCGGGCCACGAGACTACTGATTTGTGGTGACCCACATTGCCTCATGGATGCCCAGTTTGGACTGCTAGGTCTGTCCTTAGTCTGTCCCACTTAACATGGTGGTAGTGCCACATTAGGATGTCCTCACTGTGGAGGCAAGACTTTGTCTTCATAAGGACCGTGCGGTGGTTTACTCCAACCACTGCTATTGTGGAGATACAGGTCTGCAACAGATAGGTTGGTGAGGTGAAGGTAAAATAGGTTACCTCTTCATGTTGGTTCCCTGATGCAGGCTCAGTCTGGCAGCTGTGTCATTCAGGACTTAGCAGCTTGGTCAGTCGTGATTCTACTGAGCCACACTTTGATGTCCCTAGAGGACACTCTATCCCCTTGCTTCCCTCAATTGTTCCTCTAAGTGATGCTCAACATGAAGGATAACTGAGAGGGGCAGTAGGCGGTGATCAGCAGGATGTTTCTTTGAACTTGTTTGACCTGAAGCCATGCAGCAATATGTAGAATTGATGTTGAGGACCCCCAGGGCCAAGCCCTGAATACCACTGCTGGGTCTATCAAGTGGCACAGGACACATCCAGGGATGGTGATGGAGGAGTCTGTGATGTTGACTCATATAATCATATTCACAGAATCATATCTATCAGGCCATGGTGAGATTTAAACTCTCAGCCTCTGGATTGTTAGTCCAGTACCATAATCACTAGGCTACAGCACACATGAATACTCTGTGAAAAGACACTATATAAATGCAAGTTCTTTCTTGTCCCCTGAATGCCCACAGTTAATTTCCCAGCACTTCTCTAACCCAGTCTCCAACCTCCTCAGAAACATATATAATCCCCAAGACTGTCTCTGGCCCAAAAATGGTTTGCTAATATAAACTACTTTTAGCTCTGTGACTTTATACAAAAATTAAAATAATTTTTCAAATTAACTGTTGGGCATTACATAAAACTTATTCTCCCATTGGCACAGTTGATTCTATTAAAAAAGCCTAATATTCTATGTAAAATGTAGACTATGGCAGTCAGGCTGCTCTTAAAGCCTGCTGTGCAGAAATGAAACAGTAAACATGGAAGTGGGAAACCATACAACTGCAGACATAAATTTTCAAGATGTTTCATTAGTGTGGCAGGCTTTTATGGCACTCACTGCATAATGGCCCAGCAGCGACAGCATTTATCGCACACCTAAAACACTCTTCTCAACATAGATATTACCTCTTAAATATAATAGTATTATCACCAGCTTTTTTCATGAAGCTGAAATACTAAGGCAATAATACAACGACCTGCAAATGTTTTAACTTAAAGCGTGGATTCTAATATATTAGTTATGGACCTACAAATACTACTGTCAAAAGTGTAATCTAATTAACATTGCTTACACTCTACCGTAGACTTATTATGAAGTCTTTTACATTGTATTAATATTTTAATGAAACCTGCTGTAACACTATGTAATAAATGTCCACTTTCAACTATTTCTATTTATTATTTGAAGAAAGTTACAATAGTATTTATATTTAGAGCAACATGATAAAATGTTGTCTTTATAAGTTACATAGTGAAATATTGAGCATGTACAAAAACAGATTACCTATATAAATGTACTTTCCAGTAATCTACATTATCAGAATATATAGATCTCTTCTAATTACATCCTTTTCAGTCAGTAGTTAAATGTTCTTTTCTTCAAGTTTGTTTTCCAGCAACGTATGCAAGGAAATGAAGTGTGTATGTAATAAATTCTAAGATTAGACTAGAGATTACATTGGTAACCTACAGGAAGGAGCTTAGGTTTTGCATAGATATTTCCAGATCAAAGCTTTCCCCTTCAATTTTGCCATTTGCCTGAATATTGCTATAAACAATTTCTGGCTTTCTGTAAGGAAGTCAGATAATCTTAGCTGATTTGCGGTTGCCCCTTTATTGGCTTGCCAACTGCTGATTTCTGTGATTCAGAAAAAGGGAGGACATATGTTGAAATTTCTGACCTAACAATTTTAACTGTGCTGAGAAGTGGAATATAGACGTGTTGCCCTTTGAGAACAAAGTGTACATGGCAGCTTTCATGAAAGCTAAAATTCCCCTGTAATTATGGCTTGCAAAACATATGCTGTGTAAAGTATGTCATAGGCGTTGTGAAGAAAGATGAGATCACAACGTTACACCCTGAATATTGCTTTATCAATAGTGTCCTGCTGATGTGCAACGAGCAAAAACACCGGTTTTGTCAAATTTGCTAAGTGTTGAAATGTGTTTTAGGGACTCTGTTCAATAAATACACGTATGTTTTAGGATAAGTTTTTGGAGACAGTTTGCTCCAGGACCGAGTGCATGCACTCTTCATTTCCAATTGACAGGGCAAAGGTTCAGGGAAACCCTTGCCTTTTTTTTTGGCTGGACATAGAGTCCTGTACAAATTCAGCTGAGAGGCTTCTCAGAGATTGGGCTCAAGGCAACCTAATTTTGTGGATACCACGGATGATTAGGTTGCTAGATGGGAACCAAATCAGATTTGGTCCAGTACGGCCATCCGTGCTAGAAGATCTTTCATCCTCTTTCCATGGGCTGGAACTGAAACAAACTTTCCAGAGCTCCCCAGTATCTGAGTTGCTATCCTTTTGCTGGTATTTTGTGCTGTCATGTATCTACTTGACACAAGCTAGTTTATGCATAGCAGACTTCTCTACATTTGCAAGTTATAATATTTGGTTGGGCATTACCACCAGGAAATTGATTGTTTCTCCTTCATATTTTTTTTCCTTTTTCTCCCAGTTTTATCTCCTCATCGCCTGCTCACTTTGGAGCCGTAGACTCCTTGCTGGAGTATGGTTCCATAGGGCACATCCAATACCTCATCCTTCTTCATGTCTGACCCCAGACAGTGAGTATTGGCAGGCTATGTGACCATAGGGGCACCTCCGCCAAGCCTGATCTATACTCACTTGATGTACACACGTGTGCAATTGCATAAGCGATCACTGGATAGCAATCGGGAAGCCGAGTCAGTTTTCCCCTCTCTAATTAATGGGTGCAAACACCCCTATCGCCACCCCGCTTGGGATTAGCTAACTCTGCATGGACAGGGATCGAAGCCGGGACCCTCTTCCCATGTTCAGTATTTTTTATTATTGCTGGCTTTCCTTCCTTTCTTTCTGACCTTTGCTGGTTTTTCTCTTCCCTTTCTTTTCTTTCTTCCCAAAATGATGTCAACAGTGAAGTGCAAGTCACCTGAAGAAAGGAAAGTGCATAGTCGAGCAAGAAGGGCACGCAAGAGCTTCACTGAGGGCCGACTGGGATTGCCCCTTTATATAAAGAAGGGCCATGCCTTGTTCCACCATGAGATACTTTAAGGCACCTTATGAGTTGTAGACTTTATAAAACAAAACATTTTGGCAGTTGGGAGTGAGTACAGGTTGGCTGGGATCCCCCAATGTGTGCTGATGCTCCATACTAATCTAATGTGTCAAGAACATTGTATAGCACTAGTAAAAAAAAACGTTGTTCCATCTTAGCTCAGCAAATGTTCACACCAATGCTCCAACGTCTTTTTAAAATCCAAAACTGAAGCTTGGCTATAAATTTAAATTGTCATAAGAAAAGATCTTCACGGATTGCCATTTCCATTTTACACTCCAAGCACATTTTACACTTAATTCCATGAGAGAGAAAATAGGGAATGCGTTATTGTTTAATACTCTACAAATTATTTTGTTATATTGTGACGTTTTAAGCCGTGTATTTGATTCAGAACATTTAACTTTATCACGAAGCAGCAGCTGGCTGGTGCTACCACAACGGCTGAGTTCCTGAGAAAACTTCTACAGCGGCCGCTAAATAAACCATGAGGCACTAGCAGCTGTCAGGAAAATTGTAAGAGGCCCTTAACCAAGACACATGGATGTTTATAATTCACAGTTTGCAATTGTTGTCACCAGAGATTTGTATTTCCTCTTTGCAGGGGAAAAAAGGAAGGATAAAATTGGTACCATAACAGATACAGACTTTCCTTGTTTGAAAGATGGGATCCTATTATTTACTTAAGGAAATAGCTGGAGATTTATTAATAACCTCTGGCAAGTGAAATAGCTTTAGTGATTTCCATATGTGACCTGGACTGCAGTCCTCTTGGCTGATTGAGCATGCAGCTTGAACCAAGGATCTGACCTTGCTTGTCTGAAGTGCTGTTGGTAGACTCCCAAATGTGGAGGCTAGCAAAACAAGTAATTTAACACTTTCAATTCGAGACACACAAGCATCTTTACAAGGATGTGTGTTACAGATAGTTTAAAGTTACTGTAGTAATTGCAAAGGAAACTGCATAATAAGATAGTGCGCCTTTTGTTCTACACAGATTGGATTTAGAAAGTACCAGAAATCAGTTAACAGCAGACTCCGTTTGTTATTGGCCTTGGCGTATAGTTTGATGGTATTTCATATGATTTCAAAGCAACATTCCTGCTTTGCTCAGGAAAAGTACACAATGGTGCATGATTTATTCCTTTTGCTGCGATCTGCGGAGGACTTTAATTAACGGTTACCGTCCCGCATCTGAAGTTCCCACAGGAGATGTTGACAAGTGTACGGAAGCTGCTTCCATATTTAATGTACTTTTAGGTGTCAAAAATTGACTGTCGCATCATTTCAAAGTTTACATTCTGTGCATTTGATTGGCTGAAATGCACCCATTAAAACTGGTGTTGTGCTATTGAAAAGCTAGCTTTTTGATAGTTGCTTCCTGCCTCCAGTATAGAGATCCAGGAAGAAGAGGGTAACTGAAAAATGTATGAAGATTTTTTTTTGTGAAAAGGTTATATAGAAAAATAGTTAGGAAAAAAACCTAAAATGTTATTTTTAAAAAGCACGAGATAATGAGAGAACACGAGTGGAGGGGAGAGCAGTTAAGTGATTATTATTTTAATTGTATTTTAACTCCTGAAATTGCAACTTCATTACTCTATTAATACTACTTTCAACATCCCAAAGCATACAAAACCGTCTGGCTGGAGAGAGAGAAATTTTACTGCATCTGCTTGCAGTTCAAGAGTTAATATTGGCACCTAGTTCTTTTTGCATATATTGTGTTTTAGTGTACCGCACTCCAAATTCAGCAACAATATATTAGTCTTGACAGTTTGTAACTTAACTTTATTCTCTATCTCTCTCACCTCCCCAAAGTATCAGATGGCTGAAATATGTGATTGCAGTGACGGTGGTATATATTGGCATCATATAAAAGCTGGAATCCTTCATGCTGCCGTTTGCACATGAAGGATTCAGTGTGGCTTGTTCTGCTCACTAAAATTAAGGATAGAACATTCTCCATTTATCAAGCGTACTCGGGTCGGTTATAGTAGGGGTGTTCAACCAATTGGAGCAATGGCTGGATCCATGAGTCACAACGGGTAAGTGGGCATATGAGTGAAAGCCTTTGAGTCAGGCAGAATCATGATGAACACCACATCCAATTACCAATTTATTTTCCATTTTTTGGAGTCTTTGGATCACATCACTTCTACCTCCTTTTCTCCTCTGCCACTCTCTTTCTTTCTCATTCTTTTTTATTCTTTCTCTCTCTCCTCCCTCTCTGACTCTCTCCAATTTCTCCCCTCCTCCTTCATTTCCGCCCCTCCTCCTTTGCTTGTCTTCCATGGGGTTGGGAACTGCACGGTGAGGCTCCACATCCCTTTTTGAACCCTTTTAAGAGCCATTTTAGGTCTTCCGTTGCTTCATGGTGGGGTGGGCAATTGTTGATGGCAATCCTCTCAGAAGAGCCACAGATAAGGTAGGTGAACACTATCAATGAAAACCTGTTGGCAGAACCGACATATTGTCACGTTGGGTGTGGGAATAAACCAGTCAGATAACACTACAGCCCCTTGAAACAGAGATATCTACCTCCGTTTCCCAACAGTGCTGTTGTCCACCTCCCAGTAGTCAACCTGCATCAGGAATGCACTGTATTTTGGGGCTTTAGCGAGCAGTTTGAAGTTTGTATACACAATAACCAACCTTGATAAAGTTCCACATGAAAGGCTGCTATAAGAGCTGATTGGTGCTGCTTCTGATCTACATAAATGGCATGAATTCAGATACTAAACTTGTGGTGGGCAATAAAGTCAGATAAAATAGTCAAGGATTTACAGACGGACATAGACAATGAGGGTAATTTGTTCTTTTGGTGCAGGCAGAAAATTGGCAGTTGCGGTCACTGATAAAAGGAAAGGATAATCGGGAGGGATGTATAACGGTTGATCCGCAACAGTCAGTTTTCTGCCCACACTGAAAGTGAAAATTACCCCCAGTATCTACAAGTGAACAGGGCTATGGCAATTGATATTCAATATAGATAAGTGCAAGGTCTCACACATTGTTAAATGAATTGGGGGACATAATTAATGAATGATGTTGATTAAGCTCAGACAGAGGCTGCAGAGTGATTGTCGACTCAACACTGACCATGTCCATTCATTGCAGGGTAACAATTAGCAAAGCAAATAGAAAATATATATATATATATATATACAACCAAATCAGTAGAGTTCTATACAGTGCTCTGGTCAGACCACACCTTGAATACTATGTTCAGTTCTGATTCCCGAGAGACGAGGGAAGAATCATAGCTCCGGATCTGGTGCAGGAAGGACAACGAGGCTAATCCCTCTTGTCAGAGGCCTGAGCTTCAGGGAAAAGTTAGAAAAAGCTGCAACTCTTCAGCCTTGAAAGGAGATGAAAAAGGGGACCTTGCAGAAGTATATAAGATACTAAGGGAATGGAAAAGGTAACCCTTAGCGCTATTTAAAGTTGAACCACACTGCAGGACAAAGAGATACATGTACAAATTGGTAAAAGGCAAGTTGAGGAGTAATGTCAGGAAGCACTTCACAGAGGGATTAATACTTGGAATGGTCTCTGGCCTGGGGAGTGCAGGCAAAAACTCTGCAGTCATTCAAGAGGCAGTTTGATGCTTGATGGAGAAGATTTTAGATTTTTATGGAGGGCTAAACTTCATGGGCTGAAGAGCCTTCCTCAGCTGCATTTAATCTTCAGTGATCTCCCTGTGACTGATTCTCTCCATGGCTGATACCACTATCCTCCTTTCTGATAGATTTTCACACTCTTTCAGACACACCCACCGGCAGCTCACTTCTGCCCAGGAAACACTAATGACAGTAATCTGCAAACAACAGTGGCACAAACAGATCAGAACCCACACCAGGGTCTTTGGTGTTTTACATAGGAACAGGAGGAGGCCATTCAGCCCTCGAGCCTGTTCCGCCATTCAATAAGATCATGGCTGATCTTTATCTTAACTCCATCTACCCGCCTTGGTTCCATAACCCTTAATATCCTTGCCTAACAAAAACCTATCAACCTCGGATTTGAAATTTTCAATTGACCCCCAACCTCAACAGCCTTTTGGGAGAGAGAGTTCGAGATTTCCACTACTGTTCTTGTTGCATTTTGCAGAGTACCCCAGGGTAGTCTGGTTGGCAAAATTTATTCATTGGTGAGTTTCTGTGCTAGATAATCCGCATCCCATGGTGAATGCATTCTGTAAGTACGATGCTTCTGCACCAAAACAAAGTCCGATTCCCTCACAGGATGTCCAACCTCCACTCTCCCCAGGGTGCCAGCACCATTGAAGAGTCTGCATTTCCTTAGCCCCGTACACGATGCGGCATTTTTTGCCATCCACATTAGTCAGATTAAATACTGGGGATAGACCCGTTGATGCCCGCTTACACCCACCCATGAGGTGGAGCAATAAACTTTCAGTGCAGAGCTGCTCTGCGGACAGGATGAGATTACGAAGTATGCTGAATTTGGCCTGCAGGCTAAGCATTGAACACCTGCAAGTTATTGCGCTTTCAGTGCAAAGTTCTCTCTGTTCTGCCCTAGAGAAACAGAAGAGTGGCATTTTTCCATTTCCCACATCAGCCATCTTGTGGCCTGTCTGAGTGGGATAGCCAATTAGTGCTGAATTAGCGACAGTGTTTTGCTGTGGGGCCATGCCCACCAAGAATTGGACTGAGACTGCTCAAACTTACTCACATAGAACTCTGACAGCCGGCAGACAGAGAACACTTTCATCCCATCAGTCTGGGCAAGATTTAAGCTCAGATCCCAGCAGTGAAAGGCCAGTGTCTAACCCAGTGCACCGCCCAGCCCCTCCACCCCGTTGCCCCCTGGTGTGCGTGAGGTATGCATACTATTTTTTGGTGGGATTCCATGTCAGCATGCAACTAATTTTAATGTCTCATGGAACAAAAGTCCAAGAAATATTTTGTGTGTGGAGAAAAATGGATACTTCTTGGTGAATTACAAGGTAGCAGTTCAGCAAAGATTTTTGTGAAATGTGAACCGTGAGTATAGTTAAATTGACTGAAAGAGGTGTCTGCTGTTGTCTGTAGTACATACAAGGTAGTGAATTTTCTCCACAGCTATTTACTTCCAATGCCACATTGCCATTAATGTTACCTCTTCAAGATAGTGTGTGACTTAGGGCCTCAAAGGCTAGCAGTGTTATTACTTGAGACCTGAAGGAATATTGAATTTATGACGTAGAAAATGCCTATATTTGACAGTAAATTAGATGAGTATATACCTTGTACATGTTATAAATCCATTCGAGCGCACAGGGATAACTTTTTTTAGTACTTAATTTAACTAGAGCATTTTAAAATGAAATGTTAGGTACCTTTTAATTTTTCAGCAATTTTGTTGGCCTTGTCACACAAACACGAAGCTATGCTTCACCAATTTAAACATGCCCAATCTGAGCACCCCCATTTCTTTATGGCTGAATATACTCCCTGGAATGGTACTGAGCTTTATGGGCCAGGAAGGACCCAAATTCAGTCCCCAATCTGTGATAAATTAACTAATCTAGTGTCAGCCGTGGTTCAGTTGGTAGCACACTCTCCTCCCTATCAGAAGGTTGTGGTTTCAAATCCCACTCCAGAGACTTGAGAACAGAAATCTAGGCTGACACTCCAGTGCAGTACTGAGGGAGTGCTGTACTGGTGGAAGTGCCGTCTTTCGGATCTGCGCGCTCAGGTGGACATAAAAGATCCCATGGCAGTA
This sequence comes from Squalus acanthias, assembly GCA_030390025.1. Classification (NCBI taxonomy): domain Eukaryota; kingdom Metazoa; phylum Chordata; class Chondrichthyes; order Squaliformes; family Squalidae; genus Squalus; species Squalus acanthias. The sequence goes on along the minus strand of CM059437.1, from coordinate 94,409,207 downwards.
TTTCGAAGAAGAGCAGGGGAGTTATCCCCGGTGTCCTGGTCAATATTTATCCCTCAATCAACATCACAAAAACGGATTATCTGGTCATTACCACTTTGCTGTTTGTGGGAGCTTGCTGTGCAAATTGGCTGTCGCGTTTCCTACATTACAACAGTGACTACACTTCAAAAGTACTTCATTAGCTGTAAAGCGCTTTGGGACGTCTGGTGGTCGTGAAGGGCGCTATATAAATGCAAGTCTGTCTGTTTTCTTTCTTTAATCACAGCTGGGTTGATGATTACATTGCTACAATTGCCTATCGTGTCCCAGAACTAGGGAGGGGAGAATTTTTCAATAACTAGTAATTGTTTAACCAGTACTCTTGCTAGAATTTGCTGTTTGACTGAGGATACATTTATGCTGGAGTTACTGGTCTGCGTATCAGTTCCTGCCAGGCAATTCCTCATGGCTCCACTGGAATTCTCCTGCCCAGCACAGAGTTCTGCAACGGTGTGTATACAGACATGCATAGAGCTCACGTTCTAACCATTAAATGTTTTGAGAGAATGGGCGGAAGCATCCGCACTCGGAAACATTTAAATCAATTCCAGTAAGTATATGAAATGCCCAGGTGGTCCATACGACTTCCTCAGCACTTTTTAAACAAGGTTTGATATCATATTGCAGTAATACTCCTTACGGTATTCAAACCAAGCAGCGTGAAACTGCCTCCTTCAGGGGTCTCACACGGCTAGGCTCCAGAGGTGGGTCATGAGCCAAGTCCAGATTTCTACCGCAACTTTGGTGCCATTGCAGAGTGGAAATCAGTTATGCGTTTAATATAACTTAACTAGAACTAAAGTCTTATGCTTATGGGGGAAGGGAGTCATGACGCAGAGAATATGGTCCCCGTCATTTAGCAAGAACTGTTGTTATCAACAAGAGACATAAAAGATAAAGATTCCACAGTGTTACAAGGCTTGCTGAGTGTTACAGCTTAATCTGGATCTATCTCCGTTCACGAGTTTAAGATCACAATGGGTCTTACCGATGGAGGGGGAGGGGAGAAGCAAGAGTTTCATATCTTTCCTATTTCCACCTTTGAGAACAACAGTCAAACAAATTCTCAACAGCTGCCCTCAAGTTTTATTTTGGTATCGTTTACCAACTTTCTATGAGTTGGAACTGCAGTGAAACTCTATTCAAAGATCTCATTAATCCACTTGAATTCTTTTTTTTTAACTTTTCACCTTTGTAGAATTACATCCCTCATAAAATTTAATTTACTAAAGATCAGTTAGTCTACCAGTTCTGATCCTGTTAGACACACAGAAAATAAAAGCTATGTTTGTTGAATCCTTGTTCATAATATGTGCATCTGCTCTCTTCGACATCAATAGACTGGCCATTTTCTGTAAGAGAACTGTTCTCCCAAGAACCAGATTTTTCCTGTTAAACTATTTTAGTTTGTAGTAAATGTCTTCAGGAACCTTTAATTAGCCATGTTTTGCACTGATAGAAATTAGACCATCATTGTTAAAAGGCATAACAGTTGGCTTTCCCATGTCAGTAAGTTGGCTTCAGGAGTCGCTGGAGAATTCGGTGTCGAAATTAACTACGTCTTCTCTATCTCTTCCGCCCCCCCCCCCCCTCACCCTGAATCACCAATATAGAAGTACTTTTAGATTGGTGTTTTTAGTTAGAATCCCAGCAGAGCATCCTCCGTGGGCTGGGTCCACATGCTAAAATGCAGCTCCTTTATCCTGGTGACCGAATCATGGAGCTAAATAAACGGCAGTGTAAAAGTGCTATAAGAGTGGTTGCCATCATGCTGTGTTTGTACTACAGAAGGTTCAAGCATAAAAGCCACAAAGGCCAATGAGCCCAGCTGGACCACAGAACATTGCCTTATAAAAACACTTTTACACTATGGTATATCTGTTTAACTAAAGTGCTGAATGTATATCATCCTAAGGTGCTATTATGAAATTTTGCTGCAAAACATTTCCAGTTTATGTTAACTTGGAAAACTTAATAATTTGCAGTACATTTTAATTTCTACATTAACAAAAGATGCATTTGATACATTATTTGCTTGTACACTGCCATATTATACATGAGAAATCACTGGTAACTAGCTGAAGAATATCTTTTTGGGAGTGTTTTGCAGCAAATGTTTCTTCCCTTTTCGCCTCTTTTTTTGAGGACAATGTCTATTAGGTGCAGTTAGTGACAACCTAGTCCAAGTGGCCATTCTTTGTGTATGAGCCTAGACATCGTGTTGGTAGGTTATTCGATCACATGGGGGTATCTCAGTGACCCCAATAGTATCTACATATTGCCAGCAGGCAGTTAGTGGATAGCTATCAAGAGCAAGAACGCTGACAAATCTTTCATGTCTCTAGCCCAGGACCAGTCAGGTCAATTGTAGCACCCCTCGTGCTGCTTTTGCTGAGATCAGCTATCTCAATCAAGACCAGGGATGGAAGCTGAGACCTTCATAGTCTGTATGCCTCAATCCCACAGCTTGCAGTGCATTTACCTGAGGACAGGTAAATGTTTGTCTTGTTGGTCTGGGAGTGGTGCCAAGGGTGTAAGTGTACAGTATGGGGAGGAGGAATAGAGAAGAGGTAACCAAAACAAGCACAGGGAAACTGTCGAAGATAGATTGTCTAATCATAGCCCCCAGTGGGTTAAATCCCATTTTAAATAGATGCAAGAATATAAAATTAGCAACTTTCATCTTTTTGTTTAACCATTAATGTCAGATTCTTGTTTATGAGGAATGTGATAGGAAGTGGTTCTTAATGGCTTAATATTTAATACAGCATGTTAATGGAGGTCATACTTGTAGAAGAAAGACATTTTCGTCTGTATCATTGAAGTAGTTTTTATTTTCCCATAAGGGAATGCTTCAGTTTTCACATTTAAAGATGACATTTTGCAAAGAGTCTAGTGCCCACACACATTAGTATTTTTCAGTGCTGCTGCTCAGCTGAAAATTATGTTCTCATCTCAGCTCTCCCTCAGGGTGGACATGTTGGCCTGTACTGTCCTGCTGCGATGCTAAAGTATTATGTCCTTTGCATGGACCACCACTCTGTGTGAAATACTCGAACAGACGGTGGCCGCAGTTGCTCCTCAGTGCCTGTCTGTCCCTGATGAATGCACTCCTTTGGTGAAGCTGACCTGCTCTCTAGCAGACCACTGTGACATTGATACAGCTCTCCTAATGATGAGAAATGGAGTTATAATGCCAGTTGTTGAACCGTAGGCTGCAAATAAATGTGCTTCAGAGAACCGCCATCAGTGCCTCTAAATGGATTATATATTTTGTTTGGTAATCCAATATTTAATACCAGTCTAATCTCGAGTGGTTATCTCTCTTCCACTCAATGACAAGTGCCCTGATTTTTCTTCCCTCAAATGGACTGATCCACTGTTCCTAGTTTCATTCTTTATATTATTTATTCTTGACAATATTATTTTATTATCTGTCTGCCCTGATTGCCCTTCATTTTTATATATTCATTCCTTTGTCAGTGACCCGTTCCTGAGCTTCTAACCAGTGAAGTCCACTTCACGCATTGCCTGCTGCCTTTTTTTTTAAAAAGCCTTCACTGTTCTATGTTTCTATTGATCTTGAATGCTGTAAGATGCAAATTACTATGCTTGACAGGGTTTGGGGCATTTTATCATCAATGGAAAGTAATTATCCCCAGCTACACTGATATTGGATTGTTAAGCTCGAGGATAATGTGCTACGCAAGTCCTCAGAAACTGGCCCACCTCTGGGATTTGTGTGAATATGATGGATAGAGGGAAAGGAGAATGGCTGACTGGGGCTCCTCTGGGACATATCACAACATGGGGGCTGTTCGTTTTTTTTTAATTCATGTGGCAAAGGCACTACTCAGATTCATTCTTCCAGGACTCGCTGCTGCGATGACTGCTGCTGAGTTATATTTTTGAGTGGATAGGTCACAGGTTTCCTCTGGTTATTTCAGTGTAGTCTGCTGCCATTGCTCTTCCTAAATATCAAAGTGCTATTTATGAAAAGAACTTGCTGTCTAGTTCCAATTAATATTTTGTTCCTGGGCAGTAACTGCAGTAACTTTTTTTTAAGCTACAGTTCTCTGTCTTGGATGGACTGTAATTGATTTTTAAATTATTTTGTACATTTCTTAATCTGCATGTACCAAGAAAACGGAACAAGATAACTTCATAGATCTCGTGTTCGACTGTCAAAATCCCAACCAGAAGGCCAGAGCTTGAACCTGGTCTTGACTGACTTTTGGATGTGGCTGCCCTGGTTTGGTGGGTGGGCTTTATTTGCTCTATACAGGATTGCAGCACTTTATAGTAGTGAAGAGCTCCAGGAGAAGGTGAAACCCATAGGGTCAAGACCCATCATTGAGAAATACAACTCCTTTTGGGCAGTTTGGGGAGAAGGATAAACCTCGCAACTACGGGCTAGTCAGCCTAACATCTGTGGTGAGGGAAACTTTCAGAGACAAAATTAATTGTCACTTGGAAAAATATGGATTAATAAATGACAGCCAGCACGGATTTCGTAAAGGCAAATTGTGTTTAACTAACTTGATAGAGTTCTTTGATGAAGTAAAGGAGAGGGTTGATGAAGGTAGAGCGGTTGATGTTGTGTATGTGAACTTTCAAAAGGCGTTTGATAAAGTACTACATAATAGACGCATGGCAGATGCAGTTTAACGCAGAAAAGTGTGAAATGATGTATTTTGGTAGGAAGAATAAGGAGAGGCAATATAAACTAAATGGTGCAGTTTTAAAAGGGGGTGCAGGAACAGAGACCTGGGGGTGTGCGTATACAAATCTTTGAAGGTGGCAGGGCAAGTTGAGAAGGCTGTTAAAAAAGCATACGGGATCCTTGGCTTTATAAACAGAAGCTAGGAAGTTATGCTAAACCTTTATAAAACACTGGTTAGGCCCCAGCTGGAGTATTGTGTACAATTCTGGGCACCACACTTTAGGAAGGATGCAAAGGCCTTCGAGAGGGTGCAGAGGAGATTTACTATAATGGTACCAGCGATGCGGGACCAGCTACGTGGAGAGACTAGAGAAGCTGGGGTTGTTCTCCTTAGAGCAGAGAAGGTTAAGGGGAGATTTAGTAGGTCTTCAAAATCATGAAGGAGTTTGAATAAATAAGGAGAAAATGTTTCAATCTATGATTTATGCAGCTGTATGTACAACTGTTCAGATAATCTTGCACCATCCCCACCCCAAAAATAATATTATCATAAACAGTGGTGAAGCAATCGAAGGGCATTTAGCATGATTCTCAAGAAGACATCCTGTAACTCACAGTGGGAATGCCTTTCAATTATGTAGAGTAAATGTCCATTAACTTGGCTGCATGATCAGCCATCTTTAAAACCATTTGTGTTCAGAGACGACTCAAAATTCACATGTTTATGTGTGCCAATCCTTAAGGTTACTCATCCCATTCTAATGTTATTGAATGAAAGAGCACTTTTCAAACAAGGATTTGGTAAAAGATAGTTAACATTTTATACCTGCAATAAATTGCAGAGATTTTTTTTTAAAGTGTATAACTATCAGTCAATCTTCTGTGCCATTAGCACAGCTGGAGTCAGGAGCAAGTGTAGTGTTGAGGTGAAGTAGGGTAAGAGGACATGGGTTCATTGAACCAGTGCGCACACAGTGCTTCAGTCCCCATTTCAAAGGAGTAGGGTAGGGAAGGCAGAGTGATGGGGATGTGATGAGTGGCACAGCAGGATGAGGTTGAGTGTGGCTTTGCAGTAACGTTTTGTGATCTACTGAGATCATTGAAAGGCTTGCGCCACTGCAGCCTGGTCCTCCTGACGACATCCCTACTTGTGTCCTAATGTGCAACCAGGCTGCGTTGATCTTCTGGGGAGGTCTCTTCTGCCCATGGGAAGGGAAGAGGACCCCTCTGCGTGCTGTAACTCCCTCCATAACCATATGGAGGGAGTCATGGGAGAGCCTGGGTGCAGCCGTGCACCTCTGTGCAGTGCTTGTCAGTGTTTGCTTTATTTCAATGCTGTAGAACACTGACAGCACAACTGTCAAAATAAATTTGCACATGATCCCTTTAAGGAAACTGGCTGATGACTCGTCATCAAGTGACGTCATCAGACCCGCTTCCTTCAGTTGGCCACCAAACGCGCTGGGCAGGCTTAACAAGCCCAATCAATGTAAAATCACTTTGGACAGTGGGCTGGAGCCAGCAGCGAGGTCGGGACCCACCACCAACCCCGGCCGCACCAGACCCGCCAAGGTAGGGGAAATCGCGGCCTTTAGTGCTGGTTGGAACATAGCTTGTTGTGCAGAGAAACTCCTGAGGAGCAAAACTCAGGCGCTACAGTGCCGCTGCTGGTGGGAACCTATAATTACAGCATAATACATTTACGTAGCAGTTTCCATTATAAATGTAGACAAAAACATTTATAATGGAAATAAGTTAACGAGGTATGCGCACAGAAGCAGGATTTTTATTATATATTGTAGATTTGTGTCCAAGTGAAATTTAAATTGCAAAAGGTATTTGGAAGTAGGTAATTTGGAAACCCTGCTTTTTGTTTCCATGTTTGTTACATTTATCATATGTAGGTCCCTTACAGTCAGAAACAGGAGAATTTATAATGGGGCACAAGGAAATGGCAGAGCAATTAAACAAATACTTTGGTTCTGTCTTCACAGAAGAGGACACAAGTAACTTCCCAGAAATGCTAGGAACCAAGGGTCGAGTGAGAAGGAGGAATTAAAGGAAATTAGTATTAGTAAAAAAATAGTGCTGGAGAAATTAATGGGACTGAAAGCCGATAAATCCCCAGAGCCTGATAATCTGTATCCCAGAGTACTAAAAGAGGTAGCCATTGAAATAGTGGATGCATTGGTTGTCATTTTCCAAAATTCTACAGATTATGGAACAGTTCCTGCAGATTGGAGGGTGGCAAATGTAACCCCACTATTTAAAAAAGGAGGGATAGAGAAAACAGAGAACTATAGACCGGTTAGCCTAACATCAGTAGTAGGGAAAATGCTAGAGTCTGTTATAAAGGATGTGATAACAGGACACTTAGAAAATATCAACGGAATTAGACAAAGTCAGCATGGATTTATGAAAGGGAAATCGTGTTTGACAAACCTACTGGAGTTTTTTGAGGATGCAACTGGTAGAATAGACAAGGGAGAACCAGTGGATGGTGGTGTATTTGGATTTTCAGAAGGCCTTTGATAAAGTCCCACATAAGAGGTTAGTGTGCAAAATTAAAGCACATGGGATTGGGCGTAATATACTGGCATGGATTGAAAATTGGTTAACAGACAGGAAACAGAGTAGGAATAAATGGGTCTATTTCGGGGTGGCAGGCGGTGACTAGTGGGGTACCGCAGGGATCAGTGCTTGGGCCCCAGCTATTCACAATATATATCAATGATTTGGATGAGGGAACCAAATGTAATATTTCCAAGTTTGCTGACGACACAAAACTAGGTGGGTTTGTGAGGAGGATGCAAAGAGGCTTCAAGGCGATTTAGACAAGTTGAGTGAGTGGGCAAATACATGGCAGATGCAGCATAACATGGATAAATGTGAAGTTAATCTACTTCGGTAGGAAAAACAGAAAGGCAGAGTATTATTTAAATGGTGATAGATTGGGAAATGTTGATGTACAAAGGGACCTGGGTGTCCTTGTACACCAGTCACTGAAAGCAAACATGCAGGTGCAGCAAGCAGTTAGGAAGGCAAATGGTATGTTGGCCTTCATTGCAAGAGGATTTGAGTACAGGAGCAAGGATGTCTTGCTTCAGTTATACAGGGCCTTGGTGAGACCACACCTGGAGTACTGTGTGCAGTTTTGGTCTCCTTACCTAAGAATGGATATACTTGCCATAGAGGGAGCGCAGCGAAGGTTCACCAGACTCATTCCTGGGATGGCAGGACTGTCGTATGAGGAGAGATTGGGTCGACTAGGCCTATATTCACTAGAATTTAGAAGAATGAGAGGGTTCTCGTGGAAACGTATAAAATTCTGACAGGGCTAGACAGACTGGATGCAGGGAGGATGTTTCCCCTGGCTGGGGGGTCTAGAACGAGGGGTCACAGTCTCAGGATACGGGGTAGGACATTTAGGACTGAGATGAGGAGAAATTTCTTCACTCAGAGGGTGGTGAACCTGTGGAATTCTCTACCGCAGACAGCTGTGGAGGCCAAGTCACTGAATATATTTAAGAAGGCGATAGATAGATTTCTGGACACAAAAGGCATCAAGAGGTTTGGGGAGAGAGCGGGAATATGGTATTGAGATAGAGGATCAGCCATGATATTGAATGGCGGAGCAGGCTCGAAGGGCCGAATTGCCTACTCCTGCTCCTATTTTTCTATGTTTCTATCATCTTGCATGGGTCTAGTATACATCTTACGTCCAATGTACCCTCTAATTTTTTTTGGCCCACGCAGCCCCTTTAATGAGCCATTTAAAATTCCACGCATACGTTGTTTTTCTATTTAAAAGCCAGGTCTCCGGCTGCGCAGGACCTTCAGAGCGCCGCACAACTGCACAGCTTAAAGGTAACATTGCATGAGTATAATATGCATCTTTTTGAACCATAGCACTGAAGTGAAAATTTTGAAGTCAAACTATATTCTTTCCTGTTTTGCCAGTTTTAAAGTGTAGTTACTGCCTTTTTCATTTGTCAGTCAAATCCTGAGATACAATCTAGGGGGAAAAGACATTTCCATTTATATAGCGCCTTCCATGTCCTCCGAATGTCCCAAAGCATTTACAAACAATTAAATCGTCTTAGAAATGTAGTCACTGTTTTGTAGGCAAATTCTACTTCCCTAGTTCTATACAGAGATTGCCCTAGTCTACAACGACAGCCCTAGTTCTGTACTAAGATGGTCATGGTCTGCCACTATAGCACTAGTACTCTACTGAGACTGCCTTATTCTACAACTGCAGCCCTAGTTTTCTATACTGAGGCTGCTTCAGAACCACAGGTCTTGCCCCACTGCATCACCGCCCCCCCGCCCTGAGAAGTAACTGATGATTCCATGAGAGGCCCCAGAAGGACATGTACCTTATGTTATACATACCTCTTCATTATGTAACACCTGCCTGTGTGGCAATAAATAAGCAATTGTAAAAGTAATTTCAAAGTTTCAAACTTGTTCAAACATCTTTTACGGGCCGCCTAATGAAATGAATAGAATGTTTTTTTAAATTAAATAAGAAAAGCAGGGCTCAACCTGTGCAGGGCATAATTCAGATAATTGAAGAAACGTAAGGTTTAACATTCAAAGCACTGCTATTGGGTCTTACCATGGACACGGACTCTTTTCTGCAGAGATGTCAATATACATCACTTTTGTTGTTTTTAACTGTTAAGGTCACTGAAAAATAAATGCTAGAAGCTTAAGTATACATTGTGGACATTGTCAGAATAATGCAAACTAGCACAGTGAAATGTTAGAATGCATTTGCTGATTGATAAAGGAGCTACAATGACCCTCAGAAGATTTATCTTGGTCAGCTGTGGCTGCCAGTGATTTTCTTGCACTTTTCTGCTGTGCCCTGTAGCAGAGCATGTCGACAGTTTCACAATTTATTGCCATTTGTTAAAGGTGAGATTGCACATATATAGTTCAGTGACAATGTGGATTGTGAGGCACTATTTGTCTGTATTTCAGCAGTAATGATTCGTAGAAGGTTTGGCAAAAGGTTGGAGAAAATAAAGTTTGCAGCATTAAAATTACATTAATATTCGAACACCACATGTACTTGTCTAAATCTCTGTTTATACAGTTTTTTAATTAAAATTAATTTAAGATTTACTGCACTAAATTAAGCAGCTCTATGTAATCAATGCAATTTAAGATCATCCTAATTGAATTCTGCTTCTGTTACTGACTTCGGTTTCCACTTTGTAGCGGAGCCAAATTTTTAACTCGTGTACAATAAACAATCTGTGAATGCAGTGCATTTATCCTATAATTCAGTAGTGTCACAGTAAATTAAAAATCACTATGAGAGCGCCATGATGGCTCCATTGGTAAATACTGCAGAGTGTGGAACTGAGCCGTGACCGTTCAATTCCTAATCCAAGCTATATTATCTAGGGAAGGAAAAAGCTCAGGACTAAGACTAGGTTTATCTCCTAGAGGTTGATCCAAACTACTAAAGACGAATGTTCCCTCTGAGCTGCGCGCGTGCACGGCCGCACAGCAATCTGGAAGGTACCGCGCAGGCCGCTCACAAGTTGTTCCCGCTAAGATACCGCATGTGTGTGGCTGCGCAGCAAACTTAAACATTGAAATAAACAAGCCGCGCACAACAAGGAAAATTCAGAGGAACATTGCTCAAGACCATGTGTTACCTTTGAATTGAGCGGCGTAAAGTGTGGTGGTTGGAATTAATATTAGGGAACAAAATAGTAAGGGGAAAAAAGTGTAAATGGACATTGACTATAATTAATATAGGTAATAAGACCATAAAATAAGCAAACAAAGCACTGGGATTCATTTCTAGAGGGATAGAATTGAAAAGCAGAGAAGTTATGTCAAACTTGTATAAAACCTTGGTTAGACCACACTTGGAGTACTGTGAACATTTCTGGTCTCCATACTACAAAAAGGATATAGAGGCACTGGAGAGGTGCAAAAAAGATTTACTAGGATGATACCAGAACTGAGAGGTTATAACTATCAGGAAAGATTGAACAGGTTGGGGCTCTTTTCTCTAGAAAAGAGAAGGCTGAGGGGTGACCTGATAGAGGTATTTAAGATTATGAAAGGGTTTGATAGGGTAAACGTAGAGAAGATGTTTCCACTTGCGGTGAGACCAGATCTAGGGGCCATAAATATAAGATAGTCACTAATAAATCCAATAGGGAATTCAGGAGAAACTTCTTTACCCAGAGAGTGGTTAGAATGTGGAACTCGCAACCACAAGGAGTAGTTGAGGCGAGTAGCATAGATACATTTAAGAGGAAGCTAGATAAACACATGAGGGAGAAAGGAATAGAAGGATATATTGATGGGGTTAGATGAAGAAGGGTGGAAGGAAGTTTGTGTGGAGCATAAACACTGGCATGGACCAGTTGGGCCGACTGGCCTGTTTCTGTGCTGTAAATACTATGTAATATGTAATAACTGCAATGAGCTGTTGAGTAACAAGTATAACAAATATTGGCATCTTTTGCAGTGTATGTTAATGGAATTTGATGTTATATTGTGAAATAATTCAGCATTATGCTGCTATGCAGAACCTCATTAACAAACATGTGATTGAAGCTTTATAGTGCAGATTTAGCTGTTTTATAATTAAATAAAATGGACACATTAGTTCCATGCCTGAATTTTCTGGAATGGAACAGATGCAGAAATTAGTGGCTAATTAGTACAGATAGTAGGGAAGATAACTAGAATGGCTTATTTGCTCAGCATGATTTTTACAGTATAATTGTTACAACATAAAGTGATTTGTTGCACAATACTTGATAAACCTTAATCCTCACCAATCAAATGAAACTGCAGCGTACGAGACTGTTGGTGAGTTGTAATGTCAATCATTCCGTTTTATGTTCTATTCAAATCTGAAAGTAATGGTTCATTGTCGGCCTTTTGCCAATTTATTGCAATAGGTAATTCAACAGAAATTTAAACAACGAGTGGCTTTGTCATCTCACTGGCCACTATGCTCTGGCAAAACAGTACAAAATCTACAACAACAAGAAGTTGCATTTATATAGCGCCTTTAACATAGTAAAACATCCCAAGGCATTTGCATATATATGGTACACCATACATTATATTGTGTGGCACATAAAATAACATGGCATTAAGATGTCATAAACATACTGCAACTTTCCTTTCACAAAATGTAGCACATTTTCCTGTATTGTGCTGTTGAAAAGTCCCTGTAATACAGTATGGTAGAGGTATGAGGTGTCTCATGAACTTACATATAGTCAGTTATCTCACTACCCTCTTTTTACTCTTTTATTTATGTTACAGTAGCTCTACTTTACTCAACTCATCATACTGAAGAAAAGAAACCATTTAAAAAAATTAATTTACTTACTCTAACACAAAACACAACAAAATCTAGTAATAAGTTCAACACAACAGTTGAAACACAGTCCTGCTGACGTTCATAAATGGACTGCCTTTTGCCCTCATGCTTTATGACATCAGAACCATTCAATTGAATTACTGCTCTGCAACATGCTGCCAGACCTCCATTATCCTTTATGTGGATACATTTGATTTGGTTATTCAGATCCTGTTCTACAGAATACTAGTGACGATATTGCAGTAAAACAAAAGATCTTTAGTTTATTAGCTAGGCAGCTGACATATGCATCGACTGCAAAGAACATGATCCAAACGAGCTGAAACTCAATCGGCAGGTTAGCGCAACTTTGCGTGAAACCGAACGAGCACTCAACCAGGATGCCACACCACAGTTATGATCATTTAATGTCTCCAATGAGTTTATTAATTGTTTCAATAATTAACAATGTTCAATCACCAAAATAATATGTTGGTACACCCATGTTCAGTGATTATATACAAACTTGAATAAAGACAACGGTTCAAATGCAGTATATTTAAGGATGACTCTATAATGGCCTTGTGCACGGATATTCATGGAAAAATAGTCCCGCTGAACAGGCCACCATCTATCTGGCATTTGGCTGCTAGGCAGGGGAACTTAGCCTTTATTCCCAGCACTCTTTGCTGTTAATTGGTTTTAGTGGCCCAATGGTGGGGTACGGTGGAGAGGGTAAGGGTGGCGCTGAGATATTAATGTTTTTTGCTCCCAGCATTGAAAGGGCACACCCTACTGCACAGTCTGACATTTTTTTTTCCATTTCCCACACGACCCATCCTGTGGCATCTCTGTGATATTACCAATTAGTGCTGAATTAGGAGGTGGTGCATGCAGTAGGCCTATGCCTGAATTGAGTCTGCCCAAACTCAATTTCCATAGAACCGTTACAGCCAGCAGAGAGAAAAGACTTTTGTCCCATTACATAGGATTATGTAGGATATAAGGCACAGAAACAGGCCATTCGGCCCAACCAGTCCATGCCGGTGTTTATGCTCCACTCGAGCCTCCTCCTGTCTTTCCTCATCTAACTCTATCAGCATAACCCTCTATTCCCTTCGCCCTCATGTGCTTATCTAGCCTCCCCTTAAATGCAGCTATACTTTTTGCTTCAACCACTCCCTGTGGTAGCGAGTTCCACATTCTCACCACTCTTTGGGTAAAGAAGTTTCTTCTGAATTCCCTATTGGATTTCTTGGTGACTATCTTATATTGAGGGCCTCTAGTTATGCTCTTCCCCACAAGTGGAAACATTCTCTCTGTATCCACTCTATCAAAACCTTTCATAATTTTAAAGACCTCTATTAGGTCACCCCTCAGCCTTTTTTCAAGAGAAAAGAGACCCAGCCTGTTCATCCTTTCCTGATAGATATACCCTCGCATTTCTGGTATCATCCTTGTAAATCTTCTCTGCACCCTCTCCAGTGCCTCTATATCCTTTTTATAATATGGCAACCAGAACTGTACGCAGTGTGGACTAACCAAGGTTCAATACAGGTTTAGCATGACTTCCCTATTTTTCAATTCTATACCTCTAGAAATAAACCCTAATGCTTGGTTTTTTTTGTGGCCTTGCTAACCTGTGTTGCAACTTTTCGTGATTTGTGTATTTGTACCCCGAGATCCCTTTGTTTCTCTACCCCACCTAGACTCGCACCCTCCAAGTAATAAGTGACCTCCCTATTCTTCCTACAAAAATGTAATACCTCACATTTTGAACTTCATTTGCCAATTATATGCCCATTCTGCAAGTTTATTAATGTCCTCCTGTAATTAGTTGCAGTCCTCCTCAGTATTGACTATCCCCCCCCAATTTGGTGTCATCTGCAAATTTAGAAATTGTTTTTGATTCCAAAGTCTAAATCGTTAATATAAATTGTGAACAGCTGTGGTCCCAGCACTGATCCTTGTGGAACACCACTACCCACCTTCTGCCACTGTGAATAGCTACCTTTTACCTTGAAGCCAGCTAGCTATCCATTCTGCTAGCTAGATTGGAAACTAGGTCCGAGAGGTGAAAGGCCAGTGTTTAACCCACTGCACCACTCCGTTTTTCCTGTGCAAAGTTTAAAAAAATAGATTTTCTGGCTTTGCTAATATCTCATTTAGCAAATGGACTACCTAGTGTGAGACAGGCTGATGGTTCCTGGTTTGCTCTCAGTGCTGAGTTGGCTGATCTGCAGCACTATAATTGATGTCAGCAATCCTGAGCTAAGGTTTCTTCTCAGCATTATACAGTGACCCCTGCTATAAATTGTGCATGTGGACATCAGATAAGGACAGAATCGTTATGTCTTTATGGTTGAACTTACCCTAACTGCCTTACGCATGAGGCGATGTGAGGGTAATTGGCACATATGGAACTACGCCTCAGTTTGAGTAAGTGCATTCAGAAGAGATGGGGAGTAAGTGGAGGGAAGAAACAGAAAAAGAATTAGAAACTAATTCATCTCGCATGGCATTCCACACAGGAAGTCAACACCAAATGTAATCTTTCGGTGAAGTGGGGTTAGAAGGTGGGCAATAATTGGAACAGGGTGTGCAGGTGTAACACACTTTTTCTCATTTTTCTGCAATACTTTAATTTTATATTATTATTTAGATTAAATGACGTAACAAGAATTTGGTAAGCAGAGAATTAGAGTTGGTTGGAGCATCGGGGTTTCTCTGTACAACAGGTTGAGGAGCTGGGATACGCAAAACTGAGGCACTGCAGTGCTCCGCTGGTGGGAGGGTGTAATTACAGCATAACAACTTTGCATCGGTAGTTTCCATTGTAAATGGGGGGGCATAGGAATTTATAACGGCAAAATTAACAGGAAGTGCATGCAGATGTAAGAATTTTAATATAGATGTAGAGGCAGCATTTTTATACAAATAATGTGGGATAAGAATTATTCTAGAGGTACTCCTTTAAAGAGAAAGCCTAATTTAAGACAGGAATTTCAAAACTACATTTTAGTGGGATCCACTGCGCTTAAAAAGTCTCTCTTGTTCACAACTATTTTACTTTAGATCACAGTGCCATATTTTAGCTAGTTTAATATACTTGTTTATGCTCAAACCCACATTAGAACCTATATCTGAGCACTCAGCAGCCTCCTGTATTTAAACTTCCCCCACTATATTGCATAGTACTCCTGTCTTTCTACCTCTGGTCAGTACCAAAGGTCCTGTATGCCAGTGATGAATCTTTACCTATTGATAACACAACCAACTTATGATGTTGTACAGCTTTGACAGCAGTATTTAATCACACCGTTCTGTGTTGCCTAACGAAAATCAGTATACTTTATTGGAACAGCTCATTACAATCCTTGGACAGCAATTACAAGACTTCCTTCCACAACAACATAGCATATGTAGTGTATCAAACCACAGAACAAAAAAAACAGCCATAACAATTGTCCATTCAATCTTATTCCATTTACAAGATGTTGTGATTGAGCAGTAGTAATCAGGTGCTATGTGAGCAGTCTGTTGGCTTTATATTTCTATAGGTTCAAGCTAAAGGAACAGCGTACACTGTCATTTCAATGTCTGACGTGATCGGAATTGTGCAGTTACTTGAAAGTGACATAGAAACTGGTTTTGAGACCTTTGAGTAGATTTGCAGGTTCAGAAGCAGATTAACTAGTTAATTATCTAATTTGCTGTTTGTGGGACCTTGCTGTGCACAATTGGCTGCAAAGTTTGCCTACATAACAAGAGTGACTACATTTTAATAGTAATTCTCTGGGTGAGGACGTGGAAGGCACTATATAAGTGCAAGTTTGTTCTTTCTTATCGCTCTCGGCTAGATTCAAACCTTGGTTTTGGAAGCAAAAGGAGTTTGCTAACTGCGATGCCAGGTTCCATAGCAGAGATAAATAAGCGATACAAACCCATTGCCCACAACAGTTTGGGATTTTGCTTCTGGGATGTATATTTTTCCCTGGTGTTCTGATTGCCACAAACATCTCCATTGGGATTCTGGCATCAAAGTACTTTCCTTTACAACACAGAGCAATATTGCTTACCTTGCCTTCTGCAACTGTTGGATATAATTATAAAGTAAATGTTACTTAGATTCTCTAGGGGGAATTTTATCAATGGGGGCGCGTTGGAGGCGGGACTGCTGCTTGTCGGGTTTCAGTCCTGCTTCCATCGACGTCTGGCCAACCCACGCTATTTTCCCTTGATTGACCTTGTTAAGCCCGCCCTGCGGGTTTAGCAGGCCAATTAAGGGAAAGCCAGTGACACAGAATTTTTGACAGATGAATTGTCATCGTTTGACAGCTTTGAGAAGCTGTCAAACACTGACATTCTCTGTTGTTTGATGAGTTCTTGTACTCAAGACTCACCAAACCTATTTCCTGAGCAGAAAGCAGATGGCTGTTGCATCGGAGAATGCAGCAGCCATTCTGTCATCTCTGCCATGGAGATGCCGGATCCCCAACGATTGAAGCCTGCAGGAAGAAACAAAGGTAAGTAAACTTTTTCTAACACTTTTCACTCACCTCCCATACTTACCTCTCCACACTTGCACCCATCACTCACCTCCACAGCGCACATTTCGACCCCTCTCACCCCCGCAGACCCACTGCTCGCCTCGCTGACCCTGGCGGGGTTTCCCGACGTTGGGAAGCCCGCACTCCTGTTGGAAAAATGGGGATAATCCTCTTAATTGCCTGTTAACAGGCAGTTAAGTGGCTGTAATCCCCTTCCCGCTCGAGGAGACGGGACCCGGCGCGGGTCGGGTACCCGCCTCCTGGGAAGATGGCACGGAGGCGGATTGGGGACGGGTTTGGTACCCGCTCCCAGTTTCTGCCATTTTCCCGGCAGTCCCACCTCCAAACCTGCCTCCTCAGGGCTGGCAAAATTGCCCCCTCTATTTTTCCTTTATTGTAAACCATTAGATTTTTAAAAATATTAAGTCTTAAATGTCTGTATATAACAGATGTGAAAGGCTTCAGAACTTAAGTTTTATGCAGTTAGGCAACTGCGTGGTAATTTTGGCATTGTACTCTTACTGAAAATTAAATACAGAATGATTCATCAAATAAATGCATATTCCAGAGTTACAAAAAATCAAATTCAAGATCTATGCCCAATATTCAATTATAATTTTATATTTTTAATTTAAAGCGATGTGATTATTCAAAAGTGAATTCCTGGCGCATCACAAATTTGAAATTAATTTCAATGGTGGATCACATAACACTAAATATTAACTGAACGATTCTAAGTAATTCAGCATACCTCAGTTTCTATGGTGCTGGTGCATTATAGGTTAAAATAGATGATATTTGAAGGTGGAATGTAGGATCTTCACATGATGTACTTGGCGAGCAATCCATTTTCTCACTATTATCATCCAAACGATCTGTGTTTGCAGTAACCAAAGGTCGTCATGCATGAGTTAGGTCTGATGACAACTGTGTTTGAGCAGTGGGGAGAAAAATGAAGCGTCAAAGAGATATCTGACAGTCTAAACACAACCACCACAGTGTTCATGTTGGTTTAAAATGCTTCTACCGCAAGTTTTTCAAGCCGGGGTTATAAGAGGGCTACTCAAAAAATATATTACATGCACTTAATGGGTAAATTGATGTATTTGAGGAGGGGGGAGGCTTTTGGGGAGGGAAGATGACAGCTGATTCAAATTTTAGGAAGCAATTTGTCTCTTGTACGTTACAAGTGAAATGTAAGAAAAGGTGTCATGACCAAAATATCCTAAGTAAGGAGATTGGAAATATATGGAAGTCATTTACAGCAAGACTGTAAAAGCATCAAAGGGTTTGATTGCCAGTCATCTGTGTATTACAACCAGTCAACACAGGGAATAGATCTTTACAACTCTTTTTAAAGGTAAATGATGTTTGTAACCTTTGTAAACTATTTAACAAGACATTTTGACAAAATTACTAGCTTTTAATTGTGCCAATTAAAAAAAATCTAATGCTTTTGTTAAGTTAGATCCCAAAACAAAGCCATTAACACACTCATCATTAATAGTTTTTTCTTCCAGGGAATTATAAGATGCTTTGGCAGAAAATGTCAGCTTTTTATATAATGTGAGAAATAGAATCCCAACAGAGATTTTTTTCTGAGGGGAGGAGGTCTTGTCTCAGGTCAAAACTGGTCTAACAATCTGACAACAGCGACCCTCCTGGATCTTTTATCCTTGAATGCATCAGGCAGAATCAATCAATCTGAATACTTAGCAGCTTAAGGATTCAATGCTGCATTCAGAGGCACACAGTTTTTTGAGGCTGGCTTTATACTGCCACTTTTACATCAATGCAAAATAGTTTAGGGAGCACATGAACACATTTGGAAGTATAAGTCAGAAGACTACTGAGCACATTAAATCCTGGCAGGTATGGAAATTCCTCCTGGACGCCATCTCACCAATTTGAATACCCAAAGCATGCAGCATAAATCCAACCGTGGTGTTTATTTGTGCAGTTAAAGTCTTGTTAATGTTGCTGTTCTGTTTCCATTACTGACAGAAAACAGTTTAGACTTTGTTGATCTTTATGGAAGGTCTTGCATACGCTCCATCTCTGCATTAAAAGAAAGGCGTGATCATGCTAAGTTGTCTTGTGAAACAGTTTGCAACCTTTACTCATATTTCTTAGTATTGTGCAGTGACGTCATTGCATCACCAGCTCCCGACAGCTCTCTGGCTAAACATTGATTCAAACTTTTGGAAGTATTTACTGAAAGTGAATGAGAGGCTTATGCTCAAACTAAGTGTTAAAGCACCATCCAAATTCCTAGTGAAGAGATACTTAATCGAGATATCAAAGAACTACAATGTTCCATAGGAGCCTGATTCTGTTGGTTTGAACCAAAATAAAATTGTTGTAAACAGCAGTATTTAAATCCGTGCCAGTACTTACAGTATCCAGAATGCAGACTCTGCAAATTCTGGCATTGTGAGCAAAATGCAGAACTGGGAGGGAGCACTTTCCTAATGTCACAACGACTAAGTGCACTACACTACATATACATTCAGACCAGGATGTTTCCTGATGCAATTTCTTGCCCAGACTGAGTTAGCTGATCTGAGCTGTGGCTGGGGAGATGGCAATGGTCATGCTGCTGCAGTTGGCCTCCGTGTTCCCCAGTTCGGAAAATGAAAAGCAATCACCCAGTATTTCCTCTGCTCATCGCTGACTAATGGCATCTGCTGGAGAGTACACGTGAGGATAGCATTGGGCTCAGCTGTGATGGTGATTCTCACTGTCTAGGTTTCCGCGTGAAGAACTCTCATTTATACCAACGTACTGGAAGGATGTCCATGTCTCAGCTTGAGCCACAGTCTTCAGGAGAGGGTAGGGCAGACACAAAATTCACCTTCAATAAACACTTTAATATCATAATTACTAAAGTTTTCAGTAGCTATGTGACCAACAGTTAGAACTGTGGGGTTAGAACATATTAGTTGGAATATCATGGCCCTTAAATTCCTGGCCTTGGGAGGGCAGAACTGGGGCATACACAGGGAGTGGGAGGCCAGATATCCTGCCAGTTGCACCTGTCTTGTGACCAACCTAAAGTATGATGCAGGCATACTTACCGTAGAAAGGTGAAACTGGGGTCCACAATGCCATTTCCCAGCAGCACCAGGAGATTGAAGGTGTTATTTAAAAAAAAAAATATGTTCAGCTGTAATGTCCCAGCCCTCGACAGAGCAGAAAAAGTGCTGCAACAATACTCCTGGCAGGCACAGAGGGAGCACCATAAATGGCACAGGCATCCACCCCCTAAACAACCCCGTCCCCGGGATTTGCAACTCATGGGTATTTTGCGAGGCCTAGCAATCTGCCGCACGAAGTACAAATAACACAGTTCTACGTGTGCTGGTATTTCCTTGCTTGTTGGTTTGTCTTGTTTGAACTTCATGGACCTGGACTTTTGCAAAGGGCTGTTCTTAATGCTATTTGCTCATTGATGGACGGATAAATCCTAAATCCTAAATCTGAATGCCAAGTATCAGCAGCTTCAGATGTATGCAGATTAATGAGAACATGGATTTAAACTTCACATGTTCCTGAGTTACGGTTATCAAACCATATACCAAAAGCAGTTCATGGTTAGTCGTTCTGACGCTCATCCACCATATCGTAGTGTTTCTGTCCACTGCTTCACATTGTCTGTGTTGTGTTCCAGACTATCCATGGTCTCCCCCTTGTTTCCTGATTTTTCTTTTGAGCTGTTATACTGCTCAAGATTGCAAGAAAATTATGGGGCTAATTTAGAATTGATCTAACCCCAGCATCCAAAATACTACTTATTCACAGATTAGAAAATAATTAAAACTTTAGCCAATAGATTAATTTTTGTAAACAAACAAAAAAAAAATGAGTACAATGATGGGGGTTAGGCTGCTTGTTGTATTCTATTTATAACCATCAGGAAAGACTGAACAGACTGAGGCTCTTTTCTCTTTTTTAGAAAATGGCTGAGGGGTGATCTAATAGAGTTCTTTAAAAATATGACTGTGTTTTATAGGGTAGACCTAGCAAAGACGTTTCCACGTGCGGGGGAGTCCAGAACTAGGTGCCATAAATATAAGATAGTCACTAATAAATCCAATAAATAATTCAGAAGAAACTTCTTTACCCAGAGAGTGGTGAGAATGTGGAACTTGCTACTACAAGGACTGGTTGAGGCGAACAGCACAGATGCATTTAAAAGGAAGTTAGTACATGAGGGAGAAAGGAATAGAAGGATATGCAGATCGGGTTTGATGAAGTAGGGTGGGAGGAGGCTCGTGTGAAGTATAAACACCGGCATAAAGACCTGTTGGACTGAATGGCCTGTTTCTGTGCTGTACATTCTATGTAATTAGCCGGACTTGGATCAAAAATATGTATGTGTGATGTATTTCAATACTCCACCAAACCATTGATTTCAATTGCCATTCTACCCCTCAGAGATTTTTACCCATTACCCTGAAGATCCACAGGGAGGGATTTATAGGGGAGAAAAGTACCTAAGAGATCAGAATAGAATACTAAGTGATGTGCTGGCGGGAGTGGTAACAATTTACTATATTTTTTCTTGCTCAACACTGATGAAAGTCAGACAAATGGAATACATCGGGTAACAGAAATAAGTTTTATTCTGCTCCCTCCCCAAGAAAAACCCTTTAACACTACAGTTTTTGGGTGATCTGATACTATATACTTTTAGTTTTTACATTTAGATATCCAGGATTAGAATAAAACTATCCATCTATGCTTGCACCCCTCCCAACATCAAAACCTATTCTATTACCCTTGCACCTACTTTACTGACTTCTTTGATACTCAGTACACCTGTCCTATAACTATAGAAAAAGTAGGATGTTTATATTATAAAAGGAAAGATTGCCTATGTGTGTGCAATAACGTGTTGGAATTCAATTTCAAGATCCTGATGGCATTCATAAACCAAGAAGTCATCATTAAAACTCCATGTCTTGATTTGTAGCTCACTGGCAAAGGCATCTATTCTATAACTACAATTCAGGCAGCTGTAATTTCAGAACTAGAGGAAGGGAAGTGAATTGACAGTTGCACAGACAGCGGTGCACAGTCCCTTTAAGAGAAAGAAGCAGTCTGTGTAATCCATCTTTCTTGAATAGATCGGTTCAGTCTGCTCGCTGGCATTACACCCTAAGCCACCTTAGGAGGTTGAAAGCGGCAGTTGTCCAGAGCGGCTCCAAAGCTGATTTGGAGGCTTAACAGTAACAAGATTGAGATTACAATGTGCAGAGGGTATTGCTCTTCGTTCATCATGGGAATTATGGATATCAAGACCTGAGAAAATCATCTTAGCACACAGTTTGCATGAGGGAAGCGGCTCCGGGACCCGAGTGAGGATTGAAACTCAGTTCTTTTGCTGTGTCTGTCTGTGTGTGTGTGTGTGTGTGTGTGTGTGCGAGAGTCCCGGACAAATGAGCAAAGCAGCTGGGCAACGCTGAGAGCCGCTCCGGAGCCCAGCCGCACCGCGCCCGTCTCACACACAAAACACACACACACACGGCAGGATTCACTTCATCGGCATTTATATATTTTGGAAACAAAATCAAAGGAGCAGCGGAGAGGGAGCCCCGAGCTGCTGGCTGACTGTGTGCGCCGGGCTTTGCCAAGGTCTCGGAGGAAGCGGCAGCGACGGGCTCGCTTTCTGGACTGGGCGCCGGTGCTTGGTGCGGTCGGCGGGCAAGTCAGGTTGGTTTCTCTTCGCTCTGGCCGTTTCCGATTTCGTCTGTCTTCCCCGCCCCCCCTCTTTCTCCTCTCTCTCTCTCTCTGGAAAGAAAAAAACTGGTCTCTTCTTTTTTTAAAACCCACCACGCTTTTAAAAGCCCGAGAATCCGGCCATATTTTTTTTACCAAGACTCATGTTTTTATGTTACCGCGAAGGGAATAAACGTGCCGGATAATTGTGGATTCCTAGATGGTTCGGGATTACTGCGCTTTTGCTTCTTGGATTGTGAGATTCAGTGGTTGTTTGTATCTAGGAAAATAACTCCCCGGTGTTGGTAAGATACAATATATACATTTCACTTTTTTTCCCTTCTAAAAAGGAAATGCCCTTGTGTGTTTTATTGCTTCCAGTGTTTATTTTTTATTGTGTACTCCTCTGTCTTTGAGATCAGTAACAAAGGGAATCCTCCCTGTTGGCTCCGTGCCTTTTCGCCAAAGTAATAGCTCTGAGCGAGGCTGGCTTTCTTTCTAATGTGTGTGTGTTTTTTTTACCAAAAAAAATACCATTATTCCTGCTATTTAGTCAAAGGTACACGAGCTTAACCAGCTGGTTGGCATTACTGAACAACAAAGTTAAACGTTTGGGAGCTGGCTGCATGCTCGGAGTGAAGTAGATCATAGCATGGGGAAATGAGTCCAGGAAGCCCTTTGTCAGCTCACTGAGCTGCTTTCTTATCAAATATGAATCCAATAACTTTGGACAGTTGAAAAGCTGCTGGTATAAGGAAATCAATATTTCCTTGTAAAATCATTGGGCTCCTTTGTTTCCTCTGGTACCTTGTTGCTGTGAATAATCATGCAGCTGTTAAACAACTCCGTGTGTCTGCGCCCTGCCAGCACATTGAGGCAGCACTGAATATGTATTTTATAACTAGAAAAGATTTGAGGCATCTGAGTTTCCTTAGACAAACATTTCCCAGTCTGATTTTCCTATTTAACCAATTAGACAAATAACCTTTAGAATGGCAACCGTCATGACTTGAATTTCTTCTGACGAGCAAGAAACACCTTTACTATTTTGAATGGGTTCCTTTTTGGTTAAAAAAATACATGGTTGCTAATAAACTATGCATCATCAAAAAGGACATTTTCGCGTCTACAAATTATATGCTCACAATATTTCATTAATTTAGGAGAGAAGCATTCTCTAAAATTGGCTCCAAGTCCATCGATAGTATTGTTTCGGATCAATTTATTTCAAGTAGTTTTCTCCTACCTACCACTTTGAGACCCAAGGATAGAAAGCATCCCAATAAATGAAAGATTCCTGTGCAGCAGTTCAGCATTAAAGTTTTTATTTTAGTTCTATCTTATTTCTTTCAGAATGATCTTAGATACAGTTACTGAAAAACTGGGGCAGAGCTGCATTTCCAACCATAGTCATGGGACTGGCATGTTTATGTTTTAAAAGACAAAGGCTGCATATTGTAGCCTGCCCTAGAACTTTTAATCTGGTAAACTCTTGCAGTTAGTCTAACCTTTGGACAGGACACAGTACATGCAGAAAAATAACTGCATTGTCTTTTGAGTACAACATGTCAGGAGACTTGATTGTAATATACTGTCATTTATAATCGTTGCTGGTTTTCAACCTTCTTGCCATTGTCTCCCCAGACAGAATTTGTTGAAACATTTTACTACAGGAGAGAAACCAAACAACTAGGCGTTTCTAAGCTAGAACATATATTTTATTTTGGAAATACTCATTAATGCAGACTGAATGATATGTTGTCAACTGCATTTATGGCATTGGGCACTGGTGTGCCTTTGCTGTCCCAATACTGGCCAGATCAAAGCCATTGAGGTTGGTAGTAATGTTAAGAAGGTATTCTGTTGTTGGAACGATGACCTTTCCACAAAATCCACTGTTCTACCAAAGACTCTGGGGTGGGCTTTGTTGCTTTCAACACTGAAGGTCACATCATTGTGCTTCCCTGTCTCACGAGGCCTTCAGAACTGCACAAAAAGCATCCTATTATCCCAGGCTTAAAGCAGTGCCTTCTTCACCGGTGTCTGGCACGATAAGTTAAAACAGTGTTTCCTCTTGATGCAGCATTTACAAGACAAACGTTCTTATCACTCCTGATTAATTCCTGCAGAAACGGAGGAAAACAGATGAAGAGCCTGAGGCGGGTTCCCTAGAGAAGTCATTTGTATGTTGTCACATGCTCCCTTCCATTAGTATGACACCACAATGAAAGTAAAAGCTGTTCTTCATTGTGTACCTTTGCCCCAACGTGTGTTCATCTCAGCCCCTCCCCCTCTCCACTTTCTTTCCGTTGCTGAAGATTAAAATGTGCTTAATTTTAAGGGGGGTTTAAAAGTAATTTTCTGCTTCAGTCCTTTAAGATTTGTTTCCAATTAATCGAACGTTGGTGTGAACATAAAGTTAAAAGCTTCCTTTGATTTGGTGAAAGAGAAGTGTTTCTTGTTCTTTTGTGGAAAGGTGCAGATGAGACTCTCAAGCAAATTGGCCCTTCTTATTCACAGCTTACGCTGTCTTGTTATCCTACAGCTGCGTTTTGATCTTCTAGTGCCATTGTGGATTAAATTGAGTCGTCTTTTGTTACCTTTAAGTGCAGTAATTAAATCAGCTCTGCATTGGTTATGTATGGTAAATGTCACTTGTACGCCTGCAGGCTTGCTGAAGTTGTCATTTGCCAGATGTTTTTTCCCCCCAGTGCTAATGATGGAAAGAGTGGGCTCCAAAAGTGGCAAAGAGCCTTCATCTTCACCTTAGGAGCTTCACACTGCTCTCAGCCCCTTTTTCATGCAAGCTCTTGTAAACCTCCTTAGTGAATTCTGCATGTGAATAATGTATCAAAAATCCTTAAGTTGGAAAAGGAAAATAGCATTTTTAATTTATTGATTGCAAAGTAAATGTGAGTTTTTTTGCTCTACTGAAAAATGTAAATCTATTCCGTCTCCCCATCCCTGCCCCCCCAAGTTTTTTTTAATACTTGTTTATGGGTGCCATGATTTTTTCAGGTAAAGCAGGTGCTTGGCAAGATGGTGTGTTGCCATTATCAGGTTGAAAGTATGGCTTACTGACTTAAGTGTTTCAGTTGAATGTTGAAGAAAATTCAGTGTTTTTTAACCTTGCAACAGAAAATTTGTAACCCTGGCTTTATGTCAGGCCAGCACTGAAATAGTTAAATGTAGCAGTTTTATTGCAAGCACCATGAACAGATGCATCAGTCATCCTACTGTCATCTACTATGCGGTCAGTGCGCTCATTTCGTGACTAATTTTGTTCACCTTCCAAGGAGGGCTTATGTTAATGTATAGAAAAGCCCAAGTACACTTACAAAGGAAGGCAAGATATAAGGTCTTGAAAAAATGGGCTTCTTCATTAGCTGTGATCTGCTGAGTTTCAGCTCACATTAGGGTAATTAACACAAGTGCAGATTGCTGAACATCTGTGCATTTAACTCTGTGTCAGACTCTTAAGCTCATAACACATACAGAAGCACAGCACAAAATAGATGCTGCCAGCAGTGTCCTTCCTATCGTTATACTGCACCCAGGCAGTATTAGCACCGTTCATCAACCCCAGCCCCCAGCCACATTTGTATTCTCTTGTCAGGGGGTTGGAAGCAAAGTTCGGGCAGTTTATTTTCTAGCTTCTGCCAGTCCTGAATTATGCATGACCAATTTATCATCCCCCCAACTGAAAACTAATTGTGTCCCTAGGATATATTTACTAGAAATTATAGTTTGCCTTGTGAAGTCCCCAGGGCGGCTGGAAGCAGATGATGTGAGGGAAGTTGAACCTTGCAGTACATGTTTGATGGCTCCAGCTAGGGCAGGGACCTTTGATAGATTTGCAACTTTTGTGTTTTAATTTGACAGAGATATTTTCCTCAGTAAACATATAAAAACTCTGCCGCAGAGGAAGGAAGGCTTTAATCTGATCAAAAGTGTCCAAAGGCAAATAGAATTGGGAATGTGTCCTGGCTAATAGAAAACCCTGTAGAGTATGTAGATAATTTGTTTATCGGTTGGGTAGCGTTACATTTATGAAATTACTATGCTCCTGGGCAATGGAAAGTGGAGAATGAGAGATGAGGAATAAAATTGTGATGGTCTTGCTTGTAGCTGCAGGGGGACTAGGATAGCGGCTTTTGCTGATAGCACGTTCATATTTGCAGCCAGACAGGCGGCTGCGGATCATCTGCCCTTTCATTATTCGAGAAATGGCACATTAGCGGGCACAGGTTAGCTCATCTATTCACTGATGTTCTGCATGATCAACTGCGGCCTTTATGGCTTTTTAAAATATTAAATACTGATAGCTGACTTGTCTCTGCTGCCTTTGATGCCTCCCATCAATCATGCCAGCTGCAATTTTGCACCAAAGCTCAATGAAGGCTCATGCTGACCCTGTCTGCTTTTGTGCAGCAAAGTGTGGATCCTTCTAATTACGAGCCAGAGCAGCGCAGCAGGTGAGGAGGCTTGCTGAGCGTCTTAGCCCACACCTGATAAGGCTTTCTAGGAGGAAGAAGTGCTTACGCGCTTAAGCGTGCTCACCGAGATACCTAATTATCTGTAACTCTCAAGTTGTGTAAAAGGAAAAGCTGAAGGGATGAAATAAGGAATGGTTCCCCTGCTGTGACTGTGCAGCTTTTCACAGCTGATTAGATCTGAGCACTGATAAAGCTGTTGAAAGATGCCAGGAGGTGGTATGGTTTTCCTGGGGACGCAGAAGAGTAGAGAATGGAGGCAGGGGAGCAGTATCCTAAAGAAACATGGTGGAAACATAGCGTGTTGAATCAGCTGTCCTGTGGGGAGAAAATAGAGACAAGATTAACCCATTTACTGTTTCACTTCCCTTCTGGAGACTGGTGTAATGTGATTTCTACAGGGCTAGCCTACGCACACATTCATCCCGAGCAAGGGAGGACTTCAAATGAAATTCCGTGAAGCTGAAGCAAACTGATAACACATTAAAGAAAACAGCATATCCCTTTAGCTTTGGATAAGCTGGTTTGCTTTTCACTGCCAAGTCTTTCATTTTTTTCATGCTAGCTGTCTGAGCTACAAGGCCAAGACTGAGGGAGACTTGGATTAGCCTCTGCAGACAATGCCTGCAGGCTGATAGCCTGGTAAGAACAGCATGAAACACAAGGCTGTTGGCTTGACTGTGTCTTTAATATAGAGGGATCCTAACAGCGACCAAGAAATGAAGGCTGTGTATAAATTTTCGATGAAGTCCTTCCTTACCAATTTGGAATCCTTTCATTCTCTCTCCGAATTTAATGTTAGCAAAAATGAAAATGGGCAAGTCGAAGTAGCTCTGTGCACACTACGTTAGTCTGTCTCCCTTTGTATTTTTCTTTCCTAATTTTTACTTTGTGAGAAAGCGTGATATAAATATGCATAAATTTAGATGCAAATAATGCAAATTAAAGCTTCAGGTTACTGTGGTTAAATGTGACAGATGTAGGTTTGGTTAAAATCTTTTTGAACTGCATCTGTTTCATGTGCAGTTGTAATGTATTGCCTATATGAACTGAAGTATTAAACCATAGAGGGGCCGTTAACTGCAGCTTAAATGCAGGTTTACTGTGGTAGGACAGTTCAGAGCAGTGTTTACATTTAAGATTGCTATTAATCAGACTTATTTTAACACACAAATGGGCCTCCAATAAGAAGCCTCTGCTGGATGTTTACTGCTGCAAAGCAGTTTCATTATTGCAGCAACACACAATGTGCGGCATTACTGCAACTGCACTGTCAGCTCAGTGGTTTGTGATGAGGTGTGAGACAGCCTCTAAGAGATGGCGTTGGAACACTTAACTTCACACTGGCTGCAGTATTAAAGCAACTGGGGCACGACTTTTAAGTATCCCAGGCGGTCGGTTGATCTGCTTTTTGAGTTTCTCACGTCCGAAAAGAATTGTTGCCAAAGTTTGCAGTTTTCCACCATTTAAAAAATCTTGCCAGCACGGATGCATAATCCTTAGTGTGTTTAAGTAATTGAGGTCTTCTCTCCCTTGACTAGCGACAGGTGCACATTTGGCAGTATAACTGCATACTCAAAAAGCATGTGAGAGAGAGTACCTGCCTATAATGTTCGAGATCTGTTCTGCATATCATGTAGAGTTAATTTGTAATATAATTTTCTAGCATTGAGGTGAGCCTTTTATTTGGATAGCAGTGGTCTGTATATACTGAACTTTACCTCTTATCTGCAAACTAGTTTATCAAGGGTGTTTTATCACATTATGGTGTTTATTTTACAAACTCTTGCTGCCCCCACCTCAGTTTACTCCATTTCCATAATTTGTGAACCATGAACCTGTATCAGGTTTGATCTACGAGCACATTAACCAGCATCAGTGGGACGTCAGTCTCGTGGTTGCAGAGAAACGGTTTCATGCTTTCCCACACTGCTGAATTATTGATTTATATGTCAAGATAAAAAGTATTTTCCCACAGTATTGAAATTACCATTCTAGGCGGGTCACTTGACTAATTGCACAAATTAACCTGTCTAATTGCACTCGTAACTAAGTTTTTGAAGAGATGTGCAAGCTGATACTGGTGCAGATCTGATCTTTTGGCTGCATAGCCGAATAATCATGTGAACAGAAGTGTTGTGACAGGATCTGTTCTGTAGACAGTGCTGTTTAATGTTCAGTGGTACAAGGTTTGACTTTGTATGTTTTCTACAGTATCTTAAAACCACAAGATCCTGTGAATGTGCACAGAAGTATTTCATTCTTACTAGGTTAGGCATTTGCCTATGATGTGATTTAAAATCTATTGTCTCTTGGTTAGTATAATTTACTGACAATTACAGGGGCAATATCCTACCTTAATTCATTACCCAAATTTGCTGTGCAGATTTACTTCCCAGTAATTGCTAATGTTGCTTGACAAGTTAAAAAAAATCCACGGAGATCTGAAATTAAAAACCTTCAAGAGTTGAAATCACGGCTTAGAGCAGGAGGAGAAAGCTAATTTCCCAGTGATGCTGCAAGGACAGATCCCGTTAGTCCACAGTTATATTTGGAGAAGATATTCTTGGAAGAAGTAAAATTTCATTGAAACCATCTGCAGTCAGATAAAGCTGTTTATCAATTGGGACTTGAGAACCAATGGTGCAATGCTTCATTGTTGTATCTGGCTTGTATGTTAAATATTAGTGAACAGTTCGGACTTCTTTTCTAAAACGGTTTTCTTTCACTCAGTACAAGCAGTATCGGCACATCATGTGTACTGAAAGATTATCTGCTGAAGATCGCTTCTTAAAATAGAAGAAGCATTTTTGTCTGTTGTTTTGAACTGGATTCAAAAGTCTGCCCAGTTAAAACAGCTGATTATTACTGCAGCGGAAGACAAGAGGGTCATATGGAAGAATTCATGAAACCTCTTCTCTGGTCACCCAAACTAAACAGCTGCTTATTTTCTGCAACTGGCCTACTCCCTGTTTACATTGAAGACTTTAAAACCAGTATAAATCCAGTGTGTGTATTTTAGCTCGAATAGAGCATGTATTTTACATTAAATCCACTGGACTCTGATTTAGTGCCAGTAAAACTGCAATGGAAACTGACAAGTGTGTCAATAGTATTATCAACAGCTCAATGGTCACACCAAGTTTGCATCATGATGGGGTTAAAGTAGCGGATTATTTGGCTAGCTACTGTATTGGGTTCTGTAATGTAAATAGAGTGGCTTATCCGCTTTCATTTCTGAGAGTGGTATGAACAGGTAGTAACAGACTGCTGCCAGTCTGCGCACTTTTGAGTGGAGGAAAGCAGAGCTCCACACAAGCTTACTTAAAGCATAGGCCTGGAGTTCATTTCAGTGGCATCCAACTAGGGGTGATCTTTCTGGTGCAGAAGAGCTAACAATATGGTGAGCTTTTTTCTTGCATTAGGAATTAAAGATGGGTCATCAGGCACTTAACATTGGCTGCATGTTGCTAGTGGTGCACACGACCCTCTTTCACATTGTACATCACCATTATGAAATATGAAGCATAATTGAGTCATTCAAGTTAAATTGACTGAGACCAGGCCCTTTTGAAACAGGAGTTTCAGCTCCCAGTCAGAACAGGATTCATGTCTTTTTTTTTAAAACCACGTGTTGGTGCTACTTGCAGTAATCACCCAGTAATCTGGCAAATGTATAAACTCGCCCAGATTCCCAAACTTTCCAATGCAAGCAGCTGCCTATTTGTGCTGAAGCTAGAGGAATATATTTACAGTAGATGTCTGCAGTGAAATGGTGAATATATTGTTTTGACTTGTAGAAAACAAAGTTGCAGTGACATTGTGAGAGTCGCAGGCAAATACTGGAACACTAACTTTAGTACTGTTGTTTTATCAAAGTTCAGTGTGCCAATTAAACCAGAAGTGGAAACCCCTTTTGACTGACAAAGTTAAGAAAATAGAACAAAACTTTTACAGCAAACATTAGTTGACTTCCTCCTCTTCCCATCCCCTGCATCAGTAATGCTTCAACAGGTGGTAGGTGGGTGGGTTATGTGCTCCCCTGCCAAAGCCACTCTGGGATAGCCAGAAGAAGGTGCACAAGAGCAGCTTGTAGATGAATATCCCATGATTTTCTTTCCTTCCAAGTGGTAATTGCCTGGCCTCCACTTGAATTGTTTGGTAGTTGGAATGAAGGAAATGTGGAGTTGGAGACAGTGGAAGCCAACCTGGGGAGCATCTAATTCAGCGATGACAAGATTCAGTAGTATTGGTTCAAATGGGTTATAATTCACATCAGAGGTTTGAATGTGCAAGTTATAGACCTGATGTCTTCACTATAACCAAGGCATTAGACTGTTATCTGAAGTAAATCTACTCCCGTTCACTCCATATACTGCCAGAATTAAGATCTAAATTACCCATTTGCAGTACAATTGGAATAGGGCAAATCTAATACAGGAAGGGTGTTGGTGCTGTCTAGTTTATGGACAAGCTCAGTGAAGCTTATGGTATAAAACTTAAATCTTTGCATATACATGCATGACTATGCAAATACACAGTTCCTAGTCAACAGGGAATTGTAAGATGGCTGTTTCATTGAAAGAAGATGTGATGCAAAGCAAAACTTGGGATGAGCTTTTGTATCAGTTCTGCACCGCAGTGTATTTTTGCAGTGTTTCCACTGGAGATTTAAATTAACACTGGGTTTACCTAAGGACAAGTCTCCAGTCAGAAGGACTCTGAATCCAGAAGCCATCTGCCCAAAGCAATTAGTTGGGTTCCATAACTGCTTGAAGGAAGACCCCAGGGACCTTTTTGCAAAAAAAAAGGTTATTCAGATATCAGTAACCATCTTTACTTTAAAAAAAAAATTATAAAGTTGAAGTCCTAGAAAATCTAGGCAAGAAAATAGTCAAGAGTGGGGCACAAAGTCTGGTGCTATTGAGAAAAACAGTGGTAAACCTTAACATGCATTAAATCAGATATCAAAAATGTTGGTTAGAATCTTTTAATTTTTGTTTCCTGGAGTATTTCTTTAACAAAGGATGTACAATCGACACGTATCTTCAGTTGCATGTTTATCAGATACAATAAATTCATTTTGGTCAGAAGTCTTGGGTTGCATTTTTGAATTGTCTGCTATGGTTTATTTGCAGCTTACTAGGAGAGCAATGTGGCTTTACCACAGACACCCTGTCTAAGATAGAGAATCTTAGAAGAGCAAAGATCATTATCAAATTTCTCGGTATGGATGGTGCTGCACCTTTGCTTGTTTTGTTAATGAAGAAAAAGTCATTTATAATGTGTTTTTTCACAATGTTAATGTTCGGTTTCTTGATCGAATGTTCCTCTAGGCCATTTTTGCTTGCTTCATAAGTTTTTCTGCACTTTCCAGATTTTCGGAGAGAGATATATAATGTACATCTACACATTTCTGAACCTACTTTAATATTTAAATGTTAAACCAGATTTCACTATAGAGTATTTTATCATATTAAATTATTTTTTCCAAAAGAGCGGAATTTCTGACCAGTAATAAACGGATATAAGTACATTCCAGCTATTAGAATTGTAACTGAATTGTGATGAATGCACAACTCGTTTGCCAAGGAATATTTTTCTTTATGATTGTATTTCATGCACATTTAACCTAGTAGAAGAATGTTCCATCTGTTATTAGATGACTTTGGAGCATTTAGCAGCCGGTTTGATGCTTTCCACAAGAAACAATATTGACTTTTGTACAGTCTTGTAGATAGTGTTTGCGTGCTTCACTTTCCACCAGAATATGAGGAGTTTGAGACTAAATTACCCGTCACTCCAACTTGCCTGCATTTGGGCTTTCGCCCATTCTTAGCCAAACCAATAGATGGAGAGATTGTGATTTTCCTTGATGGCAAGGGAAGGAAATATGGCATCATTACCTCTTCCTAATTGGATTGCTGCATTAATGATGATCCTGGAGAAGTCCACATTCTAGCTCATGCTGAACCCTTGTCCATAGAAGCATGTATAGGATGAGTGGTAGGGAAGGGGCTTTCAAAATGGAGTTTATCTCTTCAGGAATCCCAATGTGACTCGTAGGGGCAGGCAGTAGTGTAGAGGCCATTTTGGAAGTGTAGGTTGTACATCATGTTTGGGATTTGTGTGGTGCAGTTTACAGTATTCTGAAGTAAACGTAAACATATGTAAATATTTCTGATATGTATGCTACATGAGGAATATACCCCAGTGAGCGGGACAGAAAACCGCTGTAATGCTGAATTTTGTACATTCTGGTGATCTTTAAGCAAATTAATATACTTGTTTTTTGACTCTTGTTGGTGAAACCCAGCCGTACCTCTCTGCCACCATCCTTGACTCCATGCCACCACTGTCTGACATTAAGTCATTGATGAGCCAGAGCTCTCTAACTTTAACCAAAGCCATCCTGTTCGGCTTCTGCCAAAAACTCCGCATTGAGCCAGTCAGTTTTGACCTTTTCCCCAACTGCTGCATTAGGCTGAACATGAAGATGGACAATCACAATGCCTAATTATCAATTTACCAGTGGAATGGGTATTTCTCATCAGCCCTCAATAATAATTACATTTATAAGAGGGATGGGAAATGTTGTCACAATTTGGAATATATATGTTGAGGATTAAGCATAATGTGTAAGGGTAATGGAAATATATATGAATGTAGATTGTATATTCATAGTGGAGATAAGGTATGATTGATGATTAAACAAAGTGGCTGGAATTTGTTTTGCTGGTTTGACACTAACATGGGAGGGTATTGGGTTGGGATGCACAATGCTACATCCCTACCCATTTTTACACCACTCCAACTTTATTTGACAATTGTCCATCACAAAAGGATGTGCTTGCCTGTTTATCATTAAAATATTTTCCATCATTTGTACCAAAGCAGCACTGTTGGTCCCCAGAGTCCACGATTATAACAGGGGTTGGGGGTTAAATTTTTAAAATCCACATAGCCTTTACAGTTCATATAGGTCCGGCTGGAAGATTTTTTTAAAAAAAAAGAAAATTTTGGATTTCACCGACCACTCCGTCGCCAGTAGCGCTGAGGTATAGTGGGCCTCATGCAACAAAACTCCGCCCCGGCTCCCGGAGCACGCTCCGACGGATACTGTGGAAGCCCCCACCCTTAAATAAGCTGATGACCCCGAAGCCAGGGGCACCTCTGTGGCGGGCAGAGGTCCCCCCACAACAGAAATGTGCCATTATTCCTTGAGAGCAGAAAATCTGGGCATGTATGTGTGAAGATAGGTTCATCACACTGTTTTATCCTCATTCATACCTTAGCTTTCAGCAACAAAAAGTGTAGATACTCCAATATACCCAAGTATGCCCTCAATTATACATTGCTAAAATGTGCGCATATTCTTGCCTTCAAAAATAAGAAGTGGTTATCCTCGTTATGTCCCTCGTTATATCCCTCTTTTGCTGACCCCCCCCCCCCCCCCCAAAAAAAATGGTGTAGGGTTTTTGACAGTTTATGTATTTTTATTGTACCTTTGTTAATCTTAGATGCAGTGTTGCCAAACTGCAGATTGCAGAAGTCAAGGAAATGAATGTAGTGTATGCAGTGAAGCATTACCTGATGATAAACCTCAAGCACCAGGCGGTAAAGCCTTTCTAAATATCTGGCAGCTGTGGGAGGGCTGAACACGGATCTATATCTAATTCAGTGGTAACAAAGACCAGGCCTGATCCCTGATGAAGATTAATTCAATCTGCAATTACGTCTTATCTCTACAGTTCAAATGGTATTATATGACCTCTACCATAACATGACACACTCCTAAGTTAAAAGGCATTTTCATTTTATAGGGTGCTGCTTTCCATCAATGTTTATGAAGATGGGTATGTTCTAGTTTTAGAGTAGCACACTGTGGTCCAGTTATAAGCCTTGTAGATTTTCTGTCACAACATTAAAAATCTTGTTCAGTTTATGTTGTGTGCCACTTGTAGCTGTGAGAGAGGCTTTTTTGTGTTTTGGACCCATCTTTTGGGAAAATGAGTAATACTCATACCGTGATTTTACACTTGTGGAACCAGAATGGTCCCAAATTCAAATGTAATCCAGTTCCAAACATATAGAACGACTATCTTGAAGTCCTGAGCGTTCAAATTCCCCATTTGTGGAACAAACAAAATAGCCCAACGTGAGCTTGTTCTAGTTCGCGGAAAAACTGGCTGGAAGTTGGTTTAGTTTCTGGATGCTGCATCTCGTAATGTGTCAGAAAGACTTGATTCAAATTCTCATCAGTACAATGAATAAATTGTCAGTTGGGTTGAAACTTTGGCCAGAATGTATGCACTCGGCCTGGTTCCCGCCATTGTTTTACTTTCATTTTTGATTTAGACAAACCAACGTAGCTTGAACACTGCAATCGTGTCATATGGTGGTGTGGTATGGCTTGCAAATAGATTCAGTGAAGATAACCCAGATTTCCACTTCATACTTTTATTCAATACCCAACAGTATTTCTCATTATTTGTTTATTTTATGTTTCCTTTCTGTAGCTCCTCTGCTTGTTGCAATATCAATTTATCATGCTGTAGTTATATAAAAGTGATATGCTGAGCATGTAGATCTCCACTGACTTTTCTGCTTTCTAATCAGTATATTTATAAAGTATGTTAAAAGGTTTACCTACCTGTGTGCACGCCTGTAAGCGCCACCCTTACTTCCTGTCACATTCTGGCTGTAACGCTTGAGATGTCAAACTTTAATGAGCTTCCGATTTACCAGGAGTGTGACAGAAGTGTTAGAACAGCATTCCCAGACAGGGGAGCCGTATTCAACTCTCAGATGGACTTGGGCTAAATTGAGATTTGTTGAGGGGAAAAGTATTGTTTGGCACAAGAGATAGTCAAGCTTCTCGGAAGATGGCTTCAGCAATGGAGGAGCTCTGGGAGTTCCATTTGAGGTCACAGCCAATACTGAGGCCAATGATGTTGATACAGAAGGCCTAAAGGTGAAAGGTTTTGGTTGGACTTCTGAAAGTTGAAGATTTTCATTGTCCAATTGAAGGGCATGGAGAAGATGCTGGTTCAGCCATTGCACTGAGAGAACTTCAGATTGTGAGCACTGATAGTCTGTGATCTGGAAGAAATTTGTGTATGTAGACTGGAATCTTCAAAAGAATGATATGGGTTGGATGATGAGTGGAGGAGGTTATTGAAATGAAGAAGAGTGGAAGGTTGAACCACCGAGAGAAGCACCAACAATTGAAGTGATAAGAAAGCAGCTATAAGTGGAACTTGGTTGCTGCAGCTCCCAGAAGAGGGAAGTTCATCAATTGTGAGAGGGGAATTATGGCCACAGTCTGCTGCCAGGTTATACTGACATTAGTCTGAATCCACACTGGCATGCAGCCAATGCACGAGATGAGCCTTGTTTACACTGGCACTCTGTTTTGCAACATGTAGATCAAATGTGTGGCATTTCGAAGGATCAGGCTTGTTTGTGTCTGTTTTGGATCGACCCTCTGATCACAGTTAAACTATATTTCTATCACAGACTTGCTGAAATGATGGAACTTTATTCTAGCGACCACCTTGTGTATTGAATGCGTGCCTGTCTACTGCAAAATGCACGAGTGTTGTCACGTTGCAAGAGTGAGAGAAAAAACAGTAGTGAGTTCATTTGGATCCAGCTAATTAGATTTATTTATACTTTCCAGGTACAGCTGAGGCTAGTGTTAATTTGGATTTGACCAATTTGGTTGTCACGATGCATATTGCCAGGGCAAATTAGATTTGGATCTTTCTCCAAGATTCTCTCCCTCCCCATTTTTTTTTTTTGTTTCTTTCTTCTCCCTCCTTAGTCGTATGTTCCCTGGCTCGACAGCCTGCCCTGATTTTCTCTAATGCCTTTATCTTTTTTCCCCTCTCCCTCCCTGTCTGCTTTCTATCTCCTTCATCTGCCTTTCACTTCTTTCTTCTCCTTTCTCTCTTGTCCAGATACAGCCTCCAAAGAGTCAGCAGCAGCAGTTTGAAGCGATAAACCACCAGACAGGCATTCACTGATTAATCGGTCCTGCGCTGCCCTGATAGGGTGTTAATTTGTAAAGTTAATGGACAG
Source organism: Squalus acanthias (assembly GCA_030390025.1). NCBI lineage: Eukaryota > Metazoa > Chordata > Chondrichthyes > Squaliformes > Squalidae > Squalus > Squalus acanthias. The sequence continues at coordinate 94,372,307 of CM059437.1, read as the reverse complement.
GCAGCCATGATAAGCTGCAGCAGCTGCTTTGTAGCTGCTGGTGTAGCAAGAAGCGAGGGGGATGGGTCGGATTTGACACCAACTGGCAACAGACTAATATTTTGGTTGTACGCGAAAAATGCTCGTCGTAAAAGTGTTTAATGTGTTTATAACATAAAAGGCAGTGGAACATGTGTTACAATTTGGAACTGGTTCAAGTGTCGGAGGGGAGGAGGCGTGTTAGTGATAAAATGTTGCCGTGACTGCAAAATGACATATGTGTATAGAGTGCTGTCTGCTGCCAGCATAATTTTACTCCTCCCTTGCCAAGCCTTCCCTTCTGTGCTGTTACACTGATATATGCAGGCACCTTGCATGGAGAGCAATCCTAGTTATGACACTGCCAAGAGCCTGTGGCATTTTGTATGGCTGCCAACACTTAAGTTTATATGGCAGTTTGGTATCCGAATGGAGATGAGGGAAACCGGATCTTTATATCAGTTCTACTTTCTAGGAGGGTGTAAAGGAAGGCACTGAATGAAGTGGTAGAGGTTGGCTGCTATGGAGAAGCAAAAGAGTATCAAGAGATAAAGCACAGACTCCTTGGGGAGATTTTAAACTGCACTGAGACTTCATGCTCAACTCCCTTTTGCTTGGTAGGTTTCTACAACTGTTTTAGCCAGCATAGCTTGGGGGGTTGTGACCTCAAGAGCTTTTAAAGCCCTTTCCTTAGGGGAGCTTTATTGAGCTCAGAGGAAGGTGATTCATAAAGCGTAGCTAATGGAGGGAATAGGGAAGAAAAACTCTGCAGCTGATGGCTCTCCAGAGGGAGTCTGTGGCTTCAGGCTTAATACGTGGACATGCTCAGAGGTCAAGCTTCCTGCAGTTTGTTGGGCAGAGCTTCCATTTCCGGGAGAAAAAGATACTGTAGTAAACTTTAATAAACATGGCAGCCTCAGCAACCATGACCTAGTGGTGCTTCAACCTGTGCACTAACAGATAAACAATTTGCCTGCTTCCAATAAAGGACAAAATTATTTACGTACAGGGTTGCAGTGGATCACTGCTGAATTTTTGGTCCAGAAGAGCGGATCTTTTAACATCAGTTTTATGGGTGGGAGGAGTGTTAGGAGCAGAATTAAAATCTATAATTTGTCAACCTGTAAAGGTTCAAAGCGATTTGGTACAAACTCTAGAGTTGAGGACATTTTTCAGTGGTGAAGTTAATTCAGTGTTTCTATCCGAGTATGAGAGAAGCGAGGCAGTTTTAGGTAGAGGATTTAATGACTTATGAAAAAAACAAGCACTCCAGAATTCTTAAGTATTAATTAGTTTAAGACCGAGCCATTTTAAAAGCTCATTGCATTATTTTTTGACTAGGAATTCAGTTCAGCCCCTTAATCTGCTGTCTGCCCACATTGAAGGGCGAGAGGGAGGCTTTACAATTACAAGGAAGCTCTGATTCCTTTGGCTGTTCAAACCCATCTTGTATTAAACACATGCTATTTTCCACTAATTGTTATGCACACTTATTACATGTTTTAAAGGAAACAGCAAGTTATGCATTGGTATCTACCATAAAAAGTGTTCCAAATTATGTACTGTTTTGTAGTACTTTTGAACTTACTTTATTTTGGTAAAAATGACTGCTCATCAGAAGAGCAGAAGACTGCCATGCAGGGATTGACCAGAATCTTAATATCTGTAATCCTGATTTAACATGGCTGAGCGTACAATCTGGGGAAGCAATTATGTATTTCACAGGAGTTTACACTAGAGTAGTGTACAGTTAATAGAAATTAATCCAGTGTGTTTCACAGAATCACAGAATCCCCACAATGCAGATAGAGGCCATTTCGGCCCATCGAGCCTGCACCGACACATATCCCACCCTATCCCCGTAACCCCACGTATTTAATCCCCCTAACACTGAGGGTCAATTTATCATAGCCAAATCAACCTAGCCCGCACATCTTTGGTCTGTGGGAGGAAACCGGAGCACCCGGAGGAAACCCACGCAGACACGGGGAGAATGTGCAAACTCCACACAGACAGTCACCCGGGTCCCTGGCGCTGTGAGGCAACAGTGCTAACCACTATGCCACCGTGTTCAGAAGGAAATGGTTTTTGCTTTTTCAAATTGTATGCACTTAAGAGAATTATACACCATGGGCACAGACTCGCAGCAAACACAATCCACAGGATCGGTTGGAGACCAAGAGATAAAATATTTAGCTTGTTGGGGCTTGTGTTGATGATCCTTTCAGATATCCGCATTAAAAAAAACTACTTTTTGCCATTCTGTGTAACTCTTTGAGTGCTGTAGGTTTTTCCTTTTGATAGCTATATACAGCTATAATAGATCCTTGGGAGTAGTTACCAGTCCAGACGACATAAATCATTAAGAGCAAAGATAAAACTTTATCTGACGCTGAAATGAGGTTGCAGCCTTAAAATCACTCCCTTATATACTCTATGGGACTATTCCCTGCTTTAATTCTATTTTAGCAGTGGTTGTCTATGGCCAGTGCACTCCATGTACTTAATGCCTGATGAAATCCACAAAGCAGTGGATATGGTTGCAACTAACTTCACTGCCAATCCATGGTTGGTAGCCATGAAAAACTATGAATCTTTTGAGTATAATATGCTCCTATGTAAAGTACACACACACATATATTCTTTCTACCATTGTTTTTAGGGGAAAATGCATTTTATATGGGAAGATTTAGCATAAGTTGGTAAACAAATGTACACTAAAATAAATGTCATTTATTTGTCTAATATAGTTTTCAATGATCTTTTTTGCTGCAGTGACAACGCTCGTAAGAACCTTGCAATTAATTCTCCAGTTATATTCTGGGATGAACATGATCATGTGGATCATTGCAGACCTTATTGGGGTTTGACATATCTCCATAATAATTGAAATTAGTATTTTAATTTTTGATTATTATATTTTGGATTCATTATTTTCCTCAATTCATAACATTACCAGTCTGTTTACTGCAATGAAAAATGTACGTGAACACATGAAATGTGCATACATGGGAGCTGTTCCACCTTGCCCCTACTCAGACATTGTTGTACTGTGTTTATATGTGCAGTGAGCGGTTTACAGGTGCCATGCGTGCTGTGCACATGTGCATAGTCACCAATTTTCTTGACCTAAAGGTGGCCTTTGCAGCTGATTTTGATGTATGCAGTTGAAGGTCTGACTTCTAAGTGAAGGTGGGAATGAATGCTGTGGTACGTGACTCTCTGCCATACAGGTTTGAAATGGTGGTAGGAAAATTTAGACTAGCAGTTAATACAGCAACAAAAGCACAATTGACGCAGCTTCTCGGCTACCAGAACTTAGAACTACTGTTAGAAGGAGATCATCCCCCGTAAACCTACTAAGCAGGTTGGAATTAAATTGTGCAATGCTGTAATTGTACCATATACTGCCAGCTGCTACTGTAAATGGTTTAACCCTTTGATTAGGGGTTGATCACGAGCATTGCTCTGCTGGATCAAGCTAGTAACCATTATCACTGAGGCCGGATAGCAGTGGTAGGATAGCTGATCAACATTTTGATGCACTGCACTTGAACAATCCAGAAATTATGTAAATAGTTAACAGACAAAAGATTTTTTTTTAAAGCTTCTGTATGTTTTGTGGAACATTAAGGGGGAGAAGGGAAATTTGGTTGATTTCTGGTCTATGGACTACTCCTCTCCACACGCTTAATATCCAGCCATTCTTCATTGACTAACGGCTAGAAGTTTCCAACTGACACAGAAGTGCTAGTGTTTCTAGTTGGGTATTTATAGTAAAATAATACTCAAAGTACTATAATTTCTCTTTTAGGAATGCTTTCTTCTATTTTATATACACTAAAAGCTCAGATTGCCAATTGTATAGATTCATTAAAAATAACGAGATAGCTACGCAGTCCTAAATGGGCTTTCTGGGAGTCATGGTGTTTACACCTCCTATTAAAATAGATTGCGCTGATGCAGAGCCTCGAAGGCCAGTTATACTTCACGCCTAAATTAGAGAGCAGCAGCTTTTAATGTCCCCAGCCATTTTAACATATCAGTTAATCCTTTTCTCTGCTGCCTCTCATTGGCATTAAGCAAATAATGTGTAGCTGCTTACATTAGTCGGGTTGCTTGAGAATCCCGTAGCCACAGATGGTTTTCATTGAAAATCAATTTTGAGTACAAAAGGCTTACTGAGCCTGACAAGTCAGGTTTAGGGCTGGTGGGAAGTCTTGGCATGTGAAACTTGAAGGAAGTTCAATCCCCTTGCGCCAAGGGGAGACTAGATCAAAGTGACGGGGTTAATTGACGAAATGGCACTCTCAAAGTAAGCCAGGTCTGAGGGGATCAAAGAAATTTGCTGGAACTTTGCAGGCTGCTGCGTCAGTTCCATCCAGGCATGCAGCATGCGCTAGATAGATTCTGGTTTTTTTCTCCCTTTTTCAAAAGGTTTACAAAAACAGTTTCTACATCACCCGATGTTTAGCTGCTGTGTATTCAAGTTTTCAGTCGTAGTATACAATTGTTGATGAGAATGTTCGCAAAATGAATGTAAATTGGATGTCCTGCAGTGCAAAAGATCATGGCTATATTGTCAGTTTTTGCTTGTGTTTGATGGCCTGTGGGGTGCTTTCTACTCAACAGTCTGTCTACACTGTTTGAAGACATATTTGTCAAAGAGCTGGAGCTTGCATTGAGCTAGATCTTCTCCTTTTCCTTACCATATTTTGTTTATTCACATGGAACTGTTGTGTAAGAGCATTTTTGTTTCAAGAGCCCTTGAACTGCTGGCTCTTGGTTGTGGCCACAACTCTCTCTTCACTAAAAATTGGATTGGCAGGCTATTCATTTTCCGTTTACACCCAGGCAAATGGATAATTCTATCGACTTTATGCTTTTTAAAAAAATAAGTATTTTGTTAGTGATTTTGTGGCCTTTGGTGGCAAAACACTTCCCTCTACTGGTGGTTTTCAAGTAATGCGTTGATATAAAACTCAAATCTTAACATATCTTCTCTGCTTTTTCCACAGGCATCAGATGTAGGCTCAGAGAAACTTTTCTCACCCGCACCAAGTAAAGGTATGTTTATCTTCTCATTCAGAGCACAATTTCAATTCTTGAACACTCAAATTCAACCGTGTTTTTATCATTCAATGAGCTGAAGTCCCAAGTAGCATTTTCTAAACTGGTTTGTTTCGCATCTGCTTTCGGAATTAAATCACTGTACTTAACTGAAGGGATACTTAAAATTAACAGTGAGAATTAGCAAATTGCCTGAAATGTACTCCTAAGTTGTTCTGTAAAACCTTATTGCTAGTCCAGTAAATATTTCTCGGATTCTATGTAACTTTATAATTCAAATTTATAAAGGCATTAACTTTCTTCCTTATCTGAATCTTAAGCTCAGAATTTCACTTCAAGATTGTGGCTCATTATATAATCTGGCTCAGCTTGATATTCAGCATTGTTCACATGTGTTGCACAATGTGTTTATTGAAAACCTGCTCAGGTGGCTCCTACTTTTTTTTTTAACACCCTCTTCTGTTTCTGTCTTCGCCCTCTAACTGCCTCGGAGTTACTGTGAACGTTGGTGTGCTTACAATGATGTCTCATTTCTATTGTGAACTGTATTGAGTTAAGAATGTGCAAGCTCAACACAGAGCCTCTGGGCAAAGCTCCACGCCAGGAGCGCATTCTTAACAGCTACCTGTATAACTTTGCTCCTTGCTACGTTTTCTCTGTTCTTAAAGCAAAGTTGCCCACCGAATTTAGGCAAAACACCAATGCAGTAATCTGGAGTATACTAGAGCAACGCTAGTTTGGTACATCTGTTTAATATCTGCTTACATTTGCAAGAGAAATTTTTATTCCACAGAACTTGAAATGCTCAGATCTTACAGTAACTTTGACTGGAAAATTACATAACTGATTATGTCAGAAGCTTACCATCTGCACTGTCCGGTAGATACTTATACTGTTTGAATTCTAAAGAACTACTGTAAATGTCATGCTACTTATAAGTATTAGATCTGTGTTTTTTGTGACATTTTTAATATGGTGCCGAGAATTCAAAACAAGGTTCTAATTAAATGATTAGATAGCTGCAGTTAGGAGACCAAGTTGTGTAGGTGGGTCTGTTTATAAGTAGACATGGTTTAATTATGGGATCAAGTATACCATTGGAGGCCATGCCTTAAGCTGCCTAGGCCCTAAGCTCTGGAATTCCCTCCCTGAACCTCTCCGCCTCTTTAACTCCCTCTCCCTCTCCCTCTCCCTCTCCCTCTCTCGCTCTCGCTCTCTCGCTCTCCCTTAAGACGCTCCTTAAAACCTACCTCTTTGACCAAGCCTTTGGTGACTTGTCTAATATCTCCTTGTGTGGCTCGGTGTCAAATTTTGTTTGATAATGTTCTTGTGAAGCGCATTGGGGCGTTTTACTACATTAAGCGCTATATAAATGCAAGTTGTTGTTTAACTGGTGGTGTTTGTGGCTTCTGGTATTTCAAGAAATCCTTAGTCTGTCTTTCACAAGGCCCAAATTTATTGTGCTTTTTGATTATAATGCTCTTAAGGACAACATCAACATTTGTACTGTAAAACATTCTGATTAAATTTTAACGAAGGAGAACTGTAGCTTTGTGGTTTGTCTGTTTTACATAAAATTGTTTGGCTGCAAACATTGTTTTTCAAAGTAAGGGGCTGCAAAACTCCTGTGGGGCCTTTGGTCTCTTTTCCCTCCCCCAAACGATTAGTTCTAATCTAACAAATTCCAGCAGTTGCACATACAAATAGGCAATGTAGAACATAACTGATTTGTTCAATCTTCAGTGTATGTTGCACAGACCAAATGCCCTGCAGGAGCATGAAACGTATTAATAAGAAATGATCCTGTGGAAAGCCCATTTATTTGAAGTGGGACCATTTCTGAAGTGATGAGTGAGGCAGTTTAGTTTACAGCTGGGAACAATTAAGGTGTAAGTTTCTGAAAAGTGCTTCTATTTCACAAATATCTTTTGTCGGCTGCATTGTTCTGGCATCTTGTGTCCAACTGCTTCTCTTCCACTTCCTATCTCCTTTTCCCATTTCCTGTTTATATTTTCTCTCGACCTCTTAGGTCTTTACCCTCCCCAGGCCAAACACCATTCCTTTTCCAGGAGGGTAGAAATGATGACCCTGATAAGTACTTGAGGGAGAAAGGAATAGAGGGTTGTGCTGATAGGTTGAGATGAAGTAGGGTGGGAGGAGGCTCATGTGGAGCATAAACACCGGCATAGACCTGTTGGGCCGAATAGTCTGCTGGAAAACTCTCGGGTTAACCAAGCCTGCTCCAGAAATGCTTTTTTGATCAGATTGCTGGGAAATGTATGAGAGTGGCAATGGGTGACGTGCCTGCTGCTATTTTTTTAATTTGGCTTGCTTTCGTCAGTAACATACTTGGCTTTGCTTTGCTTTCTCTTGGCGCTTCCATAGAATGTCGCAGCTAAAATCAGTAACTCGCAGTACGGGGGAGGATCCATGGTGCAATGTGTAACTGTGCTAGCTGCACCATTAACTGCTGCCTCATCCCAGATCAGCCCTCTGTAGAGCGAGCCCGTAGTTAAAGCTTCTGAAAACATGTATTTGGGGTAAAAATAACCAGAAATATTTATATTTACGTAGTGCCTTTCAAAGTGCTTCAAATAAATGACCTTTTAAATGGAATCCCCATTATGTAGACAAATATGGCAGCCAATTTTCACACCGCTAGATCCCAGAAATGACCATGAATGCAGCGCACGCTAAATTTGTGCAGTAAGCCAGATAAGCACGTGGAAAGAAACCTGCCTCGGAATATATTCCTGATTTTCTCACCTGATAATTGCATAATTCATTATAGAATTTAGGGGGGGTTAAAAAAAATGTTTTAAACCTTGTATAACTGGCCAAAGTATGGTCCATCTGTCACTCGTGATGCTATTTTAAAATGAATAAAATGTGGCCTTTTTTTTCTAAACTTAGTTTTCCCTTGTGCCCAAAATCAAATTTTCTCCATATACGTCAGCAGAATGCTGAAGTCTTTGTGGGAGTCACTGCAGTTTCTTTTGAAAGGTTGTTTTTTATGTTAGTCATTTACCCAAGTAAATCGAGGTTTCTGCAGCTTTACATTTTGACTGCACTTTTTAACGAACCTTTATTCTTATTAATTCTCTCCCTCTTTACAGTCCACATAATTTTTATGTTAAATCAGAGAATGGTTCAAGAGCAGTCGTACTCCAAGTGGGTAAAGCGGTTTGAACAAAGGGCTCAGTTATGTGTTTTTTCAGTGGTGCTGATTTTGGAAAAGATCCTGCCTGTTATACAATTTAGAGTGTGATTGTTATTCCTTTTAGGCATTTTATATAAATCAGATTGATGTATCGTATTTAAAATGAGCATCAGATTTTAAGCTATATGGTTTTGCAAACTGTCTCCCTTTAATCGTGGTAATGGTGTTGAGCTTTTACTATTTCTGCTCTTAGCAAGAGTGAACCCACTACTGTTGAAAGGTTTATGATGAAAATGAATCGCTTTTATATCATTAACAACTAGCGGATAAATGCGGCGCAGCCCTTCCTGGCCTATAGTCTAAATGGGGGTTTCAGACTGCTGACTAACGGACAAAAGCTAGAGTCCTGATCCAGACTAGTAACAGGTCTGTGTTTGTTGGTAAAGGAAGCTGTTTGTTTTTTAAAAAAAACAGTTGTGGTCTTGGTAGGAGTAGTGCGTTCCAGAATTTTTTAGACTCCTGCTACAGTCTCCATTCAAGTCACCATACAATAGTGTACTGTTTAAAGAGCCTGATTCTTGTTATGAAAACCAGTCGTAAAACATACTGTTGGTTTAATTATTTTGGAAGGGTCTTCAAGGCCTTGTGGGTTCTGGTTGGTTTTACTCTTCCTGCTCTGTTAACAGAATGTGCTGGCTTGTCATGGAAGTCATGTCGCTGGCAGGAATGTAGACCACCGGAGGGTATTTTCTTTTTGTCCCATAACCGAGCTCTGTTTTCCTCCTTTGGGACACTTCTAAAGCCTTTTCAAATCATGAAATGTGTAGCCTGAAGGAAGAAGTGGTCAGGCTTCACTATAATCATAAGAGCTTTGTGTAAGGATCTGTAGAGAGTCCGTTAAAAGAAAGGGGTGTTGGCCCCCAAGCGTAACTCTGCGTCCATTACTGGAAACATTTTACCCCATGGCAGCGGATGAGTTTACTGTTGTTAAATCAACTGTTTTGGACTTTTTCTACTCGGCTACTCAATCTAGATACAGATAGTGTATTGCGCTAAATATCACGTTTAAAGTTTCCAAAAATTAGACATTTAGGACACACAGAGGCAAATCTATATTGGTTCAATAAGTTTATTCTTTCAAAATACTAACATGAGTTGGAGTAGGTAAAAGGGTTAAACTTCTGAGCCTTTGCCTAGCCTGAACGTGCAAGTTGTTTTTGTGAATAGTGCCTCACAGCTATGATTAATTTTGACCCACAGTATTAAGTGCATTTTCAGAAAGTGTATTGAATTGAATGTTTACTGTATCAACTGGAGCAGACCTGGGAAGCTTAGAGGATTATGATGCTTAAACACAGATGGCATTTTAAGCCATTCTTAATTGTTTCCATTAAACCTACTAACCCAACATGTTTTGCTTATACCCTGGGCGGATGCAGCAGGTATGACCTTTTGTATTTTCTCCATTTTGATGGTGCATTTCCATGCATGTCAGTGTCTTTAAAATTGCTTAAAAAACAAGTTCATTTTGAGAAGATATTTGTAAAGTGATTTTATTTCTAAGGGTAACTAGAGCCGAAGTTTACTAAGAATTTTGTCATCCTGTCAGTTTTTTTTTATACAAAAAGGTCTTCTATTCTCTAGTAAGGAGGGGAAAGGAAATTGGAGGCCTGAATCTATGCTGTACACTTCTTGCTGCCACACAATGATATTTACGGGAACGGTAGCGTAGTGGTATTGTCACTGGGCTAGTAATCCAGAGGCCTGCACTAATGATCCAGAGACGTGAGTTCAAATCCCACCACGGCAGCTGGGGAATTTAAATTCAGTTAATTAAATAAATCGGGAATAAAAAGCTAGTATCAGTAATGGTAACCATGAAACTATCGGGAATCTATCGGATTGTCGTAAAAACCCGTCTGGTTCACTAATGTCCTTTAGGGAATACTCTCCACTTGCCTGGATGAGTGCAACTCCAACAACACTCAAGGAGCTCGACACCATCCAGGACAAAGCAGCCCGCTTGATTGGCACCCCATCCACCACCTTAAACATTCACTCCCTCCACCACCGGCGTACTGTGGCTGCAGTGTGTACCATCTACAAGATGCACTGCAGCAACTCACCAAGGCTTCTTCGGCAGCACCTCCCAAACCCACGACCTCTTCCACCTAGAAGGACAAGTGCAGCAGGCGCATGGGAACACCATCACCTCCAAGTTCCCCTCCAAGTCACACACCATCCTGACTTAGAAGTATATCGCTGATCCTTCATCGTCACTGGGTTAAAACCCTGGAACTCCTTCCCAAACAGCACTGTTGGGAGTACCTTCACCACACGGACTGCAGCGGTTCAAGAAGGCGGCTCACTACCACCTTCTCCAGGGTAATTAGGGATGGGCAATAAATGCTGGCCTTGCCAGCGATGCCCACATCCAATAAGCGAATTAAAAAAAAACTAAACCAAAGCTGTGGTATTTTTAGTTCAAGATCAAGGCGGTGTCAGTGGGTTAGATGCAGAGATTTGTTTTGTCCATTTAATATAAAACAGGAATAAACTAAGTAAATTATACTGCTCCGTGCTTAATCCAAGACACAACAGTCATTCATCAATGCTGACTCAGTTGAAATATTCAAAAAGGAAATGGACAGATACTTAATTCAGCAGGGAGGAACTGGGGCTATATAAGTGCAGAGATGGACGGGGTGGGGAGGGGGGAGTGAAATGAAGGTGGCCCTGGTGGATCCTGTGTGTGGATGTAAATGATGGGGTGAGTTAGCTGGGCTGAGTGGCATTTCTTGTTCCCACCTGCACTGTGTTCAAGATAAACCACTTTCTGTATTCATACATCTGTTATAATTGCTTTAAAATATTCCCAAGCCTGTCTGGAACAATGTGAACAGAAATTAAGTGCTCCAGAGGGAATTGGGTTGATAGATTTGTAAGTGAACATTCAGTTTCTTCAACCAACCTCTTGGCAGTGCATGTACTTTGTTGATGTGCTCATTCAGGTATCTTGTGCAGGTGCCTGGGGAATTAGGCATGTTGAAACTGACAACCAGAGAAGCAATTGAAATTGGATGAACTATCTGAAAGCGTAGCAGAAGCTTGAAGGTTAAAAAAGTATTGTTTTTTAATTCAAGAAAAATGAATGCTGACCAGACTGATTACCGAAGAAATTTTGCAGGACATTACAACTATCACTGTAATACACAAAGCGACAGTCCCTGATTCTATAAAGAAAGGAAGACTTGCATTTATATAGCGCCTTTCACAACCACCGGGCATCCCAAAGCGCTTTACAGCCAATTAAGTACTTTTTTTGGAAGTGTAGTCACTGCTGTAATGTAGGAAACGTGGCAGCTAATTTGCGCACAGCAAGCTCCCACAAACAGCAATGAGATAATAACCAGATAATCTGTGTTTGTGCTGTTGATTGAGGGATAAATATTGGCCAGGACACCTGGGATAACTCCCCTGCTCTTCAAAATAGTGAGGTCGCACAACACCAGGTTATAGTCCAACAGTTTTATTTGAAATCACAAGCTTTCGGAGTTATCACTCCTTCCTCAGGTGAAGTAAATTGGATACAGAATCGCCAGAGCATATATAGATGGAAAAAAAAGCATGTGTACTTTACAATTGCAGACCAATAAATTAAATCATCCTGACTATCTGCCGAGGTGTGATAAAGTTAATTAAGTCAGCCAGGAAGGTACCACATCAAAAGACATAGCAAGATACAACTGAGACAATGAGGTGTAGTCGCAGGGGTTCCAACGTGTCAAAAGCTGCCGTCTGTATGTAAAACGAAAAGCTTTAAAAAAAAATTACTTTTTTACTGGGAAAATTTTTACTTTTTTACTGGGAATCACACCTCATTGTCTCAGTTGTATCTTGCTATGTCTTTTGATGTGGTACCTTCCTGGCTGACTTAATTAACTTTATCACACCTCGGCAGATAGTCAGGATGATTTAATTTATTGGTCTGCAATTGTAAAGTACACATGCTTTTTTTTCCATCTATATATGCTCTGGCGATTCTGTATCCAATTTACTTCACCTGAGGAAGGAGTGATAACTCCGAAAGCTTGTGATTTCAAATAAAACTGTTGGACTATAACCTGGTGTTGTGCGACCTCTCAATTTTGTCCACCCCAGTCCAACACCGGCATCTCCGCATCATGACCACCTTCAAAATAGTGCCATGGGATCTTTTACGTCCACCTGAGGGGGCCTCGGTTTAAAGTCTCATCCGAAAGACGGCACCTCCTCCAGTGCAGCGCTCCCTAAGCATTGCACTGGAGTGCCAGCCTAGATTTTTGTGCTCAAGTCTCTCGAGTGGGACTTGAACCCACAGCCTTCTGACTCGGAGGCGAGTGTGCGACCCACTGAGCCACAGCTGAAATTATATGTATATATTGTAGATATTACTGAATGTGATTAAAAACCGCTAACTCCTCCAATGCATTAGTGAGCAAATGCGCCACGTGTTCTGGTCCAAACCAGAAAATCCCAAGTTTAGCTTCTGGTTTGTGTTGAGTTGGCTAGTCTAGGCACTCCTGGAGTAGTGGCCCCTGCAGGAAAGTGCACATGCGTGGACTTTGGGTGAAGAAAGATTTGGACTCTGCTTTTTACACCCTTCACAGACGAGTAGCTTGTTGACATTCTTAATCAGGGTTCACGCATGAACGGCCACTTGAGTGGAAGACTGTCAGGCTGCAGGCACCTATGGAACTATACCGCAGCAACAGTCGGTGGCTTCAGGAGAGGGGAAGGGGAAAGCTGCAAAATGCACTCCATGCTTAAAAGGGTTAAACTTGTTGGAAACTACCTTGCTGAGTTTTACAGTTCAAACTGCCAGCAACCTTGTCTATTGCCAGTGACTTTTGTGAATTTAAATTTAATGAGCACGAACATGATGAGGGAAATTTATTGGGGAAGGCGGTTCATGATCATCAAGAAACCACCCGGAGGAGAAATATGGAAATCTATAAATTATTGAATGTAAACCCTGAGCATTTAATCAGTCATCTCTAGAAAGAAACCGCTGCAGTTCAGTGCTGAAACTTGATCTCAACCAGTAAGGAGGTTGAACATTTTCTGATGTGGTGTCATGCCAAGAGTTTGGTATGAATACATACATCACAGTGCCAGAGGTGTTTTATTTAACATTTTATTTATGACTTGAGGTTGCTGGGCCTGTCATTTTAATGGAAGGTATTGTCTGAATGTTTGAGGTCATTTAAGTTCCTTTATGCAAACTAGTGTAATTATAAGTGATAAGCCATTGCTATTTTCATAACCAGACAAATAAGGGATAATTTTCCATTTAAATTGGAAAACTTGTACACAGTGCGTGCCCAACTCGTACACAGTGCGTGCCCAAATTTCTAACAATGACTTCCTTCGGACAAGGCTCCTTACTGGTAATGTGAATTTGGAAAATTATCCTAATATTTACTGGTTAATAGGTGCAGGTATTACTACATTTTAGAAATTGCTATCTTTGCTTCCAGATCATCAATTAAACTTTCAGTAACTTATTGCCAAAGTAATTGCATTATATAGCCTTTGAGAGATGATTAATATGGCTGAGAATTGACAGCGAGCAGTTAGCAAATTTGCACGACAGTGAATATTTGGGCAATTCAAGCTTATGAGCTTGGTGCTGCACAGTGTATTGTAGGGCTGCAGCTGCCTTGGTAACCAGAGCATCTGATAGGCAAAATTGTGTAACTTCTAAGCTCTCATACCAAGTTAGAATCAGAGAATGGTTACAGTATGGAAGAAGGCCTTTCGGCCCGCCGAGCCCATGCCGACTCTCAGCTAGTACCACTCCCCTGCCCTTTCCCCTTAGCTCTGCAATTTTTTTTCCTTCAGATACTCCCTTTTGAAAGCTAAGATTGAGTCTATTTCCACCACCCTTTCAGGCAGTGAATTCCAGATCTTAACTACTCGCTGCGTAAAAAGGTTTTTTTCTTACGTCGCCTTTGGTTCTTTTGCCAATCATCTTAAATCTGTGTCCTCTGGTTCTCGACCCTTCTGAACAGTTTCCCTCTATCTACTCTGTCCAGACCCCTCATGATTTTGGACACCTCTATCAAATCTCCTTTCAATTTTCTCTGCTCCAAGGAGAACAACCCCAGCTTCTCCAGTCTATCAACGTAACTGAAGTCACTCATTCCTGGAATCATTCTCGTAAATCTTTTCTGCACCTTCTCTAAGGCCTTCACATCCTTCCTAAAGTGTGGTGCCCAGAATTGGACACAGTACTCCAGTTGGGGCCGAACCAGTGTTTTATACAGGTTCATCATAATTTCCACACTTTTGTACTCTATACCTCTATTTATGAAGCCCAGGATCCCGTGAGCCTTTTTAACTGCTTTCTCAACCTGCCCTGCCACCTTCAACGATTTGTGCACACATACCCTCAGGCCTCTCTGTTCGTGCATCCCCTTTTAGGATTGTACCATTTAGTTTATATGTCCTCTCCTTATTCTTTCTACCTAAATGTATCACTTCACACTTTTCTGCGCTAAACTTCATCTGCCACGTGTCCGCCCATTTCACCAGCCTGTCTATGTCTTCCTAAAGTCTATCACTCTCCTCCTCACTGTTCACAATACTTCCAAGTTTTGTGTCATCTGCAAATTTTGAAATTGTGCCCTGTACATCCAAGTCCAAGTCATTAATATATATCAGGAAAAGCAGTGGTCCTGGAACCAACCCCTGGGGAACACCACTGTGTACCTTCCTCCAGTCTGAAAAACAACCGTTCACCACTACTCTCTGTTTCCTGTCACTTAGCCAATTTCATATCCATGCACGTTATCAGGAGCCTGCCCTCTTTGACACAGTCAGAGAGCTTCATTTTTTTCTTTCTCTTGTAAGCTCGGAGCTTAAAAGTATTAGTCCCTTTGTCCTAGGCATAATGTCTTTTAGTGACCCGTGTTTTAGATATTGGACATGGAATTTCTCTGCAGTCAACCTCAGCTATGTTGTGTCCTTTTGCACGAATGTTGTCATGCACCATGGAGATGGAGCACACACTGAGGCATCCATCTTGTCAACTGCACTCCAGGATTGAGCCAATACCGAACTGATCAAATGGTTCAAACCATTTGACCTTTATTCTTACAGTTTAATCTCTAATTTGGTGGTATTGTAATCACTCTGTTATCCATTGTTGCTGAGGATTGTAGTAGTAGACAGCAGTAATGAGTTCCCGCATTAATTCCTAAAGTGGACATTCTCTTGTGTCAGAGATCAACAGGGTAGAATAGTCATGGAGTAATGTTGAACTGGAATTATGTTGAAATTAAGTTCAGTATTAGCAGCAGTTTCTTGACGTTGTAGATTGTTTCCATCCATGTTAGAGAAAATACTGCAGAAGATAGCAGCTAATGCTTGTAGGATGTACAATGTGCTTGGTGGTGGTGGTGGTTGCTATGGTTAAGGACTGAACTGCATTTGGCCTCAAATATACCAGGAAGGTTTCATCCCCACCCACCCCCAAGGATTAGGATGGGGATGGGCAACTGAGGGCTTACACTTCCCATTGCTGTTCAGTGGTCTTTGCTGGAATTGTGAATGTGTAGGTGTCGAGCAAAGGCAATATTGACCTTGGCGGTGATGCCTCCTGCAATAAACTAGCCTACCAATATTGACTATCAAGACTCATACGTGAATAATGGCCACTTAGGCAAGGTGCCAGAGGGTGCCCATGCCTGTGGAATGAAACTCCAACAAGGAGTTGCTGCCTTGAGCAGAGGAACAAATTGGTACGGGGGGAAATCTGAGCTCCATATAAATCAATTCTTGAAGGAAACACACTAACAATTTCCTTTGCTGAAATTCTAGTTCCCCCACCCAAAGTGTCTGGCTTCTGCTCAGAGATTGACAGCTCAGCATGTGGGAGTTCATGTCCCACCATTCTGCCATTGTACATTGGTGCTGTTATGGGATGTGCCTTCACTCTAGAGCATTGCTGGAATTCTGCATTGGTGTCATTTACTGCAAATCTCTATAGTTCTAGGTGAAATAGAGAGGGAAATTTGAGTTGGAAAAACAAACCGTAAATGACTTTTGCCTGTAAATTTGATGTGGCTGTTTGAGAATAAAACAAGTCTGGACATAATTAATTTAGGCCGTATCGTTCAGCGGTGACCTTGTGTAATTGCTGTTGATCATGACTTGCATAGAGTGCATGAGGTACTGGGAATTATATAGTATGCGTGGGTGCACTTATTTTAAAATCTCCTTGTCCTGCAACATTACTGCTGAGCCCATTTAAAACCCAATGAAATAAATGGCCCACCAGGGAAGGTATAACTGTACTGTGAAACCAAAAGCGTCATTGAGAGAGGATTGTGGCTCGGGGGCACCAGCATTTCATTACATTTCTAAGTGCGTGCTACATACTTTGAAATTCACACCTAGTTTTAAATATTTGGTTTGCCGGAGATGTCAAGCTTTCTATTTCTTTTTGCTAACTTGTTTGCAACAGAAGTCCGTTTTACCAAGCAAACGTAGCCACTTACATATTGTTGAGAGCTGTGTGCTGCCAGTTTCAATTGCTGATCTGAGTCAGCAAAATAAAACACGAATTATCTAAAAATAACATCATTTACCTCAAAAATAACATTTCTGGCATTAAAAATAATAAACAGAATGAGTAGTGATTCTGCACCCCCTACAATTCTGTTAGGTGTCTCATTGACTACAATCTTGTGGTGAACAGCATGTGGTGAAGTCCTGTCCATAACTTGTAAACCTGTCCTAAGATTCACCCCTGTTGCTGTTTCAATTGAGCAATCAGTTCTATGCTATAAATCCACTGCACCCCCACCTGTGCGAACACACCTGGAACTTGAGTGCTTTCCAGCTTGTGCCATTCTGATTAATAGAGCAGTCACTCTTTAAACAGAGGAACCTTCAACTTTGCGACCACACGCCTCCAAATCTGCAAAATTAGCTTCCTATGTATTTTTGGAGGGCAGTGTGTAACAAGCTGGAGTTAGAAAAATTTTCTGCATCAAAGATTAAATCATAATATTGAAGTAAAATAATGTAACTCTGTTAAATTATTGGTTTTGACATAAAAATATAGCTGGAATCCTGTGACATTTAAATTTAATTATATCTGGCAATACAGTCTTAAAACTGTACTGTGATCTTGGATTATAGCAAGTGCTCATTGATATGAATCAGGTCTGTTAGATTTTTTTGTTGTAAGGTTTCAGCAGCAACTTGCTTGTTTGGAGAATGTTGCACTGGATTACAAAATCTGCCAAATAAAAAGGTCATATTCGAACAGCAGGTCATCTAAGTGGGTGGCCGAGCACATTGGTGTTCCCAGTATGCTCAGCACAGAATGCAAGCGCAGGTTCACTCGCCGCTCCTACACAACTTGTCCGTGCTATCGGGGAGCCAGAAAACTTAAAGCAGCCATTTCCCCACCAGGGACTGAAAATCAGAGGGATGAGTTCGAAGTGAGAATATTACTGGGTTCAGCTGTAATAATTCTCGCAGTTGAATAATTTGCTGCTGCCACTCAGAGAACCACATTCAGGAGAGAACTAAAGGGAGCAAATCCAGAGGGGTGGAGAAGGAAATTTTTGTAAACTAACACAACTCATTAATATTAGGAAGCAAATTACAAGAAGGATTTAAATATTCCAATCTCAACATTTCCTTTCCTTAAGCAATGATGGCATAAGAGACTGAAGAACGAGAGCAAACGTTTCAGCTGTCGGGTCTTTCAGTGTCTGTAAATGCTGTTCAGGTCACACCTGATGTGTTTACTGTTCCTTGTAATAGGAGTTTTCAAACTTTTCTCTGCCTTGGGACCCCAGTTTGAAAACCTCTGATGTGCATTTTTTTAAATTTTCTGGGGGGAAAAAAAACTTTGAAATAAATCACAAGCTGAATATTAATGTTTATAATTCTGTAAGTGGATCCTAAGCACAATATTGTAACTTTAAAATGCCAACAGCTTCAGTCTGTCGTCCTGTTTTTCTGGTGGTGGACTCTTCTACTGAGAGTGTGTTCTGTGTTTAATCTCAATCAGTCATCCTGCATGGAACATTTCATCTCAATCATTCACTGAATGCAACATTTCATACAAAAATGGGAGAAAATATAAAGTGCAGGTTTTGAACTTTTGAACTTAATTTAAATATGGGACTCGTTAGCTGTCAGAATTTGTCAAAAGTATATGTAGGGTTTGGGATTTACTTGAAATACTGCAGTGTCTACAATCCTTTCCTCCCTCCTGTCCCTGAGTCCGTTGTGACAGCACATCACCAATATGACCTCATTAAGGTAGCTTTAATTGAACCTGACAGTTTTGTCCATTAACAATTTGGTTCCCTTAAACAGCTTTCAGTATTCAGATGAGATGCGAGTTGAATTATTTATCACATTTCTGAAATTGTGTTTTTAAAAAATCAATCCAATGGTAATTGCACAGAATCATATTAAGATAGAGAAAAATATTGTATCCAAATTCTAGGGTTCAAAAAAACTTTTTTGGGGGTCTGGATGTGGACGACGCTGGCAAAAACACATTTCTAGTTGCCCCAAGGTGATAGTGGTGGGCCATCTCCTGAATGGCTACAGTCTTGCAGTGCTACCCCTACGCTGGTGGTAGGTAGGGAATTCCAGGATTTTGGCCAGCGCTGATGAAGGAATAGTGGCATATGTCCAAGTCAGGATGGTGTGTGACACAAAGGTGTTGGTGTACTCATAATCTTGATGCTCTTGTCCTTCTTGGTATTACATCGGATATACGGCACAGAAACAGGCCATTTGGCCCAACCAGTCCATGCCAGCGTTTATGCTCCACTCGAGCCTCCTCCCGTCTTTCCTCATCTAACTCTATCAGCATAACTCTTTCTCCCTCATATGCTTATCCAGCCTCCCCTTAAATGCATCTATACTATTTCCTCAACTGGTCCCTGTGGTAGCGAGTTCCACATTCTCACCACCCTCTGGGTAAAGAAGTTTCTTCTGAATTCCCTATTGGATTTCTTGGTGACTATCTTATATTGATGGCCTCTAGTTATGCTCTTCCCCACAAGTGGAAACACTCTCTCTGTATCTACTCTGTCAAAAGCTTTCATAATTTTAAAGACCTCTATTAGGTCATCCCTCAGCCTTCTCTTTTCAAGAGAAAAGAGACCCAGCCTGTTTATCCTTTCCTGATATGTATACCCTCGCATTTCTGGTGGTATCCTTGTAAATCTTCTCTGCACCTTCTCCAGTGCCTCTATATCCTTTCTATAATATGGCGATCAGAATTGTACACAGTACTCCCAAGTGTGGTCTAACCAAGGTTTGATACAAGTTTAGCATAACTTCACTACTTTTCAATTCTATACCTCTAGAAATAAACCCTAGTGCTTGGTTTGCTTTTTTATGGTCTTGTTAACCTGTGTCACTACGTTTAGTGATTTGTGTATTTGTACTCCGAGATCCCTTTGCTCCTCCACCCCACCCAGACTCTCACCCTCCAAGTAATAAGTGACCTCCCTATTCTTCCTACCAAAATGTAATACCTCACATTTATCTGTGTTGAAATTCATTTGCCAATTATATGCCCATTCTGCAAGTTTATTAATGTCCTCCTGTAATTTGTTGCAGTCCTCCTTCCCCCAGCCCCCCGCCCCCCCCCCGCAATTTTTTGATCGAGGTCCTGGGGGTTGGGAGGCGCTGTTGAAGTAACCTTAATTTCCTTCACGTGCGAATACATTACTTCCCTCTCCACAGCCTACATAAGTACCCCAGTTATCTGCACCTTAAGTTGCTTTCTTTCCATTGTTGGCCACCACTAATTTTGGCTGTTCCAGTTGGTGGAAGAGGCAGTTCGCTAAACATTACAGCTGTGCCTACGCTTGAATTGAAATTCCACATGCAACTGCCTTGCTTTATTTTAAAACAAAGCATGAAATGTAGGTTGAGCATGTGACCCAAAACTCATGGCTCAGTGGGTAACTGCACCACGTAGTAGGTGATAAGCCTTTCAGATCTGGTAAGTGCCAAGTTCAGTCCTTGACCTGTGGCATGTTGGCTTATCTCAGCCAGGGTGGCAGTAAGGATGTGCTACATTTGACCTCAACACCCCCAAAGCTAGGGAGGGGGAAAAAACAACTATGATTCCTGTTGTTGCTTGTTTGTTATACCGTCGCCGCTGCCAGCAGGGTGGATTTGTGCAGGCCTGACAATTTGGGACTCATCTGTGGACACCTTCACAATTGAATAGTTTAAAGTTCATTATGCAGGCTCATGCAAGAAGATTTGCAATTTGGGCATGGTACTGGATGGCAGCTAACACCTGTGGAAGCAAATACCAGCATGAGTCACTGTCTTTAAAAAGGGCAGGGTAACGAGAACGGCAGGGTAACGAGAACATTGAATGGAGGAAGGGAAAGAATGCATTAGACCCTGTACTCCAAGTTGCTCAATGTATTTATTTGTTCACAGTGAGAAACTGTTTAAGAGCATATCTTGTCAGATCAGTTGCCCACCTACCATGCCCAGACAGGAAGAATGCAAGTGGCTTCAGGATTGATTTGATCTTTGTTTCTGGCATTGCATCAACCTCGACTTGGAATGTATTTGTACAACATTGAATTCTCTAGGCATTGTGGTCACCTGGGCTCACTTAATTCTTTTACTGTTGGGTTGGCTCTGAAGAAGTTGAGGGCATAGCATCTCACTATTGCAGCGGGGAGGTGGAGTATTTTCCCAGTGGCTCATCTGATTGAGGCATTGAGTAATTGAGCCACACAGACCAGAAGGTCTCTGTTCAATCTCTAGTCTGCACTAAATGAGCTCATTTCTGCCATGGGAGAGGTCAGTACCCATTCCTAATGGTTGTGCAGCATCTGCTGCTGGAGTTGCTCATGTGGATATCTCGAGGGCAGGATGGGGCTCAACTGTGGTTGCCCTCGTTGAAGTGTAGTGACTGTTGTAATGTAGGAAACGCGGCAGCCAATTTGCGCACAGCAAGGTCCCACAAACAGAAATGTGACGATGACCAGATAATCTGTTTTAGTGATGTTGGTTGAGCGATAAATATTGGCCAGGACACTGGGGAGAATTCCCCTGCTCTTCTAAATAGTGCTGTGGGATCTTTTTCCTCCACTTGAGAGGGCAGACGTCTCATCTGAAAGATGCACCTCCGACCATGCAGCACTCCCTCAGTACTGCACTGTAGTGTCATCCTAGATTTTGTGCTCAAGTCTCTGGAGTGGGATTTGAACCCACAACTGTTTGACTCAGAGGCAAGAGTGCTACCACTGAGCCACGGCTGACACCGAAGTGAGGAAGTGCTGAATTGTCAGAGGTGCTGTCCTTCAGATGAGGTGTTTACCTGTTCTGATGGTTCAGGTGGATGTTACAGAGCAATGAGTTTTCCCAGTGTCATGGCCAATATTGCTGCCTCAACCAATATCACCAAAAATATAGATTAACCAGTGTCTATCTTATTGCTGTTTGTGGAATCATGTTGTGTGCAAAATGGCTGCTGTCTTTGGCTACATAAGTAATTGCATTTCAGTGTAATTCATTATATGTAAAGAACTTTGGGGTGTTTCAGACCAATGTGGCGAGGCAGTATGTATATATGGAAGTCTGTCTTTGTTTTACTCAAGGATATGGAAGGGTTATATTGGCCTCTACAATAATTGTTCATCAGACCGATCCTTTGTGTTAAATTCAGAGTCTTAATGAAGAGCTAACGCCCAGCGTGCAGGAATCAACCTGGATTGAAAGGAGCAGGCAATAGTGTTGCTTTTGTGAAATTACCTGTGCTAAATGTTTATCCTATATATGTCATCTTTCCTGGCTTTCTCCACCGTTTGTATGTGGCTCTAGAACTTAACTGGGTGTGCCCTGTATGTATGGGGATTTTGCTATTTCTAATTGTGTAAAATATGTTGGCAAATGATGAGGGGAAAGGTCTTGAGCCAGCAGCGGGCTTGGCTCTGCGATACCTCCTGTGCTGTTCGATATGAATGGTGTGATTGGTTGTTTTGCCCTTTTAACAGTGCTCTGTATCCGCAAAGTAAAATTCCTTCTTCAAAGTGATTTTGTTTTTAAAGAAAATAGCAAGTGGGAGGTAACTTCTTGGAGAATGGGAACTACTGTATTCATGGTGATTTCCTCTTTCAAGCAAGATTTCTTTTTTTGTTAAACTTAAAATCCAGTTCTGATCCCTTGTCTGAAGGCTTGCTTTGGAAAGGCGAGTTGACAAAAAGTCAATACTAAGCTGTCTAAAACTCTGTAAATATCCATTAGGACTTCCCTCTGGACAAAGCAACTGAGCCCCCTTTCTGTACAGAACTGCTAACCTACATAAGATCACATCAGGGACTGACAAGTAATTTGACAGGTCAAGGTAACTGTTTCAGAGAGTGGAAGGGAGCGGTCTCTGGGCCACTCGTGTTTCAATATGAGCAATCAAGCAACCAGATGTTATGTGTGTTTATTGATTGAAAGTGGATATTGTTGCCCTTTCTGCCTGAACTTTGCCTCTCTTGTTATGGGATGCAATTTGCAGTTTCACATCGCCATTCACAGCAGTGTCTGTTTTAACTCTTTCACTGGAACCCCGTGAACCTGTTGAAACTCTTTCCCTTGTAGGTTTGTCGGTGAAAGTGTTAAGATTTAAATTACATTGCAGACTTAAAGGCACCCTGGGAAAAGACTAAGAAAAGGCTGCCCATTTGATTTGTGAGTTGTGTGCTGCCACGGATTCCATGATCGATCTGAATTAGAATCCGTTACAATTCATTTTTGAAGTAATCACCTGCAGAAAGGTTCTGGTTCCTTTTTTTTCACTGCACTGGGCTCATTTGGACAAACTGCTCTATACAGAAATGTAATTTTTATTTTTAATCAAATCATGGTATCTTAGTCGCCCATTATCCTTTCAATTCAAAATACAATATCATTTTGTTGCAGCCTGAGTTGTGAGTTTTTTTTTGACAAAATTCTTTTTCCCCCCCCTCTGTTTTGAGTGCAGTCCTGTAATTAATCACAAGGTTTCCACCTCTAGCAATTTACTATTGTTGGAATGATGCAGGCTTCACCATTGTGTAAAATGCAAAATGAAATTCTCTCAATTCATAGGCATTTTCCCTGTAATCGGCAAAACTGCTGACTGAATTTATTAAATATTTATAGAATCATAGCATGTTAATAGCATAGGAGTTGTCTTCTCCACATGAGCCCCCTCTCCTGCCTTCTCCCCTATAATCCTCTTTTTCAAGCAACCATCTAATTCTCTTAAAACAATTTTGGGCTCTGTTTGAATGTGTTCGTAGCAGAGAATTTCATAATCTAACCAGTTTCTGTGTAAAGAAATTTTTTCAAACCTTCCCTTTAATTCTTTGTGTTCACCTTAAATTTGTGTTGCCTCATAACCGCCTCACTAACCAGTGGAAATAATCTGTCACTATTTACCCTATCTTAATCCTTCATAATGTTGAACTCTCATCTGATCACCTCTTCACATTCTTGTCGAAGCTGAAAAGAAAATCCCTAACTTTTCAAGTCTGTCCTGAAAACAGTAGCCCCCTCATCCTTTGTGATTTCCCGGCAAATGTATGCTGGACCTATCCATTACTTTTAAACCCTTCCTATAATGGGGTGCCCAAAACCATATACAATACCCCAACCACAGCCTAATTAAGGTCTTGTATTAGTTTAATATTACTTTCTTGCTTTGGTATTCTTTGCTTCTAGGTACAAAAGCATGGCTTTGGTTTCCTTTTGACAGCTGGATCTACTTGCATTACCACCTTTTAATAATCTATATATTGGACACAGAGATCCCTCTGCTCCTCTACTCCATTTTAACATAATTTACGGTGTATTTCCTTTCCCTAGTCTTGCTTCAAATTGTATTACTTCATGATTTTTTTACTTTGAATTGCATCTGCCATCCATCTGTACATCCGGTTCACTCATCTAAGCCTTCCTGCAATCTTTTGCAATCTTTTTCACAATTTGGTGTCAGCAAATTTCAATATTGCTCCTTCAATTACTAACTCCAGATCATTTAAGTATATCGTAAATGAGAGCAGCCCCAACACAGTATCCTGTGGAATACCAGTTACAGCATCTTTTCAGTGGTGAAACTGCCTTTAACCGCTACTCTGCTTTCTGCCCTCCAACCATTTCTCTATCCAGGTAGCGACATTTCCTATGATTTCCCATGCCATTATCTTTGCTACAAGTTCTTGTCTGGTATCTTATCAAATCCGTATAAGCCATGTCCATTTCCTTTAGTGATCTCTTTATTCTTTCTTTGAAGAATTCTGTGAGGTTGGTTAAGCAGGACCTGGCTTTCAGAAATCCCAGTGTTTGATCTACCTTAGGTTTGAGTATCTTTAGTACCATTTCTCTTCGATAATTGCATCCACTAACTGTACTGTACCCACTACTGCTGGTTCTACAATCGCAATATCCAGCTCTTTTGTGAAAACTGAGGCAAAGGGCTTATTTTCTGCCATTCCCTTGCTCTCCAGTATGAATTTTCCTCCTCTTAGCAGTCCTATTTAGGCCTTGATTGACCTCGTATTACTAACATGCCGATAGAAAACCTTTTTATTGCTTTATGTTTATTTTCTCTCGTACCTCCTCTTAGCCTTTCTAATATAGCCACCTTGTATATTCTTCATGTGTGTGCTGTCTTTCATTTTTAATATCTTCCCCTTAAATGCTAACTACATGTTTTTCTTCCATTTTAAATTTGACAATCTCCATAAATTAATTTCCGTATTTTTTAAATGGTGAGAGATTGGAAAATATTGGTGTTCAGAGGGACCTGGGTGTCCTTGCACACGAATCACTGAAAGTTAACATGCAGGTACAGCAAGCAATTAGGAAAGCAAATGATATGTTGGCCTTTATTACAAGAGGATTTGAGTATAAGAGTAAAGACGTCTTACTGCAATTATATAGGGCCCTGGTGAGACCATACCTGGAGTATTGTGTACAGTTTTGGTCTCCTTACCTAAGGAGGGACATACTTGCCATAGAGGGAGTGCAACAAAGGTTCACCAGACTGATTCCTGGGATGGGGGAATTGTCCTATGAGGAGAGTTTGAGTAGACTAGGCCTATATTCGCTAGAGTTTAAAAGAATTAGGGGTAATTTCATTGAAACACAAAATTCCTACAGGGCTTGACAGATTAGATGCAGGGAGGATGTTTCCCCTGGCTGGGGAGTCTAGAACCAGGAGTCACAGTCTCAGAATAAGGGGTTGGCCATTTAGGACTGGGATGAGGAGAAATTTCTTCACTCAGAGGGTGGGGAAGGAGCAGCAGCTCCGAAAGCTTGTGATTTCAAATAAAACTGTTGGACTATAACCTGGTGTTGTGCGACTTCTCACTTTTGTCCACCCCAGTCCAACACCGGCATCTCCGCATCATGGGGAATCTTTGGAATTCTCTACCCCAGAGGGCTGTGGAGGCTCAGTCGTTGAGTATATTCAAAACAGAGATCGATAGATTTTTGGATATTAAAGGAATCAAGGGATATGGGGATAGTGCAGAAAAGTGGAGTTGAGGTAGAAGATCAGCTATGATCTTATTGAATGGCGGAACAGGCTCAAGGGACCGAATGGCCTACTCCTGTTCGTATTTCTTATGTTCTTATAAAACCCCAGCCTTTGATGGACTGATTTGGGGATAGATTTGATTTGTACCCTTTCCATCTCCTGTTTAAATATTTCCCTTTGCTGATCTATGATTCTATTTGTAAGTTTGCCTTCCATTTAATCTGGGAACGGTGCCTTTGTAATGTCACTTTAATTAGTTTTTTTCCAGTTAAATATCTTGTTCTCAACTTTTTTCCCCTTTTGCGTTCATACACTCAACCTAATAATACTGGGTTCACTCTTTCCCATCTGTTCCTAACTGTCGCCTACTTGCTCCACTTCATTACCGAAGCAGGTAAAGTCATGCTTGCTTCCGCGTTGGCAAAGCATCTACTCTTCCCAACAGTATACCTCCATTATATTTGAACATTCATTAAATTGCCAACTTTTCTATTGTCCTCTAACTCAGAACCTCAAAACTCTGCGACTCCACCTCCTTTGTTCTTCCACCAACAGGCTTTTAACACCCAAGCTTGATTTCACCTGATCACTTTGATTTACTTCCATGGCAGACTTGATGATCAATACTGCAATTTGCAATACCCCAGGGCATTATTGATCATTGACCAGCTGACTTGGCTCTTCAATGGGACCTGCAGGATAGACCTGTTGCTAAGGGTAGGATTCTTCCCACTCATGTAGATAACCCTACAAGCCAATGCAATAAACAGGCACAGTAGCCTTACTGTAAATTCAGCAGGAAGCACACTGCTCTTGGCAAGTTAGCTGGTTGAACTCCAGCAGTACCCTTTGTATTCATTTGGGGGATAAAGGAGTTACTAAGCCTTGGCTCTTGCCAACATGCACCTAAGCTCTTCAAATTTTGGATGTGACCTTCTAGGAAGTGTGTGTGAGTTCTATCAGGTAAACAGAAGCTCTACCTGTATGCATTTGTCAACAGCTTGGTCTGGAGTCTGTTGAGCACAGTGAAGGGTTTCTATGCATCAGACACTGAAAGCACACCACTTTTGGTTTGGTCATGTGCTCACAGTAGAACTGCATGACTAGAACATATTGTGGTTTCAGTTCATTAAAATTAAAATGGTCAGAGTAAGGTGACTTGGGTGAACAGAGAGTTTGTAATATTGGAAAGTTGTGCAAGGAGTGAATGAATGAGATTCATATCTGTAATTATTGACACAGTGATTTCTCAGATATGACATCATGAAAAAGGCATCAAACAGAGGCCAGGCATTTTGCAACAGATACAGGGGAGAACCTTTTGGAAAAGCACACTAGACCACACTTGTGCACTTTTGTGGTATATTCACATTGGCAGAGGCCTTGATGCAGATTGTGAGCTTACCACCTTGATTGACAAAGGTGTGTGGCACTAGGAGAGGAAAGGGGAGGAGGAATCTCAAGCTTTTAACGGATTTTTTTTTCCATTCTCGGTAAGTGGGCTTCGCTGGCAAGGCCAGAATTTATTGCCAATCCTTAATTGCCCTGAGAAGGAGGCGGTGGATCGCCGCTTTGAACCACTATTTGTAGTGGTTTGATACAACTGAGTGGCTTGCAGAGTGGTCAAAAACCAGGGGGCACAGATTTAAAGTAATTGGTGGAAGGTTTAGAGGGGTTTTGAGGGGAAATTTCTTCACCCAGAGGGTTGTGGGGGTCTGGAACTCACTGCCTGAAAGGGTGGTAGAGGCAGAAACCCTAACCACATTTAAAAAGTACTTGGATGTGCACTTGGGATGCTGTAACCTGCAGGGCTACGGACCAAGAGCTGGGAAGTGGGATTAGGCTGGATAGCACTTTGTTGGCCGGCGCGGACACGATGGGCCGAAATGGCCTCCTTCCGTGCTGTAACTTTCTATGATCCTTGCCAGGCCACTTCAGAGGGCAGTTAAGATTCAACCACATTGGTGTGGGACTGGAGTCATACATAGGCCAGACCGGGTAAGGACGGCAGATTTCCTTCCCTAAAGGACATTCATGAACCAGTTGGGATTTACAACAATCCGACCGCTTCATGGTCACTTTTACTAATACCAGTTTGTTTTTTTTTTTCCCAGATTTTTTTTTTTAAACTGAATTCAAATTGTCAAACTGTTATGTGGGATTTTAACTCTCCTTCACTGGATTATTTGTCCAGGCCTCTAGATTATTAGTCCAGTAACATAACTACTTACCTGTTGTAGTGTTCAGTTTCATAGAATCATAGAAATTTACAGCACAGAAGGAGGCCATTCGGCCCATCTTGTCCGTGCCGGCCGACAAAGAGCTATCCACTCTAATCCCACTTTCCAGCACTTGGTCCGTAGCCTTGTAGGTTACGGCACTTCAAGTGCATATCCAAGTACTTTTTAAATGCAATGAGGGTCTCTGCCTCTACCACCCTTTCAGACAGTGAGTTCCAGACCCCCACCACCCTCTGGGTAAAAAAATTTCTCCTCAAATTCCATCTAAACCTCCGATCAATTACTTTAAATCTATGCCCCCTGGTTATTGTCCCTTCTGCTAAGGGAAATAGGTCTTTCCTATCTACTCTATTAAGGCCCCTCATAATTTTATACACCTCAATTAGGTCTCCCCTCAGCCTCCTCTGTTCCAAAGAAAACAACCCCAGCCTATCCAATCTTTCTTCATAGCTAAAATTCCCCAGCCCAGGCAACATTCTCGTAAATCTCCTCTGCACCCCCTCTAGTGCAATCACATCCTTGTAATGTGGTGACCAGAACTGCACGCAGTATTCTAGCTGCGGCCTAACTAGTGCTTTATACAGTTCAAGCATAACCTCCCTGCTCTTGCCTTTATTAGCCGAGGCATAGAATACAAGTATCCCGTATGCATTCTTAACCACCTTATCTTCCTGTCCTGCTACCTTCAGGGATCTGTGGACATGCACTCCAAGGTCCCTCAGATCTTCTGCACTTCTCAGTGTCCTACCATTTATCGTGTATTCCTTTCCTTGTTAGCCCTCCCCAAATGCATTAGCTCACACTTCACAGAATCCCCACAGTGCAGATAGAGGCCATTTCGGCCCATCGAGCCTGCACCGACACATATCCCACCCTATCCCCGTAACCCCACGTATTTAATCCCCCTAACACTAAGGGTCAATTTATCATAGCCAAATCAACCTAACCCGCACATCTTTGGACTGTGGGAGGAAACCGGAGCACCCGGAGGAAACCCACGCAGACACGGGGAGAATGTGCAAACTCCACACAGACAGTCACCCGTGCCGGATTCGACCCCGGGTCCCTGGCGCTGTGAGGCAACAGTGCTAACCACTATGCCACCATGTTCTCCAGATTGAATTCCATTTGCCACTGTTCTGCCCACCTGACCAGTCCATTGATATCTTCCTGCAGTCTGCAGCTTTCTTCTTCATTATCAACCACATGGCCAATTTTTGTATCATCTGCAAACTTCTTAATCATACTTCCTACATTCAAGTCCAAATCATTGATATATACCACAAAAAGCAAAGGACCCAGTACTGAGCCCTGCGGAACCCCACTGGAAACAGCCATCCAGTCACAAAAACACCCTTCGACCATTACCCTTTGTTTCCTGCCTCTGAGCCAATTTTGAATCCAACTTGCCACTTTGCCTAGGATCCCATGGGCTTTTACTTTCGTGACCAGTCTGCCATGCGGAACCTTATCAAAAGCCTTCCTAAAATCCATATAGACTACATCAAACGCACTACCCTCATCGACCCTCCTTGTTACCTCCTCAAAGTTTACAGGGGAAGTTTTCAGAAAATAGAAGTGGATAAAAAACAGTCTACATACAGTAGTAGGTGTCTGAGCCTCAAGTTCAATGAATAAACAAGGGTAACACCAGTGAGTTTTAACACTGGTATAGAACAGGCAAGTAAAGTTAGTGCAGTATTCAGCGCCTGCAGTGGAGTGAGTTGATCCTCATGCAGTTCCATTGGGAGGAGGCAGAAGTTGCAAAGTAGAAGAAAATGTTATGCTGCAGGACTACAGCACAGCCAGCTGCAGAGTTCAAACATGAGATTAACAAAATACAAAGCCAGTAACATTAGATACAGCATCACTGCTTTTCTTTGCACTCTAAAACATCACCTCCCATAAGGTCAACAAGGCAGGTTGACAAATTGATCTGCTTGGCACATCAGGGGTTGAAACAGAACCTGCTTTTATATTGATTTTCTGCCACTAGATTCTGCAGTCTGTTATCTTTCCTAGCCCCCCACCACCACCACCACCACCACCACCAAAAGACCATGGCCAGATGGGCATTAATACCTGTTGCCTGTCTAACTCTGACTGCCTTTGTGCTAGCGCAATCTGCCCAGATTTTCAGAGCACCCTCTGTTGTCGCATACATGCTCCCATGATGTCATGACACGCCATGCTGAGGAAATCCTGGGATATTTCAAGTCATAAGGCACTATTACAGCCATATATGCACGTGGAACCCTTTGGACCACACCTCTGTGCCAGTTGGGAGGACAGTGTGACAACAGTATAAATTCAGGAGAGCAACATTTTTGGGCCACCCTCCAAAGACCCAGTCTGTAGTATTGAAGGACCTAGAGTGACTTGTGTGCATCTGCATTAGGTTGTGGAGCAGGTGGATTTTTCTTGTGTACAACTAATAATTTACCTCGACAATAGTTTTTAAACATTTCTGTGTAGGATTCCTCCTGTAATTATTAGCACATTGGGATCCCCTCTTCAAATAATGACGACACACTCGTGTTAGCCGACCTAGCCTAACTTGAGAAAAACACAGTTGGCTACCTGAAGGAAAACGTTGCAGAAAAGAACTTTTTATTAGCATACAGAAACCGAAATACAAACATCTGAAAAGACTGCTGGCTGGTCCATCAAACCTGTTTCAAACACTCAGAATGCAACAACGCATCATGGCCTCCGGTGTCCCCTCCCACCAGCAACCATGTAAACTTCTGAGATGCAAAAAAACCCCACTTTTTTTAAAACCCTAGGACAACTTGGGGGAGGGGAGGAAATCGGGGAAATTCCTCTCCGACCCCCTAAAGTGATCAAAGTGAGTTCAGGAGATCACAGTGACCATGAGGTACATACCAAACGTCCCACCTACCTTTTGTATGCAGTGATATTCACAGAAAGGAACTCATTCGGCGCCTTTTTCAACTGTTACAGCGAATCCACATTCACCACCAGAGTCTCGTACAAGGACACGATTGGTTTCTTTGCCTTTGTACTGGATTTTGCTTTCGTAATAGCCTCTTGGCAGTGGTCATGCATCTTCAGACACTTGTGCTATAACTTGTAGGTCCCTTTCCCAATCAACAGACTTTAATTCTGTACCAAACATGGTATACACATGCTTGGCATTAGACCTACCCACATGCATGTCACTACATTTATCTACATTAAATAACATCTGTCAGATACAGGTCATTTCCCCATCACATCGAGATCAGATTGTAGGTTTTTTTCTCATTGAGGATCCTAACACTACAACAAATCTTTGTGTCATCCGTGAACTTGCAGACATTACCCACAACAACTCCATCTAGATTATGAAGAGCAGCAGTCCTAACACTGATCCCTGTGGGACTCCACCAGTAACCAGTCTCCACGCAGAACCACTTCCACTAATAACAACCGTCTGCCTGTGAGAACACAACCAATTCTCTATCCAATCCGGTATCTTCCCTTCTCTCCCACAGGACTATATCTTATAAAGTAACCTATTATGTGGCACGTTGTCAGACGCTTTTTAAAAGTCCAAATAATGTGCTAGTAAGTTAACATACAGAAAAAATAACAACTTGCATTTATATAGTGATATGGTGCCTTTAATGTAATATAACATCCCAAGACGCTTCACAGGAACGTAATCAGACAAAAATTGACACCGAGCCAAAGAAAGCGATATTAGGACAGATGACTAAAAGTTTGGTCAAAGAGGTAAGGTTTAAGAAGGGTCTTCAAGGAGGAGGGAGAGGTGGAGAGATGGCGAGGTTTAGGGATGTAATTCTATAGCTTGGGGCCTAGATGACTGAAGACATGGCTGCCAATGATGTGACGAAGGGAGTGGGTGTTGCACAAAAGTCCAGAGTTGGAGGTATGCAGAGTTCTTGGAGAGTTTCAGGGCTGGAAGAGATGACAGAAATAGAGAGCGGTGAGATCATCAAGGGATTTGAATACTAGGATGAGAATTTTAAAATTGAGGCATTAGTGGACCGGGAGCCAACATAGGTCAATGAGCACAGATGTGATGGGTGAGTGGACTTGATGCGGGTTAGAACACGGGCAGCAGAGATTTGGATGAGCTCAAATTTATGGAGGGTGGAAGATGGGAGGCTGGCCAGGAGAGCACTGGAATAGTCGAGGCTGGAGGTAACAAAGGCATGGATGAGGGTTTCAGCAGGAGATGAGGTGAAGCAGGGGTGGAGATGGGTGATAGTTCGGAGATGGGTGATATTTCGGAGATGTGATCGAGAGGAAGCTCAGCTCGCGTCCAATAGGACCCCAAGTTTGGGAACTGTCTGGTGCAGCCTGAGGCAGTGGCCAGGGAGGGGAATGGAACCAGTAACTAGGGAACGATGTTTGTGGTTGGGGCCGAAGAAGTTGACTTCGGTCTTGCTAATTTTTGGAGTTATCTGTCCATCCAGCTGTCTATGGCCTGATTCCTGTGACCTGATTGGTCCATAAACTGAAGCTAGTGGTGTAGCACCATTTTCTAGGATCTAATTGGTCAATGGTAACTACGTGATTGGCAGTCACATTGCTCATTTGCACCCTCGCCATCGATTGGTTCAGCCTCCAGCTAAACCTCAGCCCAAGCCAGCAACATCTGCCCCAACTTGATTCTTGGGATTGCTCTAAGCCTCACTTCCTAGCTCCGGATCATTTGAGAGATCTAATATTTGTGATGCAGACAGAGGTTGGTCCCACCAGAATCACTGGTCGACTTTAAAGGCATCCAAGTACAGATAAGTAGCATATTCCTGACACAACATCTCAAGCACGTTATTCTTATCCCAATTTGCAGGAAATCCTGATCCACATTCTGTACAAGATTTGTTGGCTAATCCACTTAGCACTTTGCAGGGTTTAAGTGTTGGATGGATCTTGGAAAAGGAGAGGATTTGTGTGTATGTGTGGCTTGAAATAAAGAAAAGCATTAACAAAAAAAAACTGTTGCCATTTTTTTCAAATTGAAAGTGGCAGAACTAGCAGTAATTGTGTTGTAAAACTGGATGCTTCCCTTGCTGAAAATGCCAGGCCTTTTCATGCCTTTGTGTTGACACAGCGCAGTTT
Organism: Squalus acanthias; assembly: GCA_030390025.1. Taxonomy (NCBI): domain Eukaryota; kingdom Metazoa; phylum Chordata; class Chondrichthyes; order Squaliformes; family Squalidae; genus Squalus; species Squalus acanthias. The sequence continues at coordinate 94,339,153 of CM059437.1, read as the reverse complement.
AGCTCTCAGCTCATTTAATTTCTTCTCATGCATTTTACGTGGGCTCAAAACATTCTTGCTGTTATACGCTCAAGCTGCTGCTTATGTTCGCTTTATAGCTTTCCAGATGTCTTGTTATTTATGAAGCCTCATGCCAGCTTTCCTGACGGTGATTCTCATGGCTGCAATCTGTTGTTCCTGCAGCAGACTGCTGGGAGATTACTGTAAAATCTGGCATATATGTCCCAATAACTGTATTGTCTTAACAAGATTAGGGCAAGGGAGCATCTTATACAGTGGTTTGCAACATGATGTCTTGTGTAAAGACTTACTGCATGAAGGTGCTGGTTTCATTTTTTTTTAACCAAATGTTCAACACTTTGATCAGACAGGGAACAGATGGTAGTTGATTTAGTTCAATTTTCACAGTTAGAAAAGCGAGTCTTATTAAGTAGAAGTTTATATTCCTCAGCAGACTGCATGAATCCCTTGAGCAGCTCCACTTAAAGGAAGAAACAAAATGAAAATACACAACAGCGAGCTAAACTACTGTAATTTTTACTGGAGGATAGAGGATAACACTACAATAACCTGCACATAGGCAGCACAGTAATACTAAATATTGGATTGAAAATCAACTTTCTGTGGAATTCCTTACATATTTTCCTGGGTATTGGCTCATCAATTCTATTGGTCTAAAGGAGTGGGAGTGAAGCGATGAAGAGTATCTTCTGCTGCTGCCTTTTTTAATTTAATTTTTAAAAAGCAATACCTTTTATTCCATTTTTGTCTCCTTCCCTTTTTTGGAATTTTACGTTTATAGCATAACAAACGCATGAACTAATAAATGTAGAAAAAAAAACTAAATTTACCCACGAAATTGGTTATTTAATGTTAGAAATGCCTTAAAAAGGTTTTTTTGCGTGGCTCAAAGACTGGTGTGGGAGAAATGGGTTTTGCTACCTGGGACACTGGCACCAGTACTGGGACAGGAGAGAGCTGTTCCGTTGGGACGGACTTTACTTGGCCAGTGCTGGGACTAGAGTCCTGGCGAATCGAATAACTAGGGCTGTAGAGAGGGCTTTAAACTAATTAGTGGGGGGGAGGTTTCAAGAGAGCAAAAAATAAAAATGTCAGCGGAGAAGGCAATAGAGCAAAGTACCAGTGGGGTAATTAAAAACCAGAGCGTGTCAGGAAGGGACAGAATATATAAAGATAAAGGTAAAGTAGTAAAGGGGGTAAAAGCAGGAATAAATTGTCACAAAACATATTTAAAAGTTCTTTATCTGAATGCACGCAGCATTCGCAACAAAATAGACGAATTGACGGTACAAATAACTACGTATGGGTATGATCTTGTGGCCATTACAGAAACATGGCTGCAGGGTGACAACGACTGGGAATTAAATATGCCAGGGTATTTAACAATCAGGAAGGACAGACAGGAAGGAAGAGGAGGTGGGGTAGCTATGTTAATAAAGGAAGGAATCACTGTATTACAGAGAAATGATATTGGGTCAAAGGATCAGGATAATGAAACAGTTTGGGTGGAGATAAGGAATAATAAAGGGAAAAAAACACTAGTGGGAGTAGTATATAGGCCTCCTAATAGTTGTAACTCTGCTGGAAGAAGTATTAATCAGGAAATAGTTGGGGCATGTAATAAGGGAACAGCTATAATTATGGGGGATTTTAACTATCATATTAACTGGACAAATCAAATTGGGCAGGGCAGCCTTGAGGAAGAGTTTATTGAGTGTATTAGGGATGGATTTCTTGAGCAGTATGTAACTGATCCTACAAGGGGGCAAGCAACCTTGGACCTGGTCCTGTGTAATGAGTCAGGATTAATTAATAATGTCCTAGTTAAGGATCCCTTGGAATGAGTGACCATAACATGGTTGAATTCCATATCCAATTAGAGGGTGAGAAGGTTGGTTCTCAGACAAGCGTACTGAGCTTGAATAAAGGAGACTATGATGGTATGAGAGCGGAATTGATTAAAGTGGACTGGGAAAATAGATTAAAGGGTAAGACGGTACATGAGCAGTGGTGTTCATTTAAGGAGTTATTTTACAACTTTCAAAAAATATATATTCCACTGAGGAAAAAAGGGTGTAAAAGAAATGACAGCCATCCGTGGCTAAGTAAAGAAATTAAGGATAGTATCCAACTAAAAACAAGGACATATAAGGTAGCCAAACTTAGTGGGAGGATAGAAGATTGGGAAGTCTTCAAAAGACAGCAAAAAGTAACTAAAGGATTGATTAAGAAAGGGAAGATAGATTATGAAAATAAATTAGCAAAAAATATAAAAACAGATAGCAAAAGTTTCTATAGTTATATAAAAAGAAAAAGGGTGGCTAAGGCAAACGTAGGTCCCTTAGAGGATGAGACCGGGAAATTAATGGTGGGAAACATGGAGATGGCAAAAATGCTGAACAAATATTTTGTTTCAGTCTTTACGGTAGAGGACACTAAGAATATCCCAACACTGGACAAACAGGGGGCTCTAGGGGGGGAGGAGCTAAATACGATTAAAATCACTAAGGAATTGGTACTCAGTAAAATAATGGGAATCAAGGTGGATAAATCCCCTGGACCTGATGGCTTACATCCTAGGGTCTTGAGGGAAGTGGCAATAGGGATTGTGGATGCTTTGGTAATAATTTTCCAAAATTCCCTGGACTCAGCAAAGGTCCCGGGAGATTGGAAAACTGCTAATGTAACACCCTTATTTAAAAAGGGTAGTAGGCAGAAAGCTGGAAATTATAGACCAGTTAGTCTAACATCTGTGGTGGGTAAAATTTTGGAGTCTATTATTAAGGAGACAGTAACGGAACATTTAGATAAACATAATTTGATAGGACAAAGTCAGCATGGCTTTATGAAGGGGAAATCATGTCTGACAAATTTGCTTGAGTTCTTTGAGGACATAACGTACAGGGTGGATAAAGGGGAACCAATGGACGTAGTGTATTTAGACTTCCAGAAGGCATTCGACAAGGTGCCACATAAAAGATTATTGCTCAAGATAAAAAATCACTGGATTGGGGGGAATATTCTGGCATGGGTGGAGGATTGGTTATCTAACAGGAAGCAGAGAGTTGAGATAAATGGTTCATTCTCGGACTGGCAACCAGTAGCCAGTGGTGTTCCGCAGGGGTCGGTGCTGGGTCCCCAACTCTTTACAATCTATATTAACGATTTGGAGGAGGGGACCGAGTGTAACATATCAAAGTTTGCAGATGATACAAAGATGGGAGGGAAAGTAGAAAGTGAGGAGGACATAAAAAACCTACAAGGGGATATAGACAAGCTGGGTGAGTGGGCAGAGATTTGGCAGATGCAATACAATATTGGAAAATGTGAGGTTATGCACTTTGGCAGGAAAAATCAGAGAGCAAGTTATTATCTTAATGGCGAGAAACTGGAAAGTACTGCAGTACAAAGGGATCTGGGGGTCCTAGTGCAAGAAAATCAAAAAGTTAGTATGCAGGTGCAACAGGTGATCAAGAAGGCCAACGGAATGTTGGCTTTTATTGCTAGGGGGATAGATTATAAAAACAGGGAGGTATTCCTACAGTTATATAAGGTATTGGTGAGACCGCATCTGGAATACTGCATACAGTTTTGGTGTCCATACTTAAGAAAAGACATACTTGCTCTCGAGGCAGTACAAAGAAGGTTCACTCGGTTAATCCCCGGGATGAGGGGGTGGACATACAAGGAGAGGTTGAGTAGATTGGGACTCTACTCATTGGAGTTCAGAAGAATGAGAGGCGATCTTATTGAAACATATAAGATTGTGAAAGGGCTTGATCGGGTGGATGCGGTAAGGATGTTCCCAAGGATGGGTGAAACTAGAACTAGGGGGCATAATCTTAGAATAAGGGGCTGCTCTTTCAAAACTGAGATGAGGAGAAACTTCTTCACTCAGAGGGTAGTAGTTCTGTGGAATTTGCTGCCCCAGGAAGCTGTGGAAGCTACAACATTAAATAAATTTAAAACAGAAATAGACAGTTTCCTAGAAGTAAAGGGAATTAGGGGTTACGGGGAGCGGGCAGGAAATTGGACATGAGGCTGAGTTCGGATCGGTCGAGGCCCTGTGGGTGGCGTAGCGGGCCCAGGGGCTGAGTGGCCGGGTCCTGCTCCTACTTCTTGTGTTCTTTAGATTTGAGGTGAGGATCAGATCAGCCATGATCTTATTGAATGGCGGAGCAGGCTCGAAGGGCCGATTGGCCTACTCCTGCTCCTATTTCTTATGTTCTTATGTTCTTAGGCCTGCCCTTCTGTGAGGTTTGAGTTGCAAGTTTCACTGGGGCCTTGGCAGCTGCTGATTTCTGGCTGCTGGGGAGAAACTCTGGCTGTGTGAGTAAGAGGGCAAACATGCTGCCCTATTGCCAGCTGCTGGAAGGTTCACAAGACTGGTTTGCAGTGACTCAGTCACTAACCTTTCCTTACTATCTGTGTCTGCTGAAGCAACTCAAAACCACTCGCCTCTTTCAAACAACGTGGCCAATATCAGAAACTCACCATCTGGGGAAATCGTGGATGTGTGAGCTTGCATGCTGTAACTGCACATCTTCGTAGTTCAGCACGTGAAGTCGATAGGTTGGTCACAACCAATGTTCTCTTTAATTTATTTTGGGTGCGCAACTCCTTTAACGTGCTGTACAGCCCATTCAAATTCCCACGCATGCACGTTTTTTTCTATTTAAAAGCCGGCGCGTCGGCTGCCGCACAGCTTAATGGGAACATTGGTGACAACCCCCATCCACCGCCAAACACCAACTAAACACAGGACTGACTTGTATTTCACTCTTAACACTAGCACTGATGAGATATCTTTATCGGTGTGTATTTTTAGTGACATTGATGCAACATTAATGTACCGATAGCTAGCTATAGAAAAGTTTACATCTAGCACCATTCCACAGAGCCACACCTTTCAGAGTTCTTAAAGCTAAAAGTGTTACCTCTGAGACATTGCCCCATAGACCATCCTATTTGCGGTTTATAGGGAAACAAAATCTTTAGTGGCTCAACTAACCACTCGTCTGTGAAGTGACTAATCGAACATCTGATTCACTAAAATTGAATGAAACTAAAGTAAAACGTACCAAAGGGGAACAAGTAGCCAGCAGAAAACTGAGCAATCAAATCCCTTATATTTTTTCTAAGATACCTTTCACAAACCAGCATGGAGCACAATTTCTTCACAATGTTTTCGGCCACCACTTGCCTTCATTCAAGTCCGTGTTTACAGCTAAAAGTAACGCAAACACAAAAATTAAGCAGTTGCTGGGGCAGGGGGAGAAATCACTGAACTTACCCAGGAAATTTATGTTGGAAACGTTTCCTGTCACAGCAATCCACCCTTCTGTCTGGGGCCTGGGGCTTGAGGTGAAAATTTCACGAGAGTCTTGTGTCCAGAGGATTTCTGATTTCTTTGTGTTTAATGAGAGCACTGCTTTGTGGAAGTTGTAGTTTTTGCTCTCTCGTGGAACTACAGTACCCAAGGTTCATCACAGTCACATCACATGACAACTGGCCAGAAAATTTGCAAACAGCAATTGTGCATGAGTGCATGGAAGAAAAAGCAATTTTATATAATAGAAGCATTTAAATAAAATTTCTCGCCTAATAGTGTTTGGAATAAAGGTTTTTTTAAGGTTGCTGAGTGGGGCTAGTGTTTGCACTGGGTTCAAAGGGGACATTACGAGGCTGAACTTGAAAATGTGACGCGGCTGAAGTCAACCAGCCAGGTGGTCAGTCAGCCAGGCTTGGACCATAGCAAGTGGGCAATGGTGCTGGTTATTAGGGACTCATCAGTTGGAAAAAGCTTCCTAGCAAGTGCTTTACCAATGATCATGTCAGCAGATAATACAAATCTACTGTGAGAAGTAAGAGAACAAATATCTCTTGTATTCATGTAAATAACTGAGACAAAGGAAAGTTTTGGGGTGGTAGGAGGGAAGAATAAACAAATTAATACTTGCATCTTAAATAACTACTGCAAGTCCATGATGGGAAAGTTATTATGTAAATAACCAGGAATAAGGTCTTTCGGAAGAGAACAGCAAAGTGTCTGCATCTTGAGCAAATATTATTAAATGGCCAAATATTACATCTGAGGCTTGTATCCTTTCAATATTAATGTATCTAATATCTTTACCTTCAGTCAGTCACATGATGCCTTGTCTCAGTGAATTTGTTGTATTACAGCAACAGATGTGTTTAGGCTGCTATCAGAAGCTGTACTCCAGATCCCAGACTGTTTGTGAACAATGGAATGGGAGATCTGCTCATTTAATAAGAGAGAACAGCTTGCATTTATGTAGTACCTTATCACGCCTCTGGGAAACATCTTAAAAGTGTTCACACAAATTATTTTTTTGAACTAGTGGTTGTGATATGTAGGCAAGCGAGGCTTATTGTAGCATTTATGGTTTATTGCTTGGATGGCATGTATTGAAACATGTCCATTGTTGGGGACCTTGAAGCTGAAGCCCGTGCTTGCAAATGCAGGCCATTGCTACTAACCCAGCTATTGTTAAGAGGTTTGCTAGTCTTAAGCATTAAAATTCTCTCAATGAACAGGAAATTACCTTTGATGGGAGATGGCTTCGAAATATGTTGTAATGAATATCTATTCCAGATTCCTGCTCACAGAAGAACATTTGGCAGCCTAGGCAACTTCATACTCTAGTTTAGAAGGTGTGGCGTGTTGTGTCAGACTAGGTATCTGCGACAGGTTGTCACATGATGCAAAGATAATAGAAGCCCAGAATTACCCTTACCAAATAGCAGTGTAATTTGTAAAGTGCTGGATTGTACTGTGGTTAACCTTGTCTCATTCAGGAGTACAGGTACTGCTCGATGTCATCATGAACACAAAGAAAGACTTGCATTTCTACAGCGCCTTTCACAACCACTGGATGTCCCAAGGCGCTTTACAGCCAATTAAGTACTTTTTGAAGTGTAGTCACTGTTGTAATGTAGGAAGTGCAGCAGCCAATTTGCGCACAAACAGATTTAGTGATATTGGTTGAGGGATAAATATTAGCCAGGGCACCGGGGATAACTCCCCTGCTCCTCTTCGAAATAGTGCCATGGGATCTTTAACGTCCACCTGAGAGAGCAGACCGGGTTCTCGGTTTAACGTCTCATCCGAAAGACAGCACCTCCCGACAGCACCTCGCTCAGTAACGCACTGGAGTGTCAGCCTAGATTTTTTGTGCTCAAGTCTCTGGAGTGGGGATTGAACCCACAACCTTCTGACTCAGGCGAGAGTGCTACCAACTGAGCCACTGGCTGACGCACATAGACAAGTTAGTCTCAGGTATTTTATTGAAGGTTTGTCCCCAGGAGTGTTACTCAGATTTTTGCCAGAAAAAGTTGGATGAAATAGACTTCTTTAGGATTGGAATTACAAAGTCTCTCTGAATGATGTATTTTTTGTTCTCCTCGCCTTTTTGAAACGTTATATTGAACAGAAGCTGCCCTGACTCGGTTGCAAGTACAATCTTGCATGTAAAATGTATGTAAAACCTTTCCTCCTAATGGGCAGTTGAACCATAATTTACAAGTCTCTGTCATTAAATGATTAACCAGCGCTGTGGGGCAGGCAAATCAAAAGCCTGTCTGTTGCAAAGTTTTCTGTGACCCAGAAATGCAGACTGACTAGTCTCTGGCTCCAGTAATGTGTTGCTCAGATGCATCATGTGTGTACTGTACATGGAAGTGGTGTTCCCAGACCAACAGTCCAGCTGTTTTTTTCTGACAAGCAACAGGGGAAGAGAATGGCCACCAGCTGATTAATGTTTGTTTTAAATGGCGACCCACCAAGCACATACTGATGCTCATAATAGCAGTGGGTTGGAGCTCTTAAAGAACTATTGGGCAAAGATATTTTGCACTTTGGTTGACCCTGTGAATACTTTAATGGTATGATTTCACCTGACTATTTAACAAAAATATGTAACCAAATGCGTTGAAGGCTTTCAAAAATGCAAGTCTTATCGCTTGTATTGCAGAGTAATATAACTGTTGATTCTCCGATCTTGCGCCTGATGCTTTAATTAAAAACAAGCAGCCTCCTGCCAGATGATTAGTGCAATTGTACAGTCACTTTTCAGACTGGTTATAAGGGTCTAAGTGTGTTTGTTCTGAATTGTTGTCGTACGTTTTGAAGGTGTTGTTCTTCTAGGACTGAAATGTGCACATTGTTCCTTCCAAGAACTAATTGTTTCTAATTCAGTTCAGCTTTTCTCAGGACACCCATCTGAACAAATACAGGGCGTAGAATTCTTAATCGCACCAATTAATAAACATTCAGCAGTTACAGTGAATTTTGACATTTGAAATTAATTGTTCTTGTGTAGGTGTGGAGTTGTGCATTTGGAAAGACACATACCATAGGCTTTCAAACTGGGATCCCCAGAGGGTTCCCGGGATCATCAGATTTTATTTCTATATATTAGTGACCATTATCGTTTAGAAGTTAGAACAGGAATTCCTTGAAGTGTACCAATATTTGCAGGGAATTCACTGCACATAAGTTTGAAAACCACTGATGTATACATAATTGTGCCCCAGTACTGATCTGTTATTGTTCTCTTAAATGCCCCACCTGCTGCAACGTCAGAGCATTGGATTCCTGACTTGGTGTAAGTTCACGTGCTAGTCTCAGGGTGCAGCTACACTGCTAGCTGATCTGATTCCAGAAAGCAATGGAGTGTAGCTCCCTGGACCCTGTAATCTCACACCACTTCGCTTTGACAAGCTGAACATTTTGTAAACTGACCTGACCTTAATTTAAATGTTTGGAGAACAGAGATCCTCCCTTCCATGCCCTCTAAAGATTTAAATTTCTGATTTCTGGGAGACAGTACTATGTATGTGCCGAGCACTCTCCTAACCAGAACAGTTAAAACTTCCAGCCAGGCAGAAGTCGAGCAATGAAAACAAGGCTCTGCGTGACTGGAAATGCACGCTGAATTGGCATTTAAACCTGACATCTAAAGAGCAAGGTTACCTGCCTTGGTTTGGTGCCTTAAGGAGGAGTAATAAGACAATTAGGGAGGTATGAGGGACGTCGGCTGAGGCAGATTGGGAAATTCGATTAAAAGACAGTAGTTAAGCAATGGCAAACATTTAAAGAAATAATCTGTAATTCTCAACAAATATACATTCTCTTGAGGAATAAAAACTCCACTGGAAAAGTGGTACAGCCATGGCTAACTGGAGAAGTTAAGGATAGTATTAGATTAAAAGTAGAAGCTTGCAATGTTGCCAAAAAGGGTAGTAAGCCCGAGGATTGGGAGGGTTTTAAAAATCATCAAATGAAGACCAAGAAATTGATAGACGGAGAAAATAGAATACGAGAGTAAACTCGCAAGAACAACAACTTGTATTTATATAGCGCCTTTAACGTAGTAAAACGTCCCAAGGTGCTTCATAGGAGTATTAAAAGACAAAAGAATTTTGACACCGATCCAAATAAGGAGAAATTAGGGCAGGTGACCAAAAGCTTGGTCAAAGAGGTAGGTTTTAAGGAACGTCTTAAAGGAGGAAAGAGAGATAACGAGGCGGAGAGGTTTAGGCAGGGAATTTCAGAGCTTAGGGCCGAGGCAACAGAAGGCACGGCCACCAATGATTGAGCGATTATAATCAGGGATGCTCAAGAGGCCAGAATTAGAGGTGCGCAGATATCGGGGGTGGCGGGGGGGGGTGGTTGTGGGGCTGAAGGAGATTACATAGATAGGGAGGGGCGAGGCCATGGAGGGAATTGGAAAACAAGGATGAGAATTTTGAAATCGAGGCGTTGCTTAACAGGGAGCCAATGTAGGTCAACGAGCACAGGGGTCATGGGTGAACGGGACTTGGTGCGAGTTAGGACACGGACAGCCGAGTTTTGGATCACCTTAAGTTTACGTAGAGTAGAATGTGGGAGGCCGGCCAGGAGTGCGTTGGAATAGTCAAGTCTAGAGGTAACAAAGGCATGGATGAGAAATATAAAAACAGAATGTAAGAGCTTTTACAAGTATTTAAAAAGAAGAGATTAGTGAAAGTAAACGTGGGTCCCTTAGAGACAGAAGAAATTATAATGGGGAATAAGGAAATGGCAGAGATGTTAAAACAAATATTTTGTGTCTGTCTTCACAGTAGAGGACACACAGAACATACCAGACATTGTGGGGAACCAAATGTTTAATGAGAGTGAGGAACTTAACGTAATTAATATTAGTAAAGAAAAAGTACTGGAAAAATTAATGAGACTAAAAGCTGACAAATCCCCAGGACCTGATGGCCTACATCCTAGGGTTTTAAAAGAGGTGGCTGCAGAGATAGTGGATGCATTGGTTTTGATCTTCAGAATTGCCTAGATTCTAGAACGGTCCCCATGGATTGGAAGGTAGCAAATGTAACCTGCTATTCAAGAAAGGAAGGAAAGAGAAAACAGGACAGTTAGCCTGACTCAAGTAGTAGTGAAAATGCTAGAATTTATTATTGAGACGTGGTAGCAGGACACTTAGAAAGTCACAATATAATTAGGCAGAATCAACATGGTTATATGAAAGGGAAATCGTGTTTGGCAAAAATTAATTTTGGAGGGCGTAACTAGCAGAATAGATGAGGGGGAACCAGTGGATGTAGTATATTTGGATTTTCAGAAGGCATTCGATAAGGTGCCACACAGGAGGTTGTTGCATAGGATTAGGGCTCATAGGATTGGGGGTAATATATTAGCATGGATTGAGGATTGGTTAATGGACAGAAAACAGAGAGTAGGAATAAATGCGTAATTACGGGATGGCAGGTGTAACTAGTGGAGTGCCACAAGGATCAGTGCTTGGGCCTCAGCTATTTACAAACTATATCAATGACTTGGATGAGGAGACCGAGTATAAAGTTTGCTGACGATACAAAGCTAGGTGGGAAAGTAAGCTGTGAGGAGGATGCAAAGAGGCTGCAATGGGCTATGGACAGATTAAGTAATTGGGTAAGAAGGTGGCAGATGGTGTATCCTGTGGGGAAGTGTGAAATTATCCACTTTGGTAGGAAGAATGAAAAAGCAGAATATTTTTTAGAAAGTGAGAGACTAGTAAATGTTGGTAATCAGAGGGATTTGGGGGTCCATGTACACGAATCACAAAGTTAACATGCCGGTACAGCAAGCAATTGGGAAGGCAAATGGTATGTTAACGTGTATTGCAAAGGGGTTGGAGTATAAGAGTAAGGAAGTCTTGCTGCAATTATATAGGGCTTTGGTGAGGCCACACCTGGAGTACTGTGCAGAGTTTTGGTCTCCTTAGAGGGGATGCAACAAAGGTTCACTAGATTGATTCCTGGGATGAGAGGGCTGTCCTATGAGGAGAGATTGAGCAGATTGGGCCTATACGCTCTGGAGCTTAGAAGAATGAGAGGTGATCTCATTGAAACGTATAAAATTCTTAGAGGGCTTAGCAGGGTAGATGCTGAGAGGCTGTTTCCCCTGGCTGGAGAGTCTAGAACTAGGGGGGCATAGTCTCAGGATAAGGGGTCGGCCATTTTGGACTGAGAGGAGGTGAAACCTCTTCACTCAGAGGATTGTGAATCTTTGTAATTCTCCACCCCAGAGGGCTGTGGCTGCTCAGTCGATGAGTATGTTCAAGACTGAGATCGATAGATTTTTGGGCACGAAGAGAACCAATGGATATGGGGATAGGGCGGGAAAGTGGCGTTGATGTAGAAGTTCAGCCATGAGCTTATTGAATGGTGGAGCAGGCTCGATGGGCCGTATGGCCTATTCCTGCTCCTATTTCTTATGTTCTTAAGACACCACTCTCATACTCCTAATGAAGCAGCATTGATGGTAGTTATGATAATGTCAGAAGAGGACAGTGTGGATCAGGGGGAAAAATGGGGCAGTGCTGTTTATACTGACATGTTTGACTTGCTGTCAATTACAGCGATGGTTGTTGCCAAAGGCCATGTTGGTTGTGAAAGGGGCAAATCAGTAATATTACTACTCCTGTACTGTGAAACATCCCAGAAACAAATGCTTTACTTTTTTTTTTAAAAAGATGGTTTTGAAGCCATGGATCAGTATGGAATGCTGATGCTCACAAAACTGATTCTAGTACTGTCAGGATAGAAATTGAGAGACTATTTTGTGAGCAAATAATTATCTTGTTTGCCGAGAGAGAGCAACTGTCTGACCTTGCCTGGTTTCCCCATTCTGAATTAATAGCAGATCAGGGCTGGGGGATAGGAGAATTTGGGCTAATCTACTACACACATTGCAGCCTGACCTCATTTTTCTGTTGAGATATAGTCATGTTAAATATAACGGTCTCACTCAACTCTCGGAGACTTACTGATTTTGTCTGGAGCACAGTGGAATTCATTGTATACTACCCTGGAAGCATTTTATTGAAAAAAAAATTTAATTCCACTGGAACCAGAGCAAAGATTTTTTTTTTTAACATCAGCTTCAATTCCTTTTCATTTGATTATAACTTGATATATGTTCAAACTAACAGTTGCGTGCATTTATATAGCATCTTTAACAAGAACATACATTTATAACACAGCAAAACATTTCAAAGAGCTCCACAGGTGTAGATTGGACCCAGACAGAGGGGGTAAGGGGGAAGGTGGCCAAAGGCATGGTTGAAGGGGTGTGTTTTCAGGATGTTTTTAAAGGGGAGAGAGCAAACAAGGCAGAGAATTCCAGAGTGTGAAAGCAAGATGGCCAACGGCTGTGCTATTCCTGGGGGAAGGAGGAATGCACAATACAGCAGAGTCTGAATTGTGGAATATATAAGTGGGGACATAGGGTTGGTGGGGGAGTGGCAAGTTGGTTTGCAGAGTTGGGTATCATCAGCATACATATAAAAGCTGGCCCCCATGCTTACATTTATGTCACCAAGCAACAGCGTAAAGATGAATTAAGGGTGGGGAGTAAGATTGAATCTTGGAGCACACAGATGACCACGAGAGGGTGAAAGGAAAGCCTATTGTAGGTGAGTTGACTTCATTAGGACAGGTAGGAATGGAAGAGTATGTCAGGTCAAGAGTTGAAGGCCACAAAAAAGGACAAGGAGGGTAGTGATAGAAAATGTTATTGATAATTTTGACCACAGTGGTCTCGGTGCTGAGTGTGTGAAGAAACCCAAATGAAGGGAGTGATGGGAGAGGCAGGCGTAGAGTTGGGTGGCAGCCATACATTTTGGAACGTAAGAGATGAAGAGGAGGCTGGACAGGTGCAGTAATTGGAGATTACAGTGGAATTGTGGTTGGGCTTTTTAAGAACGGAGGTGTTTGAAGTTTAGGAAGGAGGGGGGAAATGGTGCCCATGGGGTGATAACAGTTGACAATGTTGGTAAGAATTGAGCCAACGAGGATCTGTTTTATAACTTGGACTGAAATAGTGTGACTTCAAAGGATGAAGTTACTGTATTGTGGCTTCCAAAAACCTGAGGGTTTTTGTTTTCCTTTTTTAATAAAAAAAAGGACAGTTCCAATGGGTCCTCTGGGAATGTCTGAATAAATGAAAAGGGGGTCTGAGCTTGGGCAGCAAGCTAAAACTCAGCCAACGCCATGAAGAAAACAACCAATTCGACGCTTGATGTGTTTTCTGTTAACACAAGAAATAATTCACCATAGATTGGGATTGATTGTTGTGAAATAGGCAAAGGACAAAGTTAACCAAATCGTTTTAATATGAAAATCAAATGCAGGTACAGTAGTGCTTAACTCTATTTAATCTCAGTTAAATGTGATTGAATGCAGCCAAAGAGCAGGGATTTGAGAGTATTAGCACATATATCAGTGCATCAGGGTCTTTAGGAAAGAACATAGCTGGTGTTCATTAATTCAATAGAAAAGTTCGTGAAGCGCCTTGAGATTAGGGATTTCAAAGGCTTTAGCCAGGGCTGTTAATAAATAAAATAAATATATACGGTCTGTTTGTGGAATACTGATAAGAAAATTCAAAGCTGAGGAAAATAGCTCTCTAGTTACTGTGCAATACAGCAAATAAAAACTATATATAAATAATTCATTGTGATATTATCTGTCTTTATCGAACTGCAGTCTGAAACCAAACATTTATACTTCACATTTAAGCAACTGAGGTGATGTCTGGTTTCATTTTAATGCTTCTTTTCCCTAAACATATTTCAGGAAGTTATGCATGACTGTATTTAATATATGCAAAAGACAAATAATTGTCAAACACATTTGCATCACAGCAACAATATTGTGTGTTCACCTAATGCTTAGTCATTGAGTGTGTGCCTCTGGGAAACATTTCATAATTATTTCCACATCATAATTCTTTCAAATTTTACGTATGGAAGATATACCTGTCACAGTGTCGGCCTGTTTGAGAAAAATGCTTAAGTGTTCTCATTTAAAAAGGAATGCATCCTTTTTGGCCTTATGTGCATTGCCAATCAGATCTGGTGTTCAATTATGTAAATCTTTTTGTATCTGACCAGTAAAAATACTAGAATATCGAGTACTGTTCTGTAGTGCAAATGGAAGGCCAGTGAAGTTTGAAATCTTGCATATTTTGGCTTTTACATAATGAAATATTAATTGTTCTTTTTGTCTTGGAGCTCTTTGTTACATTTCAAATCAAGCACCAATCTAGTCAAAACCAGGTTTCCAGTAATATACTCGCACTAAAGCTGAAAATAGTGCTTCTACGTTCTAATCTAATACTTGCACCAGTCCCCTAAAGCTCTCTATGGTCCATGTTGTCTTTTGTATTAAGGCCTATAAGTCTTGGTGCTGCACGCAGCATTCTTGCCCATTTACGTGCAGATTTCTCGCTCGCTCAGTGTATTTTAGTAGATCTCTCATTGCATTGCTTAGAGCATTATAACGTATGCACAATGTATTCTACTGCTAAGAAGAAACTGTCCCTTTAAGGTTAACTGCTATTCAGCCTGCAGATCAGCATTCCAGTTTTCTTTGTGAAAAGGTCAGTTGAAGGTTTGTAGACATTGTAGCTCTGGTAATTTCGCTTCCTGGAGTTTGACTGCCAAAAGATGGAATAGATTAATTTTATATATAATTAGTCTATAGGAAATGTGACGTTGACATAATGGGGAAGTGCACTCAGGTGCTCCTATATCCCTTCCCCTGCTTTCCCCCCACCCGTATATGATGTATAGAAATATTAATATCACTCACTGTAACCTGCACTGTTCCTGTGCTACAGCTTTGATTCCATGACTAACAAAAAGGCAGGCATAAATTGAGTGGGGGGTGGATTAGCACAGTGTCCTTTCACTTCTAGCTTAATCTAGCCAAGATGTAACCCACGAGAAACGAGTCTGGGCCATCTCAACCCAATTCCTAGCGCTTGTAGACACACTGTAAAAATCGCCCTAATACAGGACAATATTGGTAGTCTCACTTGGGCTACAGGGAACAGAAAAATCCCAAGTTCAGTCCCCAGTCTGTGCTGGGTTAATTGATCTGAGCCAGGGCAGTAGCAAGGGTACTCATAGAATCATAGAAATTTACGGCACAGAAGGAGGCCATTCTGCCCATCGTATACTATAATTGATCTCAATACCCTTAGCTGGGGAAGGGATAAATTAGCTCGAGTTCCCACTCCAGGGAGCTACCCAGAGACTCCTGCTGGAAAATGCACGTATAGACATCAGATGAGAACAGGTGCATACTTGACTATGATGCCTCAATAGTCAAATATCCTGCTAACATTTACTACCTCGACTCACACAAGCCTAGGAGCCACTTGAACAAGGTACCAGAAGACTCCTGGAGGCTGCGGCACCATAGCCCAACAACAGTTGGAGCCTTCAGGAGCGAATTGGTGGTACATCGTAAAAGACGCATTGTAAGAAAAACTGTGTACTTTTGTATTTCGAAGCACACTTTGTTTTGAATTGTTTTTATTTTGTGCGACTTCCAGTATGTATGGGGCCATCATATAGTTATGTGAATGAGAGAGTCTGTTTGAAATTCTCTTACCTTTCAGACCATTGTTATCCAAAAAATTGGTTCACCCCACTCTTCCATGCTTTGAAGAATTTGGACTCCTCTTTAAAGAAATTACTTAATGTGAAGTATATTGTGCACTTTGTGATACAAGGAGGCTTATTGTTTAAAGGTTATATCTACATAATAGTCTGTACAAGCAATATTCCCGTTAAGCTGCGCGGGCCGCTCACCGGCTTTTAAATGGAAAAAACCGTGCATGCACGATAATTTGAATGGGCCGCGCACCCAAAAAAAAATTAAAGGGAACATTGTATACAAGTAAATAATCCTGACTGATCCACCATAGTTTCTGCAGTGTTTCATTAGTAACTTCTCCTCTCCTTCCACCAGGCCTCCCCCAAAGATGTAATATATTTTGGAAAACTACTGGATCTCCTGCTGTGTTGTTCAGTGAGCTAAGAGGGAGGGCAGGCTAATACTGCTTCTAACCAGCACCACAGCCTGGACACGAGAGAGGGGCCCTGTGCTGAGGCAAGGGGAGGACAAAAGCATTGCAAAATGTCTGGGGACAAACTTTAAACAATAACACTTTAGAAACCTTAATGCTCTCAACAAAAAAAAACCCCAAAAAAGCATCTAAGCATGAAAAACTACAATAATGTTAACAGATAAATCAAAAGATCCAGACGGGAGATGAGAAGATTTTTTTTTTTACGCAGCGAGTTGTTATGATCTGGAATGCACTGCCAGAAAGGGTGGTGGCAGATTCAAAGTAATTTTCAAAAGGGAATTGGATAAATACTTGAAAAATTTGCAGGGGTATGCAGAAAGAGCACGGGGAGTGGGACTAATTGGATAGCTCTTTCAGAAATTCGGCACAGGTACAATGGGCCGAATGGTCTCCTTCTGTGCTGTAAGATACAGAATAGAGAGAGTAATACTTAGTCATAGAGTCATAACGGCACAGAAGGAGGCCATTCGGCCCATCGAATCCATGCTGGCTCTCTGTAGAGCAATTCAGTCAGTCCCATTCTCCCACTCTATCCCTGTAGCCCTACAAATCCAGCTTCTCCAACCTGTCCTTGTAGCTAAGATCCCCCATCCCCGAAACCATTCTGGTAAATCTCCTCTGCACCCTCTCAAGGGCCTTCACATCCTTCCTAAAGTGTGGTGACCAGAACTGGGTGCAATACTCCAGTTGTGGCCTAACCAGCACTTTGTAAAGGTTCAGCGTAACTTCTCTACTTTTGTACTCAATACCTTTATTTATGAAGCCCAAGATCCTTGTCTCTTGGAAACACGGTGATTGGCATCACCCAGTTGCTGGAAGAGCTAAGACAGGCAGATCTCTTCAGTCTGGAAAAGAGATCCCATCACCTCAGCGTCCTGCCAAAAAATGCACGCCAGGGGAAAAAATCCAATAAAAACTGTGCACACACGCGCTACACGGTCTTAACATGAGCGGGAAATCGTTAGGCAGCAGGACCTGAATAACCCAATCTAAAAAAAAGGAATCAAACTTGACATTTTTAATAATATAGATTAGAGATTCTAATCTACAATGTCTACTCTGTAGAAAACTGACCATGCTCCACATCAGATCTGACTTACTTCACTTCAGTCCTTAGTGACCTTTACATCCAGACAAAATGTCGTGCCCTTTTTAACACTAGCTATTTGGAAAGTGTTTAAAACCAATGGAGCTTAATCTTGTGTTACAGTGGAAATGTATGCAAGCTTTTGTTGAAAGCACCTTTTTCATGATGTGCTGTAGATGCAGTAGCACTGGTTTAAAATAAAAAGGATTGAGAGAAGAGAGCAGCACATTTATTACTGGAATGCGGCAGCTAAAGCCAAGGATACAACTTAAATACGGTAATGGTGTAATAATAACAACTTGTATTTATATAGCGCCTTTAACGTAGTAAAACATCCCAAGGCGCTTCACAGGAGCGATTATAAAACAAAATTTGACACCGAGCCACATAAGGAGATAGTCGGGCAGAAAGAGGTAGGTTTTAAGGAGCGTCTTAAAGGAGGAAAGAGAGGTAGAGAGGCGGAGAGGTTTAGGGAGGGAATTCCAGAGTTGAGGGCCCAGGCAGCTGAAGGCACAGTCGCCAATAGTGGAGCGATTAAAATTGGAGATGTTGAAGAGGCCAGAATTAGAGGAACACAGATCTCGGATGGTCGTAGGGCTGGAGGAGATTACAGAGTTGGGGAGGGGCGAGGCCATGGAGGGATTTGAAAACGAGGATGAGAATTTTAAAATCTGTGTGTTGCTTATCCAGGAGCCAATATAGGTCAGCGAGCACAGGGGTGATGGGTGAACGGGACTTGGGACACGGGCAGCAGAGTTTTGGATGACCTCAAGTTTACGGCCAGAAGCGCGTTGGAATAGTCAAGTCTCGAGGTAACAAAGGCATGGCTGAGGGTTTCAGCAGCAATTGAGCTGAAGTAGGAGCGGAGTTGGGCGATGTTCTGGGGGTGGAAATAGGCGGTCTTAGTGATGCTGCGGATATGTGGTCAGAAGCTCATCTTGGGGTCAAATATGACACCAAGGTTGAGAACAGTCTGGCTCAGCCTCAGGCAGTTGCCAGGGAGAGGGATGGAGTCAGTGGCTAGGGAACGGAGCAAATAAAAATGCTGCTACACTGAAGTGCTGCAGGTGTGTGGTTATTAACTGGGCACCAAATCATTCCCATAAGAGTGTAAAATGCATGTGCAGATACAGGCGTAGCTTTCAAAAGTATTCCTGTCATTAAGGTTCTCTGAACATGCTGTAGGGCTCTGCCCCTCAACTATTCCTAAATGAATCCAATGCAGTTAAAAATGGGTGTGCATTGTGATGCAGTGAATGCCTTTGATGGCGATGCCCTAATATTCTGCGAGTAATGAAAAGATGGAGTGGTGTCGAGCTGTGTAAACCAGGAGCATCACTGGTTGAGTCCATGCTGTCACTGTGGGGGAGGGGCAGTACAGTTTGCCTCTGCATCTTGGTCCTAAGGAGGGGAAAAATGAACTAGTGTCCATGCTCCTGATAACTATCCAGTGACTTCTGCCAGACATTGGATGATGGGGCCTGGGTTGTGATGGTCCCAGTTGTGGAATGGCCCACTGCCCTCACTCTCTGGATACTCGCATGAAAATGGTCAGTTGGGTGAAGTATCACTGAGCCACCGGCTCTCAGTCCATATCCCTGGCATGAGTTTCTGCTTTCAAGAGAGTTAACATAAGGGGAAATTGGCATAAGAATTGCAAGTGTAAAGAGAGCAGAATCATAGAGGGTTAACATGGAGGGAGATGCATATCTTGGTTATTTGTCCAAATCTATTTTCTACAAGGTAAAAATGCTAATTTGTATGTTGTGCATTTGAGAAGTCTGGGCACAGCACCACAAGTTGCTGAGTGACTAATGCTACAAAGGTTTTGACTAAGATCAAAGGAAGAGGAGCCCTCAAGTCTCGTGTGACCTTCAATTCTTGTATTTTAAATGACAAGTTAGGAGCTCTTTTTTTCCTCCAATATATTGAGACTATTTTGCTGTTTAAAGATGTTGAAGATAAATCATAAAAGCCTGTATGGAGACCCACAAATTTAGTTTTAATTCCATAGATGTGCAAGTTATCCAAAAGCTGGAGATGGTTGCAGCAGTTTGAGGATGTGTTGGGCAGAAGTAGCTGGAGACTGTGCATTGTCAGCATGTCAGATATCCATTCGGCTAATCAGAACCTCATCAAGGAGATTACAATTGCTTTTATCCTGGGTTTAGTGGCACTGGCTCCTGACGCATGGGTCTCGAACAACCGGAGACAACCCCTAAGTAAACTCTGCAGATTCGCTAAAACCGGCAATCAAGAAAACACACTTTAAAAAAAAAAGGTCGGCCTGGCTGTTCGGCCTTAGTGAATTCACCAACTTTGGTTTACCTGCAGCTGTGCGCGACCCGTGTGTCGGGAACCGGCAACACTAGCGCACCATTAAACCAAAGCAGCTTTAATTAAGCCTACAGTCCACCTTTTAAGACATCTGATTATAAGATCTCTTTACTAGTGTCATCTAATGCCCTTCATGTTAATGGTAAAACATTGCTAAAATAAGAATGTTTCACCTTTACTCGAAAGCTCTTGCTGACTAGCTTTGTCAATCAAATAAGTTCTTCAACATATTGTAGTTTTTTCTCCCCCATAACAGTAAAATAATGTAAAGCCTTTGTAAATGAAATAAAATGTCAAAGGGATCATTTCTACAAGAGGTTTGTTCAAAGATATTTTTTTAAAAAGTAGTCAGATATTGATATAGTGAGCAGACGGTAGATTCAAGGACTTTTAAGTACACATTGAGCTCGGCCTCCTACATTAGATACAACAGCAGACAGAATAATGTGCTGTTTATTTTGTGGCAGGTGCATTCGAAGGAAAATATGCTCTAATATTATATTTAATGGCAAGTGAACATCTGTGTCTTCCCACAATTGTTTACAAACGCTTTTGCGCTCAAACCGTCAATAGTTGAATTTATTTATCGCTCCGCAAATGAAAAGTAAAATGTCTTCATGCCATCAGGGCAGCACATGTCACGTTTCTTATGGTCCTTCAGTTAAGCCAATACTTTGGTTCCTTAGATGCTTGCTTCCTTGCACACTCCCCCTATTTGCCACTGTCACTACAGCATTACTCTGATTTGGTTCCAAATCCATTTTGACAGCTTATAGAATGGGTTGTTTATAGAGAAGGAAACCAGATGTGACAGTCCTCAGTGGCGAAATCCAGTTGCCTGCAGCCTGAAGGTTGGAAGATGAACTGATCCTGATTTGTTTCACGGCTCGGGCCCTCTCCAGTTAATTGGCTGCCAATAGCTTTCCTAATGAATGATGATGGATGGAATGCAGGTTGCCTGAGCAGGGCACTTAGAGCAATGAAAGCATCATACGTGCAGATATCACCTGCAGACAGCCGCAGTGGTAGCAAAGAAGGCAGCGATCGATGTCTGTGCTCTCTCTTTCTTCCCTTTAGAGCCCCTTCAGAGGCAGTGTAGGATAGCATTGCTTGTTTTGGCAAACTGACACAAACTGCTTTGATATGTTACCTGTTGCTGGCCAGGGAGTGTACATCTTCAGCTGGCCGTAAAAAACGGAACAATGTGTGACACGTAATTTATTGAGTCGGTCGATGAGCATCTATTTGATCCAGCCTAAGCAACAGCTTCTATAAACCCATCTCCCTGCAGAATTTGCCCATTGAAGTGAGGAGGAATAGAGGTTTGCTTATCTTTATTCTTCCTACAACGCTGGAACAAATCTATCTGCCTCTGCTTCAAAGCATAGTACTCAGGTAAATTATTTCTAAAATGACTGGATTTTTTATGGTGAAGTTTTTCAAATCCAGATTCCATCAACTCATTTATAGAGACCGGCTACATATATTAAAGTAAAAAGTTTAAACAATGTGAACTTAATGTGTTGTACATCAGTTTGTTGTCAGTTTCTAGAATAAGCATAATTTAGCACTAGATCATTGTGAAATAAAATCATTTCAATTATAGTCTTTAGAAATTCAAGCAGCTTCATAAGAATACAGCAGTAACTATAATTTGATTACGGTAAGATGCAAGGAATTAATTTAGAAGTCTTTGTGATGAAGTAACTGGTTTTGTTCTATGTTTCTTTTATGGTTTTGTTCATAGTGGATGTTCATACTGCAAACAAGCGGTGTAGTGATCAGTGAGAGCAGGCATGGACATTAGAAATTGTAGGTTTTGTCTTGGTAACAGGAAGAGATTGCTGTGCTTCATCCTTTTCCATTTTGATTGCTTTCACCAGAAAAGCTACTCAGAAGGTGCTGTCATTGATTGATAGAACAAGATTAGCCAGTTGCAAGCAAATGCTTGGATCTTGTTTCAGATTGTTTTCACTCATTAACGTTGTATTGTAGTTCTAGTTGGACTGTTAAACTTCAGTATTGCCAGTTTCTTAGGAATGTGTTTTTACATCCATCAAGTTGAATTGCTGCCCAGCCACACTGGCTGGAGGAAAACAATCAACTGGAACCTGCACGTAATTATTGCAATGAATATTATGAATAGTAGTAGTTTAAAGATTAATATAACATTATATCTCATAACAGTTTCACAGTTGATCAACTTGAACCACCTGGCCTGAAATGTGGCTGAAAGCTGGTCAGCTATTTCTGATCTTAATCATAGAACCAGTTTTCAGTGTGTCAAACAAACATCTCTGAACACCTATCTCCGAGCATCACTCTGCATATATGACTGGAAAATGGATTAAAGAATGAATCCCATTCAACCATGCTAGTATATCAAGGAGTGATTAGCCAAAAAGTATATGTAGTTAGTTGAGAACAAATGGTATCTTCATGATGGTGGCATGTCATAAGGGCTTTGTAAACAACGTTGTGTTTCGTAATGAAGTTCATGCAAAATCGAAAGCAACTTTAAGATTCGATTGAATAGTAGCAGTGAACTTTTATATTTACTGTCTCACCATAATAAAGAAAGCTGAAAGACTGCTGGACATGACCATTGCTCATCCTTCAGCAGTCCATTCTTACCTCACTTTTTGCAAGGCTGCCTGTATACAAAACCATTAATGCTTAATTTGCTAATATCACACGCAAACTACATTGTGAATTCAGTATACACTGAGCCAATATTGTGCAATGGAGATACAGGCATTTGGGAATTAGTGATAACATGGTGTTACACATTTAGGATTACGGTTTATGTATTTTGGAACATTAAATAGATCTGGTGCCTTTAATAAATCTGGTTGCTTCAATGTTTAAGAGCCCTAATGTAGTCAATGGACTTTGTGGTACCTGCAGGTACAGTATATACAGTAATTGCATGCCACAATAATACTCTAAGGGCACAACTATCGATCTAATGGTTTGGTTTCTGCATTAGGGAGCTGTGTGCATGCATTAATTGGAATGATTAATAACTTGCTGTTTAGGGAATGGGAAAGAAAATCAATGCTTCTGCTTCAGAGTGGGAAATGCGTACTGTTGCCTCTCATTCATTTCCGACCCTATTATCCTGCCACTTTGGTACAGTTTAAGTATAAACTGTTTTCTTGAGCTACAATTTAGTTAAGTACCACAATAAATTACAGTAGAAGTTTGTGTTGTTTTCATAACCATCAGGATTTGGCAAGCTACATCGGATGCAGTCAAATATTTTGAAAGGAATACTTCAAATTCAAATACCCAAGAAGGTTAAGGACAAGACTCTTTGTCTAAAATCTTGTCTGAAATCAGTTAATGCGACTATGTCCATTGCAAGACAGGCTTCATAACTTCAGAGCATTAATCAATACTTTTCAGTCAGAAAAATGTCTAATCAGAGCTCTTATTTATTGCCACTCATTGGGGAAATGTGGGCTGAATCGTACAATGCTGTTTCCGATGGATTGCGAGTGAGATGTATCATAGTCCTGTGTTAATATTTCATAGGAGTGGACCTCTGTAATGCATTTTTAAAAATGTTTCCAGCATTCACTTTGCACATTCATGTCGATACATAAAGCAATTTGGTACTGTTCCTAATAAACAGTTGAATGTGTATCAGTAGACAAAATTCAAACTGAGCAGAGCATTATTTTCCTTGTTCCCACTCCAGGGACTTGAGCACACTATTTTGAAGTTATACACAGTGTCCTGTCCAATATTTATCCCTCAATCAACATCACTAAAACAGATTATCTGGTCATTATCACATTGCTGTTTGTGGGAGCTTGATGTGCGCAAATTGGCTGCTGCATTTCCTACATTACAACAGTGACTACACTTCAAAAAATACCTCATTGGCTGTAAAGTGCTTTGGGATGTCTGGTGGTCGTGAAAGGCGCTATATAAATGCAAGTGTCTCTGTCTTCCTTATGGTGTTAGAATTTTGTCAAAGCACAGATTGTGAAATCCTCAATCTGATTGGACTTGCATCATCCTATAAACTTACCGTACCAAATAATGCCGATTTGTGCACATCAGTGATTCTTTTGCTCCTTTCTTGGAGTTGGGTTTGGAACTCCATGTTTGCCATTTCTATTATGTATTGTAAGATAATGCATTGCGTGGTCCTTCACCCGTGTGGTCTTGATTGATGGTTAAACATGGACTGGAATTAGTCAAACTGCCAGCGGTTTAGGGAAAATGCAGTCAACTTGGGAGGAAAAGAACTAAACTACCAGGAAAACCTGCTCAGAAAAGAACATCATGCCAATGAATGTTACATTTATATTGTAAACATTATTGTGTAGGTGCTGAGATTTTGCAATGAAATTACTCAAGTAAGTCTTTTAGCAATCGTGTCTCTCGAACTATTCTACCAGCATTTGGCCCTTAAAAAATAATTTGCAAATAAGTTATATTATTACCTAGTATTGTTTTAACAGGATATCAAAACAGTGTTTTAAAAAAAAAAAAAATTGGCAGTGGGCTGAAAACAAATTCAAAGCTCCCTACAGTAGTTCTCCATATTTTCCTGCATGCCAGACACTTCTTAACAATAAGTGGTTGTGGCAGCTGTTCTCAGGACATTTAAATTGTTAGCTGGCTGGCTGGCTGACTAACTATTCGAAGGCCATGAAAAGGATGACAAGACCGGATTGCAGCTGTTGTATAATAGATGGCTTGATGCACTGATTCACAACAGAACAGATGCATTTTAAATGCGAACCCTCCGTAAAGATGTGGACTAAGGGCAAAGGTTATGGAAAGGATCATTAATTGTCGCATCAAAGTTAAGCTTGTCCCCTGATCTTTCTCCGTATGATCACTACTGGGAATCTGCAAAGTTTGAACCAGCTAATTACGATGAGCAGAAATGGCCTGGTGCTTAATGTTGGATATGCTGCAACTGTAATGTGCAGAGTCAGTGGTTGAAATAAACTGGTGTTTGGACTTCACACTTAACTTTCAAGGCGGTTTAGATCTCCTGGATATATTGGGGTTTTTTCAGATCCTGTGTATTTCTCTCATTTTCTATTCTCTCCTTTATATTTCTATTGCTTATTTTGGAAGAAAAAATACATATGAACTGCCGATGTAATTTTATAGAAAGTACAAAATGTATTTTGGAAATTGCATAGGTCATTGAGTTTGCATAGGATGCATGGTCTGAAATGTTGCCAGACTTTGCACTATCTTGGAAAAATTAACACAGCATTGTAAACAGAACAATATGTATTTGGGGCACATGTTCCAGTTTGCAAGAGTTTTCTGACAGAACATAATACTTTGTATCAGTATGATATATGCAGTGTACAGATATTGTTTTGGTAAGTCACTACCATTGGCAGAAGTGCTGTAAAGCATTTGGGACATTAAAAACTGTGAATGGCAGCTAAATGTACGGACAGTGCCACAGTGACGAGATTCTGGTATGCACCTGAGATTGCCCAAGTGCCAAGTCCTTATCTCAGTCAGCGATTGTCTACAAAAGTTGCTGTTCCTATCAAGAGAATTGAAAGGGAGAGAATGGATTCATGTCAGTCAGTCACACTACAGGTAGAATGGGAATGGCATAAGTTGACAGTAAGATGGCACATGCCCTCTTAGTTGGAAGGGGCCATGTAGCATTAGAGGGTATGGAAATTTAACACAAACTATTGTGATTAGTAATCACTTGAAAATGTGGAAAGAATAAATTAAAAGTGAACCTAAATCTTGCACTAAATGGTGAGCTTGTTAACCTAAATAAGCTTTGCTGCAAATTCCCTTAATACCTGAAGTTTAACTCTTGTCTCAAAGATGTTTTTCATTCCGCTTGGCTTTGTGTATTTAGGATTCTCTAATTCAGACCGTGCTAAGCCAGCTGGAATGTGATTTCTATTGAGTGAAGAGATTAGGCCCGGGGATGTAAATACAGGCCTCGCTGCCTGTTGGTTCCTCTTTTAGACTATTACTGCAGAAGCGAGGCCGGCAAAGCTGGCTTGATGCATGCATTCATTGAGATAAAGAGAACAGTGTCAAAGCAATTAAACTAAACAGATTTTCATTAAGTAAATTGCAGCAAGGCTGTGCTGTTTGCAGCTAGACAACAATTAGTGTTAATATCCATGCCACTTTGCCTCCCTCATATTCATTTGATTGTAATTTGTGCAAATGGATTATGCTTGGACTGCGGGGCTGTGAGATTGGCCTCTTTGACGGTTTAAACAGGTAGATTTTCTTTAATAAATTGTGGGAAATGCTATTAAGTTTGCGATAAAACCCCTACATTTAATTAATCCTTAAATATTAACAGGCATGAATGAGCTGAGGATTTTGATCAGTGCACAGTGGGAAAATGCTGTGAACTTTTCAGAGCTCGACTGCAACATAATCATTTTATGCTAGAATGTGTGCTTGGCGAAGACCTGAATCGACAGGCGTTTAACAATAATTAGGAGTGAGTTATTAAAGCTGACTTTATTCCTCAGAGAGGTGGAATCAGCTGATGATGGTTAAGCATGGAAATGTACTGCATAAACACTTCAAAAAGGTTTTGCTTTTCTCTAATTTCCTAGGTTTAAGCTTCACTGGAAGCAATCTGACGTCGAATGAGAAACCTGAAACAAAGGGACCAGGTGTTTCCAAGGTATCTGGACTAGAGCGCAGCCAGGAACAGAGCAAGGAGACACCCTTTGTGCCGCTGGTGTCGAGCCCTCCAGCTGCTGTGGTACCTCCGGCTTCTTCAGCGTGTGCTTCCAATAGCACAGCGAGCCCAACGGTAAAGGAGGTCATATACCAGGCACAGCCACAACCAAGACAGCCAACGCCACAGTTACAGCCGCAACTACAGCATTATCCTCTGCCTCAGATTCACACGCAGCCTCCTGTACATCACCAGATTCACCACCAGATACCTTTCAGCAGTCTTAATAGTATCAGGTAAGCAGGGAGGATATTACATTACTTTCAGAATCCACGTGGGTGATTTTTTTTTTTGTACTGTAGGTGAGGAGTGTTAGTGCTAAGGACTAGACCACTTTCTATTTTGGCACAGTATCGTCAACAAGCGCTCCCAGGTCAGGTGTAGTACAACTCTGCCCCAGTATAGTGCCACAACCTCTACCTTAAAGTACCAAATTCTGTGACAGCGTGACATTTTCCCCATTTCCTACACGAGTTATTCTGTGACCTCTGAATGGAATTGCAAAATTAGGGGCAGTTTTGTGTTGTGGGCAATGCTCACTATGGACTGGGTTGAGATGCAAAACTCATTTCACGTAGGAACTTTAACGGAGAGACTTTCATTCTTTCAATCTGGGCTGAATTTGAACCGAGGTCCCAGAGATAAAAGGCCAGTGTCTTATCAACTCTTCACTCCGTGTGTGGGTGAAGATTTACTAAAGTCAAAACTTGCTAAGTTTCTTAACACGCATGCACTCGAGATTTTAATTAATAAACCTGACACTTTAAACCCCAGCACAAGACCTGCTTTTTTCTTCAGTCCATTTGTTCTTTGTAAAGCTGTATTATTTGCTACAGGTTTAATATTGAACCCTGGAATAAATGTTGATTTTATTCAGTGCTTTGGTGAAACCTAACACACAAGAATTGACATTTCTTCCAGGTCCATAGGGAACTGCTATTGCCAGTCTCCCATCACCACCCAAAAAGCTGAAATATTAAGTATAACTTAAATAGCAAGATTGGAAAAAACTATTCACCTATTAGGTTGTTAATAAACCGTAAATATTGCTTAAGGAACAGTGATGCATGTCAGATCAGATTGTCAATGGCGTAGTTGACTATGCTCGCTGACCTTTATTGGGTCCCAGTTAAGCAACGCCTTGACTTTAAAATTTTCATCCTTGTTTTCAAATCACCTCCATGGCCTCACCTCTCCCAATCTCTGTAATCTCCTCCGGCCCGACAACCCTCCAAGATCTCTGCGCTCCTCCAATTCTGGCCTCTTGAGCATCCCCAATTTTAATCGCTCCACCATTGGCAACCGTGTCTTCGCTGCCTAGGCCCTAAGCTCTGGAATTCCCTGCCTAAACCTCTCTGCCTCTCTAGCTCTCCTCCTTTAAGACGCTCCTTAAAACCTACCTCTGACTAAGCTTTTGGTCATCTGCCCTAATATCCCCTTATGTGGCTCGGTGTCAAATTTTGCTCGATAATTGCTCCTGTGAAGCACCTTGGGAAGTTTTACTAAAGGTACTATATAAATACAAGAATTTGTTGATTTTAATTATTGTTGACCAAAATTTCTTAGGGGGGAATGTATATTATAATTAGTGACCATCATAGACTAATCTAAATTTAGTATTGTTGGTATGTCCAGTTATCTTCATCCATGGGGATTTTCACCCAGTTGTAGTGATGCAAGTAATCCTGCATGATGGGTTAAGAAAGAGAAAGAACCTGCATTGATATGACATTCTGTCATATCCCTCAGGAATCCCCCAGAACACTTCACATACCATTGCTTTTGAAGTTCTCCGTTAGGTAGGGTATCTTTGAAGGACAATTGTTTTTCTCCCCTCATTCCGTTATTTTAATCTCCCTACCTGAAATAACATCTGAGAAGCTAGACAAGCAATATTTCATCTGCTAGGCAACATGTGAGTGCAGTCTGGAGTGACTCACTCAATTTAATCCACAATTTGTGAGGAAGCACCTGGCCTCATGGTGTGACTGCCTAAACAGAGTTTGGAGTTCACATCATGGCGATCATATCTACTGTAACTCCAATGAAATGTGTCACCATGTTTCATTTTTAAAAGCGCATTAAATCCGTGAGCACTGCTTATGTTGCTAAAGTTCAGTGTTTCCTGTAGCTAGTGAAAGGGAAACTCGCCATCAATGCTCTTCTCAAATTCAGGATAATCATGAATGTCTTTTCTTTCCCTAAATATAATAAACTTTGTGCTGATGTAGCACGATTCATACAGCATTAGAAATATTGAGTACATTGTACAAATGGTGAATGGGTGATTAAAAATAAGATGCCAGGTCTTTATGCCCACATTTGTTATATAAAGAACAACGGTGGAGTGCTGCTACTGGTCATATGCCTCATACTGTACACATCGACATCACTGGGTTTGTTCAATGGAGGACCACAGCTATTGCAGTGGTTATATTCGGTATGTGTCCTGAATCACCAGGAATTTTCCTCAATTAATTCTCAGCCAAAAATATATTTCCCCGCCACAACTCCATTCCCTAGCCACTGACTCCATCCCCCTCCTGGCCACTGTCTGAGGCTGAACCAGACTGTTCGCAACCTCGGCGTCCTATTTGACCCCGAGCCGTGCTTCTGACACCATCTCCTCTCCATCACCAAGACCGCCTACTTCCACCTCTAATATCGCCCGTCTCCGCCCCGCCTCAGCCTATCTGCTGCTGAAACCCTCATCCATGCTTTTGTTACCCCCCAGACTCAACTGTTCCAATGCTCTCCTGGCCAGCCTCCCATCTTCCACCCTTCATAAACTTGAGCTGGTCCAGATCTCGCACCAAGTCCCGTTCACCGTTCACCCCTGTGCTCGCCGATCTACATTGGTTCCCAGTCCAGCAGTGCCTCAGATCCCTCCATGGCCTTGACCTTCCCTATCTCTGTAACCTCCTACAACCCTCCGATACCTCTGCGTTCCTCCAATTCTGGCCTCTTGTGCATTCCCGATTGCCTTCGCCCCACCATTGGTAGTTGTGCCTTCAGCTGCCTAGGTCCTAAGCTCTGGAGTTCCCTCCCTAAACCTCACCACCTCTCTCTCCTCCTTTATGATGCTCCTTCACCTGTTCTAATATCTCTGTGACTCGATGTCCAATTTTGTTTGATAACGCTCCTGTGAAGCGCCTTGGGATGTTTTACGATGTTAAAGGCGCTATATAAATGCAAATTGTTATAATTATGCAGCAACTCCATTACATGTTGCACCCATATGGTGCAGCAAGTAATGGGCCTGTTCCATAATTATAACATGCAGACAAATACATTTTTAGCAGATAGTAATTTGTGCCCACCACTTGTGATATGCTCCAACTTGACTCATCTGTCCATTTATAATGCGCATCTAATGTAGACCACAGCCTTATATACATTGTAAATTTTTGAAGAAAACGTTAAGTCCAGGAACTGTGCTTCATGGAGTAAGTGTTGTGCCTTCCTGATTAACAAGCATCAGTACACCTTTTGCAAACAAACCTTTATGAGCAACTTTTTAAAAACATTGAGTGGTGATGCTGAGAGTGTGAAATTAGCACAATTAGTTCAATGGACTCAATTGCTGGAGCATACTGGCAGCAGGAAGACTGTTAATTTTCTTCCCTCACATTACAGCTCTTCCCAGTCTTTTCTCCAGATAATGTTGTCAGCGGTCACTGCTTAAACCAAGGGGGCAGAAGTTCATGTTGGCCTGAATGTTTCTCCTTTTGATTGACCAGTGCTACACTGAACGTAAACGCAAACAGTTTAGTTGATTGACATTCCCGAATCACCAAAGGAGCTGGCATCCATGCTTGTCTGTGCTTTATACTTTCATAGATATGGTTTTGTAGGCTGAGATCATATTGGTTTTACCAACAGATGTCATCTAGGATAGTGGAAAACCATGAAGCTAAATTTGTCTGTCAACAACTAAATTACTGCAGCCCAATTAACTTCAGAAAGGAAAGTAGTTGTCCAAATAAAAGAATTGCAGAACTTTGTACAATGAAGCAGCCCTACACTTTTTTTCCAGCAAATTAACTGCAAAATGATTTAACTTTTCATTACGATGGCAGCATTAAAGTAATAGTAGAAAATGACCCTTCATCTGGGGAAATGCGATCTTAGATTTCCTTGAATACGTCTAGAAGTTGGAGGTATATTTAAGATGTAACATTCTTGGCCATATTTTTGCTTTAAATAGCTACATTTGAAAGTTATTAATGCATACTTCAGTTAAATGTTGTATTGTTTGCACAGCATGGTTAACTGCCATATTGCTGTTAATAGTTGCCTCATGTCTCAAACCACATAACTGTGGAGATGAGTCATCCTGATTTAAGAACTGATGCCAGTTTCCAGATTTTCAGTTGAGAGTCACCAAGTAGGCCAGAAAGTGCAAGGACATTTCAGCCTAGATCTTCCAGGAGATGGATGATGTTTATCTAACTGTAAACAGGCTATCTCAACCTAACCCTTTCATTTACCTTCAAAACATCCCAATACTGCAGTGAAGAGAAGGTACTTTCAAATGTACTGGGAATAAACACAGGATGGACCGTCCACATTAACTTGACCTAACTTATTATAACCATACTTCTCCAGTACTAAAGATTACAAGATCACAAAAAAATTGCCACTGAAATTTTAAATTAATTTTCCTACCATAGTTCTTTAAATGAAAAATGGCTCCATTTTATCAAAAATAACCATCAAAATAAATATTATTGTCCTTTGTAATGAGAAAAAAACAAGAGATCAGGGAGACTGAATTGTAACTGTTTACCAGTTTTGGTTAAATGTGAAATTTGGTTTATGTGAAATTATTTGACTCAGGACTGTTTAACACATCTGCAGTAGAGATTGCACTGGAAATACCACTGCTTTGTTTTAGTCGCAGTACATGGGATGTATTTTTATTGTCCTGAGTTATGTTTTGTGCAGTATGTTATCTAATGATCAAATTTTCTTCCCCAGCAGCCGGAGTAGCAGCGCCAGCAGTGCTGCAAGCATCAGCCTACCCAAACACTTGCCTTCATCCCCCCAAATCCACCCCCATCATTCATCCACTCCAGTCCTGCCCCTATCTATTCCAAACCTTGCTACCTCACATAATTTCTCCCTGCGGCCTCAGACTCACGCTCATCACCACGCCATGTTTGCAACACCAGCTACCTTACCACCACCACCTCCTTTAACGTCAAGCAGCCTTGTTGTACCGGGTCACCCTGCAGGACCTGGCTATTCAGGTAGGTGCAGATTCTTATTCCCTTGAGTATTTCAGATATTGTTCAGTTGTGTTTGTCATAGAGGATTTTGCTCGTTAATATTTTTAATTTCTTTTGAAATCCCCAAAATGCCAATTTCTTTTTGTTTAATTTTGAGGGTTTATAGTGTTTCACTTAAAAATAGTCCTGTCCTTTTTTATTTTTATTTTTTAAAGTGAGCGGTGTATTTGCTCAGTTCATAACCCAACAGGATGAAAATGGCCTCGAGAGAGTTAAAGGAAAGTTATTGCATGAAGAAAGTCAGAACTCTCACTTTATTCATGACATTCCTTGATGTTCAGAAGCCAGTCTGATCTGTTATGTAACTGAAGCATGTACAAAAAGAAATAATGTAATGCGATCAAAGTTCAATTTCATTCATTTATGTAAACATGACATTTTTTGTTTGACTTGAATGTTTCAGATGTTTTAACATCTCACACCAGCGTTCTTAACAGAATTGTTTTGAGTTAAGATAATTGCACATATCTTGGCCATTACGGACGTAGCCTTCAGAACTGACAAATTGAAGAAATGGCAACACACCCAGATCTAGTCGTGGTTTAAAACGTCCACTTAATGAGCAATCTGGTGGTATAGTGGATTGATACACCAACAGACGATGCCGTTGAGAAATAGATGTAGGATTTGACCAGTGACCTTCAGCACTTCCCTTCCCTCTCTTCACCTCACCGCGCCACCCTCCCAACCAGAAGGGCCCGCACTTGTCAGATTGGGGGTATGATCAAAGGATTAGATAAATGCTTCTAGACCTTAGTTAAAAAGTGGCATTGGCAAATCCTGAGAGCAGATCATCTGCCCTCCCTGTCTAGAGAAAATGCATACCACATTTGGGGAGGCCCTGCAGAACAGAGAATGTTTTACTACAATCCTGTCAGTTGTAGATTTGAGTTGGAAGGGAGGGAGAAATTGATGGTGCGTACCTCGCCTTTCAGGAAGCATGCCTCCTCTCAGCCTTGTTGGTCTAGTGAAATAGGCTGTTACTTGCTTACCCTCCTCCCAGCAAAAGACTAGCTTAATACAAAATCCTTATTTGTCTACTTGGGTATTCAAAATCAAATTCCCTCCGTATTTCATTTCCTGGAAACCTTGAATGCTGTAATGATGTTTAACAGTCCTTATTTAACAAGCTGAGTTGATTTTTGTAATATAGCTGTCATGTTTGAATAATTATGCAGAAAGCCACTTCAAAGAAGATTTTTTTGGGAATGTAAAATAAAATCATGTGTATGCTTCATTGTAAGTTTTCAAGTCCTGCCCAAAAATGTCAGAGAAACATTTGGCCAAGATGTTTTTATTGCTAATTAACAAGAATGTTGTGTTTCATCCTTTGAATTACACTTGTATTTAACCATTCCATTCACTTTATTAACTCAAAGGGTAAGGACATTTAATGAGTAGTATTTCAAACAAGGTAACATAATTCAAACTGATTTTTTTTTTTCTTGAAGCTGTATTGAATGCAATTGTCTGAATGGTGTCAAGAAACATGTCCTCATAAGAGCATATAATGATTTTGTTTCATTAAAAATGTATGCTTTCAGCATGCTGCTGATGTTGCTATGCTACCAGCAGTGAAGGTGATTCAGAGTATTCGTAAGTGTTGGCTGCTTGAAGCAGCACGAACGAGCTCTGAAACGCCTGTGTAACAGTAATCAAATGGTTATTGCTGCAGACCTTCCCATTTAAAGCCCACAATGCCCCTTTCCAATTCGGATGAATAGGAAATGGTATCTTGCAAAGGAGCCAACTTCATCGATGTCCACAGGGCACATTTCAAACAGCGGTATTGTTGCCTGCTCTTATGGAGACAAGTACAGTGTCTTAGCTATCTCCTTTGGGAGGTGGACTGTGTGTGTGTGATTCTCATTTCCCCAGTTTGTTTTCTGCTGGGATGACTCATATGGTTCTCTTCTGTCTTTAGATACCAGCCTGTTGATATCATTCAACCAACCAATCATGTATTGTCAGCCTCAGTCGGGAATTCTGATTGGTGCTTTGTCACAGGCATCTCTGTTACCTCCACCAATGAGTCCTCACGTAGAAAACCACCACAGCATGACCTGCAGAAACAGGGAATGCCAGGTGAATATTTGGCCTTTTTTTTTTCCAACTGACTGGCCCATGGCCCTTGTGTTTCTTTTTTCTCTTCCAGAGCATGAACTGCTGAGGCAGGAGCTGAACAACCGGTTTTTGGTTCAGAGTTCCGACAGGGCAGGGTCGCTAGCCCCGCCACCATTCTTGAGGGCGGAGTTTCATCAGCATCAACACCAGCATCAACACACGCATCAACACACACATCAGCACACGTTTGCTCCTTTCCCTGCGAGTCTGCCACCGACTCCATTCATGCCGCCCACTGCACCACCTGTGGTGCATACCCTAGGCAGAAAAGTGAGGATAAGTAGAGCATCTCTTGACTCCCCCTCTCCCCTTACAAAAAAAAATACCTTCCATCTCTTTTGCCATAGTGACCACGGGTTGGCTAATGTGATTCTTAAAAAGAAAAACACCAGTGGCACTTATTTTTCTATTCCAAACCTCCTGTGATATCTTTTGACCATACAACCAATTAAGGCAAAAGGTCATATGTTTGTATTGAGATACTTTATGTACATTCTAGTATATCGGACTTCAAACGTTTGGCAGTCACCAACAATTAATATTTAAAGAGAATAGTATCCCAAAACGTGTTTAATATTTGATGACTGTTAAGTTAATACTGTCCTACTATTTTAAAATACCACAAACTGACAATAGTTGCAAGAAGAGTTATTTTGGAACTTGATCAACAACAACTACTTGCATATATATAGCGCCTTTAACATAATAAAATGTTCCAAGGTGCTTGATAGTGCAGTGGCTCAGTTGGTAGCACCCTCGTCTCTGAGTCAGTAGGTTATGTATTCAAGTCCCATTCCAGGGACTTGAGCACAAAAATCCAGGCTGACATTCCAGTGCAGTACTGAGGGAGCGCTGCACTGTCGGTGGTACCATCTTTCGGATGAGACGTTAAACCAAGGCCCTGTCTGCTCTCTCAGCTGGATGTAAAAGATCCCATGGCACTATTTCGAAGAAGAGCAGGGGGAGTTCTCCCCGGTGTCCTGGCCAATATTTATTCCTCAATCAACATCACTAAAAAAATAGATTTATCTGGTCATTATCACATTGCTATTTGTGGGAGCTTGCTGTGCGCAAATTGGCTGCTGCATTTCCTACATTACAACAGTGACTACACTTCAAAAAGTACCTCTCTAAAGTACTTTGGGACATCCAGCGGTCGTGAAAGGCGCTATATAAATGCAAGTCTTTCTTTCTTTAAAGTGTGTGGTCAAAAGACGGAGAAATTACATATCCTTTCTAGCCCTCGGGACACATTTGTTCTGTGCTTATTAGAGTGTTGTGGGTTTAAATTTTAGTGCACTAAACCGTTTTTATTTATCAGTATAAAATAATTGAATATGACCTTAAATATATGCCATATGGGTAATGCATACTAGCCAAAAGTGAAATACCACAGTAGCCAAGTGTGGAAGAGTAAAGTATAAATATATCCACAGTGCTGTTTTTATACATATTCTTTGTGAACTGAAAATAATAGCATTCCTATAACTTCTGACACACAAACACTATTTTTGTAGCATAGTTAGAGTTGAGAATGTATGATTAAAATCACCTTATACCATATACCCACAGAATCTGGCTCATAAATGCTCAGTTGGCTATTGTTTCTTTACTCTGACTAGTGTTTAAAAACAGTTAATGTAATTTGTTCTGGTTTACACACCCTCGCCATATTGCCTGTGCAAGCTGCATGCATGTCTGCTCCCTTTTAAATACCATTTCCAAATTTTCCAAAAAATATATATATATTTTTTTTAAAGAGAAGCAGTTTAACTGCTTGTTGCAGAATGTGTTTTCAATATTTTTAATGCAAAAAAATGTACCATGTGGTCTAATTACAGTCATAAAGAAGTGTGTGTATAATCTACCTAGTGTATGTTTTTGTGATTAATGTTGTTTATGCTGACTAAGTGGCAGACATCTGGTAATGGCTATAATTAATGAAATTATGCATGTGTTCTGTATACATAGTTATTATATTCAGCAGCAGCTGCCATGCCAAATGGCTGTGTGTGGAGACTTTCCATTTCTTAATGTCCCTTAATTGTTTAAAGATGAAATATGTAGAAGTAATTATTAAAAGCTGTTTATCGATTTTTCAAAAAAAAATTGTAAGTAGTTCATGACGGGTTGAAAATGATTAGCAGCTAATAATATTGATCAATCATTAGCCTATTTTGATTGTACAGTTATTTTATGATGATCAGAGGATGTGTTTAACTTATTTTGACAGCCTCAGAGCTTCACAATGACAGTGACTTCGATGTTGGGCAAAACAAAATCTGTTACAACTTGTTTTTCCTCTTCCTTTCAGTTTGAAAAGTATACACCAAAAATAGAAAATCCTTTCTATCGACATTCTAGTGTGAGTGTCCTCTGTTTCTCGAGAGCTCATTGTGCGTGTGCTTCAGCTCGCACCCACGGTTTTTTAAAATATCATTTTGATCAAGCATCATTTCATGTGTTCAATTTGGGGTTTCTACTCTTGTGGTTTGCAACGCATCTGCAGTTCATCAAATTAGCTTCAATTTGCATTTCTAACAGACTCTAGCCAGATATAGATTAGGTGATTTTGAACTTCAAATTGAAGGTAGAATGCACTTTGGACAGTCTCTCCCTTTGGGTTGCTAAAGCCATAGTTTAATGCCATTGTGCATCCAGGACATGCTTATTTGATAGCAGAGGCATTCTCTCACCCATGCAGATTAAGCGTCTCCGTGTTCATGCTGGCAGCTCTGGTGTAGTATGTAAAATATTGCACATTTACAACACTTTCCCATAGAATGCAGAAATATCTGTTCACTTATTTAGATTAGAGGTGCACGATCAACCAGGATGCAGCTGCCGAAAAACTGAATTGCAATTCTGTTTAATAAAAATATTTCACTTTATTTGCTTTCACCGAAGATAAACATGTATTGTTGGACAGTTAGGGGACAGTTGCCTCAGACAGATGATGCAAGAACACAGCAGTAATTTAATTTGCTAATACAAAAATTCAGGAGGGAGGAGACAACTGACATCACCAGGCCTTTTTCCAGTCTTCAGTGAAGTTGGAAATGAAATGTTAAATGCTTCAGGGGGAAGACTTACTTGTGAGTCTTCCGTACTGTGAAATCATTTTAATGTTGCATCCTTTAGATATTTGTTACACACAGTTAAGACACTTCACCATATCCTGTAGCTGGTTAAGTGCCTGTTGTAAACAATACCTGATACTGTACAATTTTTAGATGGTGGCAAAGATACAACAGCCAGGTGTAAACAATTGATGTTCATTTGTTCTTGAATAGCTGAATTGCATAGCTTGTGCTTGGCTTGTATGCGCCCTGTGCATTATATGACCGATTCTCATTCTGAATGTAACTCTTCATATCTTGTTAATTTTAGTTCTTCCCACCATACGCACCAACAATGCCGGGAATGCCATCCATGATTCCACATTCAGGTCCCTTTGGGTCACTTCAGGGAGCATTTCAGCCTAAGGTACGTAAATCAGTTTTATAGATGTTAAAAATGACTATGTTGTAAGTATGTTCTCTGGGTGATGATGGCAGCACTGGAAAGGGAGATTGTCAACGCCAGTTCTCTTTCTTTCCCGCCCCCCTCCTCAATTTTAGCAATGGCAAATTAAATTACTGTTGAGTGATTGTGCAAGATTTGTCAGCTGAGTGAGGCAACTGTGCTCTAACTGCCCAACAGTATTAAAGGAAAGTAGCAAAGAATTGTAAATTTATAATTATCAAATCTGAAGTTGAGATTTGCTCTGTGCTTTCTGCATAACCTTTGCTAATAAATGGTTACTGTAAACCCGCTGTGATTGATGTGGTTAACCTATGATTATACCAGGGATCAGTAAGTACAGCATTTTCGAGGCATATAACTCGAGAAAAAAATGTATCTGTCAAAAGGAGACCGGTTTGATCTGCAAATTTCCACATAATTTACATGCCAACTTGAGTAGACGAGGAGGCCCTGAGGGTAAACTGCACAAGGTTAATAATACTTGACCCATCTTTGGAGTCAAAAATCCTGTGGCTGATGCATTGTAATGGTAGGAACCATTTCAAACGAGCAAATTACCCTGTTCTGTAGAGCAGATGATTTTTTTGCCCTGAAGGCCTGACTTACGTGTGCTCATGCTGACTGAGCACAATGCCTTTCACTGGGCTGCCATGATCAGTCAGGGTTATTAAGTTTGCCTGGGTCGGCACTGCTGAGTGCTCCTCCATTTTTCAGACTGAAGCGTCTGTCACTGAGGTAGGGAGAGACAGATTACCTCCGTCAATTTCACTGTCTTTGCACTCCACTTTGCTGAGCTGGGAGCCAGTTAAAGGCATAACAGGTTATTCATTATCTGACTGTCGTAGTGTAGGCAAATGGCAGTTTCATGGACAGGCGTGTAGTATCCTTAACTCAAGGTCACAGGAAGGAGAACAGAACGAAGCTTAAAATTTTTCAGCAACATATAATCAATTATGAAACTGTTTCAAAGATGTAACTTTCAATTTTATTTATATTTATACAGCAGTAAATTTAAACCTCAGTGCAGTAAACACGTTGCTGTCTGCAGAATGAGCACTATGTAAAGAATAGTAATGAATACCTGTGAGTGGAATGCAGGGCAGTAACTCAATCAAGCACTTAAATGACATCATAACCCCCAAAGTAATTCTTCAGCAGCTCATGAATGTTCTCTGGGTAGATTCTAAGAAACTGCTGTCTGTTTATATAAATATTTTTATTGGGTGAGACATTTTAATATTTTAGTTTTTGTGTAAGTTCCTGGTTTCTTGTCATTTTCAGGAGCATTCACGTCTCAGTGCAAAGGCAAATGTTATTCAAGGAAAGGTCCCTCTGCAGGTTTATCAGAATATAGCTTACAGGAAAATTACAAAATTCGAATATAAGTTGTGATTCCATATGGAGATTTTATATAGAAATAAAGAGTGCTGATTTGATTTTTTTTAAACTTTCATAGTTGTTTCTTGCCCAGGCTTATATCAGACAGCTGCTTGTATGGTTCATGAACTCAATTTGTTGAAGAAAGCAAAGGTTATACATGCCTGGAACTTCACATAACAGCCTTCAGAATTGTGGTGTGAACATCCTTAAGCCAGTTTCACAACAGCAGTTCAAACCTCAAAGTAAAGCCTGTGATAAACGATCACTTTTATAACTTGAATATTCTGCATATACTGATAAAGAAAAGGAAGAACGACTTGCATTTATATAGCACCTTTCACAACCTCAGGACGTAACAAACCACTTCACAGCCAATTAAGTAGTTTTGAGATGTAGTCACTGTTGAAATATTGTGGTTTCTGTTAGCACAATTTCTGTTAAACTAAGTGTCAGTCAGCATCTGTGTGTGGATGTGTGCCCAAGTGTAACTTTTGACAAAATATAAATTAATATTGTGTGTGCACCTTCAGCTAGCTTAAGTCTTTAAGGAATGTTACTTGAAATGGCAGCTGTAGCTGTTAGTCCAGTTTTGACAATTTTATCATGAATATCCTAATTTTAAAGGTATTAGCAATGTTGATGGTTCTAAATATTATAGCATTTTTTAATGTAATAGTGAAATCATTAAAACCATGAAATGGTGTAGGGATGGGCAGGCAGGTTGTACCCATTTTCCTCCTCCAGTTGAGCTCCGACGTACCATTCTGTGACCGGGAGGGCAGATGGCTGCGAACTCCTCTCCATACATGGTAGGGAAGTGGCTGGCTTCAGCACTCTGCCCATAGGTACAGCCAAAATTAAGAACTTTCTAAATAAGGGATCACAGCTGCAGAACTGTGCCCTGCTGCACCTCCTGATATATATTTTTGCAGTTCACAGTAATCATCTCAGAATCTAATATCTTTGTACTTGAGTTACAAATAATGGCTACAGAAAGTATTCTCTACTCTAAAAATATTAATGTCATTTTTCATAAATTCAGAATTTTTTAGGCCCGGTGGCTTCTCCATGACTCTGTGGCCTTTTCATTGCACTGCAGCAATTTCAGTGGACCAGAGCAGTTATTTTTAATGATATGAATGCGGTGTTGTCTTTCCCCAGACTTCCAATCCAATTGATGTAGCAAGCAGACAAGGAGCAGTTCCTCACACTCTACTTCAGAAGGACCCCAGGGTAAATGAACTAATAACTTTCAACCCTGAAATCTTCAGCCATGATTGCATTACATACATGTTAAACTGCGCAGGACCAAAGTTCCTTATACTGCCAAGCAATGTTCCCTTTAAGCTGGGCAGCCACACAGCGCTCTGGACCTCCCGTGTAGCCGGCTCACCGGCTTTTAAATAGAAAAACCACACATGCACGGAATTCTGAATGGGCTGCGCAGCCCGTTAAAGGGGCCGCACGGCCCCAAAAAAATTTAAAGGGAACCTTGCTGCCAAGTACATTTCTGACTTGCCCCATAACTTTGTTCGTGACTGCTTATGAAGATGCCTATTTAGCAGAATCTGTGAGGTTCTTGCTGTTAATACTATTCCAAGCTAAGTTTTATTAAAAACTCCCTGAGCTTGTTCAATCTGTCATCCTATTCCAAACAAGCTATTTCATAACATCATCTTCATGTGGCATTTTTCATCAAAAATCTCTTCCTTGAAAGATAGCATCTTGGCAACAAGACCAAGCAGCCAGAACCATTCAGTGGGTGGAAATCCAGAAGCAAGACCAGGCTTAATCATCAAATCTATTAAACTTTTGTTTGCTAGCCCTTTATCTGACTTTGATCCTTAAAATTCCTGATTCCTCCCTGATAATAGCAATGACTGCATCATCTTTGCATCCATATTGCTAGTCAACAAAACAATGTAAGTAGATAGGACTTCAGGCTTGGTTCTCACGGCTATTTAGTACCCCATTTACATTTACAGAACTAGTTCAATTAGAATATAACCCAGGTCGCTGAATTTGTCCCATTTATACTGCGACGTGAATTCAAGAACAGCAGATAACTACACAAGTGCAAGATCCAGACACAAGCAGATGGTGCAGAGTCCTGACTGCCAGTTTAGTCAGGGTCTGTCCAATATTGGGGAAAGGTCAATGCAGACCAGCAATATGTATATCACCTGAGATAAATCCACCCACGGGTCACAACCAAAATGGCAGCTATGTGACAACGGTGGTCAATATCTTTATTTACAACAGAGAGCCCCTCCCAAGGGAAGTCTTGCTGCTTTCAGCATAGTTTTGTTTACAGGGTTGCCTCTAGTGCATTTTCTGCGTTGAGTGAGATACCACATTCCAGGTCATTTGTTTGGGATTATCCAATATTAACCCATACCTGGATTTGAAAATGGATGTCTACAAAATGATATAAATAGCAGCTTTTGAGCTTTGCTAATCATCAGATGTATTAAGTAGTAACCTTTTAATAGCTTTGCAGTTTCTTGTGCTGCGATCTTGATAAATCGCAATTCTCTGAGCCATTATTTTTGACCTAGTTTTATCGAGAGAGCTTTCATGCCCAGAGGGATGCTGATCAACTGAAAGGAACGGAAAGGAAAGGATTTGCATTTATGTAACGCCTTTCACGACCTCAGCATGTCCCAAAGCGCTTTACAGTTAATGAAGTACTTCTGAAGTGTAGTCACTGTTGTAATGTGGGGAAACATACTGGTGTGGGGGCCATCATTTAGGCAAAAAAGTGTTATAATGAATAAGAATTGCACTGATGTTCCACTTCACTACATGGGGAAAACCAGTTGGGAGTGTTGTGCCTTTTTGTTTGTTAATTAAATGCAGAGTTGATTTCAATACATTTGAAAGGCCATTTTCATTCTGGGATATGTGGATTGCAAAAATGGTTTATTTAGATGGATTCTGATGGGGACAATAAGCATCACTGCCAAAAGTCTTGAGTAAAAGCTTTGGTAATGCTGATTGTTGGAGGTGTTCCTTTTCCCATTTTTAATCTTTTTTTAAACAAGTCAAGTAACATAAAAGTGCAGATACAACTGGTCCAGGGAGTTAAGGAAACTAGAGACGATAATTATTTGTGGTACCTAACACTGAAATCTTCTAGTATTTACATCTGCTGAGTTCTCGGCTAGTGCAGGAGCTGAGATGCCTTGTTGCAGAAAGCTGGTATATTTCTGTCACAAACTATACCAACTTTCAACCAAATGAAAGGCGAAATTTAGTTCAAAATCCATGGAGACAAGCTAGCTCAAAATGAATCGGGATGATTAAATGAAAAAAAACTCAGACCGATGATAAAAACATCTTGAGCACAAAATTCGTTCAGAGCTCATATTTCAAAAAAGTCACTATAATATAGATAGGGTGCACAGTAATCTATAGCAGCAATACGCCATATATTTTGGCTGGTGATGAATATGAGCAGTGACACACAGCCAACATAGATAATGTGCTGTGTATTAGTTTAGCTTCTTTGAGAAAATGTTTGCATTATTTTGCTATCTGTAAGTGCTGTTACAAAGAATAATTTACCCTTTTACTGATGGTGACATGAGTATTTGATTTGTATCTGATGTTTTAAA
Source organism: Squalus acanthias (assembly GCA_030390025.1). NCBI lineage: Eukaryota > Metazoa > Chordata > Chondrichthyes > Squaliformes > Squalidae > Squalus > Squalus acanthias. The sequence continues at coordinate 94,296,615 of CM059437.1, read as the reverse complement.
AAAAAAAATGAATTGCATGTATCCCAAGAATCCTTTGAATTACCGCTGAGTGATTACGTTTGGGTGAATTTAATGCATTAGACACTGACAGCAGTCTTATTAGTTTATCCAAGATGGTTTTTATATTGTCAGTTCCCATTAATATTTTGCTTCTATCAATATAATTGTACAACCTTTCTGTCTCATCTTTTCTAGCAGTTGTCAGACCCCTACAGGCAGTCAATAAGAGTAAGTGAGATCTACCTTTTTAATGGTTAATCATTTTATAAAACCATTTCACACATTTTAAGTTGCAGTATGTTTTTATTCTGAAACATCTTGTTTATAATGGAATCTATAAAAGTGTGCACATTGTAAGTCACAAGTTATTTTCCTGCATTGGTTATAATATTTTTAATACCCGTTTATAATGTTGGGTCTAAATTTCAAATGGGCTGCTCAATCTGCCTACTACTACTTGGTTTTTGGATTTTTTTGGCAGGATCCCATTGAATTACTTGATTCTTGTGCGTGATATATTTCTGCTCTGACATGCTGGTGTATGGATATTCATGCACCTGATTCTCCAATTCACCCTTGAGGTCCAGAAGAAACAGGGCAAGAAGACTTATTTTCTTTTCCTCCACGTGGGAGAGAGGGCTGGGCGAGTTAACCCAGGCTGAGCAGCATTTATGGATGCTTGGGCATGATTTTTGACACATTTCCTTTCACGTTGGGGAAGTGTCTAATTAGAAGACTTCCTTGGGGGGATTGTGTGTGATGTCAGAAAATTTTAAAGGAAAAGAGTAAATTATTTTTGTAATGAAGAGGCATTTTTTTAATTGAATTTATTTTGTAGATGTCCTGCCTTGTTGAATCCAGTCTTCATGGTTCTAATTGGCCAGACATGAGCTTAGGACAAATTCTGAAGTATGGATATCATCTTGGTTCAGTTACTTCTAAAACATCAAATTTTACAGACCATGGTGTTTCTAATTCAGTCACCAGTATAAGGAAGTGACAAATTTACTCATTTATGAACATTGTAAAGAAAAGGCAAGGCAGGGACACTGCTGTTCTTTGAAAACTGTGGTTAAACGTTTCAATAAAATTAAAGATTTCTGTAATAAATGACTGTTTGCTCTTGCGGGTTGTGAGATTGTAACGATGTTTGCATTTGCATGCATATTATTTTGGAGACTTAATTGAGTACTTTGGGACAAGTTAACTTGGTGGTGGCTCCCCTCGCAAGTGCTACAAATGAATAAACATGGCAAGTGCGTTTACAATTAAAATTATTACAGAATGTTCAAGATGCTTAGATTCTCCGCCATCTGGCTTGTGGCATAGTTCCAACCAACCAAATTATATGGAAGCTTTTAGTGAACCTGCTCTATCTCCTTCCTGTGGTCTATATAGGGCCCCATCTTCAGGTCTTGTTTGCTTGTAAGCATCAATTGAGAGTTTGTTGTGGTCACCCACACATCAAAATGGTTTATTTCTGTAGTGGTACATCCATTGTGAATACAACCTTTCTTTGAAACATGTTGAAGTTCCTTCGCTTTCTGGCAACTTAAGATCGCAAATAATGGAGTTATCGCAAAGTTCTGGCTTGACAAATCTGTATGTGCTCCAGCAAGGCTTTCTGTCTTCCCACTGAACACTTCTCTGCAGTCTGCAAGTTCTGTAACCAGTTCCATGGAAGGCCAAGGGAAAAACTTATGGATCAGATTGTTAAAAAATCAAGACGTCTATTTTTGACATGGTTTCATCCATGAAGAGTTCAGTGTTTCATTTGTGTTTACTGTTTTCTTCCAGCTCCCACTCAAAAGGGTAAATCTACCTCAAAAACCACTGGGCGTAAGTATAATTTGAGTAAAAGTATTAGTTCAGACCCTAGCACACCTGGAGATGCATCTTTCCCAGGGCTTCATTTTCATAGAAGCCAGGTTCAAGGCTGTCCTGGAAATATTCTGCCTCTTTGAAGAACTTTTTCTGGAAATCCAAAATCAAATAACATCCTTCACTGCCAGAAACAGAAAATTGGCTGGATTCTATAGCTAGACCTTGAGATTGGTGGCACCAAACATTTTTGTGGTCCCACACATCAGGCTCTTTGTGAAACTTCCAAATGAGCCAGCTAGCTCTTTGGTTATCTGAACATCTAATTCATCTCCCCTTCCCCTCTGAATTGCCAGAGAATTAATGATAGAAGCCCAGAATACATATGGTTACAACCACTATTATCTTCTCTATTCTTAAACTTGACTAGCTCCCGAATTACTCCCTATTCAGTCAAGGAAGCCCAGTTATCCTCCTGAACTCTACTTCTTGCATTATCCTCAAAATATACTCTCGCCAACTATTTTTCTTTTTTGGAGGGTCAGGATGGGAAGAGAGAGTTGGTTCACAGTGCTGTGCTTCTCTGACTGGTTTGGGAACAAGTTTGGGCCATTGTTGAGAAAGGTGTGCAATGTATTTCTTTCTTTTCTCTTCCCCCTCCAGCCTCCCAGAAAAGGAAGCAGATTGTAATAACAACAGATTGGCAGGCTCTCACTCCTTGAGTGCCAAAGTAATTGGTCATTCTCTAGGCAGACACCACCACAATAGTGATGTTTATCAGCAGGGAGGTTCAAATTACTTCAACCGCCACAGAATTTGTTAATGGTGCTAAGCACAGAATGCTTTCCTAAGGGTCTAACATTATACAATGCCTTCTGAGTAAGAACTTGGTGTGCCCTCGCCAGTGTTCCTGTCACTAATATGGGGTGAAATAGATGTGGGGGAGGGGGGAGCAAAATGCCTGATTCCTGCTTGTGAGTAGTATTTAGTCTTGCACAAATGTTTGTGTCCTTTTGAGCCTATTGCCCTATACAAGTTAATGCTGTTGGTCTGAAGATAATAACATTGAAGGCTTTGGTCTCGGTCAGAGAGATAGCTCAGCTGTGTACTCTAATGACTTGACTGCCTTATCTGGGATAGACACATTCTCAGACCTCATCTTAATTTCATGCCAGACCTGGTATCCAAATATCATTGGGCTTAGGAGATAATCATTCTGTAATTCTATGCCCTCAAGTATGAAGGAGAACTTAGATTCTACCTTATGGATGCACGGATAACAGTCTGCTGCTATGCACATAGGAAATCCAGTCAACTGTGAAGACAAGACATTGGGTCATTTTATCAGAAAGCAAAGAATGGCTAAGTGGATTATGGAATATATCCAACTAGCATGGAGAGATTGTCCTCCATTCCATCCCAAAATAATAATTCACCACCCTGGGAAAGATTAACGGTCATTCAAGAAGAACTGTGCCCCAAATACGCATTAATTTTTTGAAATGGAAGATGTCTACAAGGCAGCCACAAGGAGTAATCCACATATTAACATTGCCTTTTCGACCTACCTCCCTTTCACGACATGTAGTTTGACAGGGTCATTTTGGCATCTGCTGTAGTTCCTAGTCAAACAGATCTTTCCTGCTCATTAAAAAAGAACATCTGTGTAGGAATGAGCTGCGGCATGTGGAGAAGATTGCTCACCATAGTTGCAATAATTCCCATTCTTCAAATTAAGTTCTCCTTTACATACCAAGATCTCCATTACCTGGATTGAGGAAGGGTGCTTTTGATTGCTTATTTTCCACGATGAGAAAAGGAGCCTAAACTCTTCCAGTAAATGAAGGACAGAGGATGTACCTCAGCGGTTTCTAATTCAGCTGAAATGCAAATTGTTATGGTTTCTTCAAAGCCAAAGTAGCACTTTCATAAAATCAAAACTCTTTTTTCGTCCATGTGTGTCATCCTGGCATCCCACTCCCAAATATGGGAACAGTAAGCCAGTTCAAATACAATGTGCAAGGCGCATTCTATCTCAGGATTACATATCTTTGTTCTAGTCTGCGTTCGTCTGCATATTTGTCTACTTACAACCAGCTCTTGCCGTATAATTGAAAAGGATTTCTGCATTCATGCTCTCAGCTCACCTGTGTCAGATATTTGCTTCGAGCTTCACCACGTACATATTTGGCTACCGTCCATTCAGAATTTTTTTTTTTGCTTGCTATTTTATGTGGGTGCTTTGCATTTTGTTTCTGTAGGCCTATAGATTGGCATGCTTTCGTTGCTGCGGGTTGAAATGTGTCTGCTAAGATGTATCGTGTCTTTGTGTCTTACAGAAGCCTGGGAAATGGTGTGCCGTTCATGTGCAGATTGCCTGGCAAATCTACCATCATCAACAAAAATTAAAGGTATTAGAAAGACGAGCCTTCACAATCCCAGGACTGGCTAATTTTATATTCTTTCCTCCCCATATATAGCTATCGGTGTAAGTGAGGATGTGTTTAAATAGTCAATATTAAAACATGCTGTGTGTGTTAGAGCAGTGAAATTTTTGCGATATATGTAACCAGTTTATACTAACCCCCTAACTAGTATGAGTGACCATTGCTTTTAAGCAATTCTGCCCAAAATTATTTGCCGGTATTTCCCATGGAGGTTCTCGAGACTGGCGGACGATCAGCAGAAACACCATTTACGCTTTGTAAATGGAGTTTAAGCCAAATTTATGGTCCTCGATCAAGAGAACCCCTGAGGGATTTCCCGGCCCGTATCTCTCCATTTTAATAGCTTCATTTTAATATCTAGAGCAAGTTTTTTATTGTGGAATAATTATTACTACTTGTGCCCTGTTATTTTAATGCATGATATTAAAGATGTTTGTTTTGCTTTAAAGCAACAAATGCCGATAGACCATCACAAACTCGAAATAGGGGGAAAACTGGACCTGTTTAGTCGGCCACCTGCGCCTGGAATGTTCCCAGGATTCTCGTATCCACATGACCTTGCCAGGCCCCTCTTCTCAACCACAGGTATGTCAGCTGATGATGTGGAATGATTAATTCCCCTTTTTTTGTTTATATTTCCTTGTATTTTCGTCCAGTGGTGGCCTCCCACACTGGGACCCAAGACAGTGGGCAAGTGCGATCATCTTCGTCACTTCTGTCAGCGCCACACTGGAGGAGTGGTGAATTGCAACCTGAGAAAGGAGACCTTTGGATTTTTCATTCCTCCCATTAGCAAAGCACCTGCTGAGTTTATTGCCTGACTACAAAGCTGAGATCAGCAACTTATCTGTGGGAAGCCTGCTTGTTAAATGTCAGCTGAATGTTTCATCCAAACTAGGTGATTCAGCCTGTGGAGTTTACCTGGTGTTTAAGGCTCCCACCACATCCCTATGGTCCTGGGTTAAAGTTCCACCTGCGCTTGATGTTCTAATTCACTCCAGCCATGCTTGTAATCATCTTCATTAGTTCTTGGCGCAGCCACTTGGCAAGGGAGATTGCAATCCAAACTTCCTCATTTTTTTTCTGATCTTGTTAGTGGCAGTGTTGCATTACATATGTTAATTACACCAGGGTCCGAATTAAATTGTTAAAATCGACATTAAAATGGTGTGTCTAGATTAAAACTGATAATTTAAAATAATGAGTTGGCCTTACTCCAACAGTATGGCATGGATTTTGATGACTGCCACCCGACACAAACTACCAAGTCATCCAAAACTCGCCTGCACTAGGTTCCACTTACCTATCACCCCATCCCCAACACATTGAATTCAAAATCCTCTTCCTCATTTACCCGAATAGCCTTGCCCCATCTTACCTCTGAAATCTCCTTCATCTCTTTAGACTCTGACCTCTTGCGCATCCCCTCCACTCAACCATCAATGAACCGAGCCTTCTTCCGTTTCAGCCCTACTTTCAGAACTTCCTAACTCCCTCCATTTTGCTACTTAAGTTATCACTGCTTTCAATCATCTCTCCTAATGTTTCTATTGCTGCTCACCGCCTGTAATTGTCTCAAGGTATTTACTACGTTGAAGGCATGACATAAATGCAAGTCGCTGAATATCTTCTGCACTCGATATTTGAAGAGGGTTTCTTGAAAATCAATAAAATACAGCAACACAAAAAACATTAACTAAATTGCCAACAGATGAAAAGTTCACTGTGTATAGCTTTTATCCCACCGCTGCTGGCACATTGAACAGCACCTCGCTCCTTCCAGGCACTGTAGATGTGCTGATATTCCTGGTACTGTAGGAGGTGTGCATGTTAACTTTGACTAGCTGTCCACAAGACAGATGGTTGGCTGCCCAGCCAACACTATGTTCAATAACAATCTGCCACTTTGCAGCATTTCTCCTAGTTTCTCTGGTGGATCTTCATTATCGCCTGGCTGCTGTCCTGTGCATTACAAAAGTTTGTAAGCGATCTCATTTAAAACCCGTCACTGGGGTTCTCATCTGTTAGATGTGTCCTGAAATCTTGGTGGATTGGAAAATGACAGTCTCCATCAGTCATGTGGAAGTAGAGTAGTGGATATGTTTCAATGGATTTCCATTTCAACAGAAAGACGCCTCCTGGGTTGATGATATAGTAATAATTTGAACTGTATGTACGTGTTCACTGAAATGACCCTATGTATCTCTATCCTCTGATGACTAGTTAACAGTATTGATGGATTGTTGCTTTCATCTTTTCTTGACTCCTTTATCCTTCATTTAACCGAGAAGCTGTTTTTTTTGTCTTTACCTTGTAGGTAATGCACATCCGGCTGCAACCTCCTTTGGGCCTCCACCTCATCACCACAGCAGCTATTTACCCACTGGTCACCTGGCAGGTAAGAACTGGGAGGCAGATTCTTGCAACCTTAGACTTTTAATGGTATTTGACATAGCAGTTGTTCACCTTGTATCCAGCAGCAGCTAAATCCAGTTATGATCAGCTTTTTTTTGTATTTAACTGTTCCCTCAGCTGCTTTTCTTTCCAGGGATGGTGTTAACACAGTTCCTGCTGCAGCTCACAGGATAGATAACCAGGCCAATCTCAGCATCACGTAAAGCCAATGCTGCTTCCCGGCTTTAATAACAGGAGCTCCACTCAGTGCAATGACTGCCCAGCCAACATTTCAACATCAAGTTACAAGATGCCGGCTTGGTCGATTGCATCAGCTGGATCTGCCTCTTGGATTTCAAAAAAATTCTCGTGCTGTTCTAGTGAAAAGAGCAGGCTTATTTCACAACCATGGAAGATCCTGGGTAAATGGCACTGCAGCCTGAAGGAAGCAGCCAAGCCAGAATCTTGCCTGGGTTGGCACCCCCACCCTCTTCTTAAAAAAAAAATAATAATAATAATTCCTTGCTTTAGTTCAAGAAATTGGGTTGTTTCGCAACCACAGATTATGTTGGGTAAAGGCATCCTCCATTGCTGCTGCGTAAAGAAACTGAAGGCAAAGTTTTTTTTTCAAATTTTATTGCAGTCACAAAAAATTTTTTTATATACATCTGTAATGACCTATTTCTGGCTCTGACAGAGATCTGCTTGAGCCAGGTCCAGGTTGAATCCACATTGCAGCCACACACTTCCATTAAAATGAACTAAGGGACTATGTAGTCTAATGAGGTTTGCCAGTGAAACGCCATTCTTGCGCAGCATGCAATAAACGCTGGCCTTGCCAGCGATGCCCACATACCGAGAACGAATGTGGGGGGTTGAGGGGGCGGGGAAGGAGCGTTTCTGGATCGGGAAAGGAGCAGCCATTGCAAGCAATGGTACAAGTCTAGTTCACATATATATAAAAAAAACATGAGTGCTATGTGTGTAGAAGTGATCAAATGGTAGCATTGTGAGAGTGAGTGAATGGGACCTGCATGTATGTGAGTGAGAATGTCCATGAATGGGAGCACCATGTGAGTGAGTGAGAGTGCACGAATAGTACTGCAGTGAGAATGAGTGCGTGAGAGTGACTACGAGTGGGAGGACCAAGTGCGTGTGTAGCAGAACTTTGACAGTGAGTTGGCGTGCTGTGTCGGTGCATGTGACTGCGGGGGTGGGAGTGAGTACACTTTTACTGGCAATCGCACAAGAGTGCATAGTTTAGTGGAAGAGTGGAGACTTCAACATGGAACCAACTTGGAGCCAGAACAGGTCTCTGTAGAGGCCAGACATTTAAATGAAAGAAGTATGCCATTACGTGTATATATATATATAATATATATATAAATTTTCCCCGATCCATTAAAATTTTGACACAAAAACCCTTTCATTCAGTATCTTAAGGTTGCAATGATGGGACTATTCCTCAATCCACATCTGTGAAACAGACTTGCTCTTTTCACTGAAGCAAAGAGAATTTTTTTTTCCCGCAAAGAGCAAGGCTGCGGTCTTGCCCGGCCCCCTCCCGCCACGTGCATGGGGGTGAGGGAGGCTGAGCTAGTCATATTCTTCCCTTCCCCAATTAAAGAGAAAAGGAAAAAAAGATAGGCTTGCATTTCTATAGCGCCTTTCATGACCACCAGACGTCCCAAAGCGCTTTACAGCCAATTGAAGTGTATTCACTGTTGTAATGTAGGAAACACAGCAGCCAATTTGCACACGGCAAGCTCCCACAAACAGCAGTGTGATAATGACCAGATCACCTGCTTTACTGATGTTGATTGAGGGATAACTATTGGCCAGGACACCGGGGAGAACTCCCCATCTCTTCTTCGAAATAGTGCCATGGGTTCTTTTACGTCCCACCTGTGAGGGCAGATGGGGCCTCGGTTTAACGTCTCACCCGAAAATGGCACCTCTGATAGTGCAGCACTCCCTCAGTACCGCACTGGAGCATCAGCCTTGATTTTTTGTGCTCAGGTTTCTGGAGTGGGACTTAAACCCACAACCTTCTGACTCAGAGGAGAGAGAGAGCGTTAACCACTGAGCCATGGCTGACGCCCCCAATTTTAGATACCGGCTTGGCCATTTCCTGCAGGCCACAGTAAGACCAGCTTTCTATTTACACAATCCTGGATGTAAAACAGCCCCATTATTTTCACTGAGCAGCACCAAAATTGTTTTTGAAGAAAGAGGCTTCGCTGCTCGGGACTGATTGACGCTCAAATCCTGGTCGGGCCTCCTGACTGTCAGGGCAGTGATGACAGCACTGGAATGCTTTGTATATGTACAGAATCGAGTGAATGGGGAACACCCAAGTCCTAATGCAGTTGAAGCTTGCAGTCTATAAAATGTGTGCTCCAACCGTTCCAATTCATAGTTTTGAACTCCTAGTCATCCTCGGCCCACCTGGGAAATCCAGGACCAAGCTGTGTGGTGGATCAGTTGGAAATGATTGCTGGTTGCTGGGATTCCTCCCACTGAGCTCCATATCACTGTACAAACCAATGGCCTAATGGTTAGGGTGACCACAGCTGAGCTCCATATCACTGTACAAACCAATGGCCTAATGGTTAGGGTGACCACAGCTGAGTTCCATGTATGTCGGACCATTTTAAAGTAGGACTGTATTTGCGCTGTTGGTGACCGTGGTCTGAATAATATTAGAAGGTGTGGGCAGGACAGGGTGCTTGTGATGTTACTTCACTTAAATACAGAAATGTGGCCATGCGTGTAACCCCGTGAAGTGTTTGTAGGTCCCTGAATGTGACCACACTGCCTGAATGAGCTGGTTGCAAACCTTGGGTAGGATAGGTGATGTCCTCCAGAAGGCATTTTTTAGACTGAACACCATTTAACAAAACCTCTTCACTATCCTGCCCCTACCCATCTGATGCTGCAGAGTGTTTCCCTGCCAGGAGGACACAGAGACAACGTGTTCTGTGGGTTCGTCAGTCAGCTACTAGGAGGCATGTGAGCATATGCCAGTGACCTTGCTGGTGTTTTTCCCCTAGTAAGGAAGTGGCAAGCATTGGAAATTACAGACGTAAACCTACATCCCTCTGCACCATGATGCTGCGAGTTGCTCTTGTGCAGCCATTCTAAAAACACTTCAGTTTGTTAAAGTAGGTGCGGAAGTGTGAGTGTGCCACTTCCCTTTGCCTTCCACCATGCTAGTCTGTGCCATCTGCCGTACTAACCGTACAAAGACTAATAGTCACACATTAATTCCTGATTGCACATTGTAATTCCCAAGCAGCTGTCCCGGAGGTGCCGCCACATTCATAGTCGCGCTTTTTTTTTGCGCACATAACCTGCACAGAATCTGAACCACACACACTGCAGAGGAATTTCCCAGAGATTTTCCTGAATTGGCCACAGGTTTCTTTCGCTGTTCTTGCTGCTCTCGGGAGGTAGTGTGGTTGGGGGTGAGTCAGGGGTCTATGTGTTTGCACCCTGTCTGGATGGGCCTGATGGTCTTTTTCCACCCTTTTCATACATTTGTGTGTATGAATATACTAAGTTCATGTGAAATTTAAACCTTATCAAAACACAAGTATTGGAATGCTTTATAGATTGAGAGGAAATGAGAAACACACCAGTTAATGACATGCTTAAGAAAATTATTGTCACATGTTAGATTTTAGTAACTTGAAGCTAGCCATAGCTCCTTTAATTAACCTTACTATTGAAGCCATGCTAATATTTTCACCCCGTAATGTCTTGAGATATATAAAGTATATATTGCAACTGCTTTTTTCCCCCAAATTATTGAATCATTTTAACTTCCTGAAGATAAAGTTATGTAGAAGTAAAGCAGCAGATGCGACGGGTTTTGCAAAAGCTTAGATTGTTGTTTGTATGGGCATATTTTAACGTTTATTTACATACATTAAAGATGCAGTGGCCTTATTTTTTTCAAGAGGTAAGAGCTGAAGAAATTTGCCTGTGGGGGAAAAACGAATCTCGCACCATTCATTTTGAACACTCTTAACTTTTTGCAGCAGTGTGTGTGGACTGCGCAGTATCTACACAGGCCCGCACAACGCTGCAGTTTTCCACTGTAGCAATTGTAAATATCTTCAAGATGGATGTGGTGACAGCCAATGTTCCCTCTAAATAAATTCTTTTGTGCCCGGTACCTTTAGGTTTGCTGGAGACAGCCGCACTCGCACGGTATCTTAGAGGGAACAGCTTGTGAGCGACCTGCGCGGTACCTTCCCAATTGCTGTGCGGTAGCACACGTGCACAGCTTAGAGGGAACATTGGTGACGGCCCCTTTCTCTAAACCTATATATATGGAAGAAATATTGGCTGCTGTAGCTTTAATTTGAATGACAGTTACAATATACCTAAATTAACTTTCCCCATAGTTTTCATGTGTTTCCAGTAAATGGGGAGAAATATGAGGCATTTCACTTTTAAATTCGTCACAATGCAGCATTAAATCCCGGCGAGTTAGGTTAAAATTACCCCCTAAATGTCAGGGGGAAAAAATGGAAGTTAGACACGGGGGCATTCTTTCAATCCTATGAGAATAAGAAACCCGTGAGAGATAAATTGAGCATGAAATCATAAGGGCTAGGTGTTCCACCCTTGCACTGTCAGTGGATGGTAAATCTAGCTCTGGGATCTGAAAACCAGCTTAACCGAAGAAAAGTCTGGATATTTTCAGTTGCCGCATTTGAATAAATGAACAGGTGCAGAACAAAAACACCTGCTCTCTCATCTTTGGACTTTATTTTTTAAGTGACCTATAAATGTTCTTTTTGACCAGTTTTTGAAAGGATTGTATTCATTGAGACAAGTTTTATTAGGAAGCTGATTTTGTAGTTTTGAGCGTCGGAGAGGAAACAAGATGCTGCCTGGTTTTAAAGTGAGCTGTTTCTGCAAGCAAACCTTCATAAAGGAAGATCAGCACCAGCTCTGGGTAAATCCCACCTAGATTCAGCCTGCAAAATGAAATGTGTGTTCTCCGACCTCAAAGATGGGCTTTTCTACAAGTGGCTGAATACATGTTAAATCCATGTTTTTTTCAGATCCATTCAGTAGATCAAACACCTACGGTGGCCTTGGAAACCTCAGCACCAGTGCCTTTGGAGGATTAGGCAATCCAGCACTTGGTTAGTACTTGTTTGTATTGTAAATCTAAAGTACCATTATTCTTTGTGCTGTCAAAACAGTTGCTTAAGATAATGTATTTATTTAGGCAGCTGCACAGTTGCTTGTTTTGACCGGCTTTGGCTGTTTGCCAGCGCATTTTCTTCATGCAAAATTTAGGTATTTTAATGGGCCGTTGCTATCTGAACATGTCTTGGCTGAGATTTTGCCAAGTTTTTTTTTAAACCGAAGCATGCAATTGACGATGTGATGATATTGCATTGCTACTCCTGCCATCTAAATCTGGTGACTGTCGCCACAGGGCAGATCACGTAGCAGCTGCCCCATCAGTGTGAACATTCTTTGTCAACCAACACGGCAGGCGTTAGACTGCGTTTTTACAGTTGACTGTGTTTCAGGAAGTCGACCTATCTGGGTGTAACCCAGCCTTTCAGGCTGCATGAGTGCAGGCCTTCAGTGGTGCTGCGTGGTAGAAATTGCAGTGAGATAGTGTATCTCCTATCTAGGCTAGGTGCCTCACCTTTACTGGGTGCCTCATCGGATGACCCCATTACAAATGAGCAACTCTGCATCCGTGGAAAGCCTGAGTATGAATGCCAGCTGAGGCTGGAGTTCAAACCCAACTCCAAGAGTGTGTTTTTTTTTGGTTTTTACAATATAACATTTTGACTTGTACTTCATGTTATTTTTAAAAGGTCTGCCAACTACTTGATCAGTGTGTTTTCCTCCCTATTCCACTTTCTCAGCTTCCAACAGCATGTTTGGTCACAAAGAAGGTCCAGGTATACAGAGCCTCAACAACGCTCACGAGCCATGGAACCGCCTCCATCGAACGCCACCTTCATTTCCAACGCCACCACAGTGGCCAAAGCCAGGGGATTCTGAACGAAGCTCCTCCGTAACCAATCACGACAGAGATCGAGATTTGGAAAAAAGAGAATCTTCACTTAAAAGTGACAGAGAGAAAGAAAGGTACCTGCCCAACTAAAATTGCTCACCTGTTCAGTCGGAGTTTTGTAAAGGTAGCCTTCCCTGTGTGAACACTCGGCCTCCTCACTCTACCCGCTTCTTCCAGATATTAAAAGGTTAAATCCTGTTGACCCTTTGCGTGTTCCTCCTCTTCTGACTCATGCTTTTGGGATGGTTCCGCAGGCATCAGGTGCCCACCAGCACCCAAGTGGCCACAATGTGAGCATGGACAGGAACCTGTTGCGAGGAATTTAACCATGGGGGTTATCACAGCACAGCTTGATCCAATCCTTGGGCAGTGTTCAGACTGTGCACTTGTAACAGATTTTTGGGTAGCAGTCAGCAAAGCCTAAATGACGAGCACTCCCTCTCTTCCCATCCCCGGCTTAACACATTGGGGCCAATTGTAATGCCTCTGATGTTGTTGATCTAATTCAACATAGAACATGAATAGAAACTAGATCCACCACGCTCAGTTATTTAGGACTAGACTATCTGGAACGTTTAGTCACTGACATGGTCACATGGTCCTGAGTTTATTTGACAATTCTGCCAGACTCTTGCCTTGACTCCAGAATAGCCTAAAATTAGGTCAATACCTAGAACGTGAGGAGGTCCCAGCCTATACTCGGAACCCCCACTCGGCCTTGTAAGGGGCGGAGCCTAGCCTACATCTTCCAAGGCCAGTGACACAAAGGGGACATGGACTCCCTGCACTGGGACTTCCCGCTTCTCCGATCACAGTGGAACCCAGCGTTCATTCGGAAGAAGGGCATGAGTGGGCCCCATATTGGTGTGTGGAACCAAGCAGCCGTGAGCTGGAGTTTCCAGCAGGTTGAGGCTGCCCGCGGCCTGTGATGTGCCCGTACTGGCCTGGACGCCCATGCTAATGGGATACCCTCTCAATGATCCTGCATATTGCAGCAAGTCAGAGCTGCAGGGCACGATTCTGGCCCATGTAAAGTCAGTAATGTGGAAGAGAATGTTAACGGTACAGAAATAATCCCTTAATTTGTAAAGTTTTTTTACAAGGAAGATAGGCAATGCAAATCTGGAAAGAAACAGAGTATAAAAGTATGAGATCAGTTTTAGAATAATGCCTCGCAAAATGCAGAGGTCTTTGGGAATCCCAACTCCAGGATATTCATTAGAATCATAGAATCTTATAGCACAGAAGGAGGCCATTCAGCCCATCGTGCCTGTGCTGGCTCTTTGAAAGAGCTTTCCAATTTGTCCTGCTCCCCTGCTCTTTCCCCATAGCCCTGCAAATTTTTCCTTTTCAAGTGTACAGCCAATTCCTTTTGGAAGGTTACTATTGAATCTGCTTCCACCATTCTTGCAGGCAGTGCATTCCAAATCGTAACAACTCACTGCATAAAAGAAATTCTCCTCATCTCCCTCTGGTTCTTTATCCAAATGGACTGGTATGCTTTGCCCACTGATGAAATCCAGCTAATGTTCAGTTATTTGTAAGTTTTAAAGCTTTGCATAGTTGCAAGAAGGAAAGTTTAATTCTGGGAATATGCAGCTGTCCATCAGCATCTGTAAAGAGAAAAGACAGGTTAACTTCCTGAAGGGGCTGCACCCAACATTTCTCTTTGAAAGTGCAGACTGACCTGCTGGACATTACCAGCATTTTATAGGAAAGATGGCTTGCCTAAAAACCTTGCAGAGTTCCCGAACTTGTCAGGTTCACTAGATTACCAGATGCATTTGAAATAAAAACAGAAAATGCTGGAAATACTCAGCAGGTCAGGCAGCATCTGTGGAGAGAGAAACAGAGTTCACGTTTCAGGTCAATGGCCCTTCGTCAGAACCCGAAACGTTAACTCTGTTTCTCTCTCCACGGATGCTGTCTGACCTGCTGAGTATTTCTAGCATTTTCTGTTCTTATTTCAGATCTCCAGCATCCGCAGTATTTTGCTTTTGTACCAGATACATTTGTTTGCAGTATTACGCAGTTTGAAATAATTGGCATGTGTTTTTCTAGGGATGGAGTGGAGAAAAACAGGCACTCCAACAGATCGTCACCAGCGTCTGCCCCAGTCAATCACCAAATCAACAACCTCATCCACAGCAACAGCCGAAGCACTAATGATCCAAACCGACATCACAGCAGCACTGAGCGAGATCGGTCAAAGGAGCTGGAGAGAGAGCACCTGGACCCACTGAGGGAGTTACCTGGCACCGAGCATAAAATCAAGGAGAACCGGTCACCAATAAAGGAAGGACAGAGCCATGAGAGGAGGCTACCTGAGGACAACACAAAGCCAGTTGTGAGAGCCAATTCTCCGTACAACAGAGCTGCACTGAGTGAAAGCATGAAGCTCAGCAATTCGATGAGCAAAGACATCGAAAGGAAGGCAGAGCCCTCCTGCGACCTTCAGAAAATAAAGAACGACGTAAAGATAAAAGAGGAGCGAAAGGAAGATAACGAGGTGATGGTGATCGGTTCGGACTCTTCGCAGCATTCCAGGAGCAGTGAGCCACCTCACCATACATCTATACACGGACTTCCACTGGGTCATTCTGTGGGCCCCATGCCCATTACGATGAGCAGCATCCACCAGATGAACAACATGAATGTGCTTGACCGTGCTCGGATGGTGACGCCCTTCATAGGTATGAACCCGCTGGCGGGAAGAGAACGACTAGCCCATCCCGGATTCTCTTGGGATCCTGTACGAGATGCGTACCGGAGCTTCGATTTGCACCGGAGGATGGAGTTCCCACTACGCACGGATCCCATGCACAGATTCCCAACGGCGGCTGGTTTCTATGAGCACGATCGGTCGTACAGAGACAGGGAGCCTCACGACTACAACCATGAGCACGTTCTGGAGGTCAGGCGTGAGCAGGAGCGCTTACGGCATGCAGACGAAAGAGAACGCTTACACCTACGGGAAGAGTTTGACCGTGCCAGGTTGCATGCCTTGCATACATCAGCCATGGACAGTCACTTGGCACATGTGCCATCCTTTATGCCTCATTTAAGCGGAATGCACTACCCGAGGCTAAGTCCATCCACTGCCAATCACAATGGGATTTTGAACAGGACCCCACCAACTGCAGCGTTGAGTGCCCCACCTCCTCTCGTACCAGCAGGCAGTGCTCGGTCTGTGTCTCCCCGTAGGACTACCCCACTCACTAACTCAGAGTCCCGGGACTACTCCCCTTCTCGTAATCCCAAAGAAGTCGAGGCACGGTAGTTCTTGGACCTGTGAGAGCTGTCCTGTGTATGAGATCCTTTGATTCAAACAATGCACTGCAACAAGAAGAGAACGCTGTAAATTTATAGAATTGAAGCACAGTTGGGAGGGTTAAAACGTCTGAACTTTGATACCATAAAATTGCTTATAATTGGAATTAATATATTATCAATTATAAATCTCTAGATTTCTTTGTGCAGAGAAGAATTCTGAAATCATGTTTGTACATTTTTCCAATATTTGAAATCTAATTTGTATGGATTTGTAATTTTATTGTTTCACTTTTATTTGTTTGCTTTTAAGTTTTGTGTTCTGTTTTCCAGCAGTTCCAGGCCTCAGACTATTTTAATAATACCCAGGGTTTGCTATGGTATTATTTATCAAGATACCAATTTACAATGAATCCACTGTGAGGTTCCATATTGAGGCCAAAAAAATGACTTTCCTTTATTTGGTTCCCAAAAATGTCTGTGTACTCTGAGAAATGTACAAATCTGAATTTGTTTTGCCTTATTAACGATTACAAGATATGCAGAAGAGGTCCTTGTGGTTCCTGTACAAATGTAAATACTCTGTTGATACTCAGAACATGCTAATTAAATTCTTTACTTAGGTAGCCTTTATAAAGGGTTTCTGAAACCAGAACAGCTCACTGGATATTTGTAACACACAGTTATTCCTATAGTCTCACGTGGAAGTGTGCTTGAAGCTCAGTTTCAGAGAAGCATATTCAATTCAAACTATGCAAGAACCGCAGGCAGGTCTTTCACAAAGGCTGCGCATCCAAACTAATGGCAACACACAGTGGGGGAACACCACTGCGTGCAACAGGGGGACAAAATATAAATCCATTAAGCAGACACGGAACAGACTGCATTTACGAGAGAGAGAGAGAGAGAGAGAGGGAGAGAAGAAAACTGTTGGACCAATGAGGCACCAGTTCAGAGCGAGGCTTTATTTCTCAATCCACAACACAGACAGTAATGATCAACATTGTATTGGGCAGAAATTCTTAGTGGCTGGCAAGGACATTCAGTGTGGGCCTTGTGTAATTGTGCAGTGTTTTTATGGAATCTGTATACAAGACAAAGTAGTATTTTAGGAATCAAAAATCTCATGGTAACATTTCTGATAAAATACTGTTAGCAATTAAGTCCTTAAACAGATGTTTCTTGCAGTGTGGTTCTGGCTGAACTACTCTGCATGACTCTTTATTTCTTGGTCATATGTAAATTTTGCCATGTTTTACTTGCTGGACAAAAAAGCAGCATCTGTGTTTATATATCTGGGCTTTTACTCTGTAGTTACTTCATACATCAAGCTGCCATTTCCTCCTTTCTGCTCTGTACTTTGGTTTCTGTATTTTAAACAGACTTGATTCCTGTAGATCAATGAGACAAATACAGCATTGATTTTGGACAAAATGGTTTTGTTTGTTTGTTGTGTCCGAGATCGCACCGATTGAACTGTTTAACACTACCACTTGTGAGCTGTTGATGCAAAGTTGTTTTGACAATCTCCGCGCAGTGATTCTGTCTGCCTGTGGCAATCATTTTTTTTTAATCTTCAGAGAAATATATGGTCGGCAGTTGCAATAGAGGCGCTGGAGTGGGGGGGGGGGGGGGGGGAAAGCCTCAACAGTAACGCTGACTCTTGTTTCTCTGCTCATTCCCTATGTGAAATAAGTCAGTATTGCATTCGCAGTCTCTCTTCCTGTTTCACGTTGTGAGACATAATATATTGTGACTCTCACTGCAATTCTCTCAACACAACTTGTTATGACAGGTCCCATCATCTATCCAACCTACACCAAGCTCATAAGGTAAATGTGTGAAGAAGCAGTGCCGCCCATCCTCTGTTTCATTGTCTTCAGCATTCACAAAGACTTCCATGTTACTGATGCATTTGTACCAAGACCTTATTCCCCCTCCATCCTGTAAAAACTAGCATGTGTTCATTTCCTTTTTGAATTCCTTTTAGATGCTGAGAGGCCGTTTCCCCTGGCTGGAGAGTCGAGGATTAAGGGGTTGGCCGTTTATACTCAAGACTGAGATCAATAGATTTTTGGACACTAAGGGGATCAAGGGATATGGCAATAGGGCGGAAAAGTGGAGTTGAGGTAGAAGATTAGCCATGATCTTATTGAATGGCGAAGCAGACTCAAAGTACCGAATGGCCGACTCCTGCTCCTATTTCTTATGTTCTTATGAATATTTAAACCAAGTCTGCATTCACTGACGATTGGCTCGAACTTACTGTGAAGTAGTTACTCATAGTTTTGGTGTGTTTATTTTTGAAAAAAAGGTTCTATTGGTTATACCACGCAAAGAACGTCCATATGCATCGCACTGACGATTTCGTGCTTTAAAAGCCTGGAATAGGGAGCCCAGTAGCGCAGCTAGTCAAGTCAGTGAGTTGCTAAGCCATGTAGACCTCAGATTCGATCCCCATTCTATGCTGAGTTAGCTGATGTCAGCTCGTGCAACATCAAGGAAGGCTGCAATTGGCCTCAACGCTCCTGGGTTAGAGAGAGGAAAATCAGCCAGGCTTTCCACTCCTTATAGCACAACCTTCTGCTCGAAATATGCATTTGGACACCAGGTAAGGATAGTATCTGACTCCCCAAGCAGTCACGTAGCCCAATGATACGACACTGTAACCCAATAATATTTGCTGTCCAGGCTCGCATATGGAGAATGGCCACTTGATTGAGGTGCTCAAGCATGGAACTGTATCCAAGAAAGAAGTTAATGTCTTCAGCAGGAGGGAAGAGAATTGGCAGATAGAGAGAGGTGAACCTCCATCACGATCCCCTCGGGTCTGCTTCTTGACATAATCTAAATGCATTTAACTCCCTTAAATTAACTCAAAAGTTCATACCCACCAGCAGATCCAGTCTCTGCTCAGCTGACTGCAGTGGGGTACCAGTAAGGATGCCATAGTTGCCTTCAGCACCCTTGGTTTTGGGGGTGGGAGGAATAATCCAGCCAGGATTCCCGTTCCTGATCGCTGCAGAATTACCCCGGCTAGGAACTGCACTCTTGTGAACGTCATATGAGGACAGCACCGGGCTTGCCTGTCGTGGCTCTCCATAGTCAACAGTCTACTGATACACAGGAAGAATGATGACTTGGGTTATGTACTGGATAATGAAGCAGTCCGTGCCTGCAGCAGCAAGGCCTGGACAACATTTCAGGCTTGGGCTGATAAGTAGCAAGTAACATTTGCGCCACGGAAGTGCCAGGCAATGACCATCTCCAACAAGAGAAGGTCTAACCATCTCCCCTTGACATTCAATGGCATTACCATCGTCGAAACCCCTACCATCAACATCCTGGGGGTCACCATTGACCAGAAACCTAAGTGGATCAGCCACATAAATACTGTGGCTACAAGAGCAGGTCAGAGGCTAGGTATTCTGCAGCAAATGGCTCACCTCCTGACTCCCCAAAGCCTTTCCACCATCTACAAGGCACAAGTAAGTTGTGTGATGGAATACTCTCCACTTGCCTGGATGAGTGAAGCTCCAACAACACTCAAAGCTCTACACCATCCAGGACAAAGCAGCCTGCTTGATTGGCACCCCAACCACCGCCTTAAACATTCACTCCCTCCACCACCGGCGTACCGTGGCTGCAGTGTGTACCATCTACAAGATGCACTGCAGCAACTCACCAAGGCCTCTTCGGCAGCACCTCCGAAACCCGCAACCTCTACCACCTAGAAGGACCAGAGCAGCAGGCACATGGGAACACCACCACCTCCAAGTTCCCCTCCCAAGTCACACACCATCCTGACTTGGAAATATCGACCGTTCCTTCATCGTCGCTGGGACAAAATCCTGGAACTCCCTCCGTAACAGCACTGTTGGGAGTACCTTCACCACACTGATTGCAGCGGTTCAAGAAGGCGGTTCACCACCACCTTCTCAAGGGCAATTAGGGATGGGCAATGTTGACCTTGCCAGCGACGCCCACGGATGAATAGAAAGAAGACAGCTGCTGACCACTGTGACAGCCTTCAGGAGAGGAATAACGCTCTGCTATCTTGCCTCTTCCAATGTCTCTGCCTCTTTAGAAGGACTGCAGTCAGGTCTTGGATTTTCTGAAGTGTCTAACATTTCCTTGGACTGAAATCTCTGTGAATCAAGTTATAAATGTCCTAATGCTCCATTTGCCCTGGTAATTGCTGCTGTTCAACATCTTTAGAATTTTGTCAACTTTCTGCTTTACCTCATTTATCCATATATTGTGTATATTTGTAATTTTGGATCAATATGCACCAGCTATGCTCTTCACGTCTTGTGTCAGCCGTGGCTCAGTGGGTAGCACCCTCGCCACTGAGTCAGAAGGTTGTGGGTTCAAGTCCTACTCCAGGGACTTGAGCACCAAAAATCCAGGCTGACACTCCCAGCGCAATGCTGAGGGAGTGCTGCACTGTCGGAGGTGCCATCTTTCGGATGAGACGTTAAACCGAGTCTGCTCTCTCTCAGGTGGATGTAAAAGATCCCATGGCAATATTTCGAAGAAGAGCAGGTGAGTTATCCCCGGTGTCCTGGCCAAAATTTAACCCTCAACCAACATAACAAAAAGAGATGATCTGGTCATTATCACGTTGCTGTTTGTGGGATCTTGCTGTGCGCTAATTGGCTGCCGCGTTTCCCACATTACAACAGTGACTCTACTTCAAAAGTACTTCATTGGCTGTAAAGCGTTTTGAGACGTCCGGTGGTTGTGAAAGACACAATATAACAATATAAATGGAAGTCTTTTTCTTTAAATCGTGAATCCAGGACATCTTCCGGTCCGTGCAATTGATAGTAACTGTCCTGCACCAGTGCTTCATTTTCATAGTGTCAAATAACCCGCATCAAATGTCACAATGGTAAGAAAAACTATTTTTAAATAAATTACTAACCTATTTATTTTAAACAAGAAAATGCCTCCTAGTTTACAAATCTTGCAATTATATACTTCAAACTCAGTTGGATTGCAACCTTCTAATTTACTTAGAGCTATCCATTATTCACAACTTGAGAAATTCCTCACCAGCAAACGTGGAAATTCTGCTAGCCTAGGGCTGACGTGTCCACTTGTGTTGCAAGGTAAGGCACTAATCCAACGGGAGAGAGAAGGATGATTAGCTGGGCCAGTGGGGGGAGGGGTGGTTCTCTTTACACTTGCGATGAATGTTTGAAGAAACATAGGGTTAACTTATCAGGTCGATGACCTTTCATCAGGGTTCTGACAAACAAGTCATCAACCTGAAACGTTAACCCCACGTGTGTCTCTCGCTCCACAGATGCTGCCTGACCTGCTGAGTGTTTCCAGCACTTTTCAGTTTTTATTTCTGATTTCCAGTATCCGCAGTGTTTTGCTTTTTGTAGCGGTGTACGGGGTTGATTTAAAGTTAAGTTTTATTTAATCCATTTTTTTAAATGCTAACTTTTTAGTTGTTTGGTGAAATGTTAGATGAATACATCATCTGTTTCAGGTGGGATTAAGTGAAAAATGTAATGTGAGGATTCACTAAAATAGTACCAGAAATGAAAGGTTGTAATTGCGAAGGAAGATTTTGGAAAAATTGGAGTTCTTTTCACTGGAAGAGAAGAGGTTAGGGGGATAGGTACCCAACAGGTTTACAAAATTCTGTAAGATTTTGGTTGGATAGGTAGTTTTCACTGACTACTCGGTAACAAGGGGACATAAACTCAGGATTATCGCTATTAGTGAGCCCTCTCTGGCTTCACTAATGGGACCT
This sequence comes from Squalus acanthias, assembly GCA_030390025.1. Classification (NCBI taxonomy): domain Eukaryota; kingdom Metazoa; phylum Chordata; class Chondrichthyes; order Squaliformes; family Squalidae; genus Squalus; species Squalus acanthias. The sequence goes on along the minus strand of CM059437.1, from coordinate 94,274,855 downwards.
TTTATTTCTGTCCTGCGCATTGTGCTTCAGAGCAAAGTTGTGAGAAGGTTTCAAACGTTTGCAATCCATTTGAACATTTTGCTTGATGCATCTAAGTAAAATTTGCACATCAAGTGTCAAACCTTACGAACTGCACATGTTGTTATGCGTGAACAGCAGCTCATTAAAAACAAGATGCAGCCCCGTGAATCTATGAGCAAAAACTAGACTTGGAAGCCTAACATTCTGAAACTTCTCTGAAGTGTGTGTTTCACTCTACATTTAAACATTGCAAAATCTCACCTAAACATGACGAGACATATTCTGAATAATTAAGAATTTTGCAATACTGCGAAGTAATGTGTATGTTTTCCAGCACATCTCTTGGAATTTAATTGAAGAGCTTTAATTTATTTGCTTTAGTGTTCCCCGTACTTGGACTCAAGTAAACAGGATCAGAGCAACCATTTCCACATCACTTTTCTGATCAGTAGCCAAGTCAAGACATTCATTCAAATGTAACCTGGCTTCACTATTCTAAATCACATTTACTTTCTAATTTATAGCTTTGTAAAAAATACAGCACGGGAGGAAGCCATTCGGCCCATCAAGCCTGTGCTGGTACTAGCTCTTCAACTGGAGGTATCTATTGCAATCCCATTTCCCTGCCCTTTCCCCATATCCCTTGGTCTTCCCTTTCACATACTTAATCCAATTCCCTTTTCAATAAGAGATTCTGCCTCAGTAGTTCCTTGGAATTAATTCCATGTTCTAATACCCTCTATGATAAATATTTGTACCTTTCCCCTTTGTTCTTTTAATAATAATCCTGAGTATCTGCCCTGTAGCTACCGACGTGTCAACCAGTAGAAACAACCTTTCACCGTTCACTCAACAAAGTCTTAAATTTCAATTCGATCCCCATTCATTATTTCTATTCCAGTGGAAAAACGATCCAATTTATCAAGTCTTTGTGCATAACCATAACTTCTCATTAACTTTTCTTTTAATATAGTTACCTTTGGACTATTTACCTCCAGTAGCGACTCTTTTTCCTCAGCTCCTCTCACAGTCCCACTGTCACTTATCTCTGTAAAAACAAGCAAAATATTTAACTATCCCTGTAATGCCTTCATTCTCAATTTGTCTCGGAAGTGGACAAAAAGCAAAAAAGCTGGAAATCTGAAATAAAATCAGAAAATGCTGGAAACACTCAGCAGGTCAGGCAGCATCGGTGGGGAGAGAAAGGTGAGGACCCTTTGTCGAAACTGGAATATATCGATAGAGATCATTTACAAAGGAACAGAACAAAGGGAAGGAGAACGCGCGCACACACATACACTCACACAGTGACCTGTCAAAACCCTCTCGTCCCCTCCCCCTCCTAAACCCTGGTAGGGTTCCCCTTGTCTTCGCCTTCAACCCCCCCCCCCCTCGCCCACGCACACACCCAGCCTCCACGTTTGACATTATTTCCACCAACATGATTCCACCATCTTCTCTTCCCTTCCCCTCCCCTCTCTGCCTTACGAAGGCTCCGTACCCCCCCCATGACATCCTGGTTCACTCTTCCATCAACACTCCCACCTGCTGTCCTTCCTCTGGTACCTTCCCACACAAGGATAGGAGATGCAACACCGGCCCATTCACTACCTCCCACACCACCGTCCAGGGCCCTGAACACACTTTTCAGATGAGACAGCAATTTATGTGTACTTCCTCCAACCTGGTATATTATATTTGCTGTTCACGGTGTGGACTCCTCTACATTTGTGGAGACCAAGCACAGATTCGGTGACCACTTTGTTGAACACCTCCATTCTATCTGGAAGTACCACCTTGAGCTCCTGGTCATTTCAATTTCCTGTCCCACTCTCACTTCTGTCTTTGGCCTTCTACATCATTACAATGATGCTCAACGCAAGTTCGAGAAACAGCACCTTATCTTTTTACTGGACACTTAGAAGGCTTTTGGCCTTAATATTAGGAACGTAGGAATTGCTAGATGAAAAAAGACCAAGGTCCATCTAGTTCGCCTTCTCCCATCCTGGTCATCGCATGACACAACGATAATGGAGTTGTTGACTAATCACAGCAATCAATTAGTCTACAACAGACCCAGACATGAGGCGAGGAAAACCCCCAGTGGTGGAGAGCTTTGGGAACCAGAGGTCCAAAGTCCCCTGTTCCTCCCGAGCTCGCTACACTCACCCCATGTCATGTCTCAAATTACTCATATACTGGATCCCAAAGTGTTAATTTCTGAAAGAAATCTATTTAATTTGCATTTGAATGAATCAATACTAACTGTTGCCATTGTCTCCCTAGGGAGCCTGTTCCATAGATTGACCCCTAGCTCACTGAAATGTTGGCCCCGATATTAATGGGGAGGTGTTGGGGGGAGCGGGAAAACCCCAGCAAAGCTGGGGATGTGGAGGTCCTGCAGGACCTTATTATAATTTGACAGGCTGGTCGGCTGCAGAGCAGGAAAACTAGCGGAAGGCAGCCGCAGCCGGTGACCCTTGGAGACGGTCATCGGCAGGGGGGGTGGGAGTGAGAGATCGGGGCTTGGTGGGGTGGGGGGAGGGAGAGAAAGGCCATTGTGGCAGGGGGTTGTGTTAGGACACGTCAGCAGAGGGAAGGCCGAAGGCTTCCTTGAGGGGCCGGGGAGAGCATTCCTGCTCTTCCTGGCCCACAAGGAGCACTGTGAAAGACACTTACCTTCTTGAACCGGCAGCTCCCGCCTCCCTTTCACTGCCGTGTTTCCCGACCCCTGGGAAACCCGCGCAGCAACTGTTAAATTTAAATCGGGCTTCCAATTGCACTGCCTGAAGTGCCCCACCTCTCGACAGCAGGACACTCGCACGACACGAACGAAACCCACCGCCATAAAAACAGCAATTGGTGCGTAACGCAGCGGGTTGGGGATGCGTTCCCCATTTCTAAATTTTTCACCCACCCGGCAACCCTCTCTGTCAAGGCCACTGTGTCCGCAGATTATTTTTGACTTTTAACAACTTCAAGACATTAACTATAGACCCCATTTTCTCTTGAGCAGGAAGTGCTGCCGATGTGGGATGGGTGTGCGACATTTCCCAAGGTGAGGAGGGAGGGAGTTGGTACTTGGGATAGGGACCCTCCATCGGGACACCATGATGTCTGGGTGGTCTGCACCTTTGGTGTCGAACTGCTTTTTTCTTCTCCCAGGCATCTGGACGGCTGCAACCTGCTGCACTTTGCCAGTTTTTCTGCTTCCCTTTCTACCTGCCTCAGCCCCCACCTCCTGCAGCTATTCACACGTATCTGTGCCCTGGATTTGTCTTTTATTTATTTGATTTCTCTCATTAAGCCTCCTATTGTCTCATGTTAATATCTCTTCTGACATTTATTCACCTCCTGTTTTCCACTTTACAGAGCATTCATTGTTTTTTTTGGTCCTGCCCGCCCCTCTACCTTTTGTTCTGTTTATTTTTTAAATGCGGTTCACCTGTAATATCTTCCAGTTTTGACAACAGGTCCACACCCAAAACAGCAATTCCTTTGTTCTCTCCACAGATGCTGCCTGATCTCGAGTGTTTCCGGCATTTGCTGTTTCAGTGGAGTTGAACTGTTTAAAGCACAAAACCTTCATTATTTTACCTCCGGATAATAAACGGGTCGTCATTTGCAATGTTCCCTCGAATTTTTTCATTGGGCTGCGCGGCCCATTCAAAATTCCGCGGTTTTCCCCTTTAAAAGCCGGTGAGCTGCCGCACGGGACTTCCAGAGTGTTGTGAGGCCGCGCAGCTTAAAGTCATCGACCTGAAACATTAACTCTGTTTCTCTTTCTTCACAGGTGCTGCTCTGACCTGCTGAGTATCTCCAGCATTTTCTGTTTTTATTTCAGATTTCCAGCATCTGCAGTATTTTCTTTTTGTGTTAAAGGGAACATTGGTCGTTTGTATTGGAAGCGTTGGAGCAATTCCCTTCGGAAGAATCATAAAACCAGCTAACATGTCCCCGACACTCCTGCGATGTCAAGTGACTCCGAGTGCAAATTGGACACTGGGCCATTGCAAAAATCTCCTGTGCAGTGACTGACTGACGGGAACCGGGGTATATATGACAGACTGAACTCTCACCATCCCAAAGATTCACCTTAATTCCACAATAGTGGAAAATCTAGCCCATTTTTTGCGTCAAGATTTGTACTAGAAATGGTGAAAAATCTTACCTATTCCATATTCAGTTTAATATATATATATTTTTTTTTTACAATGTTGTTTTACAAAACTAATCTGCGGACACAATATTTTAGTGAGCTATGGAACAGGCTCCCTAGAGAGACAGTGGAAGCAGTTGATATTGATTCATTCAAATGCAAATTAAATTTAAGTAATGTGAGACATGAGGTGTGGGGAGTGCAGTGAGCTCGGGAGGAACAGGTGACTTTGGACCTCTGGTGCCCAAAGCTCTCCACCACTGGGGGTTTTCCTCGCCTCATGTCTGGGTCTGTTGTGGACTCATTGATAGAGATTGATCGCTGTGATTAGCCAACAACCCCATTATCACATCATGTGAGTACTAGGATGGTAGAAGATGGACCTTGGCCTTTTTTCCATCTAGCAATTCCTATTTTCCTTTGGGTTCCTATCAGTATACGGCAGCTACCAGACATGCATTGCACGTTTCTGGGAGTGAGAAGTTTTAAAGAAGTGATGCGTGTAACAGGAGAGATTCCTTCCCTTAGGAATCCTGCTCGTCCTATCAACGTCATACTCACCTGGAGAAAAACCTTTGGACTGCTACAAACTGGATTTCACTGGAACAAGACCTTTAGAAAAGGGTTGTGGTGGTAAGTAACCTACGATGCATCTGTTTTTGGTTTAAATAAGATTGAGTGTTTAAGCTATTCGAAAGCATGGGAAGATCAAGGGTTGGGTCAGCTAGCAAATGAGCTCAGTGAGTTCTGCCCTTTTCTTCCCATTTCTTTGATTGGAAAAATTCATGTAGGGTGATCGTACCCCCCGAGGTCAATAATGTGGCTTTGGCAGAGAGTTTTAGGGTTACCTCATTTGCCTCTTTGTGGACACATGTTAGATTGCGAGTGACCAATTAATTTGATATATTGACTGTTAAAACACTTGAAAATGTCAGTCTGCATTATGTTAACACGGCAGTTCAGAAAGCGTGCAGTTTACTTGTGTCAAAGTTTATGTTCTTTTTACTGCTTCGTTACTAAATAATTTCAAAGCTAAACCATTGCACAAATAATTGGGGCGTCCTGTGAGTGCTGAACAGTTTCACCATCTTGTGAAATGTTTTCAGTAGGAAAGTGAGGTATGCAAGAACAATTGTGGGGTTTTTTTTGCGTTCATCAAGTTGAGGGATGTTGGTGCTGGGGAGTGAAACCGTTCCCATTTCAGGCACTCAGTGTCAACAGCAACATCTTGTATTCATACAGCGCTTTTAACGTCGTAAAACGGCCCAAGGCGCTTCACAGGAGCGATTATCAAACAAAATTTGACACCGAGCCACATAAGGGGATATTAGGACAGGTGACCAAATGCTCGTTAAAGAGGTCGGTTTTAAGGGGCGTCTTAAAGGAGGAAAGAAAGGCGGAGAGGTTTAGGGAGGGAATTCCAGAGCTTTTAGGGCCCTGGCAGCTGAAGGCACAGGCCGCCAATGGTGGAGCGATGAAAATCGGAGATGCGCAAGAGGCCAGAATTGGAGGAGTGCAGAGATCTCGGAGGGTTGTAGGACTGGAGGAGGTTACAGAGATAGGGAGGGGCAGGGCCATGGAGGGATTTGAAAAGAAGGATGAGTACTCCCAGATGAGGTATAGCACAGTTAGATGCAGAGTAAAACTCCCTCTGGCTCAACATGTCCCAGCTCTCCTACACCAATGTGGCATTTCTTTCGATTTCCCACATCATCCATTCATTCTGAATGAGATTGCCGATTAGTGCCTAATCATAGAATGATACAGCACAGAAGGAGGCCATTCGGCCCATTGTGCCTGTGCTGGCTTTTTGAAAGAGCTATCCAATTAATCCCACTCAACCTGCTCTCGCCCAACAGCCCAACAAATTTTTCCCCTTGAAGTATTTATCCAATTTCCTTTTGAAAGTTACTATGGAATCTGCTTCCACCACCCTTTCAGGCAGCGCGTTCCAGATCACAACAACTCGCTGTGTTTAAAAAAAATTCTCCTGATCTCCCCTCACCCCGGCTTTTCTGCCAATTATTTTAATTTAGTGACAGTTATTTTGCCGTAAGCCCATGCCCATTAGGAATCGGATTGAGACTGCTCCAAACTCGTTTCACATAACCGGACCCAGAGGGGTTTCATCCCATCAGTCTCTGGATTTGAACCCAGGTGCCAGAGGTGAAAGGCCAGGGACTAACCCATAACCACCATTGTTCCCCCCCTCTGCGTACAAACATTTAATGAAATCGGTTAAATTGGGGGCATTGACCATCTACAAAGATGAATTATTTGGACATTGAATTTTGTGTTTCTGCAAATTGCTGATCTGGGCCAAGCTTGCAATGCATTAACTGTCGTGAACTGCAGGAGCTCGACAGAAACTTATGCTGCCTCCTGGGTCCCACTACAACATTTAATAATGGTGGATGTCATTTAATGTTGTCACCACCCCATTTTGTTCTTTGCTGTAGTTATTGATTGCTTTATTTCAGCCTTGATAGTCGATGGAATAGAATTCTTGCAAAATGAGTTCTATATGCAGATATTTATGTACTTTGGTTAACCATTTACTAAATATCTCATCAATAAATATTCTTTACATCCTTTTATTATTTTTTTTAAATGGTGAGCATCAATTAATTTGTTGGTGTTTAGAGGGATTTAGGTGTCCTCGTACAGGAAACACAAAGTTAGCATGCAGGTACAGCAAGCAATTAGGAAGGCAAATGGCACATTGGCCTTTATTGCAAGGAGGTTGGAGTACAAGAGTAAGGAAGTCTTATTACAATTGTATCGGGCTTTGGTGAGACCACACCAGGAGTACTGTGCACAGTTTTGGTTTCCTATCTGAGAAAGGACATACATGCCTCAGAGGCGGTGTAACGAAGGTTCACTAGATTGATTCCTGGGATGGGAGGGGTGTCCTGGGATGAGAGGACTGTTCTATGATGAGAGATTGTGTAGAATGGGCCTCTACTCTCTGGAGTTTAGAAGAATGAGAGGTGATCTCATTGAAACATACAAGATTCTGAGGGGGATTGACAGGGTAGATGCTGAGAGGTTGTTTCCCCTGGGCTGGGGAGTCTAGAACTAAGGGGCATAGTCTTGGGATAAGGGGTTGGCCATTTAAGACTGAGATGAGGAGGAATTTCTTCACTCAGAGGGTGGTGAATCTTTGGAATTCTGTACCCCAGAGGTCTGTGGATGCTCAGTCGTTGAGTATATTCAAAGCTGAGATAGAAAGATTTTTGGACTCTAGGGGAATCAAGGGATATGGGGATCGGGCGAGAAAGTGGAGTTGAGGTCGAAGATCAGCCATGATCCTATTGAATGGCGGAGCAGGCTCGAGGGGCCCTTTGACCTGTTCCTATTTCTTATGTTGACAGTAGATTCAGTTTTTCTACATTGTCTCTGTTTGGACACCGACTTTAATTTAATTGCAATGTGAACTTAAAACTAATTGTAGACAAAATTAAAATGTCTGTGTTTTTATTTTGTCAGGAATTTGTACTCAATTAACTGAATGAAGGAGAAGCCAGTGTCAGCAGATACAAGTTATATCAACACTGAATGCGTGACTATTACCATGATCAGGTATATTACAGAGTACCGGTGATGTTATACATCAAATATTTTTACAATTGCATTCTACTGCTAAAAGTAACTTCTGATTTGTTTAGGGCTTATTTTTGACACACACCTAGATTGAGGTAAATCACAATCTTTTGTGTGTACTTTAGGCTTGTAAATATTGTTTTAGAAATTGTGACAGTAAAATAGACAAAATATTCAGTCCTCTGTGAATGTTTTGTGTTCGGGGTGACTCGCGGGCACTTTCTTTCCCTAATGAAGGTGTTCATTTCTTGCTGAGGGCCAGCAGTTCCCCAGCACCTCACCCCAAGTGGCTATTCATAATGCCCGTACTCTGTATCAGCGGGCGATTTAATTGCGAAAGACGTCACATTCGAGCCTGACTGACGTTCACATTCGTGCATTTTCTAGCACAGGTCACTAATTATCGACACTAAGGAAACTTGTAAAAGAAAAGAGAGACTAGTTGCATTTACATAGCGCCTTTCACAACCTTAGGACGTCCCAAAGTGCTTTACAGCCAATGAAGTACTTTTGAAGTGTAGTCACTGTTGTAATGTGGGAAACATGAGGTTAAGTGAACGAAATTGTTTTTGTTATGATTTAATTTGTTTTTAAACTTTTATTACCTTGTCTACTTGCCAGTGAGAGACGTGAAGGTTCGATTCTTTGCTGTAATCTCTAATTGGGTAATTCATCACAGATTAACATTGCAAATAACCAAGCCTGCAGCAATGAAATAGAAATCATAGAAAGTTTACAGCATGGAAGGAGGCCATTTCGGCCCATCGTGTCCGCGCCGGCCAACAAAGAGCCATCCAGCCTAATCCCACTTCCCAGCTCTTGGTCCGTAGCCCTGCAGGTTAGAGCATCCCAAGTGCATATCCAAGTACTTTTTAAATGTGGTTAGGGTTCCTGCCTCTACCACCCTTTCAGGCAGTGAGTTCCAGACCCCCACCACCCTCTGGGTGAAGAAGTTTCCCCTCAAATCCCCTCTAAACCTTCCCCCAATTGCTTTAAATCTGTGCCCCTGGTTTTTGACCCCTCTGCTAAGGGAAATAATTCCTTCCTATCCACTCTATCTAGGCCCCTCAATGGACTTCTCCATCCCTGTCGCACAGAAATGTGCTTTCGATCAACCAATTTTCAAGCAGCGTCGGTGGCAGCCTTGGTGAAACCCACAGCCCAAGCCCTCCTCACCTGGCAAGAGGCATCTGTAAACCCAATCCAACATTGTTTTTTAAATGCTTGTAGCCAGACAAGAACTCTTATACAAAAGCAAAATACTGCGGATGCTGGAAATCTGAAATAAAAACAGAAAATGCTGGAAATACTCAGCAGGTCAAGCAGCATCTGTGGAGAGAGGAGAGATAACGTTTCAGGTCGATGACGAAGGGTCATCGACCTGAAACGTTAACTCTGTTTCTCTCTCTGCAGATGTTGCCAGACCTGCTGAGTATTTCCAGCATTTTCTGTTTTTATTTCAGAAGAACTCTTTGCTCTTCTGACAAGGGCCATGAGATCTTCAATGTCCACCTCAACCAACAAAACCAGACAGGGTCTTAATTCTATGCCAAGGACGGCACCTCCCAACAATGCAGCACTCCCTCGGTACCACACGTATGCTTGGAGAGGTCAGTGGTACTTAACAGAGTCTGCATTTTGTGCGTCAAGACTCGATTGAGTTGTTATGATGCTGAGTATCAAAGATGATACTGAATTGATGAGAAGAAAATTGAAAGCGTGGTTTTCAAAGAGAACAGGTTCATCCATCAAGATCATATATTCACATTTACAACCACTGCATTAACAAATCTGTTTGTGAGACCAGGATTCATTTCCTAGCCCATCTCCCTGGGATGATTATAATAAATTTCCCACCAATACTGTATATTCTTGTATTTATAGCAATATATTTCAATCTTTTCTGTACAGCTCAATGTAATCGTACCAGAGCTATCCCATGCACGTATAAGTGAAGACTTTGTTGGATTTTATGGGAAGAGAAGTTTTCTCTTACTGATGCACACCGTTTGCTCACAGGTTCTGTGTGAGACAGTACCGTATTAATGCATTTCACAGAATCACAGAATCCCCACAGTGCAGATAGAGGCCATTTCGGCCCATCGAGCCTGCACCGACACATATCCCACCCTATCCCCGTAACCCCACGTATTTAATCCCCCTAACACTAAGGGTCAATTTATCATAGCCAAATCAACCTAACCCGCACATCTTTGGACTGTGAGAAGAAACCGGAGCACCCGGAGGAAACCCACGCAGACACGGGGAGAATGTGCAAACTCCACACAGACAGTCACCCGAGGCCGGATTCGAACCCGGGTCCCTGGCGCTGTGAGGCAACAGTGCTAACCACTATGCCACCGTGTTGCCCATTTGTCCGACACACATTCATCCGCTGCTGAAACCCTCACCAATGCCTTTGTTACCTCTAGACTTGACTATTCCAACACACTCCTGGCTGGCCTCCCACATTCTACCCTATGTAAACTTGAGGTGATCCAAAACTCGGCTGTCCGTGTCCTAACTCGCACCAAGTCCTGTTCACCCATCACCCCAGTGCTCGCTGACCTACATTGGCTCCTGGTTAAGCAATGCCTCGATTTCAAAATTCTCATCCTTGTTTTCAAATCCCTCCATGGCCTCGCCCCCTCCCTATCTCTGTAATCTCCTTCAGCCCCACAATCCCCCGAGATATCTGCGCTCCTCTAATTCTGCCCTCTTGAGCATCCCTGATTATAATCGCTCAACCTTTGGTGGCCGTGCCTTCTGTTGCCTAGGCCCCTAAGCTCTGGAATTCCCTGCCTAAACCTCTCCACCTCACTAACTCTCTTTCCTCCTTTAAGACGCTCCTTAAAACCTACCTCTTTGACCAAGATTTTGGTCACCTGCCCTAATTTATCTTTATGTGGATCGGTGTCAAATTTTTTGTCTTAAAATACTCCTGTGCAGTGGCTTGGGACGTTTTACTACGTTAAAGGCGCTATATAAATACAAGTTGTTGTTATAATATATAATTGCATTAACATTTTATTATTTTAGCTTTTCTGTAATAAATTAACAACTTGCATTTGAATGGCACCTTTAACGGAGAAAAAAAAACCCTAAGGCGCTTCACAGGAAATAATGAACACCGAGTCAAAGGAGGAGATGTTAGGAGGGCGACCAAAGGTTTGGTCGGCGAGGTGGGCTTTAAGGGAGGGTCTTAACAAAGGGCAGGGAGGTAGAGAGATGGAGGGGTTTAGGGAGGAAATTCCAGAGCCTAGGATCTAGGCAGCTGATTGCAAAGGAGACTTTCTTTTAATCTTGAAATTGGGCTCTGTGATAATACCATCCTTAATATGAAATATTGTTAATCCTGCTGAGAATTCAGTTCTAAAGTAGCTCCAATGAATTGATCCACGCAACAACAACTTGCATTTATATAGCGCCTTGAACTTAGTAAAACGTCCAAAGGTGCTTCACAGGAGCGATATTAGACAAAATTTGACACGAGATATTAGGACAGGTGTCAGAGGTGGCTTTTAAGGAGCGTCTTAAAGGAGGAGAGAGAGGCGGCGAGGTTTAGGGAGGGAATTCCAGAGCCTACGGCCTCGGCAGCTGAAGGCACGGCCGCCAATGGTGGGGCAACAGAAATCTGGGATGCCCAAGAGGCCAGAATTAGAGGAGCGCAGAGATCTTGGCGGGTTGTAAGGCTGGCGGAGATTAGAGAGATAGGGAGGGGCAAAGCCATGGAGGGACTTGAACACAAAGATGAGAATTTTAAAATCGAGGCATTGCTGGACCGGGAGCCAATATAGGTCAGCGAGCACAGGGGTGATGGATGAAACAGGACTTGGTGCAAGTTAGGATAGAGGCAGCAACTTTGCAGAAGGTGCAAGGTGAGAGGCCGGCCAGGAGTGCATTGGAATAGTCAAGTCCAGAGGTAACAAAGGCATGGATTAGGGTTTCAACAGCAGATGAGCTGAGGTGGGGGGGAGTCGAGCAATGTTACGGAGGTGGAAATTGGTCTTAGTGATGGCACGGATATGTGATCAGAAGCTCATTTCGGGGATCAAATATGACACCAAGGTTGTGGAAAGTCTGGTTCAGCCTCAGACAGATGTTAGGGAGAGGGATGGAGTTGGTGGCTAGGGAACGGAGTTTGTGGCAGGGCCCAAAGACAATGGCTTCAGTCTTCCCAATATTTAGCTGGAGGAAATTTCTGCTCATCCAGAACTGGATGTCGGGCAAGCAGTCTGACAATTTAGAGACCGTGGAGGGGTCGAGAGAGGTGGTGGTGAGGTAGAGCTGGGTGTCGTCAGCGTACATATGGAAACGGACGCTGTGTTTTCAGATGATGTCGCCAAGGGGCAGCGTGTAGATGAGAAATAGGAGGGGGCCAAGGATCGATCCTTGGGGAACACCAGAGGTAACGATGCGGGAGCGGGAAGTGAAGCCATTGCAGGTGATTCTCTGGCTCCGATTGGAACCAGGTGAGTGCAGTCCCACCCAGCTGGACAACGGTGGAGAGGCGTTGGAGGAGGATGGAGTGGTCAACCGTGTCAAAGGCTGCAGACAAGTCAAGAAGGACGAGGAGGGATCGTTTACCTTTGTCACAGTCACAAAGGATGTTATTTGTGACTTGATGAGAGCCGTTTCGATACTGTGGCAGGGGCGGAAACCTGATTGGAGGGATTCAAACATGGAGTTCCGGACAAGATGGGCACGGATTTGGGAGGCGACAACACGTTCAAGGACTTTGGAGAGGAAAGGGAGGTTGGAGATGGGGCGGTAGTTTGCAAGGACGGAAGGGTCAAGGGTTGGTTTTTTTTAGGAGAGGGGTGATGATGGCAGATTTGAAGGAGAGGGGGACAGTCCCTGAGGGGAGAGAGTCGTTTAAAATATCAGCTAACGTGGGGGCCAGGAAGGGAAGTTAGGTGGTCAGCAGTTTAGTGGGAATAGGGTCGATGGAGCAGGAGGTGGGTCTCATATGGACAAGATGAGCTTGGAGAGGGCATGAGGCGAGATAGGAGAAACTGGAGAAAGATGTGAGTTCAGGGCTGGGGCAGGGGGGAACCTTAGAGGAAGTTTGGCCCCAGTGGGCAAGGGGAAGGGAGGGAAGCGGCAGAGGCAGCTGATCGGATGGTCTCAATTTTAGTGACAAAGAAGTCCATGTGCTCCTCGCACTTGTTGTTGGAGGTGAGGGTGGAGGAGACAGTTGCAGTAGAGAAACATAGAGGATAGGAGCAAGAGTAGGCCATTCGGCCCCTCGAGCCTGCTCCGCCATTTAATGAGATCATGGCTGATCATCCAAATTCAGTACCCTGTCCCTGCTTTCTCCCCATATCCCTTGATCCTTTTCGCCTTAAGAAATATATCGAACTCCTTCTTGAATATATTTAATGAATTGGCCTCAACTGCCTTCTGTGGTAGAGAATTCCACAGGTTCACCACTCTGGGTGAAGAAATTCCTCCTCATCTCAGTCCTAAATGGCTTACCCCTTATCCTTAGACTGTGACCCCTGGTTCTGGACTCCCCCGCCATCGGGAACATCCTTCCTGCATCTAGTCTGTCTAGTCCTGTTAGAATTTTATAAGTTTCAATGAGATCCCCTCTCATTCTTCTAAACTCTAGCGAATACAAGTCCAATCGACCCAATCTCTCTTCATACGTCATTCCTGCCATCCCAGGTATCAGTCTGGTGAATCTTCGCTGCACTCCCTCCATGGCAGGAACATCCTTCCTCAGATAAGGCGACCAAAACTGCGCACAATACTCGAGGTGTGGTCTCACCAAGGCCCTGTACAACTGCAGCAAGACATCCTTGTTCCTGTACTCGAATCCTCTCGCTATGAAGCCGGGGTTTATCTTTGCACTCCAGGATGATTCTGGAATAGTGAGCAGTTTTGACGGATGAGAGCAGGACCCACTAATGCTTTATGTGGTCCAGCCAGATCCGGTGGTGAATGGCTAAACCAATTGTCCGCCATATACGTTCACGTCTGCATCCCATTGGACTTAAGGGAGCGAAGATGAGGACCATACTAGGGGAACGACCAGGGTGAGAGAGAGCAATGGTTTTAATGGGGACTAGGGTGAGGTGAGGATGTGGTTGAGCAGATCGGTAGCCCTGCTTAGGTTTCCACCAGCTGTGGGAGACCATGCGTCAAAGACCTGACTTAAACACTACATGAAAGCAGCTTTACAGTGTAAAGATTTGCAGGCACAAATCCAATCTTAACACATCCCAGGGGACAGTGTCTTGGGGCACATCCCCTGTGCCATTTTAATCTTAAAGCTGCTTTTGAAATGTGTTAGGCTAACCCAGGTGATGAGGGGTTATGGTCAAAGTAAGACATTACATTTTATTACACCTGATGCCAGTGAAGCCTTTTCAGTTTATATTTGACTGATTTACAGCCCAAGTTGGCATGTGTGACAACCAATGTACTTGCCAAATTATTGCAACAGCACAGAAAATGCTCCTTGAATAATGCATGGCTTAGAGGAGCCAGGAGACGCACAATGAAATATTAGCAGTTGTGTGAGATTGATTGACTTGACTCATGCCCAGCAGCTAATATAAAACCAGCAGAAGATTGAACAGCTCTGATTGTGGAGCAGACTTGATGGTTTTCAACACACTGTTTGCCACACGCATGGTATTCTAACACTCTGGATCTCACCATTCAACGAGGAACCATTTTTATTTGGTGCTTGCTAAATCCTTCCGTTTGGCCGGTCGGTGGATTTACCACTAAATAATTTGTCTGCCCGAAGTTGTACGCTGGAAAATGTTTTTTTTTTAATTTGTTCCTGGGATGTGGGCGTCGCTGGCAAGGCCCAGCATTTATTGCCCATCCCTAGTTGCCCTTGAGAAGGTGGTGGTGAGCCACCGCCTTGAACCACTGCAGTCCGTGTGGTGCAGGTACTCCCACAGCGCTGTTAGGGAGGGAGTTCCAGGATTTTGACCCAGCGACGATGAAGGATCGGCCGATATATTTCCAAGTCAGGACGGTGTGTGACTTGGAGGGGAACTCGGAGGTGGTGGTGCGCCCAATGCGCCTGCTGCCCTTGTCCTTCTAGGTGGAAGAGGTCGCGGGTTTGGGAGGTGCGCAGCGGTTAGTTACAACTGAGTGTCTTGCTAGGCCATGTCAGAGAGGCAGTTAAGAGTCAACCACATTGCTGTGGGTCTGGAGTCGCATATAGGCCAGACCGGGTAGGGACGGCAGATTTCCTTCCCTAAAGGACATAAGTGAACCAGATGGGTTTTTACGACAATCCGGTAGTTTCATGGTCACCATTACTGATACTAGCTTCTTACTCCAGATTTATTTAATTAACTGAATTTAAATTCCCCAGCTGCCGTGGTGGGATTTGAACTCACGTCTCTGGGTCATTAGTCCAGGCCTCTGGATTACTAGCCCAGTGACATGAGCACTACGCTACCATTCCCGTTTCAGAGGTGCGAGGCTGGGTGACTGCTGCAAGGGCTGCTCAGAGGTGGAAAGGTCATTCTGTCTGTCACCTCACAGCAGAGTCAGACTAGTGGGCGGAAATCACCTCCCAACCTGTTCAGTCACGGGGAGGGAACCCCAGAACTGTAGGTCATGTGTCCCCAGCCACTAATCACCTTGTTGAGCGTACGACCTTTACAAAGTCCGTAACTGATTACAGCTGTTGTAAATGAATAATAGAACTCTTAAATAAACTGACGACCGATCAACCCACTCGCAGTTAATCTGTCCGGGTTGGTACATGTCTGTGTCGCAATCTATATGCGTGATACCATTTCGCTCCACCTAGAGGGCAGGCACAGGAGAGGATGGTGGGGAGGGGAGTAAGATGGAGACCCAGTGAGCCTACGAGGCTCTTTTTACGTCTCCTTTAGCCAGTTGCAGAGCTACACTAACTGAGATCTGAGAGTGGCAAGAGCTACATTGCACCAAACATCAAGGCTGAGATCGATAGATTTTTGGACTCTGGGGGAATCAAGGGATAAGGCGATCGAACGGGAAAGTGGAGTTGAGGTCGAAGATCAGCCATGATCTTATAGAATGGCGAAGCGGGCTCGAGGGGCCGAATGGCCGACTCCTGCTCCTATTTCTTATGTTCTTAAACAGCTGGAGAATTTATTGTTAAACAGCCTCATCTGACATAAATACAGAAAACACTGGAAACACTCAGCGGGCCAGGCAGCATCTGTGGAGAGAGAAACAGAGTCAACGTTTCAGGTTGATGACCTTTTGTCAGAACTTCTCAGTCAGACCTGCTGAGTATTTCCAGCATCCGCAGTATTTTGCTTTTGTATTTGTTGTAGCCTCATCTGATGTCTGGGTCACCAGGATGTAAACTTGAGATGTGCAAACTTTAATCTTCATGAGCTCTCTGTTGATTTCATAAGGTTTCTATTGACTTTCTGGCTCTTTCTGAATATCTTGCACATTGCTCGTTGTGTGTTAACTACTTTATCTTAAATCAGAAGTTGAAGTGTGATGTCATGTTTAAGCAAACATCAGGCTTGTAATAAACATGTCTTCCAAATCTAAAACGTGTTCTCTTCCTTTTGTCAACTTTCACCTCTGAGTCAGAAGGTCGCGGGTTCAAGTCCCACTCCAGAGACTGGAGCACAAAAATCGAGGCTGACACTCCAGTGCAGTACTGAGGGAGCGCTGCACTGTCGGAGGTGCCGTCTTTCGGATGAGACGTTAAACCGAGGCCCCATCTGCCCCCTCAAGTGGACGTAAAAGATCCCGCGGCACTATTTGAAAAAGAACAAGGAGTTCTCCCCGGTTTCCTGGGGCCAATATTTATCCCTCAGCCAACATCACTAAAACAGATTATCTGGTCATTATCACAATGCTGTTTGTGGGAGCCTTGCTGTGCGCAAAGTGGCTGCCGTGTTTCCTACATTACAACAGTGACAACACTTCAAAAAGTATTTCATTGGCTGTAAAGTGCTTTGGGACGTCCTGAGGTCATGAAAGTAGCTATAGAAATGCAAGTCTTTTCTTTTCGCCCTTCCTGACAGGACTTATATTCTGGGGTTTGGTTCCATGGGTGCAGCAGCCCCGGGACTACATCCAACTTTTTTTTAATATTAGTTTGTGGGATGTGGGCGTCGCTGACAAGGCAGACATTTATTGCCCATATCTTATTGCCCTCGAGAAGGTGGTGGTGAGCCGCCGCCTTGAACCGCTGCAGTCCCTGTGGTGAAGGTGCTCCCACAGTGCTGTTAGGGAGGAAGTTCCAGGATTTTGACCCAGCAACGATGAAGGAATGGCCAATATAGTTCTAAGTCAGGATGATGTGTGACTTGGAGGGAAACTTGGAGGTGGTGGTGTTCCCATGCGCCTGCTGCCCTTGCGGGTTTGGGAGGTGCTGCTGAAGAAGCCTTGGTGAGTTGCTGCAGTGTATCTTGTAGATGGTACACACTGCAGCCACGGTACGCCGGTGGTGGAGGGAGTGAATGTTTAAGGTGGTGGATGGGGTGCCAATCAAGCGGGCTGCTTTGTCCTGGATGGTGTCGAGCTTCTTGAGTGTTGTTGGAGCTGCACTCATCCAGGCAACCGGAGAGTATTCCATCACACTCCTTACTTGTGCCTTGTAGATGGTGGAAAGGCTTTGGGGAGTCAGGAGGTGAGACACTCGCCGCAGAATACACAGCCTCTGACCTGCTCTTGTGGCCACAGTATTTATGTGGCTGGTCCAGTTAAGTTTCTGGTCAATGGTGACCCCCAGGATGTTGAAGGTGGGGGATTAGGCAATGGTAATGCCATTGAATGTCAAGGGGAGGTGGTTAGACTCTCGTTTGTTGGAGATAGTCATTGCCTGGCACTTCTGTGGCGCGAATGTTACCTGCCACTTATCAGCCCAAGCCTGAACTGAATGTTCTTTATGTGTGAGCGTCGACAGCGTCAGCAAGCTGTTGACCGTGGCGAGGGGGGGAGGGGGGGAGGGAGGGAGCGGAGGGGGGGAGGGAGCGGAGGGGGGCAGGGGAGAATGGAAGGGGGATAGGGGAGGGACGAGCAGAGGGGCGGGGGACTGGGAGGGTGAGGGGGGATAGGGGAGGGACGAGCAGAGGGGTGAGGGGGGATGAGAGGTGAGGGGGATAGGGGAGGGGCGGGGGACTGGGGGGGGGTGAGGGGGGAATGGAGCGGTCAGGTCGCACCCCCTTCGTGGATGTGAAGTTTGAATTGTGGAGCTACGAATTGAGGACGACATTGTTGGGTTCAGTCTGAATAAAGCTGGGAATGGGAGGGGTTGGCGGGGGCAGGGAGGGAATCGGTAACTCCGACACGCATGTTCCAGGGGAGGTGGACCAGGATCAAAGCAGCATCTCGCTGCTCTGGGACGCAGTATTAAGGCTCCAACACACCTCGTCATGTGACCTGCCATATCAAAACTTCACACAAGCCAGAGGAACGTAACTTTGGATTGAGTAACAGAGGGTCAGGGCTCATGGGAGCAGCATTTATTCTGATCAAACACAGACCTCCAGCCGTCTATCTCCGATTTGTTTAATTTAGGTTATCAGCCAGCAAGGCAGGTGCTCGAGGCTAACCCTTGACATTCTAATGACTTTGTTTTGCATTGTAAATCTGTATGACTGTTAAACTGCAACTGCCAGCGACATATAAAAGGAATTTGCATTTATATAGCACTTTATCGCGTCTCTCGGAAGCGTCTCAAAGAGCTTTGGCTGCAATGAATTTCTTTGAAGTGCAGTTGATGTGGCAGCCAATTCACACACAGCAAAATTCCCCCCTCACCTCAAAAATATACTGCAAGCTCATGAATAACCAGATAACCTGTTTTTGGTGGTGTAGATCGAGTGAGGAATGTTAGCCCGGGCACCGGGGGAAACTCCCTGCTCCTCTTTGAATCGTGTCGTGGGATCTTTTATGTTCCCCTGAACAGGCAGACAGGGCCTCAGTGTAACGTCTCACCCAAAGGCAGTACTTGAGACAGTGTCGCACACCCTCAGTACTGCACTGGTGTCAGCCTGGATTTCAGGTCCTCTCCTCACTCAACATCCACACAAGCACACGTTCCAGTAAGGGGGCGGGGCGGGGGGGGGGCACTTAATGCATTGTGATCAGGAAAGAAAAGAAAGACTTACATTTCTATAGCGCCTTTCATAACCTCAGGACGTCCAAAAGCACTTTACAGCCAATGAAGTACTTTTTGAAGTGTGGTCATTGTTGTAATGTGGGAAACATGGCAGACAATTTGCGCACAGCAAGCTCCCACAAACAGCAATGTGATAAATGACCAGATCATCTGTTTTAGTGATGTTGATTGAGCGATAAATATTGGCCCCAGGACACTGGGGAGAACTCCGAAGAAGAGCAAGACCCTTGCCTGTATTTCCCCCCCTCCTCTTCCCGCCCCGCCCCCCCCTCAGTTAGCTCCAGCTATGATCAGGTAACTCGAAGTTTCTTTCAAAGAAGTCTTTTGCATCCAGGAGTACATCGAACTACAGGTTCCCTCAAAACCAGGTGTCTCCTGTCAACCAGTCACACAGTAGCACTGATGGCGGATGCGTGAAGTCTGCAGAACTGGCCCTTCCATCGACTCAACACAACACAGCCGCACGATGCTGGGCGGTAGTCCTAACTGTTCAATGGCTGAGGTGATCTTCAGTCTTCCATCTCCTCGGCAATCTTACCCGCCTTGGAAACCCAAGCTTGGCATCAAACAACCATTGCCACTTGATCTCTCGCGTCTTCTCTCCTACTCTTTCCAGCCTTGGTGATGCCCCAAGGCTCATTAGTGGAGGACGTATCTTTTGTCTAATCCAAGTCAATGGGCAGTCAAATCTAGCTTATTGTTCTGACGAAAGGTCTTTGACCTGAAACATTAACTCTGTTTCTCTCTCCACGGATGCTGCCTGACCTGCTGAGTTTTTCCAGCGTTTTCTGTTGTTATTTCTAGCTTATTGTTCCTTTGCTTGAGTTCCTCAATAATAAAGTACTCGGTCTTCGCACATTACAGATATAAAGACTCAAGTTTCTTACCTCTATGAGGATTGTGCTGTGTCTGGTAACAGGATGGTGCTTTCAGATGGTTCCACTTCAGTAAGTCAGGTGAGAGCAAGTTCTGGTCAAAAACACGTTTGATGCATGTACTCAATTTTTCTTCATTTTTCCTCCGTACCACTTAATTCCTGTGAAGAACAAGCTGTTTCCTTCCAAACATATTTTTCTTTGCTTTTTTTCCTGGCTGCAGTGTATCCCGGAGAGTTAATGGAACTCTATTGTTCTGCAGTCATTATTTTTCTCCTTTCAAGTTTTTTTTTTATTTCCCTTCTGTGGATTTTTGTGCTCTTCAAGATGGAGGACTGAACATTTAGGACCCTCGCCGCGTTCTACATTAGCACCGCGACGCTAAAGCTCAGGTAAAACCTGGGCCAGTTGTGGGCGGAAATCCTTGTCCTTATTTACAAGTCCCTCCACAGCCTGTCTGAGGCTGAACCAGACCCTTCGCGACCTTGGTGTCCTATTTGACCCTGACATGAGCTTCCGACCACATATAAGCTCCATCACCAAGACCGCCTATTTCCACCTCCATAACATCGCCCGTCTCTGCCCCTGTCTCAGCCCATCTGCTGCTGAAACCCTCATCCATGCCTTTGTTACCTCCAGACTCGACTATTCCAACGCTCTCCTGGCCAGCCTCCCATCTTCCACCCTCCATAAACTTGAGCTCATCCAGAGCTCTGCTGCCCCGTGTCCTAACTCACACCAAGTCCCGTTCACCCATCACCCCTGTGCTCGCTGGCCACCAATGCCTCGATTTTAAAATTCTCATCCTTGTTTTCAAATCCCTCCATGGCCTTGCCTCTCCTTATCTCTGTCATCTCCTTCAGGTCCACAATACTCCGAGATCTCTGCGCTCCTCCAATTCTGGCTTCTTGCACATCCCCGATTTTAATTGCTACACCATTGGCGGCCGTGCCTTCAGCTGCCTGGGCCCTGAGCTCTGGAATTTCCTCCCTAAACTTCTCAGCATATTTCTCCTCCTTTAAGACGCTCCTTAAAGCCCACCTTTTTGACCAAGCTTTTAGTCATCTGTCCTAATATCGCTTTGTGTCTCGGTGTCAAATTTTGTTTGATAATCGCTCCTGTGAAGTGCCTGGGGACGTTTTACTCTGTTAAAGGTGCTATATAAATGCAAGTTGTTGTTACTGCATCTTTTTCTATCATCAAAGGTCTACCCCTTTGGTCACACCTTTGGTTGCCTCCACAACCCTCCTCCAAATCACTCCTTGGTGTTTGTGAAGTGCCTCGGCAAGTTTTGCCACATTAACAGTGTTCTATAATGATATGTTGATGTTGTTATAAAGTTCCCTCTGGTACCCAACAATGAATTTTAACTGGACGCTGAGATGAACACTTCATACTGCACCAGTCTTGACCCTTGAGGCACTCCCTCCTTGTGGCCTAGGTTGAATCAGGTTCCCAAATTAAAAGTAACTTGTGTTTTAATATAGCACTTGATCACGTTTTTTGAAGTGTCCCAATGTGCTTTGCAGTGAATTCCTGTTTGAAGTGTTGTTAGGGAGGCGAGCGTAACTGCCATGATGTAGCTGGTGGTGCCCCACATACTGCAGTGTGTTGACTGAGCACTTCATCTGTTTCTTGTTTGGTGTTGGTGGTTGAGGCCAAGATTCCTCTACTGAGAGGACGCTCCCGTCCACCTTTGCTGGAATTTAACCCAGCTTCCAGATGTGCAAAGATCTAACCCATTGTGCCAATTTGGTGGGTCATTAAATGGACGTTGGACCTTTGAGTTGTCAGTGTGACCAGCTGTTCCAGGCACAGACGGGGACGCACTTTGGCCTTCTGAGCCAAGCCCAATTTGTGTTTCTGAAATGAAGCTCAGGTATTAAACCCCTCTGTTTTCCCGTCATTCTGCCCAAGCCAAGTATCCCTCTGAGCTGCAATAACCTGTTCCCAGGTCTTAGCCGCTGTGAGCCAGCATTTAGGAGCCTTGCGTGAGAGCAGCCAGAGAAACTCTTTCTTCTTTTCTATCCTCACAGCTTGAGGGCTGTTAGTGTCTTGGAGTAGACATGGACTGCTTGGATGTGGGAAAGAGAAAGATGCTTTCAATTTTATTTTGTAACTGATCTTGGCTCCAGTTTTGGTGTGGAGAGCCAAGGACTCTGCAATCCAGCCTGGAAAATGCACGTCTTCCCCGAATCTTAATACCGGCTATGTCACTGAATCATTAACAGGTTGTTTATTCTGCAAACGAGTCCTCTCTTTGGCAGCTGTTAATCAGTCAACTGCAGGTCCTTGTGGAGTCTTTGTTGCTTTTGCCTGGTCCAACTGCTGCTTTCACCCCTTCGACCCTTCCATCTGTGTCAGTGAATCTGCTGGTGTTATTCTAGCTGCCACAGAAGGTCTCGTACCACATTTTCCCCCCCATTCCAGCAGATCTGGTACTGCATCATGCCTGTCATTCCGCGCGCTCTCTGAAAAATTCTACCCATCACAACTCGGGACTCGATCCATTTGAAGCACTCCCCAAGCCAAATGTTATCTCTGTGTGTGACCAACACCCACCCACGGGAACTGCTTTCAAATGAACTTGGATGATGAGGACCATCAGCTGCTGACTTCCTGCCCCAGCAACAGCTGCTCCTTTGCCAAACCTCTCTCTTGGAACTCCTGTGAAACTGCCTTTCTACCCACTCTTCGGTCCTCATTTCCTGCATTGCAACACTGACTACACTTCAGAAAGTACTTCATTGGTTGTAAAGCGCTTTGGGACGTCCTGAGGTCGTGAAAGGCGTTGTAGAAATGCAAGTTCGTTCGTTCTTTATTTCATGGTTCAGTTTATTGTTTTTCTAAAAGGCTGACCTTTCTGGTTCACTTTTCTCCTCCAACTCTAACCTTGATGATCTTATTAAAGAACTACACTCCACTGCTCCATTATGACCAACATCAAGGTTTCGTACCCCCAGGTCAGCCGCACCCTCCGCTCTCCCGGGTCCAATAAGACTCTTGGTCCTGTTGGTTTCTCTCCCATTAACCTCAAGACATGTGCCTCTGCTGCCCCTTCAGTCTCTGTTGCTCCCAGTTCCCACTCTTCCTTCACCTTGAAGATGGGCGCCTGAGAAAGACAAGCCCTCTTTCCCTTCCAAATGGCCTGTTCCCCTTACATCACTATTTTCTGTAGTTATGGAAGCCGCTGGTTGACTTAAACGATCACCTTGAAACATCTGGCCTAATCCATGGTTGCCGGGATGGTTTTCAGCATGTCCTGCCCCCCACTGGTGGCCTCAGTGCTCATGTTACGCACCTCTGGAACCCTGCAGTCGGGTATTTTGGTGAATTATCCATCATTGTCTGGTATAGCTCCAAAGCCTTTGCCAGTATCTGGCAGTGTCCACCTTCGAAACAAGCTACCCACACATGGCTGGCCTCCCACCAACACTGTGTTCTTGGATACCCAGTTTCCTTCCATTCTGTGCTGAAGTTGATGTCTCGCCTCTAACTCTCTTTCCATTAACTCAGGGTTCGCCCGGTGTTCTGTCCGCCCCCCCCCTCCCCACTCTCTACTGCTCTGTCATATGAATGCCCTCTTCTTTCATTATCCAACTAATCTATTCCTTTACTGATGATTGGACTTCCTTCAGACCACGACCTTCATTCTTTGCGCCGTGTGAGGTCTGAATCACGACAGCTTGACCTCTGCCACGGCCTCCGATGGGGCGATGAAAGGTTTGTTCCATGCTTTATCCCAATCAGTAGCTTAGCTGTACAGACCAGCGACGTCCCAGACTGGGCTCCTGCTCTGTGCTGCGCTCCAATTAGCCTCAGTGCAGGTCAGATTGCGGGGGGGGGGGGGGGAGTGGGCAGGGTCCGACTCCTGATTATTAATCAGCTACTCCGAGAACCACCTAAATGTAGAAACGGGGGGGGGGAAAGTCAGAGTGAGTTAACCCCAGGAAGATGGTGCTACACTTAATTAACAACTTGCATTTATATAGCGCCTTTAACGTAGTAAAACATCACAAGGCGCTTCACAGGAGCGATTATCAAACAAAATTTGACACCGAGCCTCATAAGGAGATATTAGGACAGGTGGTCAAAGAGGGAGGTTTTAAGGAGAGTCTTAAAGGAGGAAAGAGAGGTAGAGAGGTTTAGGGAGGGATTTCCAGAGCTCGGGGCCTCGGCAGCAGAAGGCACGGCCGCCAATGGTGGCGCGATGGAAATCGGGGGATGGTCAAGAGGCCAGAATTGGAGGAGCGCAGAGATCTCTGGGAGTTGCAGCAAATTACAGAGTGCCTTTGCCAGAAGGTTGGGAGTGAGTCATTATTTTGCCTTTTCTTCTTGGCAGGAAATTCATGGGCAGGGCAGAGAAAAAAAGATTAAAAAATGAAAGACGGGAGCGATGTTAATCATTCTTTTATGGCGATTTTATTTTTAACTTTGATAAACACAATGCTGGGTTGCCCAGTGACTATTTCCTGTCGGCCTACTTTATAACTTCTCAAAAGCTCCATCTTAATCTTATCCCACTCGCTGCAATTTGATAAAAGTTTCTGACTGATAAAATATTGACAAATGGGAAATGGTTATTTGGTGTCGTAGAATGTTGCAACACAGAAATCATCCTTTAGGCCCGTCCTAAGATCCTGTTCAAATGCTGCCCTTTAGGGTCCTGGGTGGTACAGTTCTCGACTGCCTCTCACTGCTGGATTGTAACTGAGCCCAGTGTGATTGGATGACAGTCTTCTGTCTGCTGGCTGTAAGGTCCGGTGTGAAATAGTTTCAATCCAGGGCCTAGTGGGCTTGGGTCAGCCCTAATTCAGCATTAATTGACAATGTCACTCAACAACAAGAAGTTGCATTCATATCAGAACTAGGAGCAGGAGTAAGCCCTTGAGCCTGCTCCGCCATTCAATAAGATCATGGCTGATCATCGACCTCAACTCCACTTTCCTGCCATATCCCTTGATCCCCCTAGAGTCCAAAAATCTATCGATCTCAGCCTTGAATATACTCAATGACTCAGCATCCACAGCCCTCTGGGGTAGAGAATTCCAAAGTTTCACCACCCTCTGAGTAAAGAAATTCTCCTCATCTCAGTCCTAAATGGCCGACCCCTTATCCTGAGACTGTGACCCCTAGTTCTAGACTCTCCAGCCAGGGGAAACAACCTCTCGGGGGCATATAGCACCTTCAACGTAGTAAATCATCCCAAGGCGCTTCACAGGACCGTTATCAAACAAAATTTGACACCGAGCCACATAAGGTGATATTAGGACAGGTGAAAGAGGTCGGTTTTAAGGAGCGTCTTAAAGGAGGAGAGAGAGGTAGAGAGGTTTAGGCAGGGAATTCCAGAGCTTCGGGCCCCGGCAGCTGAAGGCACGGCCGCCAATGGTGGAGCGATTAAAATTGGGAATGAACGTGAAGCCAGAATTGGAGGAGTGCAGAGAGGGGCGAGGCCATGGAGGGATTTGCAAACAAAAATGAGAATTAAAAAAACTCAGACTAAGGATGGCTGGTGTGGAAAATAGACAAGATGCAACACTGGTACATCAGAGACTGCTGTTCTTCGGGGGGTTGGAGTTTGGGCTGGAGGCACATTGATGGAGCAGAGTAGAGGAAGCTTTACTCTGCTTCTGGCTGTGTTCTACCTGACCTGGGAGAGCTCGATACTGACACTGGACGCCTGAAATGGAGATTGTCCCACCTCCACTCCCCATACTAACATCGTTCAGTTGATGAGAAGCAAGAAACTTAAACCAAAGATGCCCTTCCACCTCGGTAAGCAGCCTGATCCCTGTCTCCGCTCACATTGCGGCTTCAGTGAAGAACCAGAAGGCTGGTAGAATCTGTGGAACTGTTCCCCCCTCCCCCCACCCCTCCCCCTCCACACCCCCGAACCCCCACCTCAGCAGCAAGCGTCCAGGAGAGGAAATTGGGGGTGGAGAAAGAGTGCCGGAGCCGACTGGAAGGAGTTATCATCCAATTTTTCTTTTCCCCCTCTCCCTGTTGGGCGGCACTTGGCTCGGGCTGTGCCCAGATCGGTGATTCAGTGCACAGAGGTCTACAGCCACAGCTCCACTGAACAGCTCGTGGGTACAGACCCCTCGCACAGGGGGGGGAGTGTTTCCATGGGCACTGGCCAAGGTAATGGAGGGGCTGCCAAGTGGCCGTCTTCAGTTTTTGAGGCAAGGCTGTCGGTGCGAGCAGACTATTCAACCGTGTGGTGCATCACAACCAAG
This sequence comes from Squalus acanthias, assembly GCA_030390025.1. Classification (NCBI taxonomy): domain Eukaryota; kingdom Metazoa; phylum Chordata; class Chondrichthyes; order Squaliformes; family Squalidae; genus Squalus; species Squalus acanthias. The sequence goes on along the minus strand of CM059437.1, from coordinate 94,248,848 downwards.
CCACTTTCAGGCGGCTGTGAATCGCCGGGTCCGTCTTACTGCTGAAAAGCGTCGTTCATCTTTTGCCCCTCCTCCATTTTCCCTCCAGGTGTTTTTTTTTTTCTTAATGATCGCTCCCAAGTATCTTGTCCACCCGTTCATTCTTCACATAACAACTAAACCACTGAGTCCTGACGAGCTGTTCAACTCGGGTAGGCTTCAGGAGAGGATCAGTTCCAGTCTCAGCCTCTGCCCTCACATCAGCTCATTCATAACCTGCAGGAGTCACTGGGGAAGCGATCAGGAGCAGGGAGCCCGGATAAATGTGCTCCCTCCAAACCCAGGATCACTGAGCCCAGCAATACGCAGCATCCTCAACCTAAGATCAGCTAACTCGGTGGCGACTGGAGACTGACCTCCCCAGTCTCTATTTTTTACACGGTAGTGCATTAGAAAACTACAAAAACAACTGTCTTAAGGATCATTTACCCCATTGCACCAAATGTTTAGATTAAAAATTGACGGTAAACAAATTGTCCCTGATGATTTTGATTTTCTGATTGTCATTATTATAATTTTGGAGCACTGGGCACAGTTCTGGTCTCCATATTACAAAAAGGATATTGAAGCACTGGAGAAAATGCAGAAAAGATTTCCCAGGATGTTACCAGAATTGAGAGGGTGCAGCTGTCGGGAAAGATTGAACAGGCTGGAACTCTTTTCTCTGGAAAAGAGGAGACCTGATGGAGGTCTTTAAAATGATGAAGGGGTTCGACAGGGTGGATGTGGAGAAACTGTTTCCACTTGTGGGGGAGTCCAGAACAAGGGGGCATCAATATAAGATAGTCACTAACAGATCAAATAAAGAATTTCGGAGGAATTTCTTCGCACAGAGTGCGGTGAGAATGTGGAACTCGCTGCCGCATGGAGTGGCTGAAGCAGAGAGAATTGATGCATTTAAAGGGAGGCTTGAAGCACACTTGAGGGAGAGGGGATTAGAGGGACACGGGGAGCGGGCGGGCAGAGGTAATTGGGGTGGGAGGAGGCTCAAGCGGAGCATAAGCATCGGCAGAGAGCAGTTGGGCCGAATGGCCTGTTTCTGTGCTGCAGATTCTATGTAATTCTATACAAACAAATTCATGTGGAGTTTCAGCTCCCAGCAAATGACGACTTTTCACATCATATATTACCTGTGAGACTCTCTCGGTTTTCACAGAGACCCAGTTACCCCAACAGCTCAGGTGGGAATAATGAGCTTTCCTGGGGAGTTGCGTTGATGATCCCAGGTTACAGCTGAAAGTAAAAGAGGGGCAAGCTCACGAGCAATTTCAGTTACTAGCGAGCGTTCACTTGATGCAGTTAGGTATCCTTCTCCTAGATACAGTAGTACAAGTGGATGCATTAATCATCATTAACTGGATATTACTATCATGTCAAATGATTTGCTTGCTAAATGAATACGTTTGCTGATTCTAGTCACTGCATCTTGTTGCTGTTCGGTTGGTAGGTGCACCGGCTGCTGGGGTATGAAGCCATACACGGCAGCACGGGGCCGGGCTCGCTCCACGGTCTGTGCCAAGTTTGCCGATCTCGGTCGGGGTGCGGGAATTGGTCCCAGCGCCTTTGGGCTAACAGGAAGAGTCGGCCAAGACTTTTCTCCCTGATCGCCGTCCATTTACCCCGCCCCGCTGGACAGCATGTGCGTGTGTAAACAGCGGGCGAGGGCAGGACTGGGCTTGGCTGTGATGCAGTGTGTAGTCAAGTAACCCGATGGCACCGACTGCTTTGCCTCACACATGAAGACTGTCACTTGGCAACCCCTCCATTGTCTTGGCCAGGGTCTGTACCTTCAGGGCAGTAGGGGAGGGCGGGTGGGGGAAATTCTGGTTTCCAGGAGGCAATGGTCGTGAAGTTTACACTCTCAACCAGTGGTAGATTATAGAGTAGTTTATATTAACTGGGCAATCAATGTGTCCCGAGGTTATAGGAGGAGTTTCGGGAGAGTAAACACAGGAAGCTGATCTTCTCCAACCTCATTCCCCCCGTCACCCTCCACCCCTGCCATGGCAGAGCCCAGCGTGGACAACACCTGACTGTACAGGTAGAATGGGGAGCGACAGCGTTCCAACCCTCCAGGATTGTCCTGGAGTCTCCAGGAATGAAAGGTTAAACTCCAGGACACTGTCGCGAGCAAAACCCAGGAGAAAAATCAGAGGCATTTCAAGCAATTTTTTTTTTTAATGTTCGTCTAACACTTTCATTTATTAGTTATAAAAATATTGGAGTCACGAAAAAAGGCTGTTTGACCAGGCAGGGTGGTTGGAGGTGTGAGGTCATGTGACGAAACAACAAATTGCATTTGTATAGCACCTTTAACATAGTGAAACGTCCCAAGGCGCTTCACAGGAGCGATTATCAAACAAAATTTGACACCGAGCCACATAAGGAGATTTAGGGCAGATGACCAAAAGCTTGGTCAAAGAGGTTGGTTTAAGCAGCATCATGAAGGAGGAGAGAGCGAGAGGTGGAGTCCAGGGATACGTCCAGCCAGGATGGCATGTCTCGGGAGATTAACACACGCTGGGGTAGATCGTGACTTTGCGCCACAGTGTAAAACGGGCGATAGCGAACCGGCCGCCCCGTGTTGCGCGACTCTTCCCATTTTTTTAGTTCCATTGAAGTCAAATCGGGAGCGATGTCCAACGGGCTGCCGACTGGCTGTTGCCCATTTTACACCATCGCGTGAAGTCGAGATCTACCCCGCTGTCCCTGGACAGCAACGGTCAACGAAAGCACTCGGCATGTCCTGTGGAACAACGCTTTGATTTGTGTGTGTTCGCTGTCGTCTCCTCCCCGCTTTTGTTGCCTCTTCATATCTGTGCCGAGTGGATTAGCCAATTCAGCACCTCCGCAGGGTCCAGGTGCGCCGCTTATTCCCCACTGTGAGTTTCATCAGTTATGGCTCAGTTCCGAGCAAGTCGATACGTTTTTATGAGGCAAACACTGCTTTCTCTTTCGAGCAATCAACTGTAGTTAATTAAGTGTATGATTGGCAATTTGCAGCACCACAGTCGACACTTCCACTCAGTGCTTTGATGAGCCATATCTTCGATGAACTATCGACCTTGATACTAATGCTGTACCTGGGCTGGAGTCTGTCAGTTTGCCTGCACAGTGAGCTCCCAGGAAATGCCCCTGACAAAAATATTGCTGCAAATATCGTTTGAAATGTCAAAAACTGTTGGAGAGGGTGGGGAGGAGATTCGAACAGGTTGGGGTTTGCAGCGAGTGGAGACTGGGAGGCCGGTAACGGGAGCACCAGAATAATCGTGTCTGAGGGGACATAAGCGTGGATCAGGGATTGTGTGGGTACAGCATTGGGCCCAATTCATTCGTTCCGTTCAAGAAAAAAAATTTGCATTTCTATAGCGCCTTTCACGACCTCAGGAGGTCCCAAAGCACTTTACAGCCAATGAAGTACTTTTTGAAGTGTAGTCACTGTTGTAATGTAGGAAACGTGGCAGCCTATTTGTGCACAGCAAGATCCCACAAACAGCAATATGATAACAACCAGAGAATTTTTTTTTCAGTGATGTTGATTGAGGGATAAATATTGGGCAGGGCACCAGGGATAACTCCCCCTGCTCTTCTTCAAAATAGTGCCACGGGATCTTTTATGTCCACCTGAGAGAGCAGACGGGGCCTCGGTTTCACGCCTCATCCGAAAGACGGCACCTCCGACAGTGCAGCACTCCCTCAGTACAGCACTGGAAGAGTCAGCCTAGATTTTTGTGCTCAAGTCCTTGGAGTGAGACTTGAACCCACAACCTTCTGACTCCGAGGCGAGTGTGCTACCCACTGAGCCACAGCTGACACTACAAGGCCAGTGATTTGTAGGTTTTATTTTAAAAAATGGACCTAATCACAAAATATGATCTCCAAAACACCAACGAAAATCCCGTAAACCCTTGTAATAAAAGCGATTGATTGATTGGCCATAACTCAGTAAAATCACAGTCATGGCTGTGCATTCCACACATCTGGTATCAATTCGGAGCGGTGGATTTGCTGTTGAACAAAACACAGTTTAGTTGGAAGCTCTCGGTTTTATTGTTGCAGTGAGGGGAAAGCTTTGACCTGCCCTGAGATCGGAGCGGAGCGCACTGTGCCCACACTCCACATTAGAGGAGCAATCATGGGTTAGCAGGTGAGAAAGAAGGCTGTTGCATCGCCCACTAAATATGCAATCGTCATGTGGGAGCCATTCCATAGAAAACATTGGGGCAGAAAATGGTGAACTTTGAACTAACCTCACTTGTGCAGGGTTAGCAGATCTCAGGCTTCCACCTCCTCCCCTTAACTTAAAGGAGGAGAGAGAGGCGGAGAGGATCAGGGAGGGAATTCCAGAGCTTAGGGACCAGGCAGCTGAAGGCATGGCCGCCAGTGGTGGAGCGATGGAAATCAGGGATGCTCAAGAGGCCATAATTAGAGGAGCGCAGAGATCTCGGAGAGTTGTAGGGCTGGAGGAGGTTACAGAGATAAAGAGAAGTGAGGCCATGGAGAGATTTGAAAACAAGAATGAAAATTTTTAAATTGAGGCATTGCCGGATTGAGAGCCAATGTAGGTCAGCGAGCACAGGGGTGAACTGTAGTTTTTTTGCATTACATTGTGGTTACTTTCTTCCTATTTACATTGTCCGATGAAGAGGCTGGGTCGACTGGCACACTCAACTCCTCCAGCCAGTCAAAACGATGGAGTGGAGGAGGTTTAAACACTCCCCGCACTGCATTGGCAAGCAGCCAGGAGGGAAAGGAGGCTAAATTAAAAAGGAGGGGAAAGGGGCAAATGAAGCGTTTTAATAAGCTTTAAATGAATTCACGCCGTGACGCTTTCATCTGTTGTTAACATTGAGCCCGGACGGTTTGTGTGCGGAGTCTGAACGAGCTTATCTTATCTGCCATCAGTCATGGGCGCCTGGTATCTCTCACTATCTGTGCATGGATGTCAAGTCGAGATAGACTTGCTGCTGTTTTACACTGAGCAGCACTCCCACAATTGATAGTGGCTGATAAGGTCATGTTCTGGGTAAAGTTAGTTTATTTGTTTGAGCCGTGCTCAGGAAGGACATCGATCTGCCTCTGATATGGTGCCATGACATCACTGCTAACCCTTTGTGTTTCCATTGAAGGATTCAATTCCATTTATTTAACCCGCTGAAACAGCGCACTGTTATTTCTCAATAGCCCCTGGTTTGGCATAATTACGCCTGACTTGAGTTTCTGTCTTATCTTTCATCTGTCCATTAATATCTGTTACCGAGCAGATGCCAAATAATGTTGCGTTATCAATGATCACAGCGGTGACTGATAGAACGTCACTCAAAAAGGACATTTTTAAAGCTCCGTAACAGGCTGCAGAATGTGTGCACAGTGGCGCATTTTATCTGGGAGTGAGCCTCGGGGCCGACCCAGGTTTTGCAACTCGGCTTGAAAGATTACCATTTGCATTTAGCAGCTGAATCGTTTAACCCCGTGTGTGGGGCTTGCAAGGTGTCTGGGCAGCAGGGAGGGAAAGGACCACACTGCCATCTCGTGGTGACCGCCGGCGTTGGCTCACCGACTGAACCCAGACAACCAGCCACTGCACTGGGATCCCTGCAAAGACCAACACGCCCGGGTCAATTAGGTAAAGTCAATGTTGGCTCCTACTCTAGAGCAGTAATGAAACTGATACCGTTTATCTTAGTGTCGGCCTCTCGCCTCTGAGTCAGACGGTCGTGGGTTCAAGTCCCACTAGAGACTTGAGCACAAAGTCTAGGCGGCCGCTCCCAGTGCAGTGCTGAGGGACCGCAGCACTGTCGGAGGGTCAGTACTGAGGGAGTGCCGCACTGTCGGAGGGGCAGTACTGAGGGAGCGCTGCACTGTCGGAGGGGCAGTACTGAGGGAGTGCCGCACTGTCGGAGGGGCAGTACTGAGGGAGCGCTGCACTGTCGGAGGGGCAGTACTGAGGGAGCTCCGCACTGTCAGAGGGGCGGTACTGAGGGAGCGCTGCACTGTCGGAGGGGAAGTATTGAGGGAGAGTCGGAGGGGCGGTACTGAGGGAGCGCTGCACTGTGGGAGGGTCAGTACTGAGGGAGCGCTGCACTGTCGGAGGGGCGGTACTGAGGGAGCGCCGCACTGTCGGAGGGGCAGTACTGAGGGAGCGCTGCACTGTCGGAGGGGCGGTACTGAGGGAGCGCCGCACTGTCGGAGGGGCGGTACTGAGGGAGCGGCGCACTGTCGGAGGGGCGGTACTGAGGGAGCGCCGCACTGTCGGAGGGGCAGTACTGAGGGAGCGCCGCACTGTCGGAGGGGCGGTACTGAGGGAGCGCCGCACTGTCGGAGGGGCGGTACTGACGGAGCGCCGCACTGTCGGAGGGGCGGTACTGAGGGAGCGCTGCACTGTTGGAGGGGCAGTACTGAGGGAGCGCCGCACTGTCGGAGGGGCAGTACTGAGGGAGCGCCGCACTGTCGTAGGGGCAGTACTGAGGGGGGGCAGTACTGAGGGAGCGCTGCACTGTCGGAGGGGCGGTATTGAGGGAGCACTGCACTGTCGGAGGGGCAGTAGGTTTCGGAGGTTAAGCTGGGAGATCAGGAGAAACCCTGTGGAAATTCCACCCTCTCATTGTGTTTGAAATGGCAAAGGACAGATTGTGATATAAAGTCAGACAGATCTGTGAATCGTGCAGAAACAGAGTTTTCTGAAGCCTGAGCTACATTTTAAAGCAATTTACACAATGTTTTTACACTACATTTGCTGCAGAATATAGATGAAGTAATCGATTTCTAATGCAGCATGCAGTTAAAGTTGTTAATCTTTTCTTTATAGGATTAAAATGGATTCTCAATGTTTTTGCGAGACAGGGTAGAAACTAACGAGTCTCCAAAGGTGAACACACATGATTTTACAAAGTGCTCGAGCCATTACCAGTGCACGGACGGGAGGCTGATTTGCAAAGAGTTTGATTGGCAGGGGGATGCATTTCACTTCCTCTTTGGGGATGTTGCGGGGTCGTGAGCTCACCTCAAGCCAAGAACAACAGATATTGATGGCCCTTGATGATTTTTCCCAACCACTTCCTGTGAGGGCCCAGGATCACCGGAAGGTTCTCATTACTTCAGTCGGTGATGAATGATATCCCACCGGGGATATTAATATGTCTGACACAGTCTCCGCGACAGAAATGCTTTGTCAGTTTGTTCTGATGAACAAAAGCTCATGTAGTCCCTGGGAGTCGATGTAATCAAGGCCAGTGCTTCTCTCGCACAGGTTGAAGGCTGCCGTTTGCATCGCCTGTAAGAAGCTGCCTGTTGGGAGAAGGGGGGTTGTATGTGAGCAGACTTTGTAGTAATTCTAAACTCCTTTTTTATATTGATGTTAGTGCAATGCTTTTTCTCTGTTTCTGTTTTGGCAGCCAGTGGCTCAGTGGGCAGCACGCTCGCCTCTGGGTCAGAAGGTCGTGGGTTCAAGTCCCACTCCAGAGACTTGAGCACATGTTTTGGGCCGACACTCCCAGTGCAGTGCTGAGGGAGTGCTGCACTGTCGGAGGTGCCGTTTTTCGGTACAGACTTTAAACCGAGGCCCCCGTCTGCTCTCTCAGGTGGATGTAAAAGATCCCTTGGCACTATTTCAAAGCAGAGCAGTGTTGTTCTCCCCGGTGTCCTGGTCAATATTTATCCCTCAACCAACATCATTTAAAAAAAAAACCATGATCAGGTCATTATCACATTGTTATTTGTGGGAGATTGCTGCACGCAAATGGGGACGTCCTGAGGTTGTGAAAGGCGCTATATAAATGCAAGTTTGTTCTTTCTCGTGCTGGTGCTGCCAGTTACTGATTGGGCATCTCATGCAGCTCGGGCAGGCTTGCCGGATTCTCTTGCTGGGTGCCTGGGAACTGTACAGCAGGAGCTGTGGGTGACTCCATCACACACGCTAACAACCGATTAAAGGAGAACTGTCTTCACGGCACAGAGACGAGATGTTTTTGGTTCAGGGACAGAGCAAAACCAGGTGGCCAGCGATCATTTACGTCCCCGTGTGTCTGTAAACACTTCTTGGTGAGGGCAGAGGCACTAAAACATCGCACCGCATCGCTGAAACAACTGAGGACTTGGCCGTCCCCAGAGCCTTGCTCTGACCGACTCTTTGCTGCCTTATCTAAAGAATCTCCTCCTGGATGCATTTGAGAAAGTAAGAAAGAAAGACTTGCATTTGTATAGCGCCTGTCTCCACCTCAGGACGTCCCAAAGCGCCTTACAGCCAATGAGGTACCTTTTGAAGTGCAGTCACTGTTGTAGTGCAAGCAGTGTAAGTGCAGTCACCGTTAGTTAATGTAGCAAATTTAATTTACAGGGAAGTACTCACTCGGGGAGCCTGGAAAAATTAGCAGAATTCAGGATTAAAAACTTTACCAACTAGTTAATTGAAGTCTTGCCCCCAGAGTTATTACATGTTTCGTATTGGGATTATTATTGGTGTGAGTTACGTTACCTGTTTACATCTGTAATATTAATGTGATTATTATTTCTCCTCTTGACCCTTTCCTAAAGGCACTAACCTGTAGATGTTTCCATTGGCGCTGCCTGTCTTCTCATCCCTTATCCAAGGAGTGCGCTTGAAGAGGACTAATTTGCAGGGTTATGGGGGGAAAAGGTGGGGAGTGGGACTAATTGGACAGCTCTTTCAAAGAGCCAGCACAAGTACAACGGGCCGAATGGCCGCATCGTATGCTGTAAGATTCTACGATCCTATTTTATGATTCTGTGTGTGGAACAAGGACCCACGGTAAAGTACCTCACCAATGTGGTGGGATGGGATCCTCCAATGCAGTCCCTCACCATATGAAAAGGCTGGGACCCTCTATCTCACCCAAGTGGTCATTCTTCATGCATGAGCCCGGACAATATCAGTTGGCTATTCTACCACCTGGAGCATCACAGCTGAGGCCCATCCCCACCCAATATCCAGAGAAGTGCAGTTTGCAGTGGCGAGCGAGGGTCGCAATCAGAAGTGGGAACCTTGGTCAGTTTTCTTTCTCCCCCTGTCTGGTTCAGGGACACTGAGACGGCTCATTAATATTTTATCGCTGAAGATTAGGTTGTGTTTTAGGGCTCTAATGTATTATTAATCGCTTTATGCAGGTAGCATTTCTGCGGTCAGAATAGGTTAATGAAGGAGTGGTGGGGGCTGAGCAATTGTTGGCTCCTGTTCATATAGAACATCTCCTGCTGTTAATGGATATGGAACAAGGTGTCAGCCGTGGCTCAGCGGGCAGCACCCTCGCCTCTGAGTCAGAAGGTCGTGGGTTCACAGTCCCACTCCAGGGACTTGAGCACAGAATCTAGGCTGACACTCCAGTGCAGTGCTGAGGGAGTGCTGCATTGTTGGAGGTGCCATCTTTGGGATGAGACGTTAAACCAAGGTCCAGTCTGCTCTCTCAGGTGAATGTAAAAGATCACACGGCCACTATTCAAAGAAGAGTTCTCCCCGGTGTCCTGGGCCAATATTTATCCCTCAACCAACATCACTAAAAAAAACAAATTATGTGATAATCAACATTGCTGTTTAATTTCTTCCAGTTCTGATGAAAGGTCATTGCTCTGAAACGTTAACTGTGTTTCTCTCTCCACAGATGCTGCCTAACCTGCTGAGTATTTCCAGCATTTTCTGTTTTTATTTCAGATTTCAGCATCCGCAGTATTTTGCTTTGGTTTTGCTGTTTGTGGGAGCTTGCTGTGCGCAAATTGGCTGCCACGTTTCCTACATTACAACAGTAATTACAACACTTCAGAAGTACTTCATTGGCTGTAATTGGGACGTCCTGAGGTCATGAAAGGTGCTAGATAAATATAAAATCTTTCTGTCTGTGTTGATTTTCCACCTCACCTGATAATTTGCACCCCGACTGATCCTGATTACTGAGGTCGATAGATTTTTGTTGGGTAAGGCGATCAAGGGATATGGATCAAAGGCGGGTAAATGGAGTTGAGATACAGATCAACCATGATCTAATCGAATGGTGGAACAGGCTCGAGGGGCTGGATGGCCTCCTCCTGTTTCTATGTTCCCATTACACAGGCAACTACACTTCAAAAGTACTTCAATGGCTGTGAAGCAGTTTGGGACGTCCTGAGGTCGTTATTTTTGCAAGATATTGATGACCCTTTAAGAGTTTAGTGAGAGTTTGAGAATTGTACAAACAGAACCATATTCCAGCGTGGGTCTGATGATGTTCCTTGGGTTTGTTGTCCTCGAATGTTATGGTGCATTAATAATTGGGCCTTAGTTGCCAGTCTGCCACGAGTTGTTTTTTTTTTAAGTGCCTGTCTGAGATTGCCCCTCTCGGAATGTCCCTGACAAATATGGGATTGCTGTGGGTTTCTGAAACAGATCCTACAAGGTTTGAACTTGTCATGTACGGAGCATTCTTGTTCTGGTCCCTTGAAATGGGAATTAATGGGCTCTTGTCGGGAAATTTGAAAGTCCAACAGGATTTATTTCTGGCAAAATGATCTGCAAAAAAAACTTCAGGTTGCTTTCTGCAGAACCCACAGCGATGTTAATGACCTCCGGAGATCCAAGTTTGAAGAAAGCATGTGAAGACTAGTTCTGACATAACCAATCTCATCTCGTATCTGAACAGAAGGTCAATTTCTAACCCTAGAGTGGGTTTGTTATGCATTAATCTGAACATATCTGTGCTGTTATGGTGAACTAATTTGTGTGTCAGATTTGACTCAGTGGGTAGCACTCTCACATCTGAGTCAGACGGTCATGGGTTCGAGTCCCACTCCAGAGACTTGAGCACAAAAATCTAGGCTGACACTCCCAGCGCTGTACTGAGGGAGCGCTGCACTGTCGGAGGTGCTGTCTTTGGGATGAGACGTTAAGTCGAGGCCCCATCTGCGCTCTCAGGTGGAGTTCTCCCCAGTATCCTTGCCATTTTTTATCCTTCATGGCCTCGCTCCTCCCTATCTCTGTAGCCCAACAACCCTCCGAGATCTCTGCGCTCCTCCAATTTCATCTCGCCTCCATTGGCGGCCGTGCCTTTATCTGCCGAGGTCCCAAGCTCTGGAATTCCCTCTCTAAACCTCTCCGCCTCTCTCTCCTCTTTTAAGACGCTCCTTAAAACCTACCTCTTTGACCAAGCTTTTGGTCACCTGTCCTAATGTCTCCTTATGTGGCTCGGTGTCAGATATTGTCCGATAACACTCCTGTGCAGTGCCTTGGGATGTTTTACTATGTTAAAGGTGCTATATAAATACAAGCTGTTGTTGCTATTGGTCATTGTCAGATTGCTGCATCCAATTTGGCTGCCGAGTTTCCCACATTCCAACAGTGACTACACTTCAAAAGTACTTCATTGGCTGTAAAGCGCTTTGGGGCGTCCTGAGGTTGTAAAAGGTGCTATAGAAATGCAAGTCTGTCTGTAATTTAAGAGGGGATAATGGGGAGCGACCATTTGAAATTAATTGGGAAATCTTGTTCATAGAGACCATGAGGATGATTATTGCAGGAGCTGAAATGTCACACTGGAGCAAAAGGCCAATGAACTGCCTGAGTTTGGGGTTCAAGTAGATTGTTGAGATATTGGTCTCCCCCAACAGAAGACAATATGTAATGCGTAAAGGCCATTCAGCGAATGCAGGCTTCACTTTCCAATAGACCAGGCACAAATCAACGTTTACCTAAAACTCCCGAAGGACAAGAACAACGCCAGGACTGGAGTCATTCTATTCCATTCACCAGGTACAGCAGTCTTGTGGAGATGGATATATGCGGCCAAACCAGTGAGTGGGCTGATTATGGAAGCCCCCCCCCCCCCCCCCGCCCCATTCACAAAGCGAGACCCCTAAACTCACAGATACTGAGACCTTCAGAAGTGAGCCGCCCTTGAATACAAAAAGTGGGACACACACACACAGAGCCCGAGACACACACACACACCCCGAGACACACACACACACACACACACACACACACACACACACCCCGAGACACACACACACACACACACACACAGCCCGAGACACACACACACACACACACAGAGCCCGAGACACACACACACACACCCCGAGACACACACACACACACCCCGAGACACACACACACACACACACACACACACAGAGCCCGAGACACACACACACACACACACAGAGCCCGAGACACACACACACACACACACACACACACACCCCTAAAACGGGAACCCACAGGAGCAGTGTGGGTTACATTTGCCTCACAGACACTCTTGGACACCACAGCACAGGCCATCTGATCGTCGATCTCTGTTTAAAAAGAGACTTGCATTTACGTGGCACCTTCCTGTAAACGACTCTCGCCACTTCACACGCAATGGAAATTACTTTGACTGTTTCTATGTAACCACTTTGCACCAACAGCACCTTAAATCCAGCAGACGTGGGAGACGTTCATTCCATCAGACTGGGCTCGATGTGAACCCAAGTCCCTGAGCAGAAAGGCCAGTTTCCCCTTCCCCCCGCCCCCCCCCTTCCGCGAGAGATTGAGACGCTCCGCCTGCTGTCATGCCAAAATTGGCACAACTGGGGGCCAAGCCAAGCCATGCTGGAAACACAAGATGCTGGAAACGCTCATCAGGTCAGGCAGCGTCTGCAGAGAACGAAAGGTGGGGTTGACGTTTCAGGTTGTCGACGAAAGGTCATCGACCTGGAAAGTTCTTTTCTTCTTCGGCAGTCCCTCGGAACTGAGGATGACTTGCTTCCACATTAAAAATGAGTTCTCAGGTGACTGATGAGTCCAATGCGGGACCTACAGTCTCTGTCACAGGTGGGGCGGCGGGTGGGTGGGGTGCTTGGGTTGACGTGCGCTGCTTGCGCTTGGCTTCCGCTCGCGCTTGGCTTCCGCTTGCTCCCGGCGAAGAGACTCGAGGTGTTCGGCACCTTCCCTGGATGCTTCTCCACTTTGTGCAGTCTTGGGCCAGGGATTCCCAGGTGTCGGTGGGGATATTGCACTTTTTCAAGGAGGCTTTGAGGGTGTCCTTGAAGCGTTTCCTCTGCCCACCTGGGGCTCTCCTGCCGTGTCAGAGCTCCGAGTAGAGCGCTTGTTTCGGGGGTCTCGTATCGGGCATGCAGACGATGTGGCCCATCCATCGGAGCTGATCGAGCGTGGTCAAAGCTTCGATGCTGGGGATGTTGGTCTGAGCGAGAACACTGACGTTGGTGCGCCTATCCTGCAAATGGATTTGCAGGATCTTGCGGAGGCAGCGGTGGTGGTACCTCTCCAGTGCTTTGAGGTGCCTGCTGTACATGATCCATGTCTCTGAAGCATACAGGAGGGCAGGAATCACTACCGCTCTGTCGACCATGAGCTTGGTGCCAGGTTTGAGGTCCTGGTCTTCAAACACTCTCTTCCTCAGGCGACCGAAGGCTGCACTGGCACACTGAAGGCGATGTTGCACTTCGTCATCGACGTCTGCTCTTGTTGACAGTAGGCTCCCGAGGTATGGAAAGTGGTCTGTGTTGTTCAAGGCCTCGTTGTGGATTTTGATAATCGGGGAGCAGTACTGTGTGGCGGGGGCAGGTTGATAGAGGACCTTTGTCTTACGGATGTTTAGTGTAAGGCCCATGTTCTCGTACGTTTCGGTGAAGCTGTTGACGATGGTTTGGAGTTCGACCTCCAAGTGTACGCAGACGCAAGCGTCGTCTGCATACTGTAATTCGATGACAGAGGATGGGACGACCTTGGATCTGGACTGGAGGCGACGGAGGTTGAACAGTTTCCCATTTGTTCTGTAGATTAGCTCCACTCCAGCGGGGAGCTTACTGAGGGTGAGATGGCGCATTGCAGCAAGGAAGATCGAGAAGAGCGTTGGTGTGATGACACAGCCTTGCTTGACCCCGGTCTGTATGTAAATTGGGTCTGTGGTGGAACCGTTGGTCAGGATCACGGCTTGCATG